>CM037073.1:23537531-24737531 GCA_020882685.1 Aphelinus atriplicis | reverse complement strand
TGGATATCGAGAAGTGCAGGAACACGAACGGTGATCTCGTAGTCCAGGACACGTGTTTACGCGCGTGATGGCCGGCATAAAACTGATAAGCTTTAAACGCGCTCGGGTGGCCGAGCTCACTTCGGCTGACGTCACGTGGGGCGGTATATGGATTGGGATTGCGGTACGGTTTTTATCTCTCTCTCTCTCTCTCTCTCTCTCTCTCTCTCTCTCTCTCTCACCTTATTCGACAGCGCTGGCTCTCTCGTTGAGCGCTAAAACCATACTCAATTGATCAAAAATTAATATATGTTGAGGAGAGATCTCACACAGCTTTCCGTGTGTTGATCGTAATTAACAGTCCGTCACAATATATATATATATATATATAGTAATGCTTGATCTATATAAATATGATAATGATAACTCAGGATATGTATTGGTACGATAGAAGTTGGGTTTTTACAGTGGATAATAGTAATAATACCACAGACAAGTGTTTGCAAAATTTGGAAGTGTTGGCGGTACAAGGCTCCGCTTGAATAGTCATTTTGGCCTATTTTTACCCCTATTTTAGTTAGTATATTAATTTTTTGGGAGCTTCCAGAGCCCAGACCCATTTTTTCACTATATAAGCTGTATGTGGTATGAGTTGGGACAATTTTTAGTACCCATGTGGTGTGGGGCTTGACGAGCGAACTCCCAGGGCTCAAAAATAGAGGCTCCGATTGGTAATGTGGAGTACTTAATGTGCTCCAATGACCTGGGAGATAATTTTTCTATAAAATTCAGGCAATTTGCAGACAAGAGTGTCTCATTCATTTTTTGCCTCAGAGGTCATTTTCAGGGTGTGAATTAAGGTTAAAAATGCCTCTGAAAATGCAAAAACAGCAAAATCAGCAACTTTGGCTATTTATTGAACAGGGTTGAAGTGCTCGGAAAAATCTGAAAAAACTCTGGGAATTTGGCATGATGCCCTAGAACTTACAAAAATGATTTGAGCCAAATCAAATTTTCGATCGATGTTCGATCCCACAGAGAATTGCCCATATATATGTGTATATATATGGGTGATTCTCTGTCAAGTGAGAGAATGAAAATGAAAAAAAATTCTGACAATTTTTTTATGAATTCTAGAAGACTCCATCATGTCCCCTGAATTTCTTCAGAATTTTTTAGACCATATCCCATCCTGACAGAGGCTCAAAGTGGTGGAGTTTGCAATATTAAACATTTTTTCAGGACGTTTGACCTCAATTTTGAGCTATCTAGAGATGTTTTGGAGCAAAAACTCAAGAGAACTTTTTTACTGGCAAAATGCCAATTTTTTCAGAAAAATTGGTTCCAGGGTCAATGGTAGACATATAGCTATCACTTAACTTATTTCCAGGCTTAAAACTGATCAAAAAGTGGTTTTGATCACCCGCAGCATAATGTGATACATACCAAAAGGAAGCTTATTTTATTACCAAAATGTCCTGACTAGTCGCAGAGTGCTGCATTTGATCTATTTTTTGTAATCAATCAATACATTATGAGAATTAATGAAAATATTCTAAAAATGGGTGACCGCATACGCCACTTATATGTGAACTAAATTTATTAAAAACGACACGGTTCACGACTTCTCACTCTGGGCTTGGACAATAAAGTAGTAACAACTTGTATCCAAGTACAAGTGCCACGAAACAATCAAATTCTATGAGAAAACCAGAGTAACAAGCATACTTATAAGTGGTGTATGCGGTCACCCATTTTTAGAATATTTTCGTTAATTCTCATAATGTATTGGTTGATTACAAAAAATAGATCAAATGCAGCACTCTGCGACAAGTCAGGACATTTTGGTAATAAAATAAGCTTTCTTTTGGTATGTATCACATTATGCTGCGGGTGATCAAAACCACTTTTTGATCAGTTTTAAGCCTGGAAATAAGATAAGTGATACCTATATGTCTACCAATGACCCTGGAACCAATTTTTTCTAAAAAAAATTGGCATTTTTCCAGTAAAAAAAGTTCTCTTGAGTTTTTCACTGATTGTTGTATTTGCTCCATGGGAACCGTTGTTTACCTCCTTAGCAACCGTTACGAAAATTTGGAAATGATCAATCAATATGACCCGTTTCCATCATTTTCGATGGCAAAGGTAGCTCCTCAGCAACCTTTTTTTACCGCCCTAGCAACCGTTGCTAAGGGGAAGATAAATTCTCGTAGTTCCGTTTCCAGTATTTTCAACTGCACAAGATAGAAAATCTCCGTTTTACTCATAGCAACCATTGTTTACATCCCTAGCAACCGTTGCTTTGGAAGCCGGAAAATCAGTTTTAAGTCACACTCGATGGCTAAGGACACTGAATTATTATATTTGCTCCATAGCAACCGTTGTTTACCTCCTTACCAACCGTTACAAAGGTTGGAAATGATCCATTTATGACCCGTTTCTATTATTTTTGATGGCAAAGGTAGCTCCTCAGCAACCTTTTTTTATCCCTACCAACCGTTGCTAAAAGGAAGATAAATTCACGTAGTTTCGTTCCCTGCAGTATTTTCAACTGCACAGGATAGAAAATCTCCGTTTTACTCATAGCAACCATTGTTTACGTGTCTAGCAACCGTTGCTGCAGAAGAAGAAAAGGGCTAAATATTATTTTGCATAAGTCTTTTTAATCCACGTATTCATCGAAACAACCGCTTGTTTACATCCCTAGCAACCGTTGCTTCGGAAGCTGGAAAATCTGTTTTAAGTCACACTCGATGGCCAAGGACACTGAATTGTTATATTTGCTCCATAACAACCGTTACGAAGGTTAGAAATGAACAATTTATGACCCGTTTCCATTATTTTTGATGGCAAAGGACACAAAATACAAATCCTCCCTATTAGCTCCTCAGCAACCGTTGTTTAACACCCTAGCAACCGTTGCTAAGGGCATAAATAATTCACGTGAGTTTTGTTTCCAGTATTTTTAACTGCACAGGATACAAAATCTCCATTTCACACATAGAAACTATTGTTTACATTTCTAGCAACCGTTGCAATATTTCTCGAAATCTTACTAAAAATCTGAAATGAAACACGCGAAAAACCTAAACCGAAAAAATATGATCTGACGCATGACACTTTTCACCTGAAACTGAATAAACAAACGTTTAACATGAACATAGATGAAATTATGCTTTTATTTTGATTCGAATCGTTCGTTTAGTATTCTTTTCAATTGATCAAAATCGAAGTTTCAAGTTTCAAGTTTTATTGATTTCAATGTAATTTTTATTCAATCATTACTACACTTATCATTGAAATTATTGACTTTCAAAGAACACACGGGGGGGTTGGCGAGTGAAGAGAGCAGGGGGGTACCCCACCTAGTATATATAAAAGTCCCTTCCCAAACGTCGGGCGTTAACACTGTATACCATCTATTGATCCCAAAATTCATTCAAAAATGAAGTTTTGTAGAATGCTGCACGGAATCCATGATCACCGTTAGAAATCTTGAACAAGACTGATGCTGAGAATATAAATAGAGTGCTTTCATAACCTCGAGCTCAGTTGAATGTATGCATTCTGCCAAAATCCACCCGGTTTATCTCCAGGACCTCGCTGGTTGAATCCTGAAATCCACCTGGAATACTGCCCAAATCCACCTGGAATCCAAGCTCGTTATTTTCGACACGGATATGCTATTCTCCACCATATGTAATGTGAATTCTCAGAATTCATCTTACAGTAAAGAGTAAGAACCTCTTCTGACCAAAGAAAAATCCATTGCCAAAAAACCATTGATAGTTCTTGATTGTTCAAAACAAAACGAATCTCTCAAGAATGCGCCAGTTGATGTTCGCGCTTAGAATTTGAAGGTAAAGATAATTTTCCCGAAAACACCGTTTGTTGTTTGATTATACACGACAGAATCGTCAAGTATAATCCAATGAGTGGTGATGTGCGGAAAGTTATTAAATAAAACACTTCACAATCATCAAAGTCATTCTCTGTCGGGATGGAGTACGTGATGGACATGCAGGGCTTCAAACAACCAGACAAGGTTTACGTTCCCAAAGAGCTGGCCATTCTTCTACTCTTTCCTTGAAAACGACTCACAGACAAATATAAAAAATTTAATACTTGGCTCGAACAACATTATCCTGGAATATCTTGGAGTGCAGGAGATCGTCCGTACACCTCGATAGGAATCATTATTCCAGAAAATTTGAGTGACGTTCGTCAAATATATGTAGCAGAATCGATACAAAAGAATTGGTTGGGACGCTTCAGTTTCAGAGTTCATGATCTCGCCGATATGGCTCATTCCCCTCTGAATAAGATCAAACTTGCAACAATCTGTCCTCATCACAACAGGGCATACAAAGCCAGCTGTGCTCTTCACAATGTTAAACTCTCCAAACACTTCATCACCACAACTTCAAAACACGCATATACTCCGAACCAATGGATTGCTCATAAATAACAGATCACAACTGAATCTACAACTAGCAGCATCCCACTCCGGGCAGTTTGCTGCTGACTCTCCGCGGCGGCAGAGGATTCACGCGCTTGATCGCACCATGCCCCAGAAATGCTACACCTAGTATAGCTTGCGGGTTTCTATCCCCATCAGGCAGTGGACCAGGAGTACTACGACTAGTACAACCTCCTAGCTATACTGATAAGCGATCTACAAAAATAACATTCAAAATCAAGTCCACTTGCATTTTTTGAAGAGAATGAAAAATCGATAACTTAATTCTACTATATAAAGTGTTACGCTCCCAACAGCTGTCTTTAATCGCCAGGCGGTGGCACTAGCATGTTAACGGATTCTGTTTCTCTATTGAATCGAATATCTCAGGTTATGAATTCATCGATAATCACTCCACTCCTTTACTTATATGGTTATTGAGATTCTGCTTGTTTATGTATTTGGTCTCTCAAATCTTATCTATCTTATTCATTAGGTCTTTTAGTAGTAACGAGAATCCTGCTCCTTTCTGAACAGAACTCTTTATTCCCATTTAATAATTGTTGAGGTAAGATCGACTTTCATTAAAGGTGAACATTAGATGTTCATCAAATTGACTTTATTAAAGCCCAAGAATGATTTAATCAAGTGAATAAACATTTTTGGCTCAAAATCTATTTATCATTGGTATAAATTGGAGCTGTGAAAACTTTATCTGATTGAGATAGATTCACTATGCTTCACCGGCTACAGCCTTTATGAAGACCCATAGCCTTCATGGAGGTCGAAGTCAAGCTCTGATTCGAAAAGCCCAGCCCAGATTACAAAATGTTAAAAATAAGAAGACTCATTTCAATGAGCAAAAGACAAGAGTTGTTATATTTTTGTACATCTATCAGTGCTTAATTGTAAGTTTAAAAAATTATTAGTAGGTTTCATGATATTGTGATGTATTTCCGATACATACTCTATCAAAAAGCTTAGCTCAACTTTCAATTGCTCACAAAAGTTGTTTTATTCTTCTCATGGATGCATTCATAAAACATCGTTGGCCAATTGTTTGTATATTATTTTAATTATAAATTACCTCTGTAGAATTACAGTATTCCAAGTTTTTTTGACACTTGGGACACTTATTTTCTATTCTTGATGACTTTCGTTCGTAGTATTGACATGCATCACAAAATCCGATTCTATCTTCTCCTATATCGGATAAATAATGGTATTCATGGGATACTGGTCCACCAATAATACCTGGATCTGCATTCACTCTGATAAATGGAATCCCAATATTATTCAGAATTTTTCGATAAGTACAATCAAGAAGTTCGTATGTGCATTGGGAGTTTTCGAAGTCCAGATCAAATGTGTACAAGTCTTTCATGATGAATTCTCTGCTCCGTAATAAACCCAACCGTGGTTTCATTTCATCTCGCCACTTACTCGAAATCTGATAGAGCCTTAAAGGTAATTGCTGTCGTTTCAAGGGGCCCAACTGAGATATAAGCTGAGTGATTGCTTCTTCAAAAGTCTGAAAAACAAATAATTTCTGATGTCATGAGAATGAATATAAATTGCACATATTATAAAGGCTTTTTTTTATGTTACATACAACTGCACGTTACAAAATTGGAACCCTCATTTCTTTCACTCACTTTCCCTCGCAGTTTCCCCCCGATCTCTTCTTTGTAGATCTGTGTTGGAAGTACATTAAGCCTTATCCCGGAGAATTACTTCATTTCATTGCAGAATTTTTTCGATCAAAAACAAAGAGCATAGAAAGGTAACTTACGGAATTGTTCTTCAAATTTCTATGATTATGGCTAGCAATGATCGTTATTATTGGAAATACAGCGAATAATTCATTTCACATATACCAACCATGAATACTACCATTGTTGAGATGAATTTGAACAGTTTATAAATTTTTCTCTCTTGATTCACCAACGGCCAGGAAATAAAATCCATTGAAATGGTTAAATCTTTCTCCATGGGCATAGAATCAAATGTTAAATCTTGGAATGAATCTTGAAATATTGAAAATAGTATAGCTATTTTGGTTCTGGACAAATGACCCAGAATGAACATCTTTTGAAGGAATATGATTCACAAGTCACTATCAAGGAGTGCGAGCGTAGAGATAGAGAGAGGGAGGAAAAGAGAGCGCATCGAAAGGCAGTGCATCTCATCCTACAAATTATAGCCGAGTGTAGCCTATAGATCTCGGCGCTTCTAACAAACAAGTGCAACTTGCTATCGTACTGTTTCTGCTATACTATACGTGGTTTGGCAAGCCTATACGATTCATTTTCCCTAACATACTATTACGTATACATACTGTTTTACTTGTATTTTATTTTAAGCGTATTTTGTACCCTATAGGCATATCTTTAACCACACATAAATAATATTCTAATTAAGGATAGAAAAGTGGAATAGATTATGGTGTGACTACCCTCGTTATGGCTACCCACACTACATGGGCTCGCTTTTTTTCTAATCCACAGAATTTCTTTTGACTCAATGATTTCTCTCATATTTTTACAAGTTTTGAGAGGAGCGCACACAGGAAGCCCCGAAAACGAGACGAGTCATCTCACACGCGATGACCGCGCAGTAAGATTATCCACTCAGAGTGCAACTTGTTATCGCTTTTGAAATTCCCGTAGCTTCTGTAATATCATCAATAATATTCATTCATAGTACTAAAGAGAGTGAAATACACCATATTCTTGATGATATTACTAAAATTATGGGAATTTTAGACAAATCAAGGCAGATATATACATCTATTTATAGCTGCCTCAGTCTCAAGTCATATGAAGCTCTAGACCAAGGCAGCGATGGAACTTCCAACTCTACCGGTAGCTTGCTAGTGTCAGGGAACATATCTGAAGAATTTGGCTGAAACTGATGTTAACAAATTGAGCATTTTTCTCTTTTACTTTTGAGATAGTATGGAAACTATCAATCCTAGAGTAAAATGCAAGATGGAAAAAAGTTTCGTTATGAAATTTTGCATGCGGATTAAGTATTCCGAAACACTAATCTCGAATATTGTTGTTGCAAAATAGGTGGGAAGGGAAAAATAACCTCAAAAAGCAAGCCATTTTTTGTGATTTTTTTTTCAAGTTTTCAAATCATACCTACGATAATGAGATCATTAATAAGAGTAACACATACAGTAACGAAGGCTCAAGAATCGAATTGCCGCTGTCCGATTTCTCAGAAACGCATAGAAGTCGACCAGACTTTCTATTGTCCCCGCTGCTATTATAAGTGCTGTTAGGCCCTTGCACTGCTCCGCTCTCTTGCACCAGTTTTCCGGCCGAAAAGTCATCGCCCCATCCTGGCTCACGCCAAATCGGGAAACGCGATCCGTATTTTGAACCCGGTAGAATTCCATTCAAATTTACCGCTACTCCGTACGACGGACGCAACAATTGCGAGTGAAAAATATTAATCTACACCAGTGTTTTGTGTATAACACGTAAGTAGAATGTTGAATTGTTTAAAAAACGATCAGAGTCAAAGCTGCTTCATTTCTTATGACATTATACCGAATAGATACTCTTAATCGCAAATATTCTATTATATTTTTGCATAATTATAACAGGATTTGGATTGGAGTATCATTTCAACAAGATTTATTTGAATTATCACTTATCATTATCATTTCTTGAATACATCCGTAATATATTTGATCAAAACAATATTCTTTTCTCAATCAAATTGATTTAATTAATAATTCTGTTTAATACTGAACAGAATGTTCTCAACTTTGGAAGAGGTCTAATCTGAAAGCCAAACAATAGATGGATCAGGTGGAAGAAATAGAATACTTGAAGAAAGCTCCAGCGACAGTAGAAATGAAATGAATACACCTGTGATCAAGAAACGTCATTCATGACAAAGTGGTTGCTAAATTGAAATTAAAAATGAGTGAAGAACTAACAAGTAATATTATTGTAACGGGTCAGATTTGCACGTTATGTTTTTTCAAGTTCTTTACTTCCAATGTATTGACAAATGAGTAGATAGAATTGCGTTTCCAAGAAGTGCACTACGACCCAGACAACGAATTCTATCAATGATAGTCTTTATCAAGAAGCGCACTGCGACCCGGTCTCAGACTTTAATGAATATAACTGCGCACTGCAGTCAGAGCTATCAATCTCGGTTAGTATAGTAGGAATCCAATTATGCGATCATCGAAAAGTACAATACAGCTCAATCTCTCACGGTCATTGGTCCGCGTGATCGTGATCATATGTATATGATAAGAGTAGATCTCCGCAATCTTCCATGAAGCGCACTGCAACCCAGACAGATACTTTGAACTATGATATCTTTACCAAGAAGCACAATGCGACCCAGTCTCAGATTATATGAATGATTGAAATGTATAAATGTTTGTGTAATATTGAATTGTCTTAATTTTATTAATAGAAAATTAAGATGAAATTCAAATATTAAAATTTTGTGAGTTTACTTTAAAACTTGTTCAACAGAGAATTTATAAGTATAATAAATCTCTGAGCTGCTTGGTAAATTCAAATGGATATACAAGTCAATGAAAAGAGATGTATTTCAAATTCAAAATGGCATTTATTAGGTTATGTACAAAGATATACCCATGCTAATCCCAGTTCGGGCTGAGCTTTCGCTCGTCTGATCGCTACCAGTGTAATGATAAATCAAAAAACATTCTCAAATTTTTTCAGAAGTTTTTAAGCTATTTGTGTTTTTTTGAGAATTTGAAAAATCAAAATTTTGAAAAATTTCATCAAAAAATTCTGGAAAAATTTAAGAGTATTTTGCAGGTGATTCTAAGACTTTTTTGTTCCTAAGAATTTTTTGATTTGACCCATAGTTTTCGAGAAAAACAATTCCAAGTTGAAAGCTACAATTTTTTCGGTCGGCCGCCATTTTGGGTCTTCCAAAAATAAATTTGAACAATTACAACTATGCCAACTTTTAGTTTAAGATCCATGGACGCTCGAAATTCACTTCCCGGGATTCGTTGCGACCGGTTTCTATGTTTTACGGTTGACACAAAACAAAATTTTGACTCAAAATTTTGTGTTTTTTTGCAATCAATTGTTCATAACAATGAGGGCGTTTATTTAATCGAGATAAAAGTAACGGAATCGGAAAGCTGACAAAATTTTGCACAAGAAAATGTTCTTCCCAAATTTTTTGAACCATTATAACCATATGAAATCTATCGCTCAAAAAAAGGGCCGTCGAGCGGCCGTTTGGGCGCTAATGGGTTAAACTCTTCAAAATTATATTAGTACTTGACATAAATTTGTGATTTGAGTTATTTTCCATCTTAACATTAGTATAACTACAATAATTAAGTGTAATTTGAAAAATATTCATTCTATTGTTGGATAACCATACTAGTTGGATAATGTTTGATATTACTGTATATTAAAAATAAAAAAATAAATCAGTTTGAAATCCGTAGCAAAGAAACATGAAGCAGAAAGAAGGCTTCATATTCTTTAATTATTATTTTAAATGTATTTAAATAGTAAAATAACTAAGACATCTTGCAATTTTTACCTTCTCAAAAAAATTTAGTCGCTTAAGCATTTTTATATTTACAAAGAAATATAATTAATTCTACCTAGAAACATTTAGTTGATTGAAAATTTATCCAACAACGAACCACAGGATAAGGAATATACTTGTCGTTAAGTATATCTTTTTCGAAGGTGAATTTTACTATGAAAAATAAAATTGCTTATGCTATCTGATGCACTGGCATAATTTTTTGACCATATTAACCCATTAAGGCCCATGTCCAAACCAGCGGAGATATCATAAAACTAATTATTGGATCACGTGCTTTTTTGAAAAAAATACCTGTGTTTTTTCTTTTTCCATTTCCAATTGTTTAAACAATAATTATTTAAACAAATTGCACCCAAATTCGTAAATTCGAGAAAGCAATGGTGTCAATCGATTCTAGATGAAAAACCAAGAAAAAAACGTGAAACACATTTTTTTGATTTGAGGCTTATTTTTCTGGCAATCGCGTTATAAACAATTGGAATTCAGTAAAACCGAGAAAAAGTAGCTTCTGCCAATGCTTACGCTATCACCATGGGATGAAAACTGATTGCGGAATTGCGTGCTTTTTTGAAAAAAATACCCCTATTTTCTCTTTTTTCAAGATCCAATGTTTATACAATAATTATTTAAACAAATTGCACCCAAAGTGAATCGACTTCCCTGATATCACTGGATTCCATTTGTTTATAACGTGATTGTAAGAGACATGAGCCTCGAATCGAAAAAATGTATTCCTACTTTTCTTCTTGGTTTTTCTTCTAGAATACTAAATACAACTGAAACAAAACAATATTGCTTTGATAATATATTTCTGATGGAAGAGTAGCGAACCTTTAAAGAAACGTACAACGAGTTCACGTATAAAGAATGGTTTTAGGAGAGGTATATATTAGATGGATACCAGAGCTACCTACATCGGGGCATGTTCAAATACAGAAATGTAGAAAGCTGTTCATTTATTGAAACTTCGAACCTGTGAAAATATCAAGGTTATGAAGCGAACGCATGACTTGAAAATGGTAACAATATGTTTCATAGATCCAACTTTACTTTCTGCCCGTGATAGGCTTATTGGCAAACTGATTCTGACGTACGACTTGGGTCCGTCTTAATTATATAGTTTACCGGCCATAATACATCTGTGTCACGAAATATTATTCAAAAAAGTGTACTCCAATATGGAATGACCAAATTGGAGACTGGGATTGACCACGAAGGCCCGAGTTGATCCAATGTCCAAGCTCCCTTATATTGACGGTAGAACGCCGACTCTCTTGCGAGAGAGCGCCGCGCTATACCTTATACACGCGCGACTCAACGCCTCGCCATCTACAGGCGAGCCACGGTACTTGGCCGGTTACTCGAAAATGAGTTCATACTCTCATATATAAAGCTAATTAGTAATAGAATCAAATCTTACAGTAATTGCACTATTGAGAGAAGAATGTTTCTAAGATTATTTAATTATATATATAAACACAAAATAAAATGTTTAAAAAACTGATAAATTTACAAATACTTGACAATTACTCTCTTTTATCACTTGACTCTGTTAAATGTAACCAGGGTTAACGTTCACTTTTATACTTCTATCGAGTTACAGATATACTCTTTTTTCATCCAAATTTCCACAAACTTATGGTAAAATTTGAAAATTTTCTATGTACAATTAAATCAGAGTATGTATATTCAAAAGCTTTAATTTTTCAAATGACATTTAACACTGTGATGTAAAATTTGAAAATTTTCTATGTACAATTAAATCAGAGTATGTACATTCAAAAGCTTTAATTTTTCAAACGACATTTAACTTTAATTAGTACAGTCTCATATTTACAAATACTTGACAATTACTCTCTTTCATCACTTGAGTCTGTTAAATGTAACAAGGGTTAACGTTCACTTTTATACACTATCGAGTTCTATCACTTTTATACTTCTATCGAGTTACAGATATACTCTTTTTTCATCCAAATTTTCACAAACTTGATACATCATTCACTGTACAAGTTGGAAAAACTTTTGAACTATGTTCCTCATAGCAGCCTGTAACCCCTTAGCACATCCCTACTGCAAAAAATCACCTGAGAAATCACCTGAGAAATCACCTGAGAAATCAGGTGATTTCTCAGGTGATTTCTCAGGTGATTTCTCATGCCAATTTCTCATGTGACCTTTATTACATAGAGTAAGTTATTCAATTTCCATATTAATTTTATTTTCTATTCAAATCAGTTTGAGGATCAATAACCATTTGCGGAAAAGCGTTGAATCGCAAAAATGTTTGCGTGCTCATATGAAAATACGTATATGTAGTGAATTTTCTTTCTCGGAGAGAAAACTTTGTGACGAATTAAGAATCAACCTCTTGAATCGTTATTTCAGAACTTTATTTGCGTAATCTATGAGTTTCAAAAATGTTTGTTTGAGCAAATGCGGAACGATATTTTTCGTACGCGATGACTCACGAAGGAATTGCTCGATCTTCCCAAAATTTTTCACATTTCATAAATGGTAAAGTGAACCGCGTTCAATTTTCAAGAGCAACGATCATTTGCGTCCCTAGCAAGAAATTGAAAAATAAATTAAAGTTTATTTCGAGTACTTCTGATACCAAAAGACACTGACTAGGAGAGTGCACACCCTTCGGGTCACCAATCTTGACCAAAATTTGAGGGATCTCTCCTGATACTATCACCAGAGATCCCTGAAAGCCTGTCAGCCATTCCTGAGAAAAAAAATAAAACATATTATGAGATTTTTCAGTTATTGGCGGTACAGGGCATAACATTGCATATGCTATTTGAATGCATATCAATACCCGCCAACCATATGTACCAATCAATTTTTTATAAATTTGACTCAAAGATAAACTCTAAAACTATCTTGACAAATTTCCACTGGTTTTAGGTATACTTCCCTTATAGGATGTATAAGGGTCTCAAGCGCTAACCAGGTTATCATGGGAAACATGTTATACCACTTCCCACCCAACAAAACACGCATTTATCTTGAGCCCACCCATGAATATATATCAGAATATATATTCTACACTTGAAAAAGAAAGGAAATACCGTAAACACTACTTCTTTCTTCCCTACAGTCCAGAACACTTGAATTTTTGACGTTAAACAGTCGTATCTATTCAAAACTGTGTCTGGACTTACAATATCCTCATGCGTGTGGATATTTCTTAAGCCTATGGGACTGATGGGCACATGAGACAGAAAAAATGTACCTACTCACCTCAAGTAATATGCGCTTCATAGATATGATGCTGCAAAATAACCTATCCCTTACATGCATGTTGACAACACTGCAAGTTTGTTGGGGATTAGTTTTTGCGCAAACTTGTTCCTTTTTCTTGAATCACCATTATGTTCACCAGCTCCCACTGGATGTGTAGCCTCCAGCATTCACAGAAATGATGTCCTATAAAGGGAGAAAAATAACACTCCAAGCCTCGTCAAATCATGATTGTACTCTTGAAGTACCTGAAAATGAAAACACAAAGAATCATTTTCTTTGAATTTAAAGGTTGAAAGTAGGAAAAATCTAGTTAAACTAACAGAGAAAGAAAGTTACAGAGCTACATAAATTCAACTAGAGTAGAAATTAGACTCCCGAAATCAAAGGTTAGGTTACACTATGTACTTATCTGATGATTGATGATCCTTTCTGCAGCAATCAGCGTTCCTTCATGATCCGGTAGGAGATTTTTCCCAGACCCAATTTTAGAAAGAGTTTCACTCCCACAGCACTATCCATAGTTGTATACAGAGTTACACAGCACCACATGTGTCAATCCAAAACAACAGGATAAGTGTCGGCCATCCGTTGGCGCAACAAGTTATCACTGACTGTTGTGAGATGCCAGTCAGCTGTGATCTGGTGTGAAATTCAAATGCTGCAACTTTACATGCAATATATGGGTTTTTACTACTTTTGCTGCTTTTTATATAATTTTTTATCGAATTATTTAGAAAAAGCGATTTAATATTAGAGTGAGTTGGATAATAATAATATCATTTTTTTTAATTATTATTTTATAATCATTTAATTATTTAGAACAATAATCAATAATTATATAATAAGAGATCGTTTATTACATACTTATCGATAATTTAACAATAGCCAACATTATTTAAATTATATCTTGAAAATAAAAAATGTTCAAATATTGATAAAATATTTATCACATTAATTAATTATTAATTATTGATTATTGTTCTTATTTCAACATATTAATTTATAGTTACATATAACCATAATTAAAAAAAATATTGTAGCTATTGTTAAATTATCGAAAAAATTATATAATTATTAAATAATAATTAAAAAAAATGATATTATTATTATCCAACTCACTCTAATATTGAATCGCTTTTTCTAAATAATTCGATAAAAAATTATATAAAAAGCAGCAAAAGTAGTAAAAACCCATATATTGCATGTAAAGTTGCAGCATTTGAATTTCACACCAGATCACAGCTGACTGGCATCTCACAACAGTCAGTGATAACTTGTTGCGCCAACGGATGGCCGACACTTATCCTGTTGTTTTGGATTGACACATGTGGTGCTGTGTAACTCTGTATACAACTATGGATAGTGCTGTGGGAGTGAAACTCTTTCTAAAATTTGGGTCTGGGAAAAATCTCCTACCGGATCATGAAGGAACGCTGATTGCTGCAGAAAGGATCATCAATCATCAGATAAGTACATAGTGTAACCTAACCTTTGATTTCGGGAGTCTAATTTCTACTCTAGTTGAATTTATGTAGCTCTGTAACTTTCTTTCTCTGTTAGTTTAACTAGATTTTTCCTACTTTCAACCTTTAAATTCAAAGAAAATGATTCTTTGTGTTTTCATTTTCAGGTACTTCAAGAGTACAATCATGATTTGACGAGGCTTGGAGTGTTATTTTTCTCCCTTTATAGGACATCATTTCTGTGAATGCTGGAGGCTACACATCCAGTGGGAGCTGGTGAACATAATGGTGATTCAAGAAAAAGGAACAAGTTTGCGCAAAAACTAATCCCCAACAAACTTGCAGTGTTGTCAACATGCATGTAAGGGATAGGTTATTTTGCAGCATCATATCTATGAAGCGCATATTACTTGAGGTGAGTAGGTACATTTTTTCTGTCTCATGTGCCCATCAGTCCCATAGGCTTAAGAAATATCCACACGCATGAGGATATTGTAAGTCCAGACACAGTTTTGAATAGATACGACTGTTTAACGTCAAAAATTCAAGTGTTCTGGACTGTAGGGAAGAAAGAAGTAGTGTTTACGGTATTTCCTTTCTTTTTCAAGTGTAGAATATATATTCTGATATATATTCATGGGTGGGCTCAAGATAAATGCGTGTTTTGTTGGGTGGGAAGTGGTATAACATGTTTCCCATGATAACCTGGTTAGCGCTTGAGACCCTTATACATCCTATAAGGGAAGTATACCTAAAACCAGTGGAAATTTGTCAAGATAGTTTTAGAGTTTATCTTTGAGTCAAATTTATAAAAAATTGATTGGTACATATGGTTGGCGGGTATTGATATGCATTCAAATAGCATATGCAATGTTATGCCCTATACCGCCAATAACTGAAAAATCTCATAATATGTTTTATTTTTTTTTCTCAGGAATGGCTGACAGGCTTTCAGGGATCTCTGGTGATAGTATCAGGAGAGATCCCTCAAATTTTGGTCAAGATTGGTGACCCGAAGGGTGTGCACTCTCCTAGTCAGTGTCTTTTGGTATCAGAAGTACTCGAAATAAACTTTAATTTATTTTTCAATTTCTTGCTAGGGACGCAAATGATCGTTGCTCTTGAAAATTGAACGCGGTTCACTTTACCATTTATGAAATGTGAAAAATTTTGGGAAGATCGAGCAATTCCTTCGTGAGTCATCGCGTACGAAAAATATCGTTCCGCATTTGCTCAAACAAACATTTTTGAAACTCATAGATTACGCAAATAAAGTTCTGAAATAACGATTCAAGAGGTTGATTCTTAATTCGTCACAAAGTTTTCTCTCCGAGAAAGAAAATTCACTACATATACGTATTTTCATATGAGCACGCAAACATTTTTGCGATTCAACGCTTTCCCGCAAATGGTTGTTGATCCTCAAACTGATTTGAATAGAAAATAAAATTAATATGGAAATTGAATAACTTACTCTATGTAATAAAGGTCACATGAGAAATTGGCATGAGAAATCACCTGAGAAATCACCTGAGAAATCACCTGAGAAATCACCTGAGAAATCACCTGATTTCTCAGGTGATTTCTCAGGTGATTTTATGCAGTAGGGATCACATTGGATAATAAGATTTAGTTAATGAATAAAATCACTTATTAATTCAAGTGAAAAATACTTGAAAAGTTATTTTTGTAAGAACCCTTTCATACCGGTATACTGTCTATTCTTTCTGAATTGATATTGCACTGATTCTATAATCTAAGAAAAATAATCACATTGAGAGTTCTTTGTTTTTTTGTAATTGAAGAAGGGTCTCAGCTGAAATATGGAGCTGTCTCTTGCACCAGCAGCGTGGGACAAACATTACGAACTCTTGATGGCCTTTGCTTTGGTACACTTGTCACAATATTATTCAGGCACGACTGACAGAAGATTTGACTGCAATGTCGACAATTTTGCTGTTGGTCATGAAACATACACATGTATGTTAAACTGCTTGTTGTGCAACTGTTCCTCTAAAAAAATTTGAAACGTGTCAGAAGTTGAATTATGCATAAGTAACCTTAAATTATTATTAAATTATGATTTTCTACCATGATTGATGAATGGACTCCGATTTCTGAATGTAGGTTGGCCCAATATTCCAGGTGACTTGTAGTAGATGGGGGAGAGCCTGACCGTGGGGAACATTTTCCAGCTCATGGACACAATCTGTTGTGCAAATGTTATAGGTTGTTCCTCCATGTACTGACTGAATGATATCTTTCAATTTCACCAACAGCGAACCCTCAGCATATTTATCCTGGAACTATTTCCTCCTTATTACCTAAAAAATATTTCATTCCATGAACGTTTGTCAAACCATTGATTAATTCATTAGTATCTATTTGGGCTTCGTTAACAATATCAGTCTCGTTGCCCCTACTTTGTTCAGTCAGTTGTTTCTTGTTCTACATTAATTTGAGTTTCACAAAGCGCATTAGAGATATCTGAGGAAATCTCTGTGGAATCGTTATCATACCTTTCAGATTGAGTATCTGTTCCGATGATAGACTGCTCTGGATCAGATACAAAGGCACTGATGCCACTGAGCATCCAGTTGGAAATATCAATGGCAATAAACTAGCTATACCACAGTTGATCTCCATTGAATTTGGCTGCCAAGAGTTCACCTTCTTTAATATCGCCAACTTCTTTAAGGTAGTTCATGCCATATAAAGCTCACGCACACACGCACGGTACATGTACACGGCACACGCACGGGCGAACACAAGCTCGCCCATGCTCTGTCTCACTTGCTCTCGCTGCGCTCACGCGTTCGCGACGTGAAATCATCAACTTTGCATTAAAATAACTCAGAAACGGTACGGTTTAACATGCTACACTAAGCGAGGGAAGTTTTCGTTACTATGTCCTCTATAACATACTGTTTTTTTGTCAACATTTAAAGAAGCATTTTCGAGATATCAATGGAAACATCTTTTTGAGCATCCCCTGAGAGGCTCGGTATAGGACTTAAAAAGTGAAAATTTGACATTCAATATTTCATGATTGGCACGGCTGAGCTCGCTCAAATTTTGAGAGCTGGTGTAAAATATTGTTATGAATGAGTGGTTAAAATTTCAAGACAATTGTAAGAAAACGCAGTTTGGCATGAACTACCTTAAACAGCTCTGCGTCAATCATTCTCAAAGTAATATCATCCAAAATTGGGAACTGGGTCTGCTTGCGTATCCAGAATTCCAATGGTGAACATACATAACTGATACAGCCCATATTAACATTCGGTAAATTTTTTTCACCTATGGGAGGTGGTCGCTCCTCTCCAATATTATTCTTTGCATCATCAATCTTTGTTTATTATTCTTTGCATTATCAATATCAATGCCTTCATCGATTGGTGGAGTGATCTTGGCGCATCTCTCTAGAAGTTCCAGAGCCAAACCCTTCATATCATGGGTTAACTTTACGACACATGTCTCATCTTTGTCAAGTACATCCAGGAGGAAAACGGTAGCACCGCTGTCAGCAATCATTTCAAACTCCGTGTTAACACCATGTGGCCAGTGTTCAACCCCATCAGGTTTGGCTAAACAACACTTATGAGATAGAGGAGGTATGGATGCGAGATTGTCTGGAATTCTTCTTACATCTCTTGTTATGGCTGTGTTTCTATATTCCATATAGTGGACTTTTGTGCCTTGCTCGGTAGTAGAGACCATCGTCGAGATATGAGCAATGCAGATCAGATCTTCTTTGATATCCATGACGGCAGGAAGAATATTAGCCATTAGCAATATATCCTCGAACATTCTTGGGTCACTCACGTATTTTTCTTCTTACAACCAAAATTCATCGACTGAGACACAATAATTAACAAAAGCTGATCGGGGATCACGCTCTTCTTCTACCAACTCTATATTTTTCCTGCAGGCAGCTAGTTGTTTGCTGATCGAAAGTTTACTAAGGCTTTGTTCTCCATTAAAATGATCAATTTACAAAGGTGCTTTGTTGGTGATTATGAGAGCTTGAAGTTTTCATATACGTTAGCTTCTGCCTGCAAAATGGACCGGCGTAATCATCTTTCAGCATCAAAACTCAGCAGAATATTAGGTACTTGTCACTCGCGTACAGTCTAAGTATACAGATGGTAGCTGTGTGGGGCAAAGAACCAATTTTTCTTATTACTACGAGATTGTTAATTAATATATAATTAATGAAGGGAACGATGCTAAGTCATGTGCACATATATTGAGAAAACTTTATACTTATGTGCGCGTGATTGCGGCGTAATTCTTAATTTTTCACTTCGAATTATTGAATAATATTCTTACCTAATACAGATTGGAGGTTAGCCTATTCCAATCAATAGAAAATCAAAGACACAGCTCGGTCAACGTCTGGCACATTTGCAGCACTAGACGACCCGGGTTATGTCCGCTACTTGCGATCTCGCGTTTTTATATAAAATATATATAATATATAAACGCGTCCGAGTTGCATGTGTTCGCGTTTCACTCCATGCTTTATACCAGCTTATACTACATATATAGCAGACGCCATGATGAGTCTCTACGGCAGCTCAGTAGCCTATACCTATATATATGCGAGAATCGAGATATCTCGAAATCGTTCGTCGCCGTCGAGGTGGCTTATGAACTGAAAAATAATCTTTTTTGCTCCATTCTAGCCATTCTAACCTAGCAGACAAGACTCATTCCATTAAAAGTATCTGCTATAGGAGGTGAATAGGGCTGGATACTAGGGAAAAATAAATAAAAAATCATATTCTACCAGATAACATCCATAACTGATGCGTATCTGTGTTATTTTATAAAATTGAAAAATCCGTGATCCAAACTTAATGTATACGGGTAGCGCTGCCCCCAGCTGCCGTTACTCGCCAGGAGGGGGCGCTAGCGCGCCCCTGGATTTTGCTTGTTCGCAGGGCTATTTATACTGGAGATTGGCATAGGGCGTTAATGTGTTAGAGAGAGAGATGTATCGTCGCTCTCACTCGCACTCATCGTAGGCATAGAAAAGCGCGCGAATCCTGTGCTGGCGCGCGGGATGTTTTTCCGTATAAACTCTTCTTTTGGCGCGTAACCCATTTCCTTGTTTTCTGCTGGTCGTAGATGACGTGATACAGGATGCGCGCGGCGATCCATGGCGCACTTATTTAAATATACCTATATCTATATACTACATATATTGATTCTCGATCGATAATTTGTACCACCCAGTTGGTAACCCAATCTGCTTTAAATACAGAAATTCGGCTACTTTGACCTGGCCCTCACATTATATAGCATAGAGCAATATCGAAATGGATCTAACATCTATTCATGAAGAAATATGTGCTATACGAAATGCAACTTACATGAAATCACTCTAAAATTTTGGTTTCGTATTTTTCTCAAGCTTTTACAAATAATTGACACTTGTGTTTCGGTTTCTCAATATTGAACATGCAGAAAAACGTATTATTTGGATTACAGACAACACAGCTAATGTGAAGGCATTTTTGGATGGAGAAAATAACTGGGAGAGAGTTAATTGTTTTGCTCATAGAATTCAGCTAGCTGTTAACGATCTCATTTATCATATATTAACGCTCCTTACCAAGAACATCTTTTTTGATATTTCAACGTCAATTTATGTTTCATTATAATAGATATATTATGAAACCTGTACGAGATATTTGATTTTTCGGACTAATGTAATGATTCTCTATTAACTATGTTGACTGCAGAGGGCAAAGCCAGCACGAGTATCACGCGTTCGCATTTGTGCGCTTGAAGAGTATTTCACGTTCCATACAATATTTTTTGTATACTAGAAATTACAATTTTTTGTGTTATTGCAACACTTTTCTTCATGTAATTGTAAGTCATATTTCACGCGAGTACGAGGGATGCCGTTTTTCGATTCCCAATAATAAAAAATAAGGTCCGAGAAAATGTGCGGAAAAAAATTCTTGATTATTCCTACACCATTAATTTTAAAATTTCCTTTTTCATGGACTTGGTCACTTTCCTACTATGATACATAACCGTAAGGGTTTTCAATTATATTGCAGGTGAAAGTTTCCAATCACAGATGAATTAATTTAATTAGTTGTGTCCGACATCTCGTTGCTCATTTCAATCATTCCAGAATTGCACCAGAGAATTTACAAGTGAAGGGAAATTGGTATGGTATCAGAAATAAAGAGGCTGAGCAGCAGTATGGTCCAAACACTTTATCAATAATGACTCCTCAAAGAGTCCACCAAAATAATCTAACGGCAAATGTATATAGATCCGTCACTTGTACTTCCGACTCGGCCAGCTGCTCGGAAAGAAGTGAGCTCTCAGACTCGCCGACGCAGCAGCGCTGCGACGGTCATTTCAGTGTAGCTCATGAGAGCTGTATAATAGTTAATATCTTAACACTTCCTCCCAAACAATTTACAGCTATCATTATTCACTATAAATCTTCCAAACTACCATTCTACCAATTATACATACAGCAATCTTCACAATTCTAGTTTGTAATACTAATATCGCTGTTAAAAATCACATTAAGATTTTACAAACTAAGTAGGATATCAATCAATTGTTCAGTCTTGAGTTTGTTCCTCTAGAGAGTGTTGATTGCCAAGCCGAGTCATTCAGACATCATCCTTCCATTCAGCATCACTGGTCAATGCCTAAGACAGAAAAGAACATTATTAATTCATGAATTAATATTCATTATTTTATTTCTAAGATCTTCATGTGAGACCTGAGGCAGAGGTTTTGTGAAAATATCAGATAATTGTTCCTTGGAACCTATCCAAGATACCTCAATAAAATCTTTTTTCACACATTCTTTCACATAATTAGATCTTATTTCCACTGTGTGTCTAAGTTTATTCCCACCATAAATTTTTCTATAGGATATTGCTGCTTTGTTGTCACGATCTTGGAATTTTGGGAATCGCTTCCTTTTCGCCTCCACATTGAAACTGGATCCAAACAAATTCCTGAAAAGTTGCGGAAAATTGTAGGGAAAATAAAGAAAATTGAAAATTAACTGTTTTTTCACATTTCAGTGCATAACTTTTTTTAGAGAGACTTTTCGAGAAAATGTGTGGAGTAAAAAGTTTTTTGTATTGAAATTTTCTACAGAATAAACTCTGCTGAGTTATGATTCAGTAATTAGGAAAGTCATAAAACCCCGATTACATGGTGAGAAACGAAAAAATTGTATCAATGGAAAATCACATTTTCCATGCATCAATATTGATTAAAATTCGTGAATAGAATTCTTCTATTGTTGTTTTAATACACCCCCAAGTCGTTTGTGATTGGTCGATAATTTTCCGAAGTACGGGTTTTTCAAATTTAGATTTCATCGCTTAATTACGCAAAAATGAAGATATGGTTTTGGATGAAAATTTTCTTAAAACGTCCGTGGGATAACCAGCTATCATATCCAACATCAATATTACACTAGTTTTAGTAAAAAAAATGTTAATGAACTTTATGTGTTTGATTAGTTTTTTTACGTCTATGATTCCCTCGAAATAACTGTATGTAATAAAATTTTACTTCAGTTTGACGAGCTACCCCAAATCAAGTGGTTAAACATGAAGATACGACTTATAGTTACAGAAATATAGAGATTAATATTCGATCGGCTAATTTGGAACGCGCGAAATCAGTTTCCCACTGGCACCTAGCAGACGGTTTTTATCCCCCACCACGCCTCTACTCCGTCATTCCGGCAGTTACGCTCGAAAAAACTGGTGCACGGCGCGCTATTTCATATATTTCTACCAATGAATCGTGAATCAGCACTTTTATTTTACATCACATTATTGCAGCTAATTCCTATCTTCCGAATGAGTCGTGCCGCGTTTATATACATACAATACATAACCTAAAAACGCGACAAGTCCAAATTGGCAAGCCACCCATATGAACACTTACCGAGTGCTAATCCAGCCCGCACCTCCTCGTCGGCCCTGTAATCAGCCGACGATCCACTGGTTCCGCTGGCCAGCTCCTCCATGACTAGTGCGGCCCTGCCGCTCACCCTCTCCAGGATCGCACAACACCAAAATGTCACTCGCGATCGTACAGTGAATGCGTGCCCAGGCCAATAACTTGAAGGAAAATTGGCCGACTCGGCCGGCTGCTCGGAAAGAAGTGAGCTCTCAGACTCGCCGATGCAGCAGCGCTGCGACGGTCACTGCGGTGTACCTCATGAGAGCTGTATAATAGTTTGAATATCTCAACAAATTAAATTGATTATCTTAATTTTAGATACAATTGATGCCAGGCGAAAAACCTATTCAATTGATCCAGAGTGTGGAGCTACGCTGGAATCCTGAGTTCGACATGTTTAGACGAGCATTAAATTGAGAGTGCCTCTAGATGCAGTAATAACAGTAAGAAGAAAAATACTCTCAAATTATCAGATGATGATTGGGAGTTGATGGACAATTGTGTGGAAGTTTTGCGACCCATAAAAAAAGCGTCTATTTTGATGAGTGTTGGACAATATCCCACTTCCCAAGATTTATTCCCATTTTGAAATTAATATGCATTAAACTGGAAAAAGAACAATTGTGTCAACAAACAATTCATTCATAACAGATTTATCTGAAATTTTGTTGGATTGCATCAAGGTAATGAAAGTACATTCTCTCTATATTTTTTCAGAACATCATTTTGGAAATAATTCTTCAAATTCTGGAAAAATCACACTTCAACACAGAATGGTAGTTCAAAAAAAGTGCGAACTCGGAAGCCGGTTAGAGAAGGTGCGAACTCGGAAGCCAGTTAGAGAACGTGCAAACTCGGAAGGCATTTCATTTTTCTGAAATTTGAGTTGGCAGACCTCATACTTCTTGTTAAGATAATTTACTTTAATCATTCAAATATTTTCAACTCATGATTAAAGACCCATAGAGTGTTCATGATCAAGAATATGCCCTGGATCAAGAATATATTAAATAATATAATAAAATCATACGAAATAAGTCTGTCTGTGGAATTTGATAAATGTGTATGGAGATATTTTTAAATTAGATATTAGGTTGAATAAATAAAGACACGGATGAGATCTTGAGTTTTTAATATTTATATATAATCTTATCAATATTATCACAAAATAAATCACTTGACGTATTCGAAATGTATGTACGAAAGATGACGATGTTACGATTTGCACTAAACAGAGTAGAACATAATAATATCATCCAATAACAAGCTAAAATATACTATGTATTATGTACCTAGTTAATAGGTATTCGAAATTAATAAATTTTGGTGAACTTCAGAGCTGAAAAAATAATCAAAAATTAAATTGATAATTTATGAGCAGGAACTCTCACGACTAGCTACCACAAATTTTCATAAAATTCATGGTACGCAACGGGTATTAAATTTTTTTTTCATGAGTTTCTCTAGGTCAGCCCGTTTTGCTTAATCGATGCTCAATTTTCCATTGTAGGCTCTTTCTAGTAGTTCGTTATTGCTCATTATTGTTACGGTTTTAAGTACACTATTTTCATCATACGAATCACCAAATTGAACCTTATCACGACTGATTCCAATTATGCAAATTCGAGATATGGGAACTTTTTTCCAACATTTCTTGTTGACTAGCCCAGCAAAATCAAGTATCTCCAATTGATTGAGCTCCTGAATAATGTATTTTGGATCTTTGACTTTTGCTGATTCTATGATTGCACGCCATTGATTTCGCGTGAATATGATTTTATTTTTAGCAGCAACTTCAAAAGTTGAATGCATTCAATCACCATCAGTTTGGGTGTGGCCTTTGACAAGGTACCAAAACAATTTTTTTTTTCATCAAAAGCCTCATTTATTGCAAAAATAATTTATAAGAATCGCTGTAATTGATAAAAGTAATTCACGTGATAGTTGATGAATATTTTCCATTTACCTGTGTTTTATGGGTATGTTAAATTGATACACAGCTCTCAGGTACATTGTATACAAAATCGAGCTGCGATTTTGCCCTCCACAATTGTCGCTATAGAAATAAAATGTTTCCACTCCTGCTGCAACCCTAGACTCTATATATAGCCACACGCAGCTTGCAATTTCGTTTGTTCCACGCTTTCCCATCGTTTCGTTTCATAGATAACAGTTTCCTGTGAATTAATAATTTACCAAAGTTAAATTTTTGATTGAGAGATTGACAGGGAAATTCTACATTTCGAAAATGTCTAATAACATCGTAACAGAACGCTGATATAAGGATATAAAATAATCACCTTGTTTTGACGATAAGTCATATACAGTGAAATTGTAAATAGCTACATTCCTTGTGTAGTAAAATGGCTGGGACTCGCATCGTGGTACGGATAAAACTTTTTGTAGATCAAATGAAGCGCAGCAAACAAATGGGTCATTGTCAGCTGCAGATTTACCATCTTGCATGAATTTCCAAGTCATTTCCTTGTTAGCTATATGTAAGTCATAATTTAAGCGCGCAGGGCCCAGTTTTTCTTCTTCTGATAGATTTTCAAAAATCATACAGTCGTCGCATAAATCTTTTTTTGGTTTATGGAATCCAATGTTGAAATCTTCACAAAAAATGTCGCAATAATAATGCTGGGATGCTAACTCTGTCTGACCTTTTTCTTTCATCTCAGCTGAATAACTCCTATACATAGAGCTAATGTTAAGGCTGGAAGAGATGTATTCTTTCGAAAAAGATGCCCTGTTATAATGCGATTCTACTCTTTCGAAAGAGTTTATGTGCTCCGTTACCGAACCCTTAATACTGGGCTTAATTTTTTTTGTTCGATTCTTGCGCTTCCCTTGAAAATTGAAAACGAAATAGTGGTGAATTGATTACAAACAGAATTGATTACGTCCTTTACAGGCTTGAAATGTTGTTATTTTGAGTTGAACGGAATTAAAAAAGATTGATTTGATTCATTACCCAAGGTATTCAAAAACATTGTCATGCAGACTTTTATTGTTTTGGATGGAAGAAGAAACATGACCTGGCGATAACCATTTATACGTGATCGATTTTTTTGCTCGACTTCGTCGTTCTTGGTTATCACACACCTGTCAAGATAGTCCCATTGACGAGTGTGATCACCTAATCCCCAAAAATCATCGAAAAGTTTACGTCGTTCATCAGAAGAAACTTTTTGAGAACAGTGAAAACGGCAATCGACACATGCAGAACGCATTGTTTTCTGATATGCTCTACGACTTGAGGATTTGTAGTGCAATCCATGGTTTCTCGCCTTTTTTACAGCATTGTCTGCCCATTTATTTGGATATCTCTTACGCTTTCTAGTCAAAACTTTTCCTACTGCCTTTTCACTTTGAGCAGTTTCTGAAAATGAAAAATCGTACTATTACAACTGTCGGAATGTCAAATCGTGAAAATAATATGAAAACACATTTTATGATAGATCGTGAATGAGCATTAGCAAATAATTATGACCACAATCTGATGAATTGAATGTTAACTTTTTTCTGAAAATTATTTCTTAAATAAATTTCTTAATAGAATGGTCATTTTCATTCACATGATCGTGAGATGATTAATTGGTACAAATAGTTCGATTAGCACGGTATTCTTTTTTTAATGGAGGATGATACTATGATTGACGTAAATTCTATATTACCATGATCTTGATCTTCTACTGTACGACAACCCTGATCATTTTGTGACGAACTCACAGAGTCTGTTGAATTACTAAAGTTTTCATCCTGTGGTTGAATACTGTTCAAAGATTCTTCGGCTTGGTAAGGTTCCTGGAATTCTATTGCTGTTGATGGATCTATTGTTGAAATGAATCAGTCACATGAATATCTTGCATAAAAACCTCATCGCGCTCCGGAATTCCAAAATGTTCAAATTATTTATAAATACCCGCATTGGAATAATTTGGTTCATTGTTAGAGAAGTAGTTAGGTGGTTCAATAGATCGGTAAGATGTACTTAATCCAGTGTGAACGTCAAGGTCACAGAATGATGTTCCTTGTCGAAAAAATCGATGATGATTAAGATCTATCGATGAAAAAATTCTTATCTATTGCATAAATATTTTGATACATTTGCGTACGTGCGTGCGTGCGTGCGTGCGTGCGTGTGTGTGTGTGTGTGCGTGTGCGTGCGTGCGCGTGTGTGTGTGTATGTGTGTGGGTAAGTGTGTGTGTGTGTGTGTGTGTGTGGGTGTGGGTGTACACATATATAAAAAAAATTAATATACTATGGATATGAGTTATAACATTTTTCATCAGTGCAACATTACTTACGTTCATTCTCTTGCAATGGCTTGGGAAAATGATGGCTGGTAAAAGAGGCTTGAGTTAATTCAGGGCTTTCTTCGTCAAGTGTTGACTGACAAGAATCCGTCGTTTCAATACCAAAAGAACTCCGAGAATCCATATCGATTTCAAAATTACGCCTCCATTCTATATTTTTAGTTGATGGAAAAAGAACAATGAAACAGACTATTTGAATAAAATATGAATATTAGATTTACGTATTGCGTAAAAATGAAATATTATTAACATTTCTAGTTTAAAATATTTATATACATGATTCTTGTTTTACTTGCATATTCTAAGCTCGAAACGAAAATGTTTTTTAATAGAATAAATATATAGAAGTCAAAAATTGACAATGTAGATTTTGATCCTTTAATGGAATTTCGGATTATTAGTTGAGTCAAAGTTGTGCCTATTATGTTGAATTATATTATATAATTATATTCGAATTTCGATGTGTTCGGCTTAGACTTGAGATATTATACTTCTTCCACTCTCACACAATTCCGCATCCAAGAAAATAACCAAAACAACAACAGTAGCGCATACTCCGACACTTATTCGAATTTCTGTCATTTCAATCAGTTCAACTCATATTACAGTAGCTCAAAGAAATATTTTTATGAAGTAGAATTTATAATAAAGGTTTTTTGTTATTACCGGAATTCGGCTGGTCAAATTCGATATTCACTGGCACCGGTTGATTAACATTATCATTCAGCCACTTGGAATCTAGTTTAGCACAACATTCCTTTTATTTGATATTTTATTTATCATAATGAATAAATACAGGATATCATACTTACACTCCATTATTATTAGAAATCGTCGGTCTACTGCAAAGTAAAAACTTTTACAAACAAATATTCTTCAATATAAGCGATTATCATTTTCTCACGTGTTCTCAAAGACTGACTCACAAAACTCTGCACTACAGTGAGTCTCAGAGAACCTTCTCGCTGACTCTCAATCTGTGAACGATGATTCATCGCGAGTGGGAAACTAGCGCTCCTTTAGGCAGAACGCTGTAACACTTATCAATGTTTTAAAAATGCTGTCACGTGTATCTCCGACGATAACACTGCCCATTGAGAAGCTATGCCTACTTTTCACCTAAATTGAGACACCCGACTAAATCGTTGTTTCGGGAGACAAAACTTTGTGTACCCAATATTGGCACCTCAGAGAATACTACTCTTTATACGGTCTAGAGTTCAAATCATGGTCAAAATAAATGAAATACAAACAAAATAGTATATTTCTAATGAAATTTTATTGAAAAAACGTTTACTTTTTCCTCGGTATATAATGATCAATAAAATCACGAATTACATGGCTTCACTGTACAGACCATCACATTTTATATATTTATATAAGAGCAAATATCAGATTATCAAGTTTGCCAACTCAAATTTCAGAAAAATAAAATGCCTTCCGAGTTCGCACCTTCTCTAACTGGCTTCCGAGTTCGCACCTTCTCTAGCCGGCTCCCGAGTTCGCACCTTCTCTAGCCGGCTTCCGAGTTCGCACCTTCTCTAGCCGGCTTCCGAGTTCGTATCTTTCTTTACGGAGGCGATGAAATGAGATTCAAGAATATTAGCGAAATTGCAAGAAATTAGCTAGGTGTGATTGGCACTCATGTACCAAGTGTAAGACTGTTCACAACAGCAGGAAA
This sequence comes from Aphelinus atriplicis, assembly GCA_020882685.1. Classification (NCBI taxonomy): domain Eukaryota; kingdom Metazoa; phylum Arthropoda; class Insecta; order Hymenoptera; family Aphelinidae; genus Aphelinus; species Aphelinus atriplicis. The sequence goes on along the minus strand of CM037073.1, from coordinate 24,708,823 downwards.
CATTGTCATAGACACTCGGGCTACTCTGTTGACTGGAAATGTTGTGAGAATTGCATTTCTTCATTCCAATTGGAAAATAAACGACAAAAACTGACATCATGTTTTATTTCTCCACGTCTTATGAAAAGTTATTGTGGACATGAATTGAAATTATGCAATGGGATTATGAATATAATCTAAACATTTTCTAAAAAAAACCTTAGGCAGCCTGAAAATCTCGAGTTCTTAGCTCGAACTCTCGGGCAGCCCGACAGTGGCAAGCTTCCGGTCCGACCCGACGTACCGGACTTTTTCTTCGGGCAGCCCGAAATTGCGGGGGCCCGCACACCTCTAGTTTATTATATGGAGAATGCTGCAACATCTCAACTAGCATGAATTGATGATTTCTGTTTCGATCGAGTATCGCGCAAAATTTCCATACAAATATTAATTTGGCTTAGATTTTTTCTCCCCGAAAAAGCACGACCCTACTGCAAAAAATCACCTGAGAAAGGTCAGTTCATGGCTCTTTTCATTCCAGTTGGATTTCATCTTTGGTTCCAGATCAATTATGAAGTATCTTGAGGACGTTCAAGGATTTAGACACTCCTCAAACATTCTTTTTTGAAGTGTTCCTATAATTGATAATGAAGGGATTCAATCTACATATTGCTTATTTAAATCTCCTTGTTAAAATGGTCGCCCTACTGCAAAAATCACCTGAGAAATCACCTGAGAAATCACCTGATTTCTCAGGTCATTTCTCATGCCCATTTCTTATGTGACCTTTATTACATAAAATAAGTTATTCAATTTCCATATTAATTTTATTTTCTATTCAAATCAGTTTGAACATCAATAAGCATTTGTGGAAAAGCGTTGAATCGCAAAAATGTTTGCGTGCTCATATGAAAATACGTATATATAGTGAATTTTCTTTCTCGGAGAGAAAACTTTGTGACGAATTGAGAATCAACCTCTTGAATCGTTATTGCAGAACTTTATTTGCGTAATCTATAAGTTTCAAAAATGTGTGTTTGAGCAAATGCGGAACGATATTTTTCGTGCACACCCTTCGGGTCACCAATCTTGACCAAAATTTGAGGGATCTCTCTTGATACTATCACCAGAGATCCCTGAAAGCCACAGGGTCTAACGCTCAGCCATTCCTGAGAAAAAAAATAAAACATATGAGATTTTTCAATTATTGGCGGTACAGGGCATAACATTGCATGTGCTATTTGAATGCATATCAATACCCGCCAACTATATGTACCAATCAATTTTTTATAAATTTGACTCAAAGATAAACTCTAAAACTATCTTGACAAATTTCCACTGGTTTTAGGCATACTTCCCCCATAGGATGTATAAGGGTCTCAAGCACTAACCAGGTTATCATGGGAAACATGTTATACCACTTCCCACCCAACAAAAACACGCATTTATCTTGAGCCCACCCATGAATATATATCGGAATATATATTCTACACTTGAAAAAGAAAGGAAATACCGTCAACACTACTTCTTTCTTCCATACAGTCCAGAACACTTGAATTTTTGACGTTAAACAGTCGTATCTATTCAAAACTGTGTCTGGACTTACAATATCCTCATGCGTGTGGATATTTCTTAAGCCTATGGGACTGATGGGCACATGAGACAGAAAAAATGTACCTACTCACCTCAATTAATATGCGCTTCATAGATATGATACTGCAAAATAACCTATCCCTTACATGCATGTTGACAACACTGCAAGTTTGTTGGGGATTAGTTTTTGCGCAAACTTGTTCCTTTTTCTTGAATCACCATTATGTTCACCAGCTCCCACTGAATGTGTAGCCTCCAGCATTCACAGAAATGATGTCCTATAAAGGGAGAATAATAACACTCCAAGCCTCATCCACTCATGATTGTACTCTTGAAGTACCTGGAAATGAAAACACAAAGAATCATTTTCTTTGAATTTAAAGGTTAAAAGTAGGAAAAATCTAGTTAAACTAACAGAGAAAGAGAGTTTCAGAGCTACATAAATTCAACTAGAGTAGAAATTAGACACCCGAAATCAAAGGTTACGTCACACTATGTACTTATCTGATGATTGATGATCCTTTCTGCAGCAATCAGCTTTCCTTCATGATCCGGTAGGAGAATTTTCCCAGACCCAAATTTTAGAAAGAGTTTCACTTCCACAGCACTATCCATAGTTGTACACAGAGTTACACAGCACCACACGTGCCAAACCAAAACAACAGGATCGGCCATCCGTTGGCGCAACAAGTTATCACTGACTGTTGTGAGATGCCAGTCAGCTGTGATCTGGTGTGAAATTCGAATGCTGCAACTTTACATGCAATATATGGGTTTGTACTACTTTTGCTGCTTTTTATATAATTTTTTATCAAATTATTTGGAAAAAGCGATTCAATATTAGAGTGAGTTGGATATTAATAATATCATTTTTTTTAATTTCTACTCTAGTTGAATTTATGTAGCTCTGAAACTCTCTTTCTCTGTTAGTTTAACTAGATTTTTCCTACTTTTAACCTTTAAATTCAAAGAAAATGATTCTTTGTGTTTTCATTTTCAGGTACTTCAAGAGTACAATCATGAGTGGATGAGGCTTGGAGTGTTATTATTCTCCCTTTATAGGACATCATTTCTGTGAATGCTGGAGGCTACACATTCAGTGGGAGCTGGTGAACATAATGGTGATTCAAGAAAAAGGAACAAGTTTGCGCAAAAACTAATCCCCAACAAACTTGCAGTGTTGTCAACATGCATGTGAGGGATAGGTTATTTTGCAGTATCATATCTATGAAGCGCATATTAATTGAGGTGAGTAGGTACATTTTTTCTGTCTCATGTGCCCATCAGTCCCATAGGCTTAAGAAATATCCACACGCATGAGGATATTGTAAGTCCAGACACAGTTTTGAATAGATACGACTGTTTAACGTCAAAAATTCAAGTGTTCTGGACTGTATGGAAGAAAGAAGTAGTGTTGACGGTATTTCCTTTCTTTTTCAAGTGTAGAATATATATTCCGATATATATTCATGGGTGGGCTCAAGATAAATGCGTGTTTTGTTGGGTGGGAAGTGGTATAACATGTTTCCCATGATAACCTGGTTAGTGCTTGAGACCCTTATACATCCTATGGGGAAGTATGCCTAAAACCAGTGGAAATTTGTCAAGATAGTTTTAGAGTTTATCTTTGAGTCAAATTTATAAAAAATTGATTGGTACATATGGTTGGCGGGTATTGATATGCATTCAAATAGCATATGCAATGTTATGCCCTGTACCGCCAATAATTGAAAAATCTCATATGTTTTATTTTTTTTCTCAGGAATGGCTGAGCGTTAGACCCTGTGGCTTTCAGGGATCTCTGGTGATAGTATCAAGAGAGATCCCTCAAATTTTGGTCAAGATTGGTGACCCGAAGGGTGTGCACGAAAAATATCGTTCCGCATTTGCTTAAACACACATTTTTGAAACTTATAGATTACGCAAATAAAGTTCTGCAATAACGATTCAAGAGGTTGATTCTCAATTCGTCACAAAGTTTTCTCTCCGAGAAAGAAAATTCACTATATATACGTATTTTCATATGAGCACGCAAACATTTTTGCGATTCAACGCTTTTCCGCAAATGCTTATTGATCCTCAAACTGATTTGAATAGAAAATAAAATTAATATGGAAATTGAATAACTTACTCTATGTAATAAAGGTCACATGAGAAATTAGCATGAGAAATCACCTGAGAAATCAGGTGATTTCTCAGGTGATTTCTCAGGTGATTTTTTGCAGTAGGGCGACCATTTTAACAAGGAGATTTAAATAAGCAATATGTAGATTGAATCCCTTCATTATCAATTATAGGAACACTTCAAAAAAGAATGTTTGAGGAGTGTCTAAATCCTTGAACGTCCTCAAGATACTTCATAATTGATCTGGAACCAAAGATGAAATCCAACTGGAATGAAAAGAGCCATGAACTGACCTTTTATATATTTGCAAGGATCATTATTGATAATTCTACAGGGAACAATCCTGCAATGATCAATCCTGCAAGAATCGATCCTGTAAGGATCATTATCGTGGTGGAGACTGATGCTTTATAAGCGATGTACTCGCTTAAATTCATGTCAAGCGAGTGAGACCAAAACGCACAGTCATAGTTACTTCGGTGAATAGAACAGTGCATTCGAGACAAGTGTTATTTTTGTTAAATTATTTATCTGTTGACTTTCGAAGGGCTAACATAGTTCATAATAATTAACACACTCATAATTTTAAAAAGTTATAAAAATCAAAAAGACTATTATAAGATACTAGACTCGTTATATTTCCTATGCAAAACTAATAATTTTATAGTGGATTGTTGATTAGAAGGTTATGATTTAACGATAGAATGTGGTGACGAACATTTTCATGATATTTACCATCCAATCAATTGTGAAACAAATCATAATCAACTTGTAAAACAATATAATTTAAGGTTAGAAATAGCATTTATACGAGAAATCTTATTCCGGATGGATGATTTTGATTTTTTGTTACTAAATACAACTTTTTACCGTGCGACTCTCTTCAAGCGAGATAATACTTGTTTATATATAGTGAAAAGAAGATTTCATTATTCAAACCTAAATATTGACGTATTGTGCAAATAGTAATTCTCAAGAAAATGGCGATAAACGACAGTGGAATTAAGAACTTTCTAGACAATGTTCGAAGGCTGAGTCTGAATCCGTTTTCTGATGTGTTGAGAGCATAATTTTATGAAACTATGTCACTGCGAATATAAAATAATTATTATTATTAATTAACAATGGCTTGCTAGAGCAAAATAGAGAATTATTCATTAGTTACAAGCGATATGGTGAAGCTCACTTGCAAGTTCTTGGGCTAAAGCCGTGGCTGAATGGCAATTTGAAATTTACAGAATAAACTTTTCATACCATAACATTTTCACAAACCTTTTTACAGATAGACAGTAGATCCAATTTGATATAATTTGATACAATAACTTTTGAAATGATTGTTTTTATTTTACATTCACTGCTAATATCACAGATGACTTACTGGACTAAAAAACTTGACTTTTAGGAATGGTTTCTCGCGGATCGCCGGACGCTACCATCATATATGAGGAAAAGTTCATACAGATAGGCAGGCTTGCGTATGGTGAAGATTTTATACGTCAGAATGCCAAGAAAATATCTGCGCCGGTTTTCCAGCGAGAGCCATTCCGAACGTTCGTAATAAGGCGCTAGGGCCGTATCACGTCTCAATTTAAAAATAAAGCGAACAGCTACATTGCACAGTCTCTGAAGTTTTTTAGCCAAATATCCAGAAAGACCAGAGTAAACAAGACAAGCGTAGTCGAAATGAGGGATTACAAGTGCGTTTACGAGATGAATTTTCAATTTCACTGAACGATGGTTTGCTTTATAACGAAGGCAATACAAAACACCATGAACCTTCGAACACGTACGTGACACATGGGAATTCCATGCTAAGTCATTGGATATGACTACTCCCAAATTTTCCACTTCTTTTGCGAGTGGAATAATTTCATTTCCAACAATAATGGGTGGTAACAGTAGTTTTTTTAATTCGTATGTGATGCTGGGTCGTAGCGCACAGCAACGCTTGTGTCTTTTGAATATTCAAGGTGAGGTGACTTGCACTAGCCCACTCGACTATTGCTTCTATATCTTTATTTAACTTTGCTATTGCCGACTCAAAATCTGAAAGATGACATTGGAGAAATATGTATATACATTGGAGAAATATGTATATGTATATACCGAACAAGGTGGATAGCGACATGTTACTGAAAAATAGTAAGACATCAGATCATGAGCAGAAAAATGATTTAATGGCGAAGGAAATTTACTTTTTGCTAAGCCATACTTAGTTAGGATGCTCCAAAATTTTGATTTATCCGAAGATTCATCCAAAGAATGTATGAGATAATTATCTCGAGCTTCGGTCAATTCCTTTTTCATAGCAGTGCGCATTAACATAATCCATGAGTTGTAAGTCGTTTGTACGCAGAGCCTTTTCATACATCCCGTCGCGAATATTAGCTTGAATCTTCCAATCACTCCTTATCCAAGGAACAGTTACTCGACGTAAATGACGTGTAACCAAGGGGGCGTGTTTATTCAATAATGAATGAGCTATTGAAAGAAAATTCTGTAGATTGCTGTCGACAGCATTGGATTGTATTGATGAACTCTGTTGTCTTACGTTTAGGTCTCGAAGTAATTCCTGTGCTAATTTCTGTAGTTTCTGGAGAAAAATTCTTGAAGCAATGATAAGTTACTAGCCGATTTTTATCTGTTGGGGTATCAAGTGCATTATTCATAATCAAATAATCGTGCCCAGCAATATATGGCGAACGCGATTGATAATGCGATATTATTTTATCGGCTGAATCAGAAATAAATACATCGAGCCAAGTGTGTGAAGTACCTCTATGGTGAGTAGGGCTAAACGAAAAAATCTGTTAGAACGTGGCCCTCTGGTCGACGATAAATTGATGTGAAAAGGATATGTTGGCCGTTTTCAGGTGAAATATCAAGAAGGAGGTATTTGGTATCATTGAGATCAGTAATCTAGGGCAATTCAAGAATTGTGTAAGATAGACTATCGCGTATGAAGCAGGCCACTCCTCCTCCCTGGATGTACTCGCGATCATCACCGTCAGCCAGAAGCTCTCGATCGTTTCGAACCAAACTATATCCATTTATGTTTACTAAATTGTCGTCCTGAAATGGAGTGAGCCAAGTTTCGGTAATGGATAAAATATCAATATTATTCATGCTAAGGAGTACCTCGATTTTGGCACGGTGCGCTCTTATTGAATTTGCGTTTAATTGAGCCACGGACAAAAATTTGGCATTCGGGGGCGTGAGAGGCCTCGATTTTCTTGGAGCCAGTCAAATTAATTGCTCGACATTATTCTCAGTCACAATTGAAATCTTATCATCTTTATCGCTCTTGCGGGCGTACACATGGCTACCTCGGACCCAGACATATTTGAAGTTACTCTCTTTTGCCTTTTCTTCAGTTTTTAGTAGTAATTATTATATATATATATATATATATATATATATATATATAGATATATATATATATATATATATATATATATATATGTGAGCTGGATGCTTGTCGTGAAAATTTATAATCGAATTTTCGTCTGCATCGGTTGAAATCTGGAAAAATTTGAGGTCTGAACAGGCACGTTTGATTTTTAAAACATAATCACGCGTAGCTGCTGACTTTAACTTTATAATAAAAATGACATATTTGACTTTCTACCATTGTTCAATCGGGATGAATTAGATTTCGGTTCAAATTTGCGAATTTCGAGTATGTCTGAAAATAGCGCAGCAATTTTGAAAATGTCAAATAATTTTTTCGTCATGTCTGATAACGAGAGTTTAGATTTAGCAGGAATGCCCATCATCTTCAATTCGGTTGTTTGGGAATCGAGTGACTGCATAACCTTGAGATCGTCTATCTCTGAACGCGAAGATTCATTTTCGGCTTCGAGATTTTTAATGCGATCATCATGATTGTCGAGTCTGGATTCAATTTTTGCTGACATTTCTTTCATGGTGTTGTTGTTGGCCAACATCAATTTCATGAGCTCAGTTATTCGATCTTCTCCGTTAAGAGCGTAGCCTACCTAAATTTTAACATGGTTAAAAAAAATCGTACGAGGCTGTAAATTTATATTCTAATTCATTTTTTCACGGCGGTTTCAACGACGTATTGACCACCCCAGAAAAAAAAATTTTTCACTATAAAAGAAGGAAGAGACATTGTGGGGCTTGGAGAGTTAACTGAAGATGCGTCAACTACCCTCAAAAAACTGGGTCCTCTAAAGTTTCATCCACACCTCTCAATCCATCTACTATGGTCGCACGATGATTAATAGATCTTGGATTAAAATGTAGATTGGTTTGATCGACACTTGAAAATTCTCCAAAGAAAGTACGATAACAGCATTTGTCGTAAATTGATTTTTGAAAAAAAATGAAAACTTTTACTGCAAGCGTTGCATGTTCTTTTGTTATAAAAAATTTTTCGCTTGCATTTTTTGCAGCTCGTCATGAGTGCAAATCAGTACAAGAACAATGCAATAAATGAATAAATATGACATAAATAAATAGATACACGAGAAATGCAGACAAAACAGGACAGTATGTATGGATATGTGCAAGAATACACTCATGCAGTCAGCTGTTGTGGGCCGATGTGAAATTCCAACTCGAAAAGTTCTCGATAATATGCCGCTACTGAAGGAATTGGCATGATCCCGACAACGGTCACGCGCCAATTAAGCCAAACAAAAACAAAACAAGGCGAACGACTGCACAGTATACTCGTTTACACACATTAAGTCTATTAGATTGAATTATATTTCTAATAGTATCGAAATACTTTGACTCACAGTTAACTAATTGCAAGCACTTCGCTGGTTTCAGACTCATTTCGCACAATAATTTACACTGTATAAGTTATGCACAGAGTATGATTATTATTTGCCATTCGAATAACTACTCATCCAAATGTTGACGTCTGTGATGGTTCGATTGACACTTGGCTGGAGGAGACGAGTTGTGTTTGTACTGGAGATGCGATGTCGATTTCGAATTAAGACTGAACTAGTGACAGTCACTCCTTCTTCCTGAAGTAATTGAATATAGCGGGATCAGCAGCGTCAACTCCCAGAGTACGTTGCAGCAAACGAATCGGGCTACCCTGGCTTGAAAAAGGCAAGCCGTACCGTGTATACTTGCTTAGATAAGAGGCAGCAGGTAGGAACCAGAGAAAGAGAGAGAGAGAATAATCGGCTCGGTACGCATACGGCGTTGGATACGCCCCAGCACTCAGGTTATCGGCAGCTGCTCACTACTACTGTTGTACTCCCAGGGACGATGTGCACTGTACTTGTGCTGCACGTCGGAGATGGGGTGCACTAGAGGCTTAAATGGCGGTTACAAGGTTTCAGCGCGGGTGAAATATAAAGACTTGTTCGCGTGGGTTGCTCTACAGATATACTGTCTGTTGCGCGCACACGCTTTCGAGTCGATCTCCTTGTGACGTCACGCGCTATTCTTCGGCGGAATATCAACAAAGTGCCTGACTGGAACCATACGTCACCTTCAATATAAAGAAACATGTGACCCAAGACATGTATATGGGCTGTTTCACTTTAATTCAGCATGTCAGAATTAATTTTGAAATTCTTTTCCAACCAATTTTTTAATTTTAATCCCTGTAGCCCAAAAATTTTTTTCAGATTTTTAAGTCTATACTTGAGACAGTTCTCACATAGTTCGTGTTTGGAGGTTTCATTCCATCAACTCTGTGGCCTTATTTACTCTCGAAACAGTCAATCCAAAAACCTCAAGGAATCAAAGTTGTTATAAGTTATATATATTTCATGAAAAAATAATTTCTAACCCCGAAATTGAATGCTATGAAGTACTCAGTGGAATATACAATACATACCAATTAATTCCAGTTGTATGCCATGATATTTTTTGAACTAAACAAATTTATTTGATTACTTACATAAAGAGTTTCAAAACGGTCTACTCGTAGTTGTCCACAAACCCTTACAACCATAAGAAAATTAAGTTTTTCTCTAAGTAGTTACTATCGTATAGACTTACTGTAGGATACTGCTTGGGATTCAGGTTTCCAATCTTGACTAAAACTTTTTTTAATGTTCGCTCGGGTCAAGGAGAAAGTGTATACCCACTATCCTAAGGTCAAATGCTACTAACTTCCGAGATATTAATTAATGTATCTCGGTTGGAGCTGGCGGGGGTGTCCTAAACGACAATATGTCATCTGAGACGTATTTCCACTCACTGCACTGCACTGCACTGCACTGCACTTTCACTCTTGGTACTGGACATCATATTTAATCCCAGATGACACATAGAAAGTGCTGTCACTTACTCACTGTTTGAGTAATTGTAAGATACATTTCCACATCAATTTCAATAGATGGATGCTTGTTACGATCGACGATGTTGGTTTGGGCTCATTTCAATCTGAGGCTTGATGTGTAATCAACGACCTCAAAATTCTATGCATATCAATCTCCATTTAGATCCAATATGCCATCGTCAAGGCTCGATCAAACTTGAATTTCAAATATCTAAGGCTGGATTCGTAATCAGCGATCTCAAAAACTCATGTATACCAAGTTTCATTAAAATCCTGTAACTTAAAATGTTCGGTCGGCAGTCTAAGAGTTTCTAATTTGAATTTAGAAAATCTGAGACCGGATTCGCGATCAGTGATCTCAAAATTCGTACCGATTTTCAACAAAATCGAGTATATTTTGAAGTTTAGGTTAGCAATCAATAAGGCTATACTTCGAAGTTTGAAAAACTGAGGCCGATACGTAATCAGCGATCTCGAAAACCCATGCATACTAATGTTCAATAAAATCGAGTATCATATTAGTAGATTACGATACATGACCAGAAAGTTGGATTTTCTGGAGTGCGGGGATAGGACGGCCGAGACGAAGCTCAGCGAATCCAACTCTATGGCCAAGTGCCGTATACTATTTTTCTTCATCCCCGGCCGAAAGTACGTCCAGCAATTGCTAATAATTGAAAAAGCTAAGCTGGCTTTATACGAGGATTTCTCTGGAACATTCAACTTTTAGCGGATTCGCGCATGAATGGTACAAAAATAGATCTTGAGTGTACTCTTACAACAATTAACATATAAATGCAAATTGACAAGGATCTTAATCCATCGTTTAAGGAGTTGCAATTTGTTATATCTAAGTAATAGCTCAAATTCTGCTAAAATCGGAGTATTTCGCCGTGTACTCTGTGGGGAAAAAAATTATTAACATGTTATAGATGGAAAAACTCCGCTCCAAACGATTTGAAATTCACAGAGATTATTCCTCACTCTTTACATTTTCATAAAACATAAACTTGGAGCATGTGCCATGCATAAAAAAAGCCCTAGAATGTTTGATGGTCACGTGACTGCGATTTGAGAAAAACAAAAACTAAAAAGTTTTTGTTATTAAAAAAAACTCTACTTTCTTCTCAATACTTCAGCGCCCCTCGGTTTGGGAATCATTATTTTTCACTAGCACATCAATAAACTGCTAAAAGACTGTGAAAATCCTTGACTTTTTCGAGTATTAATATTCTTCTCGTGATTATGGAGAGAGTTCTTTCAATTAACTCAAAAGGACCTTTCAAAATAAACTTTTATGTTATACGTGATCATAAACGCGCATTCCACGCATCAATTTCCGTACGTGAAATGCGATTTTACGCACTAGTGCTTTAGCCCACTTTTTTAGAACTAGTGCGTGAAATATTTCACGCACGGAAATCGATGCGTGAAATACGCGTAGATCACTTATAACATAAAATATCGTATGCAACTCGTGAAATACGATTCCAAGCAGTCGTGTGACCGCCTAGCACTCTAGCCCATTGCTCATCTGTATTTGCTGAGACTTTTCATACACCCTCTCTAAAAATTATTGGATCCCCTCCAGAAAAACATTCTAAATCGAATGAGACATATGAGGAAATTTGAAAACCATGGCTTCATATTTTTTTTTTCGAAAATGTTGAAAAACGACCATTTTTTGTTTTTTGATTTTGAGATAGTATGAAAACTATCAATCCTAGAGTAAAACGGAAGAGGAAAAAAAGTTTCCTTATTAAATTTTGCATGAGGATTAAGTATTCCGAAACATTAATCTCGAATATTGTTGTTGCAAAATAGGTGGAAAGGGAAAAGTGAAAAAAAAAATCAAATTAAAAAAAGAATGATCAAATTATCTAATATAGAAGCTGAGATATTGTCGGTAAAAAATCAAACGTTCATTTTGATCCTGAGCGTTCGACTTTTCGTCGCGTCTTTTTCCCTACCCCCTCCACTGCCCGCCACTGCCGCTGCACCGAAAGCGCTGCGTTTCAATGATTTCCACCAACCTTCCGCCCGACTATTAAGTATCAAGGACATTGCTCGCGTACATAATAATTGATAGTTAAGTGAAACAATGTTCAAGCTACCAGAAACCGTTTCGATTTTCATTCTACTGCATATACTTTTGCCGGAAAGTTACCTCGACTAAAAACCTCTATATCTCGGGATTCACAAATCAGATCGAAGTAAATGAAAACTCAAAATGAGCGTCTGTTTCTCTTCTATCATATGCAACTTTTAAATTCCAAATAGATAGAAAAACCGCGTTGTAGTTGCATCTTTTTCGAAGAAATTTTTTTCGAAAAATTTTCAAATAATCATAAAAGTTGTTAAAATTGATCGATTGAAATTTTTCGGGAGGGTATCGATAGTTAATATCTATAAGAGTACGTAAAAAAATTGGCAGGTTTCTGAGAGGTTCCTCACGGGCTCAATTACAATTTCAAATAGCTAACTTCAAAAAGTTTTTGTGGAAAAACTATCAGAGATATCGAGATGAAATTTTTTTTGTATTTTCACAACTGTATAAGGTACTCTAAATTGAATTGTCATGATCGTAGCTATGATTTGAAAACTTGAAAAAAAATCACAAAAAATTGATTTTTTTTGGGTCATTTTTTCCTTTCCACCTATTTTGCAACAACAATATTCGAGATTAATGTTTCGGAATACTCAATCCTCATGCAAAATTTAATAAGGAAACTTTTTTTCCTCTTCCGTTTTACTCTAGGATTGATAGTTTTCATACTATCTCAAAATTAAAATGGAAAAATGCATATTTTCGAAAAAAAAATATGAAGCCATGGTTTTCAAATTTCCTCATATGTCTCATTCGATTTAGAATGTTTTTCTGGAGGGGATCCAATAGTTTTTAGAGAGGGTGTATGAAAAGTCCGAGATAGCACTTTTTTGAACAGATAAGCAATGGACTACTCGTTCGCCGGCGACTCGTGCAGGCTTGTCACACTGGTGCGTGAAATCGCATTTCAGGCACTAGTTGCATAATATACTATTATGAAATTTATTTTCCTGAAAATTTTTCAAGCACGATAAAAATGTTAGTGAATCATATTTTGGCCTAAATTGAAAAATAATTCTGGCTTATATTAGTCTCTAAAATATCAAACAGCTAAAATCTACACCCTTTGGCTCGACCCCTCGACCTTTTTTCGAGTACACACGTACGTACCTGTAGTATATATATTGAATGGTTTTTGGATGACCAGGTGGGGTAAAAAACACAGAGTGGACACAAGTGTATGAGGTTTGCGAAAAGTTTATTAAATAAATTTACCACCGTGTGTTAACCACCGTATAAGAACGAAGAATAAATCCTCCGTAGGAAGAAGCTACCGTTAGCGATATATAGACAAACCGTGAAGTCGACCGGCCAACTCGGCGCACACCGATCAAGTGAGCACGGCGGTCCGCCGCCAGTGCCGCGCTGCGCTCACGCATGCGCGCAAGCTCATCAGAGCTAATAATGTTAGAATATCTCAACACTCCCTCCCTAACATTATTTATACTGCTGTCATGGAATATACATACAATGTGTTATTTCCAACTCCCATACAACTTTACAACCGTTCTACCGTTCACACATGTATTAAATCTAGTAATTCTATTTTACACTAGTATCACAGTCAAATATCACATAACGACTATATTACAAGTAGACTGTGCGCGGGTTCAATTATTAATTAATTCAGTCTTGATATTTGTAGGTGAGGAGAGTGTCGTCAATTCGGCCGAGCTAATACAGCCGTTCACTTCAGACTTCACTCATGGATTCCCTAAGACAGAAGAAAACAATGTAAATATTTGAAACGTAATTCAATTATCCACCTTAACAATATTCATAATTTGATCCCTCAGATCTCCATGAGCAATCAGAGGCAGAGGTTTTGTAAATATGTCGGCAAGCTGCTCCTTCGATTTTATCCAAGCTACTTCAATAAAATATTTTCTCACACATTCCTTTACATAATTGGATCTTATTTCCACCATATGTCTAAGCTTGCTTCCACCATTAATTTCTGTGCAAGATATAGCCGCCTTATTATCACACCAGAGTCTTATGGGAAGAAGCTTTTATCAACTATTATTCTTAAAGAATTAGACAACCCTATTACATCCTGACATGCCTCGCTCATAGCTACAAACTCTACTTTGCACGTCGACAAAGCGACATATGATTGTTTGTGAGTCCTCCATGCTATTGAATCATTGTACAGTTTGATTACGTAGCCACAAGTGGTCAACGAGTTTCTGCAGTCTCCGAAACTCGCATCAGAGAACACTTCCATTTCATCCATTCCTCCCTTATACAACAGACCCAATTATTCGTTTGTCTTAGGTATCCTAGAACTCTCGCTACCATTTTCCAATCATCTTTATTGGGATCAATTTGGTGTCTGCTCAGCACATATACAGCATAGGAAATATCTGGCCTAGTTGCATTTGCCAGATAGAGCAAACTTCCCACAACCTCTCGGTAAGAATTAGTTCCCAAACTGAGAGTTTCTGCCAAATCCTGCAGATCGTCAGAGTTTTCTCGATCTCTGCGCTTCTTATTCGCAGCATGTGACGTTTCCATTGGAGTCTTTGATTTCTTCAGTTTATCAAAAGTGAATTTCTCTAGTACTTTATCAACGTATTCCTGGCTGAGTTTCGTTTCTCTTTTCTTTCTATCTCTATTTATTCTGATCCCAAGAAATTGTTTCGGTTCTCCCAGATCTGTCATCTTGAAATGAGATTGCAACGTTGTCTTGATTTCAAGCAATTTGCTTGTGCAGTTACTTGCCATAATTATGTCATCGACATATAATAATAAAATCAAGAAATTACCTTCATTCTTCCATATAAATATACAAGGTTCATTTTCATGATTTTTCAAGCCTAGTGATAAGGCTACCTCCGTGAACTTTTTGTTCCACCTTTTGGGGCTGACTTTCAATCCATACAAAGCCTTTAACAGTTGACACACCTTGTTCAATTTTTTCTGTTTTGAATGCATTGTTCCTTCTGGAATTTCCATGAACACTTCCGTTTCCATCGTACCGTTTAAGAATGCCGTCTTGACATCCAGTTGAACTACTTCTAGATCAAACTTGTTTATTATGGCAAATAATGCCCGAACTAGTGGGAGCCTCGAGACTGGTGCATATATCTCTCTGAGATCATAATTCGTCTCATCCTTGAAGCCTCAAATCACCAGTCTTGCCTTGAACTTCGTGTTTCCATCCATATCTACTAGTTCTCTGCACTCTGGTTTTCATCAACATCAAGTTTTGCTCTTTTACAGTCGTCTTTCCTTGGTCTACCTCTCTTGCGTTTGAACACTCCCTCCGTTTTTGAGATTTCCTCTACCATTTCGTATTCATCTTCCTTGAATTCAATGAACCAGTCCTTCTGGTTAGTTTGTATTGGTTCAATGGGCCAATCTGTGATTTCATTTTTCTTATATATATCTCTGTATACTACCTTTTCGTTGAATTTTACATCTCTGCTTCCATAAAATTTACCACCGTATGGCTCTAAGAACTGGTAGCCAGTTTTCGAATATCCCACCAAAACTACCTTCTTTGCTTTAGGACCGAACTTTGGTCCTACGTTTCTTTGAATAGTTATATATCCAATACAACCAAATATTCTGATTTGACCTAGTTCAAAGTGATAGTTCAAAGTGATACGCTCTTACCTTTTTCTGAATCGTTTGGTTGAAACGTTCAGCCACTCCATTGTGTTGAGGAGTGTCTGGACAGGCCAGCTGCAATTCCGCATTGAGTTCTTCCAACACCTGTACCGTATATCCACCTGTGAATTTTGTCCCGCTATCACACCTTAGAAAACATACCTTTGCGTCTCTGCCCAAGATATTTCGAGAACTTTTGACAAAAAGTTCGAGGCATTGTCCCGCTTCATTCTTATGACGCATAGGGTAGGCCATAGCTAATCGGGAAAAATCATCTATGAATACTACAATAAAGCGGTATCTTTCGGGATGTGTGGCAGGGCTAATTGGCCCCATCGTGTCTGCATGAATTATCTGGAGCGGCTCTGCAGCCCTCACTCTCACAGAAGAAAAGGACCTCCTATTGAGCTTCGATAAAGCACACACTCCGCAATCCATTATTGATTCATCAAAAACAGCATCTTTTAATAAAGCAATTTCTGGGTGCAGCTTTTGTAACTGCTTCAGATACTTTAACGATGCATGACCCAACCTTACATGCCGTAACAGAGCCTTGTTATTTTGCAAGAATTTTCGATTTGTTTCGGTAAATGGACTTTCTTCTAATCTTCCATTTTAGTCAATTCATTGACGCTGTTGGATTTTCTGTCACATATTGTAACATCGAAATTAGAAATCCCTCTTTCAGATGTATTATCGTTCTTGGGATCCACCTTAGCAATTCCTGTCTCATCAGAATTATCAAGTTCAGATAACTTTACTACCGTAAACGTGTCATCTTGATCATTTATTGTATTCATTTCATTTTCTTCCATTCTTAATTTTCCAGTTACGCTCCGTGTGACATGATCACTTCTGGTTAAGTTGACAAATATTTTTCGACTCTAATTTTTACTTTCAGATTCCGACATACCTTCCTGTTCAACTTCTAACTTAATAATCCAGAGAGGTTTGCTATAAATCCCGGTCAAGAACAACTCATTCGATTTAGGATCAAATATGTCAATACGTTGACTGTCCATGTATATAGCAAGACTCTGGTCTTGCTCAAGAATCTGTTCTGCAAATTTCCTTAGGGACAATAGATTATCGGAGAGTGATTTTGCATAGATTACGTTATCTAATTCCACCGTTACTTGATTTTATTGCCATCGTACCTACTCCCTCCGATTTCAATTTTGCAGATTCATCTGCGTTTGCGCATCGAATTAACTATTGATTGGAGAGGGCAAGTGATTTGAAAACTACCTTAGTTTTTGACATATGGTCCGTATGTATGACGTATGATCAATTTATAATCCCTCCTTATGCTACTACCTTCATCCGCCAGAGAAAGACTTAGTTGCTCATGATTTTCATTACACGAACTATTCATCCTCGTACTTTCTCCCCTCAATTCTATCATTTCTCGTTTACATATGTCCGAGATCTCGTCCCTAGATATTATTTGATTACTACCATTTACCTGTTCATATCCATCCGTACTTCCATGACCACCTACGTTGAGCACCTTACTACCTTCGGCGCCCTTGTGCGAGTTCGACTCATAGTTTGGATTTTCTGCATGCCAACTTTTAAACTCATTCTCCATTTTCTCTATAGTCTGCATGAATACCTGGACCTGGGCCTTTCTGTCAAGTTTCATGTCATCCAATTCCTTATCCACCTTATTACTGGCAACTTTGACTAAATTCCAGGATACATTCCCAGCCAGTTCAATATCCCTTTTGGATTGTCTTATTGCCTCATTCGTTCCTCTAAGCTGATTCGCCACATCATTGGCAAACTGGAGAATTTGCTGAGAATCTTTGTATGCTTTGAGCATTTTATTTCTCATCTCCACTGATGATGCAAGAACAGCTTTTAGCTGTTCGTAAACCTCTTTCAGTTCTCCACTAATATTTGCTTCTGAGAGATTACGAGTATTTTGATTATTGATTACTTTATATTGAGTAACTACCTTATCATTTGTAAAAATAATTGGTTTACTAGTATTTTTACCTAATGTCAATTCAGTTTGACATCCTTGATCCACCTTACTTCCTTTTCTTGCCGTAACTACCGTATTCTCATTATCAACCGTTTTTATCTCAGAGCTAGGCTTGTCCTTGTTTTCCATCAAGGTTGAAGAACCATCTGGCATTTCTTACTTCAAGAGCTCATCTTCATTCTCTATCTCTGAGATTTCCTCGTCATCAACCTTATTCTCATAATCCATTCCCGCAGACCTCAGTAATTTCAATTTTTTTCCGAATTTTTGTCAGGCGATCTTAGAGGCTTAATCTAATTTGAATTTTCGGAATCTGAGGCCGGATTCGTGATCAGCGACCTCAAAAACCCATGTATACCAACTTTCAACAAAATTCAATTTTTTCCCAAAATTTTTGTCAGGTGACCTTAGAGGCTTGATCTAATTTGAATTTTTGAAATCTAAGGCCGGATTCGTAATCAGTGACCTCGAAAACCCATGTATACCAATTTCTACAAGGAACCATTGAGTCAAAAGCCGTTTAACGTAAATAGTTAACTTGACATATTACATCCAGATGACCTGTAAATTACGTGAAAATCACCTATTCATTGTAAGAGACGTACTACGGCTATCACATAGCGTGCATAAAACTTCTCAAGAGAGTCGTGAACTGAATTTTATGTGAAATTCAAAACTCGCCTGAGTTGGCCCCTTTTTGCTCGGAGGCGACGATTTGTACAAGTAATGAGAAAAACTTCATTCACTATTTCCTGTACTGTGAGTAATAACAACACTGCAATACAGCATCTCAGATGTTCAACACAGTTTACTAACAGGTCACTGACAGTCACCGATGAATGGTGAGCTATACTCTACAGTATAGCCACGGAGACAGAGTACAGTCTCCATATGGGAATATGGGATTGTCGTTTGAACCTCAACAGCTTGAGGTCGATAATGAAGATCCCATTAGTTACAGGTGCGTTGAACAAGATTGAAATTGGCATGGCAGTTGGGTGCTAATTGAATGTAAGCAGAATATTATGACAACAAGTGATCTGAAGTGCTTATAACTGAAAGTCGATTCTGACACTGAATTGTCATGGAATTTGAATGTATTCGTGTCACTTGTACTTGGATAAAAGTTGTTATTACTCTATTATCCAAGTCCAGAGAGGGAAGTCCTGAACCGTGTCTTTTTTCATCAATTTATTCTATATTTCATTCTGTTCAAGTGCAATGTTTTTGTGAATTTGAGTAATATAACTGAACTAAGTGATTCTATGTGTCTTGCAGGATATTGAATGCAGTAGGATCCGTCAAGTGCTAGTGAATATAAAGTTCATTCAAAGGAAATACACCTCATGAGGGAAATTCTGATTAAAGGCAAAAACCACGGCTCCAACCAAGATATAATAATGAATATTTTGGGAGTATTGGATTATTACACTCTGGGGCTCTGGTTATCACCTATTCTTGACTCGAACAAACATGAAAGAAAGTTTGGTCAAGATCGGTAACTCAAATCTGTAATGGATATGTTGGTGAGTGAAAAACACCTGATAAAATATCCATTTTTGAGTTGGCGACAAGTGTGAGACTCGAGTATGGGATCAAATTGGGTGGGAATTTCAGCCAACCAATACAATAAATCAAAAGTATGAAGAGAAAACCAAAGTAACATGCATGTATGTAAGTGACGTATGTGCAGACACCCATTCTTAGACAATTTCCACTAATTCTCATGATATATTGGTTAATTAAAAAAAAGAGATCAAACGCAGCACTCTGGGACTAGTCAGGATATTTTGGTAATAAAGTAAGCTTTCTTTTGGTATGTATCACATTATGGTCCGGGTCATCGAAATCACTTTTTGCTCAGTTTTAAGCCTGGAAATGACTTCGGTGATAGCTATATGTTCACCAATGATCCTGGAACCAATTTTTTCAGAAAATTTGGCTCTTTCCCAGAAAAAAAGATCTCCTGAATTTTTACTCTAAAATGTCTGTAAATAGCTCAAAATCGAGGTTAAATGTCCTCATGAAATGTTTTATATTGCAAACTTCACCACTTTGAGCCTCTGGCAGGATGGGACATAGAGTCAAAAAAATTCTGAAAAAATTCAGGGAATATGATGGAGTCTCCTAGAATTCATAGAAGAAATTTCAAATTTTTTTTCTATTTTCACTCTCTCACTTGACAGAGAATCACCTATATATATACATATAAATTTACATTCTTCGAATTTAATACACAATCAGCAAAATAAATATATTCCGGAATATGTCGTTGGAATGAAAAGAGGGGGGGGTAGGACAGGTGAGGAGAACAAATAATTTGATAAACTTAAGGACCCTAAGATTAAATTAGCTCCACAATCTAATAAAATATTACAATTACTTCGGCAAAAAGTGTAACAAGTGTCAGCGGACCCTTGTTATTGCGTGATCGGAGAGCGCACCACGTTCGTGGGAACCCCCGCGCGAGACACGGGAGAGACAGCCGGGGGAGGAAGGGATGGGAGAAGGGACTACGAAAGACGAGCGCGCGATGGCTCATTAAGTCGCCGGCCCTGCGAACGACCACTGCGATCGACCACCGATCTCGCACCGTAACCCGCACCACCGACCCGCCAGTGCGAGTGCGTTCGCGTGTGTCTGCCCCAAGAGCCCGCACCACACCTGTTCCACTGAGCTTACCCGGGGAGACGTCCTCAGGCAGGAGGCAGCTAGGCCGGAGCCGTGCTGAGGAGCGACAGCGCACCCGTGCCCACAGAAGAGCTGAGAGTCGGCCACATACTAGCCCGCTTCCGGAAAGCGAGCGGCCGGTATGCGAGCCCGGTGACAGCAGCTGCGACACCGTTGCCAACAACTGTGAATGGAGCACCAGCTCGCCGGCACGATTGTAACTTTCACCTCAATAAAGAGGATTTCTGTTGCAAGTAAGCACGCCAAGTGCTATTGCACGCGAGGAAACTCGCGGGCCCCAACAATCAGCGTGAACCGCACCGAGGGACGCGCGTGCGGCGGAAGCCGATATCCCCTTTTCCCCTCCAATTTCTGGCCGTTTCTTATGATCGTCCGCGTTGGTAGCTCTTCCCCAAGCAGTTCCCGCTGGCTAACACCCACGGGTAATCAGGGGCCGTCACCGGCCCCGAAACGTGCTTGTGGGCAGTCCCTGCCCGGCTCGACGGCCATCGAGTGAGCGGGCCAGAACTCTGCAATGAAGCGGCCGCGAGTAAATTGCTTCAGGGTGCCCGCCGAAATGGTCTCGAGACAAGGAATCACCCCGTTGCAAAAGAAAATAAGGATACATTACACCTCAATACCCTTTCATGTGACCAATGTTTGAAGAGGCCTCCGTGCAAAAATTATAATTCATCGCAAAACATTATAATTTATTCCAGAAGGTTAGAAAACTCACTGTCATGTAAAATTGATTATGTTTTACAACGTTTATTCCGTTATTATACTTCGAAATAAATGTTTAACTTTTATAAACATACATAAATGTTATATTTTGACATGTTTTGGAAAAATATAATAATACATTCTTAAACTGAGAATAAAATCTAAATTTTCGGAAAAAAGTAGTTTCTTACACCCTGCCGGTCAATTCGCGCGCGAAACGTTGTTCGCCGTATGCGAATGCACTGTATCGCTGCATGTGTTTTTGATGCCTGCCCGACTTTTGTAAGACCGAGGCGACGCCGAGTTGTTGACTGGTCGAGACGGGCATCAACAACACATGTAAAAGCTAAAGAGACGGATATGAAGACTTGCTCGGTAACGTTTAGATTTGCACGATCTCTTTTGCTTCTGTGTGAAAATTCCCTCATCAAAGAGTTCCTCTTCGCCTGCGGAGGCACCTGCCGAAAATTCCTACATTTTTTAAGTTTTTTATTGTCACAATTTTCCTTCTGCCTTTTTCGTTATTATCCATTGGCTCCTTCGATAGGTCCGATTTTCCACAATTCATCCACCTTATATAAGGCATGTGACCCTTATTTGCATGCATCACAACTTCTCCTTTATTTGAAGAAAATCCAATGCACATCAAGAAAATCAGAGGTGCCTTTGAACGCCAGAATTTGAATTCGTAACCCTTTAGACGAGAGTCAAGCGCCTTATCCACGCGCGGGACCACCGTGGCTATATACGCCCAACGTATCGATATTTCGAGGTTACCGGTTTCGGGGAATAGCAATTATTTACTCTCACAACTATAGCAACAAAAATTTTGTATCGAGCCTCGAAAGTCTTGCAACCAATCAGAGGCGCTCGTCAGCCCAACGGCTGCAAAAATCGCTCTTTCTTGTGCGAAATCTGTCCGCGGAACACGTACTTTCGACCAGAGGATGAAGAAATAGTTTTTATTAACGTCCACATGTTGTAAATGATAAATAATGATTTTATCGGGCTTGGTGGATGATACCAAAGAGATAATGAGCAGCGATCGAATCTTTGATCGTGTGCATAGGTGACATTGCGAGAGAAATGAGTTCATGGTCCAGGGATCTAACGAACGATTGTTTTCCCGGTAGCGCAGATGGTAGCACAACTGACCGGAAATCAGGAGGACGCTGGTTTGCATTCAGCCCGGGGAGCGTTGAATTTTTTCTCTCGCAATATATCTTAGTCCACAAACTTAGATAAAATCATTATTTATCGTTTAAAACTGGCTCAACATTTTTTTTTAGTTATGGGGCATCATACCGAATTCCCAGAATTTTTCCAGATTTTTCCGAGCACTTCAACCCTGTTCAATAAATAGGCAAAGTTGCTGATTTTGCTTTTTTTGCATTTCCAGAAGCATTTTCAACTTTAATTGACACCCTGAAAATGACCTCTGAGGCAAAAAATGGATAGGACACTTTTGTCTGCAAATTGCCTGCATTTTATAGAAAAATTATCTCCAAGGTCATTGGAGCACATTAAGTATTCCACATTACCAATTGGAACCTCTATTTTTGAACCCTGGGAGTTCGCTCGGCAAGAGCCCCACCACATTGGTGCTAAAAGTTGTCCCAACTCATATAACATGCAGCTTATATAGTAAAAAAATGGGCCTGGGCTCTGGAAGCTCCCAAAAAATTAATATATTAACTAAAATAGGGGTAAAAACAGGCTAAAATGACTATTCAAGGGGAGCCTTGTACCGCCAACACTTCCAATTTTTGCAAACACTTGTCTGTGGTATTATTACAATTATCCACTGTAAAAACTCACATTTCATCATACTAATACATATCCTGAGTTGTCAATATCATATTTATATAGATCAAGCATTACTATACTACTTGACGCTACCTAACTTTCAGTAGTTACATGTATTGATGTAATATATTGGCTCTATTGTGTTAAAATGTACAAGAAACTACTAATAAAGTACATTGTCATGAATTGCATTCACTCGATAAGAAAGATCAATCCAAAAAGTAAATTATAAGCTGTGCATTGCACGTACACCTTATAACACACTAGGGAGTGCATAGATATCATATGATTTTTTTAATATCAACAAGAAAATGTTGAAGTTCACTAAACATGGGTAATATTTATCTATAATAAAAATCTGAAAAAATTCTGTGAATTCGGTATGATCCCCTAGAACTCAAAAAAAATTTTGAGCCAAATCAAATTTTTCGATGTTCGATCCCACAGAGAATTGCCCATATATACATATACAACTATGTCGTCGAAAACGAAATCGGGACGGGAGTATATAGTAAAGCGAACACGGTGGACGTCGCCTGGATCACCTATCATTTCCCCGAGAGCGTTTCCCCGAATGATCAATCCCCCGAAGGAGTTTCCCGAAAATTCAAACCCCCGATTGTTGATATCCCCGAAATATAGAACCCCCGAAGAATAGTAGAATAACATTAGTCTGTTGTTATAAACAAAAAGACTCCTAACCTCGGCTGTGCAGCTAAAAAATCTGTCGTAAATAAAAATTTATTGTATTTGTCTGAAAATTTAAAGTTGATCAATGTGAATTTAGAACCGGAATTATAAATGGCGTTTGACTGTTTCTCGAAGGTTTTGTATACGTGAGATCGCGGAGTGTAGGCAACAACACATATTGGGACTGCAAGAAAGTTCGTGACAAAGAATGTTCGTCAAGATCCATAACTGTCAATACTCCAGATGGAAATCACGTCGTTACTGTTACCAAAGGCCCCGACACTTCAAAGCATGCACATCCTCCGGATCGCGAGGAGGCCGAAGCAGAGAAAAGAAGGTTAAAAGTGAAACGCAATGCTGCAACTCATTCAGACGAACCTCCGGGAGCTTTGTTACGAGAGGAACTAGCAGAAGTCACGTGTAGAGTAATTAGTCACTTGACTGAGAGGGAAAATATGAAGCAAACAATACGTCGTATACAGAAAAAAATAAGCCACCCAGTCCTACTTTTATTGTTGCAAGTTTTCACGGTACTGGGATCCGTTTCTAGGACAGTCCCCAGTGGGGATGAGGAAGTCGTTGCCTTTCGTGTACGCGCTGCTCACTCCTGAAGAATCTATTTAATATACTGCAATTCTTCGAGCAATACTTTCTACAGCAGCTGAGCATGGGATGAGAGATTGTCAACCGGAAATGATTATGAGCGATTTTGAACTGGCGATAATAAATGCAGGCAAAGGAGTGTTTCCTCACGTCGCAATATGTACATGCTTTTTTCACCTGAGCCAGAATCTGTACCGAAAAATTCAAGCTGAAGGACTGCAAGTTGCGTACAACAACGCTGAGGACAGAACGATGAAAGATGTCACACATATGTTCGCGGTCTTAGCTTTTGTTCCTATTAGTGACGTTGAATGCTACTTCGCAGTTGAAAGCTGTTGCACTGAACGAATGAAACCGTTCGTAGAGTACTTTGATATTACGTACGTCAATGGTATTTCAGCAAGAGGTAGAAGACGTAGCTCCAAGGTATCCTCCTCATATCTGGAATCAATACGATGCGGCTGTTAAAGGTCTGGCAAAAACAAACAATGTCTCTGAAGGCTGGTACAACCGATTCCATTTACTGATGGCAAGAAATCATCCCGATGTATTTTCTTGTAAACAACATCATTTGAAAGAGCAAGGAGACACCGAAATCGCTCTCATCGAGATATCAGTTGGAAGAAAGATTAAAGCTGCGCCGAAAAAAAAATGGGTTGAAGCGCATACGAGACTCCAAAAAATAACCCTGAACTACGAAACATATCACGTCGAGACTCGAGAGTTACTTGAAAGCTATTGGACAGACAATCGTTATAACAAATTAATTGTACATGATAAAGTTGTATTAATGAAATTCAGTCTCTCACGTAATAAATATTCTTTTATCATTTTTTCGCGGTTCAGGAAATATATAATTCGGGGATACGGTTTCCGGGTAAAGAAAGATCTGGGAAAAATTCCATTCGGGGAAACGCTTCCGGGGGAATGATCGGCAACGCGTCGCCTGAGCTGATCTGATTTTAGAAATTTAATTGAAATAAGCTAACCCTTTTGCTATTTCTTCAATTAGTCCATTCAAGGTAAATTATTGTTGATTCTTTATTAATCATGTTGTTGAAAATTATGAGGTTGTTCATCTGATACTAGTTCATGTTATTAGTTTAGTTATTTCCCACCTTCATAGATTATGAGCAGCAACATTATTGATTTTTACATCTAGGAGATTTTGATTATCAATATTTTCAATATAAGTTGCATTTTTTAATGTTCCAGTCATTTTTCTTCATGTAATTGCATACAATCAGTATCCATTCAATGTTTGATTTTTTATATTATTCCTATATATTATTGTCGTTCGAATCAATCTTCTCTATACATCAACAAGTTTGTTGTAGTTATGTTGGACGTTATGGAGAACCTATGTAAAACCAAGAGTGCTATATCACTTCACAGATGTGCCAACCAGGCGTAAACTTAGATCATGACAAGAAGTTTGCCTAGGGTAGGAATAAAAATATTATTACCTGCTTGAACTTTTAATTAAGAAGAAGATCATATATCCATGAAAATGAAAAATATCACTTTACGGCAGTTCTCTGTAAGGGTCAGGTCAGAGTAGCCGAGTTTCCGCATATAAAATAGATTCGGTTATCGACTGGGTGGTACAAATTACCGATCGAGAATCAATAGATGTAGCATATAGATATAAGTATAGTTAAATAAGCGCGCCAAGGATCGACGCGCGCATCCTGTATCACGACGTCTACGAACAGCAGAAAACAAGGAAATGGGTTACGCGCCAAAACAAGAGTTTATGCAAGAAAACTTCCCGCGCGCCAGCACAGGATTCGCGCGCTGTCCCATACCTACGATGTGTGCGAGTGAGAGCGACGATACCTCTCTCTCTCTAACACGTGGACGCTCTATGCCAATCTCCAGTATAAATAGCCGTGCGAACGAACAAAATTTATCATTACACTGGTAGTGATCAGACGAGCGAAAGCTCTGCCCGAACTGGGATTGGCATGGGTATATCTTTGCATATAACCTAATAAATGCCACTTTGAATTTGAAATACATCTCTTTTCATTGACTTGTATATCCATTCGAATTTATTTATCGTGACTTTTAATACACTCAACAGTGCCTAAGAATCTCTTCGTAGCTGAACTTAGAAATAATCCAAATTAAAAGAAAATACAATCGAAAAGAATATTTCACTTCATTTGATTATATTAATTAATGATCAATACCAATCAACTCAGAGATTCATTAAACTTATAAATTCTCTCACAAACAAGTTTTAGAGTAAGCTCACAAAATCTTAATATTTGAATTTCATCTTAATTTTCTATTAATAAAATTAAGACAATTCAATATTCCACAAACATTTATGGGGCGTTCTTTGTCAGCTCTCCGAAGCCGGCGCGCGGACGCTAAAACCTCACGTTTTCGACGCTTGTTTTCGACTCTATATGACCCATTACTAAATAATGTTGGATATGCTATCAATGTAGTTTTTTCTCAGCTTTCCGATGGTGAATTTAGTTTTCCGAATTTTTCACATTTTCACAGAGAAAAAATATAAAACAGGCCATATCTCAAAAACCTATTTTTTTACATTTTTTTAACTAGTCTAGATCAAAAGCTGAGGCTTTTCTACGTTGATATGGACCTTCTGGATACCTAAACTTTTTTTGTATTCGAGTAATTGAGTAGCGAACATGAGAAAATGCGCCGCGTCGGGCCGGACCGCGCCGTGCCGCGCCGCGCTGACTCCACGCGCTCTAGCTCAAGTCTTCTGCTTACAAGAGTGCCGAAATCGGAATATATTTAATATCCATACAAGTCTCTATCTGTTGGATAAACTACTATCTAGCGTAGATCATGTACTCATTTGGGTTATGGACTGAGATATGCGGACATTATTTCATTTCACATTCTTTGACCTCCGTTTTGGCTTTGATATTGAAGACTTTGCCATGCTATGTTTCAACTGAACTACTTTTTCAGTTCGTTTTGATCTAGGAAAAATTTTATATTCCTCAGCAGATGAAAATTTTTTGACCATCAGTCTGTCATCGGAAGTTGGTATGAACGCATGAAATTGCAGAGTACCTTGTATACCAAACCAATTATCAAATCTCAATTTCAGTTTAGCTTGCTCATAATCATAAATTACCTGAAGAAAGAATACAAACCTAAGAAAATTTATTATAGTACCGATGGAGTGGGTCAACACTTCAAAAATCAGAAAAGTTTCTCTAATCTTATTAATCATAAGAAAGATTTTGGCATTTCCGCGGAATGGCATTTTTGTGCGACCGCACATGGGAAGGGAGGATGGAATTGAAGCTAATGTGAAACGAGGTGCTAAACGAGCAAGTTTACAACGCTCTGTAAATAATCATATTTTAACCGCAGAAGGTTTATTTGAATGGGCAAGAAATTACTGTAAAGAAACCATGGTATTTTATAGTAAAAAAGAAGATTATGAGCAAGCTAAACTGAAATTGAAAGAAAGATTTGATAATTGGTTTGGTATACAAGGTACTCTGCAATTTCATGCGTTCATACCAACTTCCGATGACAGACTGATGGTCAAAAAATTTTCATCTGCTGAGGAATATAAAATTTTTCCTAGATCAAAACGAACTGAAAAAGTAGTTCAGTTGAAACATAGCATGGCAAAGTCTTCAATATCAAAGCCAAAACGGAGGTCAAAGAATGTGAAATGAAATAATGTCCGCATATCTCAGTCCATAACCCAAATGAGTACATGATCTACGCTAGATAGTAGTTTATCCAACAGATAGAGACTTGTATGGATATTAAATATATTCCGATTTCGGCACTCTTGTAAGCAGAAGACTTGAGCTAGAGCGCGTGGAGTCAGCGCGGCGCGGCACGGCGCGGTCCGGCCCGACGCGGCGCATTTTCTCATGTTCGCTACTCAATTACTCGAATACAAAAAAAGTTTAGGTATCCAGAAGGTCCATATCAACGTAGAAAAGCCTCAGCTTTTGATCTAGACTAGTTAAAAAAATGAAAAAAAATAGGTTTTTGAGATATGGCCTGTTTTATATTTTTTCTCTGTGAAAATGTGAAAAATTCGGAAAACTAAATTCACCATCGGAAAGCTGAGAAAAAACTACATTGATAGCATATCCAACATTATTTAGTAATGGGTCATATAGAGTCGAAAACAAGCGTCGAAAACGTGAGGTTTTAGCGTCCGCGCGCCGGCTTCGGAGAGCTGACAAAGAACGCCCCTTATACATTTCAATCATTCATCTAATCTGAGACTGGGTCGCATTGCGCTTCTTGGAAGATTACGGAGATCTACTCATATCATATACATAGGATCACGATCACACGGACCAATGACTGTGAGAGATTGAACTGTATTGTACTTTTCGATGATCGCATGATTGGATTCCTACTATACTAACCGAGATTGATAGCTCTGACTGCAGTGCGCTTTCGGAGTATCGTCTCCAATAACCAAAACTCATTATATTCATTCAAATCTGAGATCGGGTCGCAGTGCGCTTCTTGGTAAAGACTATCATTGATAGAATTCGTTGTCTGGGTCGTAGTGCACTTCTTGGAAACGCAATTCTATCTACTCATTTGTCAATACATTGGAAGTAAAGAACTTGAAAAACATAACGTGCAAATCTGACCCGTTACATCTCGGAATCAAAGGCAAGTCAAGCAGGTACTACTTGTATTCTAATTGCTATCATATCCAAGTTATCATGATTTCAATACAAATTTGTCTTGATGGACTCAATTTGTAAAACTAAAAAAACTTGATTTGAGATCATGCCGAGTAGTATGTGTATGTTGGAAATTCAAGTATCGGTACTCAATCAAACTTTTTTCAATTCAGAAAGCTACTGTATGATCATGAATATGTAAAATGATTGTATGAGACAGCTTCCAGAGTCAGAGTCAAAGGAAGTTGGAGCGAATACGTATAGTCCATTTCTGCTATATACGAGCTATTTATCATTTTCCTCTGGTGGCTGGTCGAATACCTCATCACCACTCTCTTGGTTTCCCTCAAAGTTGACGAAGTTCCTCGAGCGATCCGTCTTCTGATTATCATGTGCTCTATTGTTTTTATCCTGCACATTGGGCGTCACTATTGAGTCCCCCTATGCTCGCCTCTCGGCTGAGTCATCGGTACGTTCGACGTGATCATTGATTTGCGACCACTACTCATACCCGACTACCTTATTTTCACTCACGGCGCTCTTGTTTATATTTATTTATGTATACGGCTTCATTGTCGCCCTTGCCGTGCCTTCCGTGGTGATTTGGTATAAATTGTACACGTTCCACGTTTCGAATACACTTCGGCTTTTATATTCACACTCAAGTTCCATCCAATTTTACACATAGGTCTCACAAAGGGTACCATTTTATGCTGCGTTTCGTTTTTTTGGCTTAATGGCAAACGTAGAATGCGTAGTGGGTGCACTGCATAATTATTATCTATATTAGATCTATGTGAAAGGATGGGAATTGTGGAAAGAGATCTATGTGAAAAGGATTGTTATGGCCTAGCCTTTCCCCGTCCATTCTTAATGAAATTTTAAAATGACAAGAGTCGCTTCGCACGATCGCAATGCGCATATTCCCATACGCTACCCGAGTTGAGCCGAAAAGCGACATTAGGATTAAGCATACATGTGCGAGTGTAAGAATGCGCTGATTGAGACACATCCATGCGACGGATGGTGAGTTGCACGTAGTGCACGGGAATCATGAGGACAGCTTGCATTTTTGTGCAGCTGCCCAACGTCGGAAGGTATGAATGTCGGCTGTAAGATATTCTCTTACCGGCCAGTATGAAGCCACGAACAGCCAGCGGGCGCTCGTGTGGGAATGTTATTTCATAAGTGCGAGTTATACACGGCAACTGCACAGCTTCGATTTAGTTAGAAACGGCCATGGAAGATCTTCTTATCGGCACGTATGAGTTGACCAGTAGCCAGATCCGAATGCATCTCTATTTATAATTTCATGGGAGACAGGCCCACGTGCTGTGAGTGATTGGAATTCCTTATAAATAACGTTTCGCCAGGTAAAATAAGTGCGATGTGAAAGAGTCGAATACATGAATAAATAAACCGATGCGCGTTGCAGCGCATGAATGAATTGTAACGAAGCGAGCACGCTTCGTAGTTATAAGTACGCGCGTGCAAACGGAGGAAAGCAACTGAGCCACGCACGCTTATTATCATTCCATGAGGTAGAGGTAATTCTCGCGAGGTGCTACTGCGTTTCCCAATCGCTTCGCGCCGCGAGAGCGCATCTTGACGTGACGTCACAACGCTCATAAGAGAGGCGGCCGCGGTTGACACGAAGGAGTTGATCCACGATAATCACGGATGCCACACGGGTGGCAAGCCATGGAGCACGCAAGCGGCGCAGCTCCCCTACTGAAGAGTATAGAATTTGGTAACATAATTATGGTTAGTGCTAGTGCACGTGAAGGTGTTTATTTGCAACACCCTCCCCCACACCAGACTTTGATCCGGAGCCAACACGAATATACGGCCCAGCGCGCCACGGACTACTCGGCTGCCACGCTGCCAAGCTCTAGCCAAGGACAACCAGACATCGGATGGATTAGGAAGATGTAAGTGACCGAGCGGTCTTACACACGAACTACGGATCGTGACACCTACATATAACAAACATTCCCACCAGTATAGGGGTATTTCGCCCGAACGCCCCTTCAAATAACGGTCGGGTCCCCACATTACAATTGGAAAAAAATATGATTTGACAAAAGAACAACAAAGGGAAAACGTGTGCCTAAATATTGAAGATAAAATTACAAACCGCATACAGTAGTATGTGAATTGATAAGAATCATTAAGCAAACAGTGTGAACTCTATTGATCTTGACAGGGCAAATATAAATGAATTTCCGTACTTTAACTTGCCCCGATTTAGAAAGCTCTGGTATTGAATATATACTCCCGTAGAACGACTTTCTACTCGTCAGAAAGTTGTACCTCTCTTTAGAAAGGTTTGATACTCTTTAAGGGGGGATATACAGGTCGAACGAGAAAAAAAACTCATTTTTGAAAATCGTTTTTCAAGGGTAGTTTTTAATCAAATCTATCGAAAATTTTTGACAGTTATAAGTTGATCTATGTAGTATACAAAAATATATTTTTTAAATTTTTTCTCACAAAATGGCGGCCGTTAGATAGCGTTGAAAAATTACCTCTATTTTGCTTGTGCCGGCTCTCCTGGTCGCAATTTTGATCGGAAATCAAAAAATCAAAAAAATTTACATTAATTACATTCATAGTTAGTAGATGAATTATCAAAAAAAAATTAAAAAAAAAATTTGCACTTTTGGCGTATCTTTTTCGAAAAACTCAATTTTTTTCAATTTTTTCCCGCCATTTTCTCACATTTTTCCATATTTAATAATAAAATATTACAATAATTTTTAATTCATCTGATAGGTAATACTATAATAAAGAAACCCTATAAGTTTCAGCTCAATCGGATAATTAGTTTTCGAGTTATCACCGGCATAAACTCCAAAAATGCAGTTTTGAGAAAAACGCGTTGAAAGTTTTAAATTACCGTTAAATCGTACTAACACTTCAATCAGCAATCCCTTGAAAGAAACACTTGGAGTTCGAATTCCGAAGAAAGGGTTTCAGGAGCGTATTCTACGGAAAATTTACTAACTTTTCATGAAAGAAAAAAAAATCGAATTTTTTTGTCGTTCGACCTGTATATCCCCCCTTAATCTAAAATACACTATGAAAGTTATATCATTTCGTTTCAGTTGGTTTCACATGGAATTTCAGAACGGATCATAGAATTTGTGAGCTCATCAAAGTATTTGAGATTATCTAAAATGGTAAAATAGATTTGAACTTATCAAGATGAATAGGAATTGATATACTTTACTCTTATTGATAATTATTCTCGGTGATTAAAATGCACATACATATGTTTTGGAGATTCAACAACATCGATACGTTAATCACGAAACAATAAGTCGGGTAGTCCGGTAGAAATGAATAGTCTCTAGGGAAAATGGATTGTTGGAAGATTGCAGGCTGAATACCATGTCACGTTCTTCTTCGAAATGAGTTTTTCTGATCATTGATAGATTCTGTAATTCTATAGTTGATTATATTAAATTCTTTAATTATATCTGTAATAATATACATATTTGAGCATCAAATGCATCCTGAAGAATGAAATCCAAACTTCTGAGATAGCGGATGATGTGAATTGTACTCACAGGACTTAATATGAACTGCTTCCCATGCCTATCATTCAATGAGAATAATTCAGATTGTGCTTGATCAAACCGAGATGTCTTGTTCCATAAATCTATTGATGTTAAAACTGGTAGAAGTATCTTTTGGCCATTAATAATATACATTTCTCTATCTATGAGCTGTGTGAGTTTCTGTAAAGCCCTCATTCCCAATGGTAGAAGAGCAAACATCCCATTATCTGAACAGCTAATGATTCCTGCATTGATCATCAGCTGAAATATATTCGATTTTGATCAATTCAACGGACATGATGAAAGTCTGAGAAAATATCCGGCGGAGATGTTAGATGATGCATGAAATTTTGTATCTTCATTGGAATAATTCTCGGATTTGAGCAAAGGCCACGCAGGAGATTAAACATCAGGAGAGAGACAGAGCTCTCAAGGCCAGTAGAGTATCATATATCAATGATTCAGCTTATAAGACACTGGGACAACAGAGAAAGCGACATGCCAAGGAGCGCAGGTCAGGCTAAAAATCTGCACCTCAACATTTACTCAACATAAACTGACACAAGTGTAGCATAGCATTGACAAAAGAAGACACTTTTCATTGAGTACCCCTCACCAGGCTTTGGCGAGCAACGTCAAGCGAACCTCTGCCATTGGCAGTGAGTCATTGTCAGGAATTAGCCGAAGCAGGAAGTAACGCAGCCAAGTAATCAGCCAGAAATAGTTAAGATCATCAAATGAGATAGAAAATAGATCAAAATGAGAATAGATTGGAAGAATTTAGGAAGATCAGATAGAGTGAATGGATTTGAGAAGAAGTTAGCACTGCCAATATACTTTACATTTACTTTCAGAGGGAATACAGCACCTAGAAACAATAATCATCCATCTGACCAAGTCATCATTCCAAGCCAAACTTTCGAGAAATTGATTAATGTATCTTGGTTGGAGCTGCTGGTCTCGTCTCAAACGACAATATGTCATCTGAGACATATTCCTACTGACTGCTTTGCACTTCCGCTCTTGTCACTGGATACTACATCACATTTAATACTGAAATACATATAGAAAAAGCAATGACATGTATATTTATCAAAATTCACTTCCATGTCTTACTCACATCGAGTGAAATCTCTTCAAAAATAATGCAGTATCCAGGGATAAAGTGGAAATGCAGTGCAGTGAGTAGAAATACGTCTGAGTCGACATATTATCGTTTAGGACAAGACCAACAGCTCTAACCAAGATTCATTCATCAAAAACTCAGAAGTTTGGAAGCGTTAGGCCCTGGGATTGTGGGTAAAGTCTATCATTGATGCAAACAAACACAAAGAAAAGGTTACACGGTTCTCGCATGCGTTCAAGGATTAACACTAGGGACCTAAGAACTCCGTATCCATATACGGACGCCAGGAGTGCCTCGGCTAGCTCATGGGAGCACAAGCTAACTCACGCGAGGAAGGCCGGCACGCGGTGACTCAAACGCAGTCAACCGTGTGCGCTCGTTCGACTCAGAGGGGGGAGTGGATATGCCATCACCAAGGCCGGAGCCCGTCTTTCGCAGCGTTCGGGATGCGTAGCCACATGCCATAATTCGGTAAATAATGCATCGATCGAAAGAAAATTACGATATTTTTTTCCTATTTGAATGCTGAGAGATCGGTTAGTCAGATCTCTTAATACCTCAACCCTTTAAAGGGGTTGAACAACCCCTGAACAACAAAAACGTAAAAAAGCGAAAGTAAAAAATCATATACATGGACGATTTTTTGCTAATTTATCGACAATGAATCCGACCAAAATCAATTTCGTAGCTTCGTCCAGTTCCTACACGGAAAAATTGTTGCGGCGGCGGCCGCCGAAAGCTTGGGCGCGCGGCGCTGCATCAGTTTTGAGGAACGGCGAGACAACTTCTTCGACGATGGCCTTCCAACCCCGTTGGTCACCCGCTCCTCAAAGATTGGGCTCGCTACGAGTCCAATTTTTAGACCGTGGCAGTCGAACGGCACTGAAGAGCTTTTTTGGATGCGATGCGGCAATCGAATAGCTTGTGCATCTTACAAGATTACAAAGATAGGTTGAGCTATACTCAATTATTGTTAAAGTCCGATGCGTTTCTTTTTTTTTTATTTTACTTCATTACAAATCGGTATAAAGTATGGAAATCAATAACATTAACATACTTTTCTGAATACAATATCATTATCTTATAATAACGTTGTCCAGTAAATATTTTAAACTGAAATACTTGAAATGAATTACTCATTATATTGAGAATGACTTCATACCAAGTTTGAGTAGTGAATTACAGGATTGAATGAAAGATCACGCATTATGATATTTCATTGCTGATTAGCATACTTTCATTTCAAAATTTCATCGTTAGAGCTAATTTGTTTGAACAGTTTAGATTAATCTGTGTAAGCGTGTCCAAGGGACAGAACGCTATTTTCAAGATAACTTTCGTTTGTAACAATTTTACCACGAAATAATTTTTTTCATACTAAAGAGCGTATGTGTTCTTCAGCTATTTTTTCCCATAGAATCGATTTGGCTCACTTCATTTTTCGATATTTTATGGTTACAGCCAATATATTTAGAGAATTTTAGCAATAATGATTAAATTGCGAAACACATAAATACGCATACTGTATTTCTTGTCAATGGAATAGTAGGCACTGTCAAAATTTCACTTGTGAAAATCTATATTCAGTGGCAATATTATTAAATTATCAAAATAGTATTAAACGTGGATTCGGTTGAGCTCTGTTCAGTTTGTCCCCGGCGAGTATACGTCTGTCGCCCACTGCTCAAACTGTTGGCACGCTGCGCATAAACAGCATTTGCTAGCGGCAGTCGAATTTTGGACTTGCTGCGAGCCCAATTTTTGGAGTGCTGCCACTCCTCAACGCCATTCGGCCATGTGTCGCGCTACCGGCCTAGGCGCTACGCGAGGTCCCTCCACAGACCTTCAATAGGGGCCATAAAATCGGCGCTCGCCTCCCGTTTACGCGCCAGTGGTGTGTGTGTGTGTGTGTGTGTGTGTGTGTGTGTGTGTGTGTGTGTGTGTGTGTGTGTGTGTGTGTGTGTGTGTGTGTGTGTGTGTGTGTGTATATATATGGGACGTTCCACGTTAAGTGAGCATGGTCAAAATTTTGTTCGCAATTCTGCATTGACAAATTGATTGGTATCCATCCCCAGAATACTCAAAAATTTTCTCAGATTTTTAGGTGCATGTATGTGGAAGTTAGTCTATGCACTCAAAACCTGAATTATCCAAAATTGAACTTTTTTCTCAATTTTGAGAGCCCAAATAGTCTTGTATATGTGTGAAAATGAAAAAAAGTTGAGAACAAAAATTATGCTGAAAACTACAGAGATTATAAAAAAAAATTGTTTGATACCAGAATCCTCCATCCGGATAGGCTACTCTATTAATTAAACATGTTTCAACCAGTTTGGCTATGTTCGCCCACTTATTTTTGACCTTTCAAGTTATACGTACAGACCTCTGTTCGATAGCTTAAAAATGGTCTCATACATTTTTTGAAGAAATTCCAATATCTCCTGCAATTAATTGTTTAAATCTGCAATATCAGCATCCCTTTCTTGTTAGTTTCAACATATCAGGTCCACGATGAAGCTCACAGTGAGGATATCATGCCTTTGGGTCATCAATCTCAGCCAAACTCTACAGATATGTTCCCTGACACTGGATCAAGCTACCGGTAGAGTTTGGAGTTCTAGCGCTGCCTTGTTATAGAGCTTTTTATGACTTTAGACTGAGGCAGCTATATATAGATATACATATATGCCTTGATTTGTCTAAAATTCACATAATTCAGGAATGTGATTTGAGACAACCGGTCAATAGCTTTTCCAACCTTAGCCTTGCAGTTCACACAATATAAGTCAATTACATGAGTTAATATTTATTCATAGTACCAAATAAAGTGAAATACATCATTTTCTTGATGAAATTATGAAAATTATGTGAATTTTAGACAAATCAAGGCAGATATGTATATCTATATATAGCTGCCTCAGTCTAAAGTCATAAAAAGTTCTATAACAAGGCAGCGCTGGAACTCCAAACTCTACCGGTAGCTTGATCCAGTGTCAGGGAACATATCTGTAGAGTTTGGCTGAGATTGATGACCCGAAGGCATGATATCCTCACTGTGAGCTTCATCGTGGACCTGATATGTTGAAACTAACAAGAAGGGGATGCTGATATTGCAGATTTAAACAATTAATTGCAGGAGATATTGGATTTTCTCCAAAAAATGTATGAGACCATTTTCAAGCTATCGAACAAAGGTTTGTACATATAACTTGAAAGGTCAAAAATAAGTGGGCGAACATAGCCAAACTGGTTGAAACATGTTTAATTAATAGAGTAGCCTATCCGGATGGAGGATTCTGGTGTCAAACAATTTTGCTTTCTCAAAGAGAAAGCTTTGTAATGGGGCAAAAATCGACCCAACGAATCAGACCTCGGGACCTCGATTTTCGTGATCTACGGGTCGAAAAACATGGAAATTCAAAAGTGTCTGTATGTATGTATGTGTGTGTGTGTGTGTGTGTGTGTGTGTGTGTGTGTGTGTGTGTGTGTGTGTGTGTGTGTGTGTGTGTGTGTGTGTGTGTGTGTGTGTGTGTGTGTGTGCGTCCCGTTTTTTTTTCGTCCACGATAACTCTCGAAGGAATGGTCCGATCGTCCTGAAATTTTGCACACAGGTTAATCGCGGCAAAATCTCGGGCGAGTTCAATTTTCAGCGAAATCTGTTGGTTATTTCCCTAGCAACCGTTCCTAACGTGAATGTGTGTAAATTGTCGATCTTTGAGGGCCATTCCAGAGTGAAGTGGACAAAGGAAAATTCACAAAATCCACCACATATTTATTTTATGCGACGTTTCGCCAGTTAGGTTTACTGGCCTCATCAGGCTAAAAATTTATTACACAAAAAACACGTAATAAATAATACAGTTTAGGTACAAAACAATCGACGAACTCTGGAATGGCTCTCAAAGATCGACAATTTACACACATTTGGAATTATGGAGGGTGCACAATATAATACGTTCCTAACGTGTTTTCTCACAAATCCTTATGAGTGCTCATTGGGGCAAGCCGGAAAATCAGTTTTAAGTCACACTCGATGGCCAAGGACACTGAATTGTTGTATTTGCTCCATAGCAACGGTTGTTTACCTCCCTAGCAACAGTTAGGAAGGTTGGAAATCATTTATTTATGACCTATTTCCATCATTTTCGACGGCAAAGGACACAAAATCTTCCCAATTAGCTCCTTAGCAACCGTTGTTTACCGCCCTAGCAACCGTTGCTAAGGGGAAGAAAAATTCATGTAAGTTTCGTTTCCAATATTTTCAACATGCTATAGAGAAAATTGGAAAAATTTGGTGTCTTTTGCCCTCGAAAATGATCAAAATGACTCTTCGAGTGTGCTAAATACAGACCGGATCGATTTTGACCACCATTAAACCGTATGACAGTCACAAGATGAATTGATCGGAAAATTATGCAGGTCCAAATATCTCGCATCGTGTAGAACCTAGAACCGTTTGCTTTGTTGCATTTGATCAAATCATAAGAGAGCCTGGGCAGACATCAACCCTCGCGACAAAGTTTGGTCAATTGAAAAAGAACGACACTTTACACAGTCACAAAGATACGAATTGAACTGATTAAATAATTTTTTTGTAATCTTTGAAAAATAAATGATAGTATCTACGCTAGTGGAATGGTGAAAATACAGGTTTGAGACGCGTTTGTGGGTGATGTTGAAGCCTCTTTGAGAAAGCATACTGCTAAGGCACTTGGCAGCGGTTTTTTTTATAATCTTTGTAGTATGTAGCATAATTTTTGTTCTCAACTTTTTTTCATTTTCACACATTTACAAGATTATTTGGGCTCTCAAAATTGACAAAAAAGTTAAATTTTGAATAATTCAGGTTTTGAGTGCATAGACTAACTTCTACATACATGCACCTAAAAATCTGAAAAAATTTTTGAGTATTCTGGGGATGGATACCAATCAATTTGACAAAGCAGAATTGCGAACAAAATTTTGACCATGCTCACTTGACGTGGAACGTCCCATATATATATATATATATATATATATATATATATATATATATATATATATATATATATATATATATATGAGGCGTTCTTCGTCAACTCTCCGGAGCCGGCGAAGACGCTAAAACCTCACGTTTTCGACGCTTGTTTTCGACTCTATATGACCCATATCTGAATAATGTTGGATATGCTATCAATGTAGTTTCTTCTCAGCTTTCCGATGGTAAATTTAGTTTTCCAAATTTTTTACATTTTCATGGAAAAAAAATATAAAACAGGCCATATCTCAAAAACCTATTTTTTTTTAATTTTTTTAAGTAGTCTAGATCGAAAGCTGAGGTTCTTTTACGTTGATATAGACCTTTTGGATACCTACTTTTTTTTTTATTCGAGTAATTGAGTAGCGAACATGAGAAAATGCGCCGCGTCGGGCCGGGCCGCGCCGTGCCGCGCCGCGCTGACTCCACGCGCTCCAGCTCAAGTCTTCTGCTTACAAGAGTGCCGAAATCGGAATATATTTAATATCCATACAAGTCTTTATCTGTTCACTGAGAAAAATTCTCTTATCGGAATCTGCTATATGACATAGTAAACGAAATTATAGAAGAATCTACTATGAATATCGTTAAATTAACTTTATTTGTACAAATAACCATCGTATTTTATAGTTTTTCCAACAATGTTCAATTACTATTCAATTATTGTTCACCCACCAACAATTATTGTTTACTGAACCAGAATTATATAGTCAACTGTGTCCACTCAATCACATCTCCTATTAATGAAAGCACCGTAAAGGGTAAAATCTACTTTAAATATAGTATACTGGATACTTTTTCCATGGTATACATCAGTGAAATTTGTATGGTTGAATTCACAATATCTCATAGCTGGGTCAAAATAGAAATATATTTATAGTAGATTTATAATTCACCCAACTATAAACTGCTTTCAGTGTTGGATAAATTACTATCTAGCGTAGATCATGTATTCATTTGGGTTATGGACTGAGATATGGACATTATTTCATTTCACATTCTTTGACCTCCGTTTTGGCTTTGATATTGAAGACTTTGCCATACTATGTTTCAACGAAACTACTTTTTCAGTTCGTTTTGATCTAGGGAAAATTTCATATTCCTCAGCAGATGAAATTTTTTTGACCATTAGTCTGTCATCGGAAGTTGGTATGAACGCATGAAATTGCGGAGTACCTTGTATAGCAAAACACTTATCAAATCTTTCTTTCAATTTCAGTTTAGCTTCCTCATAATCTTCTTTCTCACTATAAAATACCATGGTTTCTTTACAGTAATTTCTTGCCCATTTTCAGCTCAATCTTTCCACTGGAATAATAATCAGGCAACAATTTTCATAGTAGTTATCTACTTTCAGAGGAATAATGAACTTCAACACAAAAGTTTGGCTATTATTTCGGATAATTTATCTCATGACACTATTGCAGTTCATGTATACCAAGAAATAATCATAAATTATCTGAAGAAAGAATACAAACCAAAGAAAATTTATTATATTACCGATGGAGCGGGTTAACACTTCAAAAATCAGAAAAGTTTCTCTAATCTTATTAATCATAAGAAAGATTTTGGCATTCCCGCGGAATGGCATTTTTGTGCGACCGCACGTGGGAAGGGAGCATGTGATGGAATTGGAGCTAATGTGAAACGAGGTGCTAAACGAGCAAGTTTATAACGTTCTGCAAATAATCATATTTTAACCGCAGAAGGTTTAATTGAATGGGCAAGAAATTACTGTAAAAAACCATGGTATTTTATAGTAAGAAAGAAGATTATGAGCAAGCTAAACTGAAATTGAAAGAAAGATTTGATAAGTGTTTTGCTATACAAGGTACTCCGCAATTTCATGCGTTCATACCAACTTCCGATGACAGACTGATGGTCAAAAAAATTTCATCTGCTGAGGGATATGAAATTTTTCCTAGATCGAAACGAACCGAAAAAGTAGTTCAGTTGAAACATAGTATGGTAAAGTCTTCAATATCAAAGCCAAAACGAAGGTCAAAGAATGTGAAATGAAATAATGTCCATATCTCAGTCCATAACCCAAATGAATACATGATCTACGCTAGATAGTAATTTATCCAACACTGAAAGCAGTTTATAGTTGGGTGAATTATAAATCTACTATAAATATATTTCTATTTTGACCCAGCTATGAGATATTGTGAATTCAACCATACAAATTTCACTGATGTATACCATGGAAAAAGTATCCAGTATACTATATTTAAAGTAGATTTTACCCTTTACGGTGCTTTCATTAATAGGAGATGTGATTGAGTGGACACAGTTGACTATATAATTCTGGTTCAGTAAACAATAATTGTTGGTGGGTGAACAATAATTGAATAGTAATTGAACATTGTTGGAAAAACTATAAAATACGAGGGTTATTTGTACTAATAAAGTTAATTTAACGATATTCATAGTAGATTCTTCTATAATTTCGTTTACTATATCATATAGCAGATTCCGATAAGAGAATTTTTCTCAGTGAACAGATAAAGACTTGTATGGATATTAAATATATTCCGATTTCGGCACTCTTGTAAGCAGAAGACTTGAGTT
Organism: Aphelinus atriplicis; assembly: GCA_020882685.1. Lineage (NCBI taxonomy): Eukaryota > Metazoa > Arthropoda > Insecta > Hymenoptera > Aphelinidae > Aphelinus > Aphelinus atriplicis. The sequence goes on along the minus strand of CM037073.1, from coordinate 24,667,704 downwards.
GGAGCGCGTGGAGTCAGCGCGGCGCGGCACGGCGCGGCCCGGCCCGACGCGGCGCATTTTCTCATGTTCGCTACTCAATTACTCGAATAAAAAAAAAAGTAGGTATCCAAAAGGTCTATATCAACGTAAAAGAACCTCAGCTTTCGATCTAGACTACTTAAAAAAATTAAAAAAAATAGGTTTTTGAGATATGGCCTGTTTTATATTTTTTTTCCATGAAAATGTAAAAAATTTGGAAAACTAAATTTACCATCGGAAAGCTGAGAAAAAACTACATTGATAGCATATCCAACATTATTCAGATATGGGTCATATAAAGTCGAAAACAAGCGTCGAAAACGTGAGGTTTTAGCGTCTGCGCGCCGGCTCCGGAGAGTTGACGAAGAACGCCCCATATATATATATATATATATATATATATATATATATATATATATATATATGGGACGTTCCACGTCAAGTGAGCATGGTCAAAATTTTGTTCGCAATTCTGCTTTGTCAAATTGATTGGTATCCATCCCCAGAATACTCAAAAATTTTTTCAGATTTTTAGGTGCATGTATGTAGAAGTTAGTCTATGCACTGAAAACCTGAATTATTCAAAATTAAACTTTTTTGTCAATTTTGAGAGCCCATATAATCTTGTAAATGTGTGAAAATGAAAAAAAGTTGAGAACAAAAGATATGCTACATACTACAAAGATTATAAAAAAAATTGTTTGACACCAGAATCCTCCATCCGGATAGGCTACTCTATTAATTAAACATGTTTCAACCAGTTTGGCTATGTTCGCCCACTTATTTTTGACCTTTCAAGTTATACGTACAAACCTTTGTTCGATAGCTTGAAAATGGTCTCATACATTTTTTGGAGAAATTCCAATATCACCTGCAATTAATTGTTTAAATCTGCAATATCAGCATCCCCTTCTTGTTAGTTTCAACATATCAGGTCCACGATGAAGCTCACAGTGAGGATATCATGCCTTCGGGTCATCAATCTCAGCCAAACTCTACAGATATGTTCCCTGACACTGGATCAAGCTACCGGTAGAGTTTGGAGTTCCAGCGCTGCCTTGTTATAGAACTTTTTATGACTTTAGACTGAGGCAGCTATATATAGATATACATATCTGCCTTGATTTGTCTAAAATTCACATAATTTTCATAATTTCATCAAGAAAATGATGTATTTCACTTTGTTTGGTACTATGAATAAATATTAACTCATGTAATTGACTTATATTGTGTGAACTGCAAGGCTAAGGTTGGAAAAGCTATTGACCGGTTGTCTCAAATCACATTCCTGAATTATTAAATAATTATTAAACTACATTGATAGCATATCCAACATTATTCAGATATGGGTCATATAGAGTCGAAAACAAGCGTCGAAAACGTGAGGTTTTAGCGTCCGCGCGCCGGCTCCGGAGAGTTGACGAAGAACGCCCCATATATATATATATATATGTCGAGTAAAGTCGAGACTGGTATTTAGGTTTCTCATCATTTTAGCATTCAAAGTTCGATTTCACGAGGCCGCGACATCATGGTTATTTGTTGCAAATTTTCTGATCTTTCGATAGAGATCGCACACGACATAGTTTTGAATCCGTTTTTAACTTGTGATAGTGTGTTTTCATCTCAAATTGAGTCAGAAATTCGAGAGACTGAATATTTATAAACTAAATAGATGTAACAGCGAGTTTGAATTCGACTATCTAACGATCCTCAAGATTTATATTCTAAATCTGAACTCTATATAGTAAGGGAGCTGGTGGCAAAAAACTCCATGGTTTAGTTATGGCTAGTTTTTGGATATGATGCAGTATGAAGGGCTCACATGAGTCAGCACCCACTCGCGAGGTCTGGTGACCACGCGTTCGGCGGGGGCACGCTTCAACGTATGTCAATTTCTGATCTGCACTGAATGATTTTGTTATAGTTGAAGTTTGATCGTAAACTAGTTTATGATGTAACAAAACACAAGAAACCATTCGGACCGCAAAAGCATGTTGCGCGATGAGTCAGCACATCCTTAAGTTGTTGTAAAAATGATGAAAAAAAATGGGTTAGTTATGGCTGAAAATTTGGTGACCATCAAATTATTATATATAATTCAAGGAAATATCAGTCAAACCGCGATTCGACGCTGCAGACGCAGTCAGCAGATGCTCGAAGTGCGGATATTGAGCTCGCGCAAATCAGAGCACGTAAGAGCGCGAAAGGGTGTATTTGCTGTATTGTCTATAATCAAAGTAACGAAATAAATATTCATATGATACCTTAGATAATGAAGATGATATCTATACTATTATATAAAAGGACAGCCTGTTTTTTTTGTGGCCGCTAATCTCAAAAACTACTGAATCGATTTTCATGAAATTTTGATACTTGATTCTTGACCACTCCAGGCATGTTTATGGATATGTGGCGTCTTAAAATTTTGAGTAGAAACCGAGAAATAGACAATTCATTTTTCTGTGGTAGGGGTAATCGACCAAGTACCATGGCGCGCCAGTAGATGGCGAGGCGTTGAGTCGCACGTGTATAAGGTATAGTGCGGCGCTCTCTCACAAGAGAGTCAGCGTTCTATCGGCTATATAGGAGAGCTTGAAAATGAGCTCAGCATGTTTCTGGGATCTTTCGTATCCCAGTCCCACCCAGTCCCCTACTGCCAAATAATTTTGGTAACAATGCCGAGGCCCAGAAGTAACATTAGGCGGTATACAATTTGATCCAGACGAACGCAATCCGTTCGTCAGGGTCGAATAATTAAATGCCCGTTAATAGTATGTGGAATATCTGCTTTTGAATATGATCCAACATAAAATTACGCTTATATAAAAAGTATTGTAGTTAGATCTATGAATAAAGTATGTGACAAGTGTCAAGACATAAAGTGGCCAGATGAAGCTCCTGGATTGTGCTGTTCTGGTGGAAAAATTAATCTTCCTGCTGTTGAAGAGCCACCAGAACCTCTCAAAAGTCTTCTTTCAGAGAACCGCACTGATTCCACATTTTCTGGCCTATTTAAGGAAGTATAATACACTGTTTCAAATGACTTCCTTTGGAGCTAACGAAATTCGAGAAGGAAATTTTAGGCCAACTTTCAAAATTCAAGGGCGAATATATCATAGTATTGGGAGTTTATTGCCTCTTGGGGGTGGAGATTTGCAATTTGCTTTAGAACTTCTAAAAATTGGAGATGAGAAAGTATCAAATAAAAATGATTACATAAATATATATAGAAAAGTAGAAACGACTGTTAATACAGTCATGGCCTGATTTCTAAAGTCTATCCAGAAATTGAAAATCTCTCTGACAAACCTTAAAATTGGTTATGCGAAAGGACAATTATAACTCCTCAAAACGCTACCGCTCATAATATTAATAATAGTATTTTAGGAAAGTTTGATGGAGAAATACGACATTATTATTCTATCGATACAGTGATCAACATTGATAAAGTTGTACACTACCCTCAAGGATTTCTGAACTCTTGATCCTTCAGGCTTTCTACCTCATGACTTGAAATTGAAAATTAGTTCTCCAATAATGCTATTACGCAATCTAAATCGTCCCAATTTATGTAATGGCACAAGGTTGCAAATTAAAGTTATGCGGGGAAATATAATCGAAGCAACTATTCTTACAGAACCTGCTGGAGAAACAGTATTCATACTTCGCATACCTATTATTCCATCAGACTTACTATTCCAATTCAAACGATTACAATTTCCTGTGAACTTTCTTTCGCCTTGACGATCAATAAATCTCAAGGACAGACTTTTAAGTACGTAGGGATAGATTTGCAAACAGAATATTTTTCACGCGGCCAATTGTATGTTACTCTTCCACGGACAGGGGTTGCACGTAAATAGTTCATATCAATTCCTCAAAATTCAAAAACTAAGAACGCCGTTCATTCAAAATTTCCAATTCTCAGAGGATACATGGAAAATACAACTCCAAGGATTACAAAATATCAAATTAATCAAAGTTTACAAATGAATACATATTATACGAGTTTTTCAACAATAAATGAGAATAACAACACTTCGAACTCAATACACATATTCGCGGGCGAAGCCGCGACGGGGGACGCTAGTTTAATATATTTACGGTATTATAAACATAAATATTCTAATAAATTTTCATCTCAAAAGATTCGAAATCAGTTACCACTGTCAGTTTCTTCGGAATCTGTACTGTTGTGCTGTTGTTCAGACTCAGTTTATTGAAAACAAAATATTTCGGAATAACAGTAAGGTAACTGCAGGCGATTTGGCACTGCAAGCAATTTTGCATGTCCGGCAGATTTCGTATTTCTGGTGCTCTGTGAGCGTCAGTCGCTATACTGTCATGTGGGGGGTATTAAAAGATATTATTTGATCCGTTTTCCGCCCATTCAGCCCTCAAAACCACTCTCCTACAACACTTTAAAGTTTCACTAACTGTTTTTTTTATCTTTTTCTTATTTCACTATTCTTATTTCAGTCAACCTAAACAATCAGGCGTAAATAATTTTTATCTCTCAAAGTGACATTACTCATTTCTCTGTAATAACCTCTCATCTTTCGATTTTCTATCTTACTCGATTGGTTCGATGGAGATCAATCGCATAATTTTGGAAAAGGTATTATAATTCAACCAGATGAAAATGAAGGCACATTGTACGCTTTTTCATAAGGTAACTGCGGCCTATGCGCCACCCCCAAGGACTTTTCACGAATTTGACCATGATGAACTTAGAATTTTCGAATTCTGCAAACGACATCTTGAAGTATAGCTTAATACCTATCAGAAACCATCTCTATAGTTATTATCCGGCCATTTTGTCCTATTAAAAATGTTAATTAAAAATGAAACGCAGAAGGGCCAAGTTGACTATACGTGCAGTCAAATTGGCACGATTTAACATCACTTGTTACAGTGGTGTTCAACTTCAAACTGTTAGTTGTTTCTAAGAACGGCTGGTTGGAGTGAAAAATTACCGGTACTCTAACGCGTAGGATCATCATCATCAGGACATCATCTTGTCTCAATACTAAAACGTGATTCGAACGCCTTTATGCGCCGCCAGAGCGGTTGAAACACTCGAAATAGGAAATATCAAAAATCGTGCCAAATTGGCTTCACTTATTTCTGATACGGAAAATAGCAATTTGAGTGGGATAAAACATAGTTTTGGATAAAATATAGTTTTGGAAAACTGATGTGACCAATCGAAAGATGAGACGTTTTTACATAAAAATGAGTAATGACACTTTGAGAGGTAGAAATTAATTACGCCTGATTGTTTAGGTTGAGTGTGAATAGTGAAATAAGAAAAATGTAAAAAAAAACAGTTAGTGAAACTCCAAAGTGTTGTAGGAAAGTGGTTTTGAGGGCTAAATGAGCGGAAAACGGATCAAAAATTTTCTTTTTATACACCCAACGTGACACGATGGCGACTGACGCTCAGAGAGCACCGGAAAGACGAAATCTGCCGAACATGCTAGATTGCCTGCAGTGCCAAATTGCCTGCAATTACCTTACCGTTATTCTGGAATATTTTGTTTTCAATAAATAATTTTTTCTCGCAAATTTAGAATCTGAGTCTGAACAACAGCACGACAGTACAGATTCCGAAGAAACTGACAGTGATAATTGATTTCGAATCTTTTGAGATCAAAATTTATTAGAATATTTATGTTCATAATACCGTAAATAATATTAAATATCATTCTCATTATCTAAGGTATCATATGAACATTTATTCCGTTACATTGATTATAGACAATACAGCATATATACCCTTACGCGCTCTGATTTGAGCGCGCTCAATATCTGCACTTCGAGCAGCTGCTGACTGCGACTGCAGCATCGAATCGCGGTCTGACTGATATTTTCTTGAATTATATATGATAATTTGATAGTCAACAAATCTTCAGCCATAACTAACTCATTTTCTTTCATCATTTTTACGACAACTTAACGGATGTGCTGACTCGTCGCGCTACATGCTTTTGCGATCTGACTGATTTCTCGTGTTTTGTTACATCATAAACTCGTTTACGACCAAATTTCAACTGTAACAAAATCATTTAGTGCAGATCAGAATTTGACATACGTCGAAGCGCGCCCCCGCCGAACGCGTGGTCACCAGACCTCGCGAGTGGGTGCTGACTCATGTACACCCTTTATACTGCATCATATCCAAAAACTAGCCATAACTAAACCATGGAGTTTTTTACCACCAGCTCCCCTCTTGGTCAGAGATTCAAGCTTGAGAAACGTCGTAATCATGTGATAGTCATAAATATATTTATGTTCAACAATTAAGGATTGATTTTGAAGCTAAGAGATCAAGTAAGATTTTTCCAAGTAAGATTTCCAGCCTCTTTACCGATACACAAGCCTAAGTAAAACGTTCGTAATATTTCGGTTTTTCCGCTTTCAAAATTCGATTCTTTATTCTAGAACAATGTCACCCGATAATTTTTTCCGGAAATTTCAATACGGTTCGATAGAGACCGCACACGCCTGGTTTTTAGTCGATATTTTATAAAAATCGCTCGAATAATTGTCACTTTAATTGAATATCTGATTCGATTTATTCGACTTGCAGACTTTTAAGGATGTTCTGGCTACACAGTCATTCCCAAGAGTTAGGTAAATCAATAAAACGTATTTGAAGAGCTGAGCTGCAACAGATGTTTTCGTATGTGATATGAATAACCGTATCCATAGTTGTAGGGAGGATTTTAAGCAGCATAACATCATATTTGAGCTCGTTTTTATAAGCACGTCTTAAACTTTTGAATCTGATTATCCTTCAAGTTACGACTTATCCCTCACTGGGAGAATGAAAAACCATTGATAACTCGTTCTACAACCAACCCAGGCACATGATCTTTGCAAATATCCAATTATTGGATATTATTCTCTTGTTTTTAAAAATTTCTTCAGATCCTCACTATTCTTTCCATACTTTTCACATAGATTAGAACATGAAAATACTCGAATTTCACGAAACTCCATAAGAGTGCATTTATCAAAGTGCTCATATCTTTTTAACCAGCCAACCAGGCTTTCTCAAATTTTGGGCACAACTTTTATATCACAAAATATGCTAATGTACGAAGTTTCAAGTATTTTTCACTATTTTCATTTGTAGCCAGAACACCCTTAACGTCACATTTCCAAAGTCAAATCTCGATTTATCAAAAAACCATGGATTTTATTTTTTACAATGGGAAACGCCCACCCTGCACTTATCGCGCGACTGACGAAGCGAGAGAAGGCGAGTGTCGTGAGATAGTTTTTAGCTTGTTGAAATTTGATTTTTCATGTTGGAATAAAATGGATTTGTTATTGATAATCGAAATTCTAAGATCTTGAAGAAAAGACCTCACAACATACAGATTTTGTCAAATTAGTAAGATAAGTTTGTCGGATGAGCGTATCGCAGTAACTTCTGTGAGTCGGCGATGGGAATAGCGCGCAAACCTGAATCGCACAGATCGATTCGCGATTCTGCACATATCAACGAGTAAATTCATACGCGAATAACTTACGGGTATAGATGCAATATGCGTATAGTCATAAGTAGCACGTTGATTTTTCCACCACCTAGTTCAAGGATGATATCATGTGCGGGTGGTTTGGGGAGCGGACTCTCGCTCACATGCAAGGGATATATGCTTTGTATTGGAGTAAGTGGGACTGAGAAGGACGACTTGGTCTCCTCTGCTCGCTTGGCCTACGTGCCGCTGTTCCAGGCCTTTCTTGCCTCTTTTTCAACCCTTGGGCCTTAGTCGCAGTTGTCCAGGACTGAGTCACCACCAGGATCCACCTACTACAAGCTGTATTGGCCTGCGTCGCCGAATTTGAAGAGAAGCATTCAATAAAGAAGAACCAAAAGTAAGTGTTCCCGACTCTCACTATCTCCTATGATATAACTTTCGGTAAACTCTATCTTTTCGCCAGCTGGAGTACGCAACTCTTACGTTGAGGACTACGGGCCGATATCAGTGAAAACTGAGCTCATCCAGGCAAAAATATTTACTCTTTCTTTTTTTGCGCTCAGTGCGGGACCTTAGCGTCGTTTGGACAGAGCATTAGAGTCATCTGTAGTAGTAATCAGTCGGGCTGGGATATAAAACCACAGATACGGAGTGACTAACCTTTTAGAATAAATGAGACAGGGTCCAAAATCGGTAATACCGAGACTCCGAATCGTCTGGCGAGATATCCTTTATGTACAACCGAGAAACTATTTACGCCCGTGAATTGACTCAAGTCAAGGCGGAAAGGATTGTTTTTTGAATTAAATTTTGTTCTTAATCGCGAATTACCTTTTGAAGTGATCGTGAATTTTATTGAATTTTGAACTATCTCAAATTGTATTTTTGAATTGTATTGACCTCGAATCACATTTTGAATTGGATTTCGAGTTAAGTTTTTGAATTGACCGTGTTTTAGATTTTGAGTCGGATTTTCAATTAGATTTTTTAATCAAAAATTGAATTATACTTTCGAGTTAACCTTGAATCACATTTTTGGATTTCGATTAGAATCTTTAAGTGAATCTAGGATCGTATTTTGGACTGAATTGATCATCTTCCGAAGTGAATATTGAATTATATTTCAATTTGTGCTTCAGATTGAAGTTTGAATTTAATTTGAACTAATCATATTTCAAGAAAAAAATTGTATTTGAAATTGATTTTGGATCGAATCGGATTTCGGATCTTTTCTCTGAATTGCGTTTTGAAATAAAATATTCGAATAAGCCTCGAATTATATTTTGAATTATATTGTTTAATCAATCTATAATCAAATTTCAAATAGAACTGAAATTATAATTTGAACATTGATTGCATTTTGGACTTGTATGTCAAATTCGGATTATATTTGAAACAATCTTTATTTTCTGGTATCGAAAAAAATATAGTTACGCGGACGAACAGAGCCTCGCCAGCTCACACCCGAGGTCTCACAATTACGTAAGCGTACCCACATAACGTAACTCGGTGAATAATGCATCAATCGACAACAAATGAAAGCGATATTTTTTTGCAATTTTCTTTGATAAAAATTAGATTAGTCAGATGTATTGATACCTCAACCCTTCATGAGGGTTGAACCACTCCCAACACACGGAAAAAGAAAAACCAAGAAATCAAAAGTTGGACGAGTATATATTTTGCTGCAGATTTATTACGGTCAATTCAACGGGATAAGTTTTCTAGCTTCATTCAGTTTCTAGAAAGAACACGTATCATAGAATGACCTTCTGGGTTTCGTTACTGGACTTTTTTACTGATTCTTTTGTGAGGGTTTCAGAGGGGTTTTCAACTTAGGCTCACGCAAAGTTAATTTTCCAACTCATTCGCTTGCGTTGCATCGACTCCAGAATTTTTTGCTCACACAAATTCAGCTTTTTGAATTTTTTGTTGGAGATTCATCGACTATAGGACTGTGCTCAGGGAAAAATGGCTTTCTGATTCTTTGCTGGGGTTTCGTGGGGGTTTGCAGGGATTAGAATTGATTGCTCGTAAACAATCATTTTCCTGAATGATTCGCTAACATTCTATAGGCCCCAGAATTTTTCCCTGGCATTTTATCAATGATGGTAGTAATCACTTGAGTTTGGTTCACTTTCTAATTTATTTGGCTGGGGTTTCATGGGGTATTGCCGGGGTTAGAATCAATTGCTCGTGTACAGCAAGCTTCCCAATTGATTTGCTCGCGCATTATCAACCTCGGAACATTTTGCGGGCTCGAGCTAAGCTTTCCGAAGTTTTTCCTGGCACTTTATCAACGATAAAGAGTTTTGCTCAGTTACAAAGAACTTCCTGATTTTTCGCTGGAGTTTCGTGGGGTTATATAGGGTTTTGGAATATCTGCTTATAAACAATCAGGTTCCTGAATAATTCAATCACATTCCATAGACCCCAGAAAATTTTGCTGACATTTTATCAACTACAGAAGTATTTATGCGGGTTCAAACGGCTTTATGTTCTTTTTTGCTGGGGTTACATGACTTTTCAGGGTTTTAAAATGTTCGCTCGTATGGAGTCACGGATGATTCACTTAGTGGTTACATCAGTAATTTATTTCGATCGTTTTCTATTTTCTAGACATGGATGAATGAAATGAAATGACATAGGTATGGAAGTTGCTTGTGTCCCATGAGTTGAACATTTCCACGAAAGTCAGGGAGATCTTCCATGAAAAATCAATTATCTTACTATTATATGAAGAGAAAACGTTTGAACGTTTCTATGCAAAATGTGGGAATAACATGCGAATCAGCTCCGGCTTCTTTCTTTTGCCACTAGGTGGCGAGACGCTGTTTAAGGGGTTAGCCTACCTAAATTTTAACATGGTTAAAAAAAATCGTACGAGGCTGTAAATTTATATTCTACTAGCCAGAATCACTCACTCGCTATCGCTCGCTCGTGTCTTTCATTTGCTCTATCAAGAATAAAGAAAAATAATGAAATTTTTATTCGAATTATTGGTGAATAATTCAAAGTATCTACGGACGCTTTTACATCAACATGTATCTCACCTCTAGGCTATCAAAAATAAGGTCCCGATGTCTGATTTGAGATGTCAATTTTTACCTCATTCCAAAGCTTTGTCTTTGAGGAAGTAAAATGACATAATCAGAAATAGATTTTGTTATGATCATGAATTTTCGTCAAACCTCGAGAAATATCAATGGAAATAAATATAATTTCTACTATATTGCATCTTATTACTATATTGCAACTTAATAACTTTCGCCATGAAAACATGCAAATTTCTCATAAAATTAACGCCCACGCATCGACATTTTTCCATTTTTCACGATGGAAACGGGGAGCGCTCAATCAGCTATATCTATTCGTCAGATCAGAATTTCCGTCACGACGCTGATTCGTAGATTTTTTAACGATTTATGTTGCTCAACTTGCTAAAAGTCAGTTTTCACATATTTCTCGCACACGCATCGATTTTTCCAAAATTCTTCATTTCTTTCAAATATCAAGTATTTTTTTCAAACGAATTCTAAATTTTTACAAATTGAAACACCGAATTTTGAGTACATACTTCACGCCCATGCATCAATATTTTCAATTTTTTCACGATGAAAAATTGAAGCGCTCAATGAGCTCTAACGATCCCTCTAATCGATATTTTCATCAAGACGCTGTTTCATAAATTTTTTTAACGGAACATGCGGTACAACTTGAAAAAAGTCAGTTTTTTCCATATTTCATACACACGCAAGAATTTCTCTAAAATTCTCGCCATGGATATGAAAGCCCATTCCATGTTCTTTCGATCAAACATACTCAAAATCGAACCAGACTTTAATCTCACGTATTTTTCTGAATGCATAAAAATTACATAGTAAACCACCAATTTTCAATGACATACTCCACGCACACGCATCGACATTTTTAGATTTTTAACAAAGAAAAATTGAAGCGCTCAATGAGCTCTATCGATACCTCTGATCAGAATTTTCATCACGACGCTGTTTCATACATTTTTCTAACGGTTTATGCAGCACAACTTGACAAAAGTCAGTTTTTTCCATATTTCACGCCCACGCATCGATTTCTCCGAAATTCTCCCCATGGATATTCAAGCCCATCCGATGTTCTTTCGATCGAACATACCCGACATTTCACCAAATCATAAAAATCGCAAAGTAAACCACCAATTTTCAATCACATACTTCACGCCCACGCATCAATATTCTTGAATTTTTCACGATGAATAATTGAAGCGCTCAATGAGTTCTATCGATACCTCTAATCAGAATTTTCATCACGACGCTGTTTCATATATTTTTTTAATGGTTTATGCAGCACAACTTGACAAAAGTCAGTTTTTTCCATATTTCTCGCCCACGCATCATTTTTTCCAAAATTCTCTCCATGGATATTCAAGCCCATCCGATGTTCTTTCGATCGAACATACCCGACATTTCACCAAATCATACTCTCACGTATTTATCTGAAAGCATAAAAATCGCAAAGTAAACCACCAATTTATATAGAATAAACCAATAAAGTGAATAACCAATTTATTTAACCACAAATTCATATAGAATACGCCCACGCACCAATATTTTAAAATGTTTCAACATGAATTATGCAAGCGCTCAAGCTCCTCTATCGATCTGCTCGAACAAATTTTCCACACACACCACAACTTGAATTTTTCAAATTTTTTTTTCTATGGAAATGAAGTCCTTGTTCCCACCTTCCGATCCGCAATACAAAAGATACTTCAAAACTGTATAATTTTAGTTTTGCATCATCAAGAAAATTGACGAAAATTTTTTTTTTCACCACACCATTTTCGTTCACATAGAATACGCCCACGCATCAATATTTTCAAATTTTTCAATATGAATTATGGAAGCGCTCAAGCTCCTCTATCGATCTGCTCAAACGAATTTTCGAAAAATCAACCCTTTGTACGTTTTTGAAGGGGGGTCCCACCCGGACATCGGTAAAAAATTTTTTAAATTGTCCATACGCCCACCGCAACTTGAATTTTTCAAAATTTTTTTTTTATGTAAATGTAGCCCTCGATCCCACCTTTCGATCCGTCATACTGAATGTACCTCGAAACTGTCATATCATTGTTTTCGAGAGCAAGAAAGGTGGACTAGGAAAATGTACGGATCCATCTTATTATTATGTAGAATCCATTTTTTTACGGCGGTTTCAACGACGTATCGACCAACCCGGAAAAAAAATTTTTTTACTGTAAAAAATTTTTTTCAATTTTTTAGATCGTACTTGGGATTTTTTTTCTCGGCTCCTAGAAGTCTAATCGCAAAACCGATACGTACGTTTGTGAACATTGTATTGTGGAATCCTCAAAAAAATGTTCAGCCCAAACCACTGAAAATAAGTCTCAATTAATCACCTCCTCCTGCATCACGTTCCCACCTTCATTCTGCAACGTCATAAAGATATCCATTTGATTCACACAAAGTAATTAGCATACATGCGATGTGTGGGTGGGAGGATGTGTGTATGAGTGCGTGTGCGTGTGTGTGTGTGTGTGTGCATTGTAAACGCATACACACACACACACACACATCCTCCCACCCACACATCGCATGTATGCTAATTACTTTGTGTGAATCAAATGGATATCTTTATGACGTTGCAGAATGAAGGTGGGAACGTGATGCAGGAGGAGGTGATTAATTGAGACTTATTTTCAGTGGTTTGGGCTGAAAATTTTTTGAGGATTCCTCAATACAATGTCCACAAACGTGCGTATCGGTTTTGCGATTAGACTTCTAGGAGCCGAGAAAAAAAATCCCAAGTACGTTCTAAAAAATTGAAAAAAAATTTTTACAGTTAAAAAAATTTTTTTTCCGGGGTGGTCGATACGTCGTTGAAACCGCCGTAAAAAATGAATTAGAATATAAATTTACAGCCTCGTACGATTTTTTTTAACCATGTTCAAATTTAGGTAGGCTAGCCCCTTAAGCCGTTCACGCGGCTGAAGTGGCGCGGTGTGGCCTATAAGTACACGGTAATCAATGTTTAAGCCTTCGACTTTCTTATGGAAAACTTCAAATTGGTCCTATTGTGACACCCGATATTATAGCGGTGTAATCGATTGCCTAAATAATCGAACTCGCATATATTTACTGAAGGAATTATTTTTCACGGCTGAAATATGCCTTAATTTGAAGTTCCGGCTTCGCTCTTTAGCCACGTCAGCAAAATTTTCTGGGGTCTATGGAATGTGATTGATTTATTCAGGAATCTGATTGTTTATAAGCAAAATCACTTGAATTTGCTGTCGTTCTTGATGAAACGCGTGTACCATCCAATCATGCCTAAAAACCGTCTCAATTGTTTTACGTTCTTTGGTGATGGGTACTCTAAGACCAGTGCAATCTTCTCCGGGTCAGTTCGTAGTTCCTTGCGCGTCGAGCAAGTATCCTGAATATTTAACCTGTACAACAAAACTCACATTCCCGGTCAGATTTACTTCCCACAGCCTCTTAAACACCCTTTTGAGTCAGAATAAGTGCGCTTCGAAGGTTTCTGTTGCGATAATCAAGTCGTGTAAATAACCAAGTACGTGTGGCTCGGGCAAGTAATTCTGGCCCGAGTCGATCAGACACAGAAAGGTCGTCGGTGCGTTCGTTAACCCGAAAGACATTCTCTCACATTGCCATAGACTCAATTCGTGAACCTTTAAAATCGTGTACTTGCGACTGTTCTTTTCTATCTTCATTTAATAATAGGCCGATTTCAGAAAGTTCATCTCTAAATCACAAAGATACCGAAAAAACAACCACAAAATGACTATTTCACATGAACCTTTATCTACGGAGAAAAATTGTTGAGATCCCAAACCGTCCATGCTCTGATAACGAGAACATTAAAAAGATATCGTGTAACCTAGCGCCCGTTTGCACCAGGTTACACGGTTCTCGCACGCGTTCAAGAATTAACACTAGGGACTGGGGCACTCCGTATTTACACACGGGCTCCAAGAGTGCCTTGGCCAGCTCATGTGAACACGGGCTATCTCGTGCGGGAAAGGCCGGCACGAGGGAAGTCGAACGGGAGAGTCAATCGCGAGCGCTTGTTTGTCTCGGGGGGGGGGGAGAAGGACATGCCCTCGCCAGGGTCGGAGTCCATCGTTCGCGGCATTCGGGCTGCGTTGGCAGCTCGCTAACGCACGTGATCATTGTGGCAGGGGGGGGGGTGCACCGGGGCCGCGACGCGCACCATACAAACCTCTACCGCTGACTTTGCACACAAATTTTCTCTCTCGGCTCTTCTAGGCTGCAGTGGCGGTGCGGCACGTATCAGCTCCTCAGGAGCTTCTTTCCTAGCACTCGCGCAACTCTTCGGGGAATTTGTCACGATCTTAAACTTGGTTTCGGTCTATGCAGTCCCGTGGCTTGGACGACAATGGCCGGCGCTTGCCAGCTTGCTCTCGGCCTCGCGCCGCGGCTTGCGTGCGCCCGGGAGAGTTCCGCTCTCCCAGGCCGGTAGCTACCTGCCACGGCACCGCTCCAGCCAGGTAGGCAAGCAGCTTCTCTGTTCATATGTGACTGGTTTCCTCGTCACAATGAGCCATGTGGCAAAGAAATTCCGTTCTGTCGAATCAAGCTCGAACAAATTTTTATCAGTGAACGTATTGAAAATCTTTTAAAAAAATTCATAGTGAGAAACTAACTTAAATGATGGAAAATAGCCTTTGAGCATATGCAGATCTTGTTACTTTACACTTTAAGGTGTTGAGAAAAAAATTTCCAACAGGCACGTGGCAGGTCTGCCCAATTATGAAAAGTTAACTGCAACAAAGAATACATGTTTCATTGGAGGAGCCTGTAATTGTTTTATATGTTCTACTGCGTGATCCAAAGGAACCCATAATGATTGAGAGAGTTAGAGGTAAATTCAGAGATATAAATAATGAAATAGATGTTTTTACTGGATCAGAGCAGCTTCTATCGACACAGAATATAATTATTTTCGATTCAATTGAACTATGTGCTAAATGCTTCCAAGAAATTAAGGAAGGTTGCGATGACCCAGGTTGCGACGGGAGAGGAGGAGCATAAATGCTCCCATTGAAACTAGATGAAGGATGGGTGTGGGATTCAGGGTCGTTCAACACGAAAGAGATTTTATGTTAGAAGAGAGAAAAAAAAAAGAACTCGGGACGCGAGATTCTACAGCTTGATAATGAAAGTTCGGCAATTATTGAGTTATTCGGGATTCGCTCAGAATATTGCCTGCTTCACTGGCCCACAAGCCTCAGCTAGGTTTCGTCATCATAGCGAATGAGGGAAGAAGCTACGAACATCCCATTTGCAAAAACCGAGAGCACGTCAAGAGAATAAGTAAACAACAAAAGAAAATTTTCTGACGTTTGAAAAAAATCAATTAACTGGGGGGGAAAAATAACTAAAAATGTGCTCACAGTGCGAAAATAAAAATAGACTTTAAATCGTAATGTTCTCAAATAAACCAAAGCAAAACAAAGAATCAAACAAAAAAAACTGACTCGGTTAAGCGGAGAAAGCCCGGTGAATTAATGCACCAAGGTGCTCCTTGACTCGCTCAGGGGAGAAACCATCGTAGGGGTTTTCTCTGAGAACGAAGCCAGGATTGACGGGGAGTTCCTCGTCGTCGCCCTGGTCGCTCAGGTAGCTCAACGAGTAGCTATATGGAAAACAGTAGTAATCAGTGCAAGAACTAAGGAAAACAAAAATGATTACTCACCGTTAGTCCTGGTTAGTAGGAGTGCGAAATTAGGGCAACTAAAAAGAAAACGGTGAGGAAGAAACTCAAAAAAAAAATATAGAGATTCAACATTCACTCCGAGAGGCGATGGGAACCGTCACCGGTTAGTACGCGAGCGTTCCCTCCAATGTCAGACGTGTAGCCACACTCATACCAAGGGCAGAGGAATTGTCTCTAGGGCGCACGTCGTGTTGGCAAAGCAATAGCGTGAACGAAGAACCGGAAGAACTGGAGAAGAAGAACCGGAAGGACTGGAGAAGAAGAACCGTCAGAACTCTCGTTCTGTGAAGCGCGGGGGGAGAGCATCGCGGCGCGATGTGCTCCGTAAAGAGAGGAGAGTTGTTGCTGGTAGGCTGGTCTGGAGTAAACTGACTCTCCGCTGCGCGCAGCATTAGTAGCTGCGGCCGAGAGTCGCGGCGGCGCGAGCCCCTTCTCTTGCGGCGGCTGGAGTGGGAGCGCGCGAGTGGGGTCGCTACTAAGTTTGAAATAATGTTTCGTTTTTTCTGGGTTGTGTGGTTTGAGTCAAAATTCAATATTCTGCCTGTACATGTCGGCTTCTGATACCAATTCGTGATCAAACGACTTTCACTTCTGATGATCGATAAATCCAAAAAATTTATCGAGTTATTATCCTCAAGTTCATGTGTAAACTTCAAATTTTCAAAATATTCATTAAAGACTCTTCATACTGTTTCAACCCAATCTTCTTTAACACACGTGATGGTATCATCTACATACCTTTGTTAAGGCCCAGCCTTGCCACGTCCATTTTTGAAATTTTAGAATGGCATGAGTCGCATCGCACATTAGCGATGCGCACTTCCTCACATGCCACCCGAGTTGCGCCGAGAAGCATCATCAGTATTAAGCATACATGTGTGAGTGTAAGAAAGCGCTGATTGATATGCATCTATGGCGAGTTGCACGGGAATCATGTGGACAACTTGCATTTTTGTGCAGCTGCCCAACATTGAAACGGATGGATGTCGGCTATAAGATATTCTCTTATCAGCCGGTGCGAAGTTGACGAGTAGCCAGCGGGCACTCGAGTGAGAACAAAAGAATGAATGTATGGAAGAATGTATGAAAACACGCATATATGCAACTATAATTGTTCGCTAGGAAATAAGAATTGATCTGGTCAGATCAGAATCACGGAACGCGGTAGTGTTCCATGCGTCAAGCAGAAGACACCGCAACTATATAATGTTTGAGATCGCACGCTCGATTTTTACATTGGCATTAATTTTGTCAAAACAACTTTTTTTGGGTGCGAAACAGGATTTAATGCTCATCTACCATCCCAATTGAGCGATCGACAAAAAGAAATACTCAAAAACTCGTTCGCAATAATGAGTTTGGAGTACCGTGTCAAGCGATCTACTACTTTTTTTTCGACCAGAAATTTTTCTTCATGTTACGACCCTGAAGTTAGCCGCGGTAGCCTGATAAAGCAGCTATGTTCACGCATAGTACATAACACGTTTACATGCTCTTGCTTCCCGCGTAGATTTGAAACCATGGGATTGAAAGTAAATTATTAATGTATTACACAGCTCTACAAAAAAAAATGAAAAATTGAACCAGAGACTGGACCACCCTACTTCTATGTATTTTTGGCTGCTGAATCCGAATCCGAGGTCCGTTAAACTCCATCACCCCTGCGTTTAGACATAACCTCAAAAAAAAATTATTAAATCATCATTTTGTAAAACAGAAATTTTTTTCAGATTTTATGTAAAAAATTAGATAGAAACTGTTCTTGGTGTTTTTTCAATTCGTCGCATAGTTTACGAGTTAAAAATTCATAAAATTATGAATTTTGAATCCGGCCCACTAGCCGTCAAACTTTCTGAATTTTTTTACCCAAAAAGTATGCGACGAATCGGAAAATCGCTAAGGACAGTTTTCTTTTATTTTTTTATGTAGAATAGAATAGAATTTTTTGTTTTGCAAAATATCGATTTCATCGATATGTCGTCCTCCATATTTTTGAGGTTATGGCTAAACGCAGGGGTGATGGAGCTAAACGGACCTCGGATTCGGATTCAGCAGCCAAAAATACATAGAAGTAGGGTGGTCCAGTCTCTGGTTCAATTTTTTATTTTTTTTTTTTGTGGAGCTGTGTTATAGTTCGAAAGAATATGGCAAAACGATTGGCCGTGTCCCATAGATTCAACGAAAAGTACTGCAGATTTTTTCAAATTTACAGAAGATAAGACAAGACATATCAAAATTCATTCCATGTTTTTTTTTATAATTGATTTTACACGGGCAAATGGTAGTTAAGGATGCCGATGTCAGCGTGTCGACTTGAGTTTTATTTGAATAAGCATATACCCTAATACCCGATAATGTCCAGGTAGCTAGTGTCGCCGATGGCAGCGTCCCGAGGGTGCGCTCCTCGTATTCTGACTTGGAAAAGCTGACCCTGGACCCGAACGATGTCCAGGTAGTCAGGGTACCCGATGACGGTGTTCCAAGGGTGCGCTCCTGGAATTTTCGCTTAAAGTAGCTTACCCTGGGCTCAAACGAGGTCCAGGTAGTCAGGGTACCCGATGACGGTGTTCCAAGGGTGCGGTCCTGGAATTTTCGCTTGAAGCAGCTGACCCTGGACCCGAACGATGTCCAGGTAGTCAGGGTACCCGATGACGGTGTACCAAGGATGCGCTCCTGGAATTTTCGCTTAAAGCAGCTGACCCTGGACCCGAACGATGTCCAGGTAGTCAGGGTACCCGTTGACGGTATTCCAAGGGTGCGCTCCTGGTATTTTTGGTTTAAGTAGCTTACACTGGGCTCAAACGAGGTCCAGGTAGTCAGGGTACCCGTTGACGGTATTCCAAGGGTGCGCTCCTGGTATTTTTGGTTGAAGTAGCTTACCCTGGGCTCAAACGAGGTCCAGGTAGTCAATGTACCCGATGACGGTGTTCCAAGGGTGCGCTCCAGGTATTTTCAGTTGGAGTGCCTGACCCTGGACCCGAACGATGTCCAGGTAGCCAGGGTACCCGATGACGGTGTTCCAAGGGTGCGCTCCTGGTATTTTTGATTGGAGTGCCTGACCCTGGACCCGAACGAAGTCCAGATAGTCAGGGTTCCCGATGACGGTGTTCCAAGGGTGCGCTCCTTGAATTTTCGCTTGAAGCAGCTGACCCTGGACCCGAACGACTTCCAGGTAGTCAGGGTACCCGTTGACGGTGTTCCAAGAGTGCGCTCCTGGAATTTCCGCTTAAAGCAGCTGACCCTGGACTCGAACGATGTCCAGGTAGTCAGGGTACCCGTTGACGGTGTTCCAAGGGTGCGCTCCTGGTATTTTTGATTGAAGTAGCTTACCCTGGGCTCAAACGAGGTTCAGGTAGTCAGGGTACCCGATGACGGTGTTCCAAGGGTGCGCTCCTCGTATTTTTGGTTGGAGTGCCTGACCCTGGACCCGAACGATGTCCAGGTAGCCAGGGTACCCGATGACGGTGTTCCAAGTAGCTGACTCTGGACCTTAATGATGTCCAGGTAGTCAAAGTAGTCAGCTTCCTCAAACAAAAATACCAGAAGCGCACCCTCAGGACACTGTCATCAGCGACCCTAGCCACCTGGACATTATCGGGTATCAGGTTATATCCTTATTCAAATATTCAGTCGACACGCCGACATCGTCATCCTAAACCACCATTTGCCTATGTAAAAATAGTTATAAAAAGCATGTGATAAATTTTGATGCCTTGTCTTAAATTCAGATAATAGATTAATTATTTTCTACTGATTACATATATTTTTTTTGTGTATCGCTCATCCATATAAATATTTGCATTTTGGAAAAATATCTATTTAATTTTATTACTGACGCTAATGCATATACATTTTATTGATTATTATTTTTATAATATATTATACTCCGCAAAAAGAATTGAAATCCTCAAAAACCTTTTTTAGAAAAAGTAAAAATGTTGCGTCAAGCATGTGGCAGAACTAGTTTATCTCTTATATTGCTTAAAAAAAATGAAATCCATAATAGACACATGAGTCAATTTATTATTTCATCAGTATTCATTCAGATTAATTCTCATATAGTTGGAGTATTACGTATTCTTATTACAGTTTACATACTATAGAAGACGTTGTCAACTTTAACTAACCAATTACGATAAAACTTACCAGAATGTTCTTAGGTACCTCATCAATTATTTGAAGAACTAATGACGAACCAAATTGACGCCACTTGTCACGCCATGTGTCTATTATGGATTTTATTTTTTTTTAAGCAATATAAGAGATAAACTAGTTCTGCCACATGCTTGACGCAACATTTTTACTTTTTCTAAAAAAGGTTTTTTTGAGGATGTATCTATGTTTATATATTTTCATCGGAGACAGGCCGACGTGCCGTGAGTGAATGGAATCTCTTATCAATAACGTTTCACCAGATTAATAAGTGTGATATGAGATGATTGAAAGACATGTATAAGTAAACCGATGCGCATCGCAGCGCATGAATAGGTTTGTAACAAAGCGATAGCGCTTCGTTTTCATAAGTATTCGCGCGTGTGAACGGAGAAAAGACGCTGAGCCACGCGTACTTGTTATCACTTCATGAGGGAGAGGTATTTCTCGCGGAGTGAAACTGCGCTTCCCAACCGTTTCGCGCCCGCGCCTCGCGGCCTGCGAGCGCATCTTGACGTGACGCCACGACGCTTATAAAAAAAGCGGCCGCAGCGGAGACGACGGAGTTGATCTGCGCTCATCACGGATGCCACATGGGTGGCCAGACATGGAGTACGCGAGCGGCGCAGCTCCCTCGCGAATGAGTAGCATACTTACATCTATTTGCGAAGAACAGAATTAGTAATAAAGATCCAAACACGCGGGATCGAGTGTAGAGTATAGAATTCGGTAAGATAATGAAGGTTAGTGCTCGTGCACGTGAAGGTATTTATTTGCAACACCTTCCTCCACATCACACTTTCATCCGGAGCCAACAAGAATATACGGCCCAGCACGCCACGGACTACTCGGCTGCTACGCTGCCAAGTTCCAGTCAAGGACAAGCAAGCGCCGGACGGATTAGGAAGATGTAAGTGACCGAGCGCCTTTTACACCTTTTGTAAAATAAGAGTTCACAATCATATTCCATTTTCAGTTTTTTAATGCATTCTACTTCTAAGTCTTCCATTACTAGATCCGTAAAAAGCGGTGAAACCGGTGATCCCATCGGTGTGCCAAAAATTTGTTTATAAATTATGTTATTGAAAGTGGAAAAAGTATTTTCAAAAAGGAACTTGGTAATGTCGATTATTTCATCAAACGGAATGTTACTTTGTGTATAAATTGTCGATCTTTGAGGGCCAATCCAGAGTGAAAATTCATAAAATCCACCACATATTTATTTTATGCGACGTTTCGCCAGTTAGGTTCACTGGCCTCTTCAGACTAGAAATTGATTACTCAAAAAACACGTAATAAATGATACAATTTAAGTACAAAACAATCGAAGAAGTAACAATAAAATATTCTTACTCACCAGTTTTGAATGGAAATATAATATTACGTTCGGCAGTGGAAGCGGCTGCATTGTCAAACTATTGTGTATAAAGCTAACGTCAGTGGTCTTATATACCATCAGATACATTGGTGTGTTTGTTTTGAAAAATCTTGCTAAGCTTCCTATACGTGTGACTGAGTTGTTGTGTGTCTTCCTTCCTATATAGTGTGTGTTGGTACATATTGATGTGGAGCATTTCCGAAATAAGTCTTCTCTTATAATTCCCACCGCGGTCTAAAATTTTAACGTTATTCCAATCAAATGTGTGCGTAGTCTTTTCTATTAAATGCAAAGGGACCGGAAGTGGTTTATCAGTAATTTTTTGATGTTCTGTGATTCTATCTTTTAATTTTCTCTTCGTCTCGCCAATATAACATACCGAACAGTCGTTGCAATTAAATTTATAAACTACCTCAGTGTATTGCCAAAGTACAAAGGGGACTTTTTTTATCTAAATTATTTTGTTTTTAGAGAATTTAATTGAACGAAGTCGATCATTTACACATGATTCTATGAATTTTTGTGGGTAATCGTTCTCCAATAATATTCTTTTAACTTTATTAATATTGTCGTTATGGAATCTTTTATCTGACAGTTAAACTGATTTATCTATTCAATTGGAAATGATGTTACGTTTTTGTTGAATTGTATGATTTGAATTGAAATTCATCAATCTACCAGAGCATGTTGGTTTTTGATACCAGTTAGTGATTCATTTATTGTTGGTTCTAATAGTTGTTGTATCTAAGAAATTTATAGAATTATTTTCTTCCAATTTATGAGTGAATTTTAAATTTTTATTGTATTCATTGAAAACTTTAATGAATATTTCAACGTGTTCTTTTTTTATACATAAAAAGGTATCATCAACATATCTCTTGTAAATGAGCGGTTCATAGTTATATACTAATTTCAATTTGTTTAAACATTCTATTTCTAAATCGTTCATGACAAGGTCTGCAAACAATGAGAAAATAGGAGAGCCCATGAGTATGCCAAAAATTTGTTTATAATATACATTGTCAAAGGCAAAAAATGTATTATCAAAAAGAAATCGAATGATTTTAATAATTCCATCAAACGGTATTTTACTTCTACTGTGTATGGGTGAGAATCTTCCATCCAAACTGTTCAAAATTAAATCACACAGTATGTTTGTAAACAATGAGCTGACGTCAAGTGAAAGTAACACGTAATCAGCTGGGACATGTACATTTGAGATTTGCTCTTTAAATTCAAAACTATTATTCACGCGAGAGACTGGTGGTTTTATACACTTTTTAAATTCGTCATATAAGGTTTTTGCTAAAAAATGTGTAGGTGAGTTTACTAAAGAGATGATGGGCCTCAATGGGACATCGGGTTTATGAATCTTAGGCAAACCATATGCTTTAGCTAGAACAGTATTAGTTTGTGTCAATTGAATGTTGTGGAAGCGCTTATTTAGGAAGTCTTGGTCATTTAAACTGGATAGTATTTTATTAACTTTAGTTTGTATTGATTAAAGTGGGTTTCTTTTAACTATTCTATACGTATGTTAATCTTCTAAAAGTGAGTTCATTTTTTCTCTATATTCACTAGTATTCATACACACAGTCAAGTTACCTTTATCCGCACGAGTGGAAAAAATATTGCTATTATTTTTTGAAAAATTCTTAGTTTCTGAAAGTTTTTTTGCAAATTCTCTGTCTTGGAATGAAATGTGGCTAACTGTATTTAAATTGTTAATTAAGGCATTAGTGACAGTTTCTCTAACATTATTTTTTATAGTGTTGCTTACGTCAATTTTGTTTAATGAGTGTTCGATATTTTTAACTGTTGATACAATGTCATCTTTTGTGAAATTTTCTTTTACATTATAATTCGGACCCAATGAAACTACTTCAAGGACATTCTCCGGTATGTTAACGTCTGAGAGGTTTTCTACCCATCTGCCACTATTTATTTTATGAGAATTGGGATTGTTGTATTTTTTTCTTAAAATTTCAAATTTACTATTAATTTTGTTTGTTTGATTATCAAAAATTTTTTTGCTCTTTTATTCTGTTTTTGCCAAAAAATTATCTCAAGTGATACTATCAATTTTAAATTATCAAGTTTTTTTCTAAGTGAAATTAAACTTTTGTATAAATAAGATTTATGAATATGAATGTCCTTGATCTCTAGTTTTAATAAATACCGTGACTGTTCGACGAGCGACAAACGAGGGTGGATTTTGCTGAAATCCTGGTGAATTATCAGATTGAACTAGCCAGGTCCTGGGAATAATGAGTTGGATTTTGGGCGAATCCAGGTGGATTTCCAGAAAATCCAGGTGGATTTTCAAATTTAACCAGCGAGGTCCTAGAAATGATCCAGGTGGATTTGAATGGAATCCAGGTAGATTTTGAGAGAATCCAGGTGGATTTCCGAATTCAACCAGCGAGGTACTGGAAATAATCCAGATGGATTGTGATAGAATCCGGGTGGATTTTGGGGAAATCCAGGTGGATTTTGGGAGAATCCAGTTGGATTTTGGGAGAATCCAGATGGATTTCGAATAAATCCAGGTGGATTTTGAGAAAATCCAGGCGGATTCCCAGATTTAACCAGCCAGGTACTGGAAATAATCCAGATGGATTCTGACAGAATCCAGGTGGATTCTGGGAAAATCCAGGTGGATTTTGCGTTATTCCAGGTGAATTTCGAGAAAATCCAGGTTGATTTTCAGGTTCAACCAGCCAGGTTATGGGAATAATCCAGATGGATTCTGATAGAATCCAGGTGGATTCTGGGAAAATCCAGGTGGATTTTGGGTTATTCCAGGTGAATTTCGAGAAAATCCAGGTTGATTTTCAGGTTCAACCAGCCAGGTCCTAGAAATAATCCAAGTGGATTTTGGGAGAATCCAGATAGATTTTGATATAATCCAGGTGGATTTTGGGAAAATCCAGATGAATTATCGGATTGAACTAGCCAGGTCCTGAGAATAATCCAAGTGGATTCAGATAGAATCCAGGTGGATTCTGGATTATTCCAGGTGGATTTCGAGAAAATCCAGGCTGATTTTGGGTTCAACCAGCCAGGTACTGGAAATGATCCAAATGGATTCTGACAGAATCCAAGTGAATTTTGGGAAACTCCAGGTGGATTGGTGATTCCAGGTGGATTTCGAGGAAATCCAGGTTGATTTTCGGATTCAACCAGCCAGGTCCTGGGATCAATCCATGTGGATTTTGGAAGAATCCAAATAGATTCTGATAGAATCCAGGTGGATTTTGAGGAAATATAGGTGGATCATCGGATTGAACTAGCCAGGTCCTGGATATAATCCAGGTGGATTTCGGGAGATGCCAGGTTGATTCCGAGAAATTCCAGGTGGATTTTCTGACTCAACCAGCCAGTTACTGGAAATTATCCAGAATGATTTCGATAGAATCGAGGTGATTATTGGGAGAATCTAGATGGATTTGCGGATTAAACCAGCCAGATTCTATGATTTATCAAGGTGGATTTTGAGAAAATCCATGTGGATGGTCGGATTGAATTAGCAAGATCCTGGGAATAATCCAGGTGGATTTTGGAAGAATTCAGGTGGATTGAGCGGAAATCCTGGTGAATTATCAGATTAAACTAGCCAGGTCCTGGAAATAATCAGTTGGATTTTGGGCGAATCCAGGTGGATTTCGAGAAAATCCAGGTGGATTTCGAGAAAATCCAGGTGAATTTTCAAATATAACCAGCTAGGTCTTGGAAATGATCCACGTGGATTTGAATAGAATCCAGGTAGATTTTGGGAAAATCTAGGTGGATTTCCGGATTCAACCAGCGAGGTACTGGAAATAATCTAGATGGATTCTGATAGAATCCAGGCGGATTCTGGGAAAATCCAGGTGAATTTTGGGCGATTCCAGGTGGATTCTGGGTGATTCAAGATGGATTTTGGGTGATTCCAGGTAGATTTTCGGGTTCAACCAGCCAGGTCCTGTTCTGGGATCAATCCATGTGGATTTCGGGAGAATCCAGATAGATTTTGATAGGATCCAGGTAGATTCTGAGAAAATCCAGGTAGATTGTCGGAATCAACCAGCCTGGTCCTGGAAATGATTCGGGTGGATTTGAATCGAATCCAGGTGGATTTTGAAAAAATCCAGATTGATTTTTGGATTTAACCAGCCAGGTCCTGGGATCAATCCAGGCGGTTTTTGGGAGAATCCAGATAGATTTTGATAGAATCCAGATGGATTCTGGGAAAATCCTGGTGGATTGTCAGATCAAACCAGCCAGATCTTGGGAATAATCCAGGTGGATTTTAAGGGAATCTAGGTGAATTATCGGATTGAACTAGCCGAGTACTGGAAATAATCCAGATGGATTTTGGGAGAATCCAGATAGATTTTGATAGAATCAAGGTGGATTTTGGGAAAATCCAGATGGATTATCGGATTGAACTAGCCGAGTACTGGAAATAATCCAGATGGATTTTGGGAGAATCCAGATAGATTTCGAAGAAATCCAGGTGGATTTTCGGATTCAACCAGCCAGGTAGTCTAAATAATCCAGATGGATTCTGATAGAATCCAGGTGGATTTTGGGTGATTCCAGGTGGATTTCCGGATTAATCCAGGTGGATTTTGGTAAAGTCCACGTGGATTTCCGGATTTAACTAGCCAAATCTTGGGATTAATCTAGGTGGATTTCGAGGAAATCCAGGTGGCTTTTCAGATTGAACTACCCAGGTCCTGGAAATAATCCAGATGGATTTTGGGAGAATCCAGGTGGATTTTGGGAGAATTTAGATGGATTTCGATAATATCCAGGTGGATTTTCGGATTTAACCAGCCAGGTCCTGGGAATGATCCACGTGGATTTGAATAGAATCCAGGTGGATTTTGAGAAAATCCAGGTGGATTTTCGGATTCAACCAGCCAGGTACTGGAGCCAATCCAGATGGATTCTGATAGAATCCAGGTTGATTCCCGAATTAAACCAGCCTAATCCGTCCGGCGCCTGGTTGCTCTTGGCCGATGTTTGGCAGCGTGGCAGCTGAGTAGTCCATGGTGCACTGGGCCATATATTTTGTCGACTCAGGATGGATGTGTGTTGTGAGGAAGGTTATGAATGAAACTCCTCCATGTGCACTAGCACCAACTCGTATTTATATTATAAAATTCAAATTACAGACTCGATCTCGCGTGGTTGGATCGCTATTCAATGTTATGTTCTTCGGGAATAAATATATGTATGCTACGCATTCGCGGGGGAGCTGCGCCGCATGCGTGTTCTATGTCCAGCCACCGGTTGGCATCCGTGATTATCGCGGATCAACTTGTCCGTGTCCGCCGCGACCGCTTCTATAAGCGTTGTGACATCACGTAAGGACGCGCTCTCGGGACGGGAAGCAGTTGGAAAGCGCTGCTGTACTTCGTGAGGATTACCTTTCCATCATGGAGTAATAGCAGGCGCACATGGCTCAGCTTCTTTCCTTTGTTCGCTCGCGTGTACTTATAACTACGGAGCACGCTCGCTTTACTACATTCCACGCTTGCGCGATACTGCGCGTCGGTCTTACTTATACATAATCGCATATGTGCATACTCGATCATTTCAGCGTCAAAATTTGGCGAGATCCATAAATAACTATGACTGCGGCGCTATGGCCAAAATGATGATTGATACATATATCTAGGTATACTTATGGCGCATCGGCCTATCCGCAATTATCTAACTTATTTGTTCGCATGTCACACATGTGTGACTCTAGAATATTTCAGTTTTAAAATTTTAATGCTTAGGGAGGGATTGCTTCCTTCCTCATTATAGTCTATATGTCACGAAATAATAATTTCGACTCGCTTGTCGCTGGTCGAGCGCCCACTGGCTGCTCGTCAACCTATACGTACCGATGAGAAAACATATGCTATGGCCGTTTTTAACTCACACTTATATACGTCTCAATGTTGGGCAGCTGAAGGAAAAATGAAAGCCGTCTTCATGATTGTGGGAGAATGAGAAGCGCAAATCTGCGATCTGCGCAAATGTCCAAAAATCAGCCAGAAAATCGGTAAAAATCAGTATGTCGTTTAAAGTACTTTAAATTCGATAAACCTTCCATTACCTCTCACCTGCGATTCCTGCTCCATGAAATCGATCTTAAAATTGAAGATTCTTTTACTCCTTATCTGTTCTTGAGCTTGACTGAATTGCGTCTTTGCAGGCAGTTTTATGATGAGAAGAATATGAACCGTAACCAATAACTGTCCGCACACTGCAAATACCACCTATTTGGCTCCGCGAGTTTGTTCAGACAATCGAGTTTTTGAGACACTTAGAACTTTTTCCCCAGCGTGATCGACTTCATTTATCATTCTTAGATAGTTTTTGGAGTGTTTGGGTAATAAAAATCACGATGGTATATTACCTTTTGTAATATGTGAAAATATATATGAAGATTTTTGACAGGGAAAAGATAGATTGATAGATAGATAGATAGATAGATGAATAGATGGATAGATACGTTTTATTGTAATAATTATACAAAAATGGTATTTACATAATATCAGTCATCTTTTTAAAAATATCAGTCATTTAGTTAAAATATATTTCACATATCATCCTTGTCAATAGATTTCTTAAACTAATTATCACAGATAACGCGTCAGTATTGGTATAAATTTATACAGCTAGTCATCAAATTTAAACAATCTAGTCATAGCGTCAATCTTTATAAAAGGTGTCAAAGACATTCATTCAATTCTAATTCTAAAAAATAGTTTCTTATGGAACATTTGAAACTTAATAAGGACGGCAGGTTTCTATCAGAGGAGCGAAGGGAGTTCCAGAGGTTTGCCGCCTGCACCTGGAAGGAATTTATTCCGAAATCATTCCTCATTTTGGGGACCGAGAGTTCCAGTGCATCTCCCCTTGAGGGCCTTGTGGACACATACCTAGTGAAGAGGCTCAGAAGGTACTCCGGCTGACGAATGCGCAGGATCTTGTACAAAAGTACAGCCATAAAATATTGTCTCCTAATATCCGTGCGCATCCAGCCAAGCTTGGCCCTCTAAGGAGTGATGTGTTCGTCCCTCCTCACACCAAGAACATATCTCACACATGAATTTTGTAGTACCTGTATTCTTTGTTTTTGTTCTTGAGATGCGTCGAGGTATACCGCAGAACAATAATCAAGATGAGGGAACAGCAGAGCCATTGATAAGCGTCTACGAAGGATCTCAGTCGTGTATATACGAAAGAATTGCAAACTATACATGGTTCTATTGAACTTCTTTGTAACTGCATCGGTGTTTTAACGCCAGGATAGAGTTTCGTCAAGCACCACGCCGACATCCTTAACCGTGCCAGAGAATGGCACGCGAGCCTCGCCGATCCCAATGCCGGATATATAAAGTGCTTCTTTGTGCAGAAGATTAATATAATATAAGTACCCGAGAGCTATGGTTTGAGTTTTTTCGGCATTAAGTACCAGCGAAGCCGCGTCAGCCCAACCCGACACGGCCGCAGCCGCCTTCTCAAGCAACGCTATACCCTCAGCCAGTCTATTCAGTGGAACCTGAGTATAAATTTGTAAGTCGTCAGCATAAAGCATACGCTCAACGCCCTCAATGTCAAGCACGTCACGTAGGTCATTAATGTATATGAAGAAGAGAAGCGGCCCGAGGACCGACCCCTGTGGCACCCCAAGGTTCGTGGCAAGCCACGAAGATTTGCCAAAACTCTTTGTTACAACTATTTGCTGTCTATCCGTGAGATATGACAACAAACCACGAGAGAGCAGTCCTCGCAAAGCCGATATCTCTCAGACGCTTCAACATTCTGGAATGAGAGATTTTGTCGAAGGCTTTGCTGAAATCAAAAAGTAGAAGTAGCGTCAGTTTCTTTTTGTCCATGCCTTTTCTTATGTCTTCCGTAAGTCGCAGTAGTGCCGTCTGCGTAGAGTGGTTTGGACGAAAACCTACCTGTCTAGGGTCAAGGATGTTGTTGATTGTGAGGTAATTCATGACTTGGTCATGAACTATCTTCTCAAGAACCTTAGAAAGGAAACTTAGGAGGGCGATGGGTCGAAAGTCTGACGGCGAAGACGGATGAGCACTCTTCTTAAGCGGAAGAACATGAGCTCTTTTCCAGGATGACGGGAAGATTCCTTTGCGCAGGGAGGAGTTGAACAGATTCACGATTTTATCTCCAATCACGGGCAGAGCATCAAGAATGGTACTCGTAGGTATGCCATCGTCACGGACTGATTGAGAAGTGAAATGAGAAATGCTCAGGATAACATCATTAATACTGATTTTCTGAAAGCAAAAGCCGTCTTCCTCAGAAGCGGAGGAGATAATATCCTGGTAGACCGAAGCATTCTTATTGTGTGAGATGGAAACCTTGGCAAGCGTGAGCGTTCAGAAACCTTGAGCGTTCAGCTCCTCCGGGGTGATCCCATTCAAGTCCTCCCTCTGCTTAGGTAGAAGATTCGGGTTGCGCAGTTCTTTCCACACCGTGTTAGTATCAAGTGCTTTTGCCAATTTATTCGAGAGGAACTCAGTGCGGGCCTGAGTTGTCTTGCTATCAGAGAGATCTCGCAACCTTTGAAATTCGATCAGCAGGTTCTCGTCCCCTGTCCGAACATAGCGTTCATAAGTCGCGTCCGTTTTCTTGTATAACAGCGTTAGCTCAGCATCAACCCACGACAACCTGTTCTTTCTAGACTTGAATTCCTTCAGAGGAGCAAGCTCATCGATTGCCCCTGTGAGGTTGCGGCTGAGACAGTCAAGTGCAGAGTCGATGTCACCAACGTCATCGTGGTTAAGTAGCCCCCAATCGCATCGTTTCAGAGTAGAGACCAGGTCTTCCTGCCGAATACCTTTGAAATTTCTGTATTTGAAGGAGCCTGGCCTCTCTTTGGGTTGTTGAATGTTGAGTTCAACATCAATAATGTAATTTTTACTGCGAAAGGGAGCTGGAAAGTTACGTTCGTCCGTGATTATGTCATTGTCGTCTATCAGCTTGCGTCAATCCATGTGCGAGACGTTGCGGTTAGATGCGTAGCCCTGTGCTGAATCAGACGCAACGACAGTTCCTCAGATAATTTGCGAACGAATTTTGGATCATCACTGTCTGAAAGAAGATTGGCATTCAGATCGCCCATCACAACTTTATGATTGTAGTCGAAACAGTGTGATGTTAAATCATTGATGAAAGAAGGGTCTTTAGTAAAGGCGATGTGTGGTGGTCTGTAAATGACCGCAGCAAGAAGCGGTTGGGAGTTGCCGTGCCTCACTGAGAACAAGAGGTACTCAGGTATGCCGGGTTTACCTGATCCTGTGGTGTTTGACGATGAAAGAAGTTCTATCTTGTAAAAATTCCGGACGTATAATGCAACCCCACCACCATTCGTATTACGGTCATTTCTGATCAGTTCATAATTGGGAATCTGAACAACGTCGTCTGGAACGTCGGGACCCAGCCAGGACTCCGCAATACCGTACAGGAGGTAGGACGGATATTCACTCAGAAACTGGCGGACTTGCTCAATGTGAGCTCTAAGTGAGTTAACATTGTGAAAGCCCGCTTGGAAGGTAGAGTTGATAAAGCGCCAGTGTATGCGAATGGACCGCAGGCATGGTAGAGCAATGTTTCACTTGCTAGGAACCGAGCTATCAAAGGGCGCATTGCAGGTCATACGAGACACCAGAAGTCAATTGTTTGCCATGTCTTTAAGTCGCTGGCGGGTGACGGGGACGGGGATACGGTATAAAGTCCGCTGCACCCACGCCACTGCGAATTTCCGAAAGAAACAGGTGGTTCCAGTTTTAGCGAGAGTAGAGGAGATATTCAAAAACTGGAGGAATCTCTTATCGAGTGTAAAGTGTACAATTAACGACGACGCGGAACAACTAGTGAATGAAGCATCGGCAACATTTCAAGAACAGATTGACGAATCTGGCGCGCGAACTCTGTTGAAATATCAGCTCGATTCTAGTATAGTCGTTGAGAGTAGCACTGTTGAAGTGAACAGCAAACATGTTGGAACAAAACGCGTGGAAAATACCATTAGACCACCGCAAGCTTTTCACAGTACAAAGCCGAATCATACAGTACATGCAGAATCAAACAACGAAAGAACGAATATATCATGAGTGACGGCATGATTGATCACTTGAAAAATAGATTGCTTCCGTCAATTACCGCGGCATACCATACTAACAAGGAGAGAATGACAGCGGCGGAAAAATTTAAATCAAAATTGAACGTGGATGAAATAGTGCGGAATCTGATAGTATTAGCCGAACACAATCTAGCATACCATGTGTATGTCAGAAAGGATTTTGTGCGACAAATCGTGGAAAGCCGGAACAAGGAAATGGCGAAAATTGTTTAACGCCTTGACAGGAGTAAATAAAATAGATTACGTGTAACCGAGTGTGCGGAAATTTCAGTCGTGCATGATGAGAACCAGCATAAAACTAAGAATCCCTTCAAAAAATATCTTCCGAAAGAAGTAGATAGGCTCAGAGTAACCTTGATGACGTATCACGTCGATATTCAAGGGTCTCCACTGATCACTAGCAGAAACTAAACTATTGGAGTTATGCAAGAAAATACATCGGAGCTACTTTTCTCATAAGACCAGCAGCTAGTGATATTGCATTTATACTTGGCACACCTATTTTCAAACAAACCTACCACTCAAATGCGAGTGATTACAATTTTCTGTGAAACTATTTTTGCCTTTACGATCGACAAATTTCAAGGACTTTTCAATTAGTTGGGATTCATTCGCAAATAGAATATTCTTCACATAATCAATTGTAAGTTATCCTTTTATGGACCGGTGATGCTCATGAACAATTAGTATTAATTCAAAGTTCAAGGACTGAAAACGTCATTCATTTTGAAGATTTGAGAGTTTATAATTCTCAAAAAATATGTGGACGGTTTCACGTCAAAATTTGCAAAAGTTTTACAATTTGAAAAAGTTTCAGGTCAAAATTTGTTTCTATCTTCTTTTTTAGCCAATTTGTTGATGATGGTCCTAATAGCAAAATTGAATTTTTTCAGAGTTTTAAAGCCTATATATGAGAAAATTGTTCCATCGCTTGATTTTAGAAAGTTAGTTTTCTGCGATGAATGAGCGGGGAAGCGACTGAAATTGTTGTTTTGATGCTGCCAACATAACCTAACTGCGACTGATGCCCAAAAAGCACCGGAAACACGGTATATAAGAAAAGGACCACATCAGGTACAGTGCTTCATTGAGTCGAGTTACAACCCTTGCTTACGAGATGAAATTCATTGGATAAATTTTCATTCCTTTATCTAATCAATTATTAATGAAGAAGAATCCATTTCAATGACGTATTGAATGGTTAGACAAAAGTTTGCACCAAAGATTTGATCTTACGCCATGTAACGCACGATTATCTTCGTCATGTTCTATCATTTCTTCCAAATTTTGAGCATTAGAATATGAAAGGCAGCTTCTATTGAAAATTCGGAGCAGACTTCGAATAAATCAACTTTTTAACAGCATTTATATTTTATAACAGCATTTATATTTTTTAACGGCATTTATAGCCGGACAATAGGAAAAAATTGTTTTCCCTAATCTGTACACCCTCTCAAATGACTTTCTTTAAACCCTCAAACAGTTGAAGGATTAGCTCTCATTTCATCACACAACATTTTTCTCAGACATGATGTAAGGGCAACTCATGCCCTTGGCATGAAAATTTTCAATGATGCTAGATAATTATTGGTTGGAGGGAGCATGGAAGTATTAGTTATAAGAGTGCGTACATATATGCGCCTGCACGCGCGTGACGCGGTATACATGAATCGTCGGGTAGATTCAAAATGTATATATGGGGCGTTTCGCCTCAATCCCCCCAGCGCTGCGCGCGAGCGCCGAAACATGCCGTTTTCAACTCGTGTTTACGATGCTAAAATGTCCCTGAGAAAATGATTCGATAGGTCATTTCCATGTAGTTTTTTCTCAGCTTTCCAACGGTGTAATTAGTTTTCCGGAAATTTTCCATTTTCATCCCCACAAAATATAAAACATCGCATATCTCAAAAAGTATATTTTTAATATTTTTTTTAATGGTCTCAATCGAAAGCTGAGGATTTTTTACGTAGGGAAATATGTTTTCCAAGGAGTGGACGAATGATTTTCTCTGAGAAATAGAACGTCGAAAAGTAGACGTAGCGCTACTCCGGCGCACGGAGCGCGTGAGCGCCAATCATGCTGTTTTCTACTCTTCTGAACGATACTCAAATGCATCTGAGAAAATTGTATTATGAGTCGATCCCTCAGCTTTTTTCCTCAGCTTTCCAATGGTGTTATCAGTTTTCCGAAAATTTTCCATTCTCATCCCCAAAAAATAAGAAACATCGCATATCTCAAAAAGAGTATAGTTCACGTACTTCATGTTATTTTTGCTCTCTTTTTCAGCTTTCTTTGCTTTTTTGAAGTTTTCGTTAAACGCATTCGTATAGGAACTTTTTCTTTGCTCTGTATAGCACTTTTTTTCGGGAAGATGTTATATATATATATAATATAAATGTTATATATATATAATAAATATATATATAATAAAAAAATATTAAAAATATACTTTTTGAGATATGCGATGTTTCTTATTTTTTGGGGATGAAAATGGAAAATTTTCGGAAAACTGACAACACCATTGGAAAGCTGAGGAAAAATAACATGGGATCGACTCATAATATAATTTTCTCAGATGCATTTTGGTATCGTTGGGGAGAGTTGAAAACAGCATGATTGGCGCTCACGCGCTCCGTGCGCCGGAGTAGCGCTACGTCTACTTTTCGACGTTCTATTTCTCAGAGAAAATCATTCGTCCACTCCTTGGAAAACATATTTTCCTACGTAAAAAATCCTCAGCTTTCGATTGAGACCATTAAAAAAAATATTAAAAATATACTTTTTGAGATATGCGATGTTTTATATTTTTTGGGGATGAAAATGGAAAATTTTCGGAAAACTAATTACACCGTTGGAAAGCTGAGAAAAACTACATAGAAATGACCTATCGAATCATTTTCTTAGAGACATTTTGGCATCGTAAACACGAGTTGAAAACGGCATGTTTCGGCGCTCGCGCGCAGCGCTGGGGGGATTGAGGCGAAACGCCCCATATATAGATATATCTAACCGTATGCGAAAAATATGAAAATGTAAATGATAATGAAATGATGCGTAGAATGATGAAAAATCGAATTATGCGAACATACGGCTCGAGACGCCATTATTACGGGATCAGTAGAAAAAGAGCGAACTATCCAGACATACTAGATACTCCACAATACGAGTCAACAAATTACGCGATCTGTTAACTGCATTTGTGGCGTAGTTTATTATGCAAAAATATGATTCAAGCTAAATTCGAGATTGCCTAAATAACACTAAGATCCTTATGTGGAGATATGCGAACGAATCGAAATTCATCATGTAACAACGCCATTTGTTTATTGTTAATTATTTTTACATTATATTTTTCGCAAAAACGTTACAATAGACATTCGTACGTGATCTCCACAATCGAATACAAGTTGAAATATGAAAAATGAATTATTACATCGCGAGTAAACAATGTTAACAGCGTATTGATTAATTATGTTAACATGAATTGTACCATTGATTTATTACGAAATGAAAAACGGTTTGCGGGTATGTTAAGAGAACTCATGCCCTGATTGTCTAATGTTGAGTGTTTATTAAATATAGATGAGGATATCCAAAAATTATAAACAATTAGTTGGTTGTTATAAATTATTGAACTTAACAAAAATATCTCGACATTAGGCAATTGGCATTATTCTCAGACTTTGATAGGCGGCGAACCCGCGTATGTAGCAACAATAGTTAATGCATAATTAGAGTTAACAATTTATCGAATTTAGCGAAACCCATAAAAAACGAACTATGAGAGCAAATGTAAATATCTCCATTATAGGCAAATAAGGAACCAACGTGTGGGCGCACACTGTGACGTTTATCGGCGTTCAGCAAATAAGTAAGCTAAAAAACGAGTTAACGCAATACCCTGCGAAGGTGCGTTAGACTATATAAAGGGCCGCGCGTCCTTAATCAAGGCATTCTTTCGCGAGCATCGGTAGAGCGCGTATCGGAACACGATCGTCTCCGCGTGCATATAACATCATGTATTGCGTGCGACCGCGAATCTTATACTTGCGCGATAGTTGTAATATTTTTGTAAATAATTTTCGTAGTTTTCAATAAACGAGTAACTTTATTTTTAATCAATTTTTTCGTAATCATTTACCGAGTCCGAACCATATAAAAATCACAGACGCTTAACCACATGTTGGCAGTAGCGTTTTACAATCACTCACTTGCGAAGCATCTAACCTCTCGTAGGGAGTGATGCTGCATTTGAGTGCATTACACACACATATTAGCCGGCTGGCCTAACCACACGTTGGAAGGGGCCAAGCTAGGTGACACGGCTGTTAAACCGATCGTTGTGGTTCATTGCCCAATGCCGGTGTTTTCATGCCAAATACACTATTTTTACACTCACAAATCTTAACACACACACACACACAATCTACGTAAGTGGGTGTCCTGTACGAAATCCTGCAACTTTAATTTGATGAATCCGATACATGGCAATTTCTTTAAAAGATGATGTTTCGTGAGAAGTATAATAAAATATTTGATATACCGCGAGTATATCTGGCGACCGTGAAAAAAATGCCAAAACGCACCTAAAATCGATAGGTACGTCACAATGATTTCTCATGTTTTTCTGTTATTTGGAAAAATACAATTTGTAATTTTTGGGCAACACACTATTTGCACACATGTTTACATCCACGCATCTTTTTGCCTTGATTCCAAGTCTGCGGCTATTCAAAAATCCACAAATAGGAATCATGCAACTCTTCACACATTCAATATGAGAACCCTAGAATTTAGAATCCAATAAAGCTTTTCGTGAACAAAGTCACGATGAGGGAAACTAGTGAATGAATAACAAATCTCATCAAATTTGGACTTCATTACCTGATAACTCTTGGATGATCCATCATGTTTCATAATGCTGGACTTCGGAATACTCATTGTAGGTTGAAAAAGGTCCGATACTCTATGAATCCTCCCCATTAGTGATAAAATTTCTTTACCAAGTATATGTGCCATTTTGATGCAATTTGCCATCTAATTCTTCGATATTCCATCTATTCATTTGATAGACCATCTGTAAACATTAATTAATGAGAGAATAAGAAATCATCTAGCCTTGCTCGGATGCATAATATACATCATAGCTAAAGTATATATTTTGGTAGTATTGATTCCTACCAATTAATTGCGTATGAAGTGAATATTTTGATAGCTTTGAAAATCTGGGTCATTTCTCATTATTAACATAATTTGAGTAAATTTGAGACGTGATGTTCGGTTAAATATGAAAAATATTCTTGTACGTGCGATTTACGTGCGGCGCAAAACACGCCCGCAACATGCCTTGGGAAATGCACAAGCTCGAACTTCATTTTCGTCACTGTTTGAGCGCTTGCTGTATGGATGGAATAGTTTTTATATGGATTGGAACAATGATCATCCATGTGATCATCATGTGATTGATTTTCACTCATCTTACAAATAATAATAGTTATATGCGTCTAATATATATGCAGCTACAAATTCAGAGACGTTCTTGACTCACTTCCAATCGAGAATATCACTTTCTTAATAGCTAGCTCAATTACCACTCTTTAGTTCAAAGATGGATAAATACCATTTTCAATGTTTCATGATATTTCATTCATATACACTCGCTACCATTTGCGAGTGTTTCACGAAAATTTGAAATCAGAGAATTCATTCACCCATCACACATTGCATATATATTAAATGAAATAACTATATCAATAGTTGAATCACTATTCTCAAAATTTTAACCATGAAACATGAAAGCCTTTCCCAGAATCTTTCGACCCGAACTTGCACCATACAACTATAGAAAATATTTTTTCAAGAATTAAAAATTACAACACAATTTCACGAGAATGAATTTCACGCCCAGCATTAACATTTTTAAAAATGTTTAGCATGATATATAAAAGTTATTTAAAAGATTTCTCAGTTGGTTAGATTCAATCGGGACATCACTAATTTCCATTTATGATTTGTAAGCCCATGCATCTACATTTCCAATCTTCATCATAGGTAACCGAAAGCACTGAATTTGGTCATCAATCTGCCGTATCAGGATTCTCATAATGACAATATTGTAAATTTTTTTCAAATCATTCACGCACAATATGGTGTTAAAAATGTTCTCTTATCATTTTCCATGATCATGCATCATTTTTTCCAAAATTTTAGACGAAGAATAAGAAAGCCCTCTCAATGATCTACAGATTTGTCAGGCTCACATTTGCACCATAACGTCATTCCATTGTTTTGTTTTCAATACATAAAGTTGCTTCATAATGGTGCAATTAAATGACTTTCGCCAAAATAACATACATTTCTTCCGTAAATATAACGCCCATGGATCCACATTCTTGAATTCTCGACAGAAAAGAAATCACTCAATCAGCTCTATCGATCCGCTGGATCAGAGTTATCATTACGACGCTGGTTCATAGATTTTTTTAACGATTTATGTGGAACAACTTGCCAGATTCATCCATAATTCGCGCCTACGCCTCAATTTTTTCAAGTTCTAACCATGAAATACGAAAGCCCTTCCAAGGATCTATAAATCAGTCAGACCTAAATTCGCACCCTACAACAATTTCATAGATTTTTCAAAGATTTATTGGATACAGAAAGAACGCAACTTCCATTTTTCCATTTTTAACGCCCACGCATCGATTTTTCCGTAAGTTATAATACGGAACATGAAACCGCAAGCAATTTCCTTTCGAACTGTCTTATCCGTTTTCATGAAAGTCGACTTCTTCACTCGCATTTATTTACTTGGAAATTACGGGGCAATTAACTTTATATTATGATAGATTCCACAACACATTCCAATCATCTATCCAAGAAATATACTCGTTACTGAATCAGTCGACACTTGACCAAGTCCGTCTTCATCTTTCTCTTAATCACTCTTTCAACTGAAAATATATTTGGAATCACAACTTTCCACATATCAGATTTGTGAAATCTTCTTGGGATTGATCTCTTTCGAATATGAAATAAGATGAACTTCTGGTACTGTTTTCATAACTAATGATTATTTTCAACGTCCATGAGTTTCGAACGACGGATAAATTCATTTCAACCGGGCTTGGTCCACTACCCCAAAGTGATATTGCGAGAAAAAAAATCCTCACTCCCCGGCTGGATTCGAACCAGCGTCCTCTCGATCTCCGGTCAGTTGCGCTACCATATACGCCACCGGAGAGACCACAACTCGTTACATCTCTGGAGCATGAATCCATTTCTCGCAACATCACCTATATACACGATCAAAGATTCGATCGTTGAATCCGCACGATCAAGGTCCGATCGCATTATTGCAGATTCCTTTTTTACCTATATCTATACCCCCTAACCCAACCTATTGGGCTACTACATCTTTTCCACCCGAAGTAGTATTTTATAACAAATATTCATTTTAGATTCTCACAAATTCTATGATCTGTTGAATGATATTACTTCCATACTGTATTTTATATTGAAGAGTATCAAAACTCTCTGAAGAAAGGTACAACTTCCTGACGAGTAAAAAGTAATTCTTTAGAGGTATATATTGAAAGTACAGGAATCCATTCATATTTATCCAGTCAAGATCAATAGATGTCATCTTCTTTGCGAGATCGTTGAATTCGAGGAAAAACTGGTTGAAAAACTTAATTGAAAACGAAATAATTTCTGAATTCAACCTAAATTCAAGACTTTTTATCATTCTATCAGACCGGGTTGAGTCTATCTGGATTATTCCGTGAGACTGAAAAATCTGTGACCAATCTTAATGTTTATGAAATCACGCTGCCACCAGCTGACTTTACTCGCCGGCGGCACTAGCGTGCCACTGAATGTTGAGGAGTTGATAAATGTTATAAAAGATAGTGGAATTCGAACACTGTCATCCGGTGTGACTTCTGAAGAGATTTGCAACAAGAGGTTGAAGTTTATCAAGTCCGTCTAGAATTTGTTGCCCAAGTGCAGACGAAAGATTTTTCAATACCAAAATCTAATAACGTTCATGTTAATGTTGTTATTGAATTAGATAATGACGTATATACGAACATTAAATGCCACGCGTCCAACTACTATGGTTTATCTACTACAGAATTCATAATTGTTCAATGAATGTTTACTCAACTGTTGCACCTGCTATAGAATGCCAATACACTTCAGATCCATTTACTAACTTTAAGATGTGAAAGTACTGAAGTCACAAATCTATACCAAGTACAGTTAACTGCAGCCACATTCCCAGTCCTAAGTCCCTTTCTAAGTCCCAGACAGTTCCAACACTAGAGTAGGTGATGGTCGGGGTTCCCGCCATTACTGATAAAGGTGTCTGTCTTGTAATGAACGGGAGTATAAGTCATTGGTGGCTTAGTTAGAAAACGTTCTTACAGCTCATTCTCTTCGAACAGACAAAGTGCGCAATTCAGATGTTTGAACTGGAGTAGATAGAGTTGATCTATCGGTCGAAAAAGTTCAATCATCACACTTACGAGATGAGTCACTAACATTATAATCTAAGTTGGTTGATTAACAACGTGTTAGGAGAAATTTGAATGAGTGATGAATCGGTGGTTTGATTTTTTTGATAACTGGGTTCAAAGCAGAGACACGTTGCTTGAGTATGGAACGGTCGAATGCCTAGAAATTTGAAGAAATGGGAATAAACTCTTCAGTAGACTCGGATTTTATGGTGATGGAATTTTTTTTGTAAAACATCCGTACTGTTAATCCAAATCCCCAAAGACTGAACTTGTAGATTGGAAAAGTTTGGCGAGGTAATGCCAAACACTCATACAAAGAACAAACCTGATGCTCTGGCGATTTTGACCAGATTGAATGTATAGGGTGTTCAGTATAAACTTAGACGGTTGATCTTTTATGATGAGGAGTAGGAAGCGAAAGCCGTCAAAGGAAGTTGAACTTTGGGTTTATTCTGAAGACATTAATCCGCGTAAATCCGAAATTGTTATTGGGTTTTCCAAAATATTCGAGACGGAGTAGGAAACGAAAACTCTCGATATAAGTTGGAATACTATTGTATCATTTGAGGATTCCGAATTTATAAACAAACTATCTGTTATTCGACTTTGGAAAATTCTTTACTGAATTTCTAATAACCTTTAATTCTTTTGAAAATTAGAATGTAACTTATAGGCAATAAATCACGATGTATGAAAATTTATGTATTTGGAGTAGATTGATTTATTTTTACTTACCTTACCCATTTGCCATCACCAATTCGAATTAGAATAAGTATATATAAGTCTACAGAAGCTGACATTGCAGATCTGACACTATTGCATCTGGGTGATCAACAACACTTATAGACTAAGGTTACGCCGTCGGATTACCGAATATTCAAATAAACATCAGATTGGCGTTTCACACTGCTGTTTCGCACTCCCTGATATATTCCAACTGTTTATCAGTATTTGTGCTTATTATGATAATTCTAGCTTTCAAATCAGCTTTCTTCCACTTTGCTTCGTCATCTGTTGCAGCTGCTGCTCTTGTCGCCTGTTCTTGGCACTCTTTATGTTCCAAAATATTCATTAGTCTGGATTTCTAACTCGAATAGTTACTTGTTGGGACGCCCTCTAGGGAGATCAAGAGCGCTGTCACCCATCAATGCGCATCCAACAGACGCCTGAGGGGCACTACAACCTGTGCCCCAGATCAGTTGGCGTCCGCTTTTGGTTGCCTTCAGTGCCCTAATCCTGACCTGGGACCACCGGCAGCTCCACTGTCGTGGGCTGATTTAAGCCCGGCAGCATTAAGTGGGTCTCGCGTGGATGGGTTCCGCTGGGGAGGAGGCATAGCAGGCTTCTCACGGCCTGGACCCAATCCTCCTTCTTCTCTTCCCTGGTCCGGTGTGCCTCTTGAGCGAGGCATCGAGATGCGTCGGGGGCTGGCATGCTGGCCGTAGCAGTTCCGGCTGGCTAGGGGGAGGGGGAAGGCGGCAGTTTCCACCTTCGCCTTCGAGGCGGATGCCGTCTCCTTGGGGCCGAACCAGGGCATAGCGTCCGGTGGGCCTCAGCTACCTCGTCTGCGATTTCTTTGGCGATGGCGTTGCTAATCCGGGCGGCGGTGTTATTGAGGAGACTGGTTGCAGCCGCTTCATTCGTGGCCGCCACGACCGTCGCGGGGGCTATACCGCTCGCAGCCGTGGCCTAGATGCTGGGCGCCGAAGTTCCGGCGCAATATGAGCCAATGTTGTGAGAGCATTTTGGAAATCGGTTAAACCTGAGTAAAAAATATCCGATTTGGGTGGAACTCCTTCTTAGAGATAGAAAATTATCTTCGAGATAGAAGAATATTATTGAAAGAGTTCACATTGAAAAAATAATAGCTCAAAACTGTAAAATATCTAGACATATTTTACTGGACGGAATTTGAGCTCTCTGAAAAAAACAGTTTTGTTCGTACGATTTTGGCTGAATTTATCAATGATGTGTAACAGGTACGTCTCAGTAAATATGGCAAATACTATTTTTCAAATTCGCAATTGCTAATTTTATATTTGTAAAATCTTCAGGAAAGTGACCCACTTCCACAAAAATGAGCTCATTTGCATTATTTCGATCACTTATCGTCATTCTGGCGTCATATTCTTCAATTACCATATTTTCAATATTTGCAGACTATACTCACAATGAAAAATGATGAATTGTAACAAATATTGGATAGAAACGGCTGATTTCAATGAGTAATGGAAAGAAAAGACTCAATGCATCTTAATCTAATCAAATTTTATTGATTAACAATATATATTCGATAAATAAACTAGTTTCAGACTGTTCACTAGTGACAACGATATCAAAATCTACTTACATCAATAGGTCTGCAAAGATAACAATAAATATATGGATTACTTGTAAGGATATAGATTTCACTCATGAGATTATGAAAAATAAGAAACTTCAAGCAGTAGCAAAAAGGTCTTTGCTCAAGAGTTAATAGCTCGTTATGGCTCCACCATGACATCCAGTGAAAAAGAATTTTGTTTACCAACGTCTCAGCTTAGCTATCCTGTTTAGCTATCCTGGTAGCCACATGTGTGCTGCCTATAACGCATCCGTGGTTTATGTTAGGACGGCACTCGTTTGCGTATCTTCATGTAATTCCTTGTAGACACACTTGGAAAGATGAGGGGCAGGGATATTGTGAGGGTTGTGGAACACGGAAGATAAAAGGGAACAGAAAAAAATGAATTTCCTTTCTTATATGAGATACTCCATATATCACCCGATATTAACTTAGCCTCTGTTTTTCTAATCTAATAAGTATTCTGGGAGTATGAGATGGGAGAAAGAAAAAAAATTCAAATAAGAATTACGTTCAAGTTTAAAGAGAAACTTGGGGTAAGACTAATATCCGACTATGGAATGCTGTGTGTATCGTTATATTTATTGCTAATAGCGAGAAACAACGTATAAAGTTATACTTATGTTAATAACGTAGTCAGGAAAAAACTAACATTGATACGAAAAAAAACGTCTATGTTAACGTCTCCAAGTGTTGGGTTGGATAAATAACCAATGAAATATTTTGACCAACACCTTCAAGGAAAAACCGCTGCCAAGTGCCTTAGCAGTATGCTTTCTCAAAAAGGCTTCAACATCACGACAATTCACCACAAACGCATCCCAAACCTATATTTTCACCATTTACTAGCGTATACATTATAATTGATTTCTCAAAAATTACAAAAAAATTATTTAATCAGTTCTTTTCGTATCGC
Source organism: Aphelinus atriplicis (assembly GCA_020882685.1). NCBI lineage: Eukaryota > Metazoa > Arthropoda > Insecta > Hymenoptera > Aphelinidae > Aphelinus > Aphelinus atriplicis. The sequence goes on along the minus strand of CM037073.1, from coordinate 24,623,947 downwards.
TTCCTCAATAAATGGAGAATTTGGACCTGATGTGACAACGGTTGCTAGGGAGCTAATTGGGAAGATTTTGTGTCCTTTGTCATCGAAAATGATGGAAATGGGTCATAAATTGATCATTCCCAACCTTCTTAACGGTTGCTAGGGAGGTGAACAACGGTTGCTATGGAGCAAATATAACAATTCAGTGTCCTTGACCATCGAGTGTGACTTAAAACTGATTTTCCGGCTCCCGAAGCAACGGTCGCTAGGGATGTAAACAAACGGTTGCCAAGGATATCATCAGTGGTTGCTATGGGAAATATCCCATCTATTCTCATTGATTCTCATAGCCCCAGTGAGTACTTATGAGGATTTGAGAGAAATAATGTTCACACACACACACACACACACACACACACACACACACACACACACACACACACACACACACACACACCACGCACGCACACGCACACGCACACACACACACACACACACACACACACACACACACACACACACACACACACACACACACACACACACAGACAATTTTTGATTTCCATGTTTTTCGACCCGTAGATTACGAAAATCGATTTTTGCCCCATCACAAAGCTTTCTCTTCGAGAAAGTGTTATGGCCCAGCCTTGCCCCGCCCAAATTATTTTTGGTTTTTTTTTCCACCGATTTCCCCGATCTCAACAAAGATCCAGCTATCATCACGCTCTCTGCCCCACACGAGTCCTACGACGACGCGAGCAGCTCAGCTGTTTGCCAGTATAAAGACGATAATTGTATGAATGAGTATACGAGTGAGAGAGACACGGCGCACGGTAATCAAGATGCGCTGCATTATCATCTGCAGGCGATGATTGCATTACCCTCCGTCGTGCATCTCGAGAGTGAAGTATGGCCAGGGCGTGGCATATTACATAATAAGTTTTCAAATTTATGTTTTATCCTAGAAGTTTACAATGAGCGGGCTAGGCTAGTTGATAAGAAATCTAATAACAAGTTAGCCTTCAGGCATAAGAAGTTGAGCGATCATTCTGCAACGGCCTTGATCAAATTCACAATTAATCAAACAAATTCGGTATACATATACTTCCCGCGATTCCAAAGCAAAGTAACTCAGCGTACGATCATGACCGATGCAACGTGTTCACAACGACTTATTCATTTTATATCCATTCAGTATAACATTATGCTGAGAAATAACCAATTCATTGATATCATATGTTCATATAAAAATTTGCATTACTAATAAAGCGACCTGCCCTACAATCAGGCAGCATACGCCATCGATCGAGAGCTCATGACTCGAGATCATTATGTGTACATTCCTAAATAATAGAAACAATGTAATAATAAAGTAGAATTATCCTTTATCGAGTAAGTCTCGCGGGCACGCATACAAATACGCATATTTGTCAATTGTTATTAGAAATAAGTCAATGATGTAACGCCAAGTTATACATAATATATATCTATATATGCGTGAGGATTTTATTGCGCAGTAGAATTAAGAAATGTAGTCCCTGACGCCACGGTGTTACTCCGCGCCTCATCCGAAGCCATGACCATATAAGGAGCTGTTCGACCACTCGGATAGTGTCGCGGCACCTTCGAGGATCGTTCCGCGACCCTATCAGTGTGACGTCACGGAGAGGATAAGAGAGCGAGCTGCGGCCGGCCGCGGCAGAATTCCACCCACCACCGAAAGCAACAGACGTTTGCTACCGCTCACAGACAATTAGTTACGGAATTCCCGGGCGTGTCGCATTAGTTTGAAGACCATTCGTAATATTATTAGTGCTAATAGTTAATAAAGATCAGTGATATAGCAAGAAAGGGTGTTGTGAGTAGTTTTGTTACACCTCCTACCCACGAGGCGATCACATAGGACGTGATCGCTTGCCAGCGAGCTGCCGAGCCGAAGGAGCGCGCCTGCAGCCGAAGCCGAACTTGTGGGCCGTAATCGGACACCAGCGTTTTAGGAGTATCCAGAAGCGAGAGACGGGTATCCGCCCCTCCCCTCCGCAGTCGCGACGCGCAGCGCCCAAGCAGCGCTCTCGCTCCCACCAACGCGCTCTTGCCGGAGCCCGCAAACATCACGGTCCACGCGCCTCGTTTGGCGATGCATGCTGCCAGGGCCGTAACTACCGCGCGCTCCGTGCATTTGCAGCGCACATCGGAGTAAGTTCGGAATATCAATCTCGAATAGCGATTCGCCGCCACATAAATTGAACCGGTTCCCCCACCGCAAAATTTAAATAAGTCCCTTCCCACTGGTCGGGCCATAACAAAAGCAAAAACTAATGAGAAGTAATACTTAACAAAATTTGCAGGATTAATATTTAATAGGAAAGATAAATGGACGTTAGAAGAACAGAATGGAGACAGAGAAAAACAAAAAAGAAGTTCCAAGATTATACTTTAAAGATATTTGTTGGTTATCCAAAGATGTGTTAGGCACAGACTATGTGAAAAACATTCGATCATACTGGTAATAAGTTGAAGTGGTGTGACTTGTGTAATACTACTGATATGTTGGGGGATATACTAAGACTCATATAATAACTTATACGAATATTCACTGTGTACTAAGTTGTCGGGTAGCTCTGTATATTTACACTTCAATGCAATTATCTATTTGTGTAATGTATTGTAGGCAGGGATGTAAATGGTTGAATGAAGGGATAGTATGTAATTTCAACTATTATTTATTTACACTGTTATTACAAAGAGACCAGCTAGATGGTGTAGCTCGTATCGTAGCTGTCGTAAGACTGAGCTCGCTGTACATTCGTCAGATACATATTTTGATCCATCACGCACACAAATACTCTTGCTCACGTGATAGTCGCGTTCACTCAATCCCTCGTTCATTTACGCTACTCACACATATACCACAACTCCCCTCTTTTTAGTTATCGCTTAAGGGTCTTGTTTGTTCGCTATTCTCGCGGAGCGTCTTACAACCAGTGCGCTTGGACGCTCAGATTTCTTGCCTTTCTGTTGCTTCCTTCTTACACGTTCTTCGTTATGGTTTTCTCTATTGCCCATTTTACTTTGAACATTTTTATTATTACTTGGCTCGTTTTTTTCGATATTCTCGCTTCCGCTGTACAGTTTATCTGTGATCTCCCCTCTTTTTAAAGTGAGCCCCAACTGTGTTCTAATAATTTGATTTACATGTCGCTTCGTAACATACCCATCGTCGAACATGATTGTGTACATAACAGGTGAAAGCTGATTCACAATCGTCGCCTTAGTATTTTTTTTCGTGTCTTGACGGAAGTCTTTCGCATAAACGATTTCATTGTTGTCGAATGCGCGTTCGCGATTACCGCGTTTGAAGCGTGCTTGATCAAATTGACGTTTTTCGACGCGTTTCTGTACATCTGGGCTAAGTAGTTCAAGACGATTCTTTAGTTTACGATTAAACATCAAAAATGAAGGTTTTTCATTAGTTGTGCTATGTTCAGTATTCCTATAATCGAGGAGAAATCTATTTAACGCTGTATCAACTGAATAGCCGTCTTGTACCATCTTATTCACCTTATCTTTAACGGTACGTACAAAGTTTTCCGCTGCACCGTTTGTGGCTGGATGGTATGGTGCAGAAAAAACATGTGCGATTTTGTGTTTTTTTAAATACTTCCGAAATTCCTCCGACGTCAGTTGTGGACCGTTGTCACTTACAATCATGTCAGGTAAACCGAATCTCGCGAAAATGGTGTCTAGTTTCTGTATGGTTTTGGTGGATGTGGTATTCTTTTTCATGTTCACTACCTCGGGCCATTTGGAATGCGCATCTACAATAACTAAGAACATGCTTCCATGGAACGGGCCCATAAAATCTATATGCAATCGTGACCAGGGTTTACTTGGCCATAACCACGGCGTAAGCGCTGTTCTTGTTGTGTTCACCCGTGATTCTAAACAAATCTTACAAGTTTTTACCATCGCTTCTATGTCTGCATCTATATTAGGCCACCAGAAGTAGTTTCTGGCCATTTGCTTCATTTTCACTATGCCTAGATGAGTTGCATGTATCTCCTTCAGCATTTTGCTTTGTAGTTGATCCGGGATAACGAGTCTATGTCCCCATGTAATACATTCGTTGTCGCATGACAATTCATTTTTCCTATTGTAAAAATGCTTTTCTATCGTAGACAATTCGTTAACTTTTGGCCAACCTCCTTGTATATAGGAAATAATTTTTCTCAATAGTTTGTCTCAGGAGGTAGCTTTCTTCACGCTATCAAAGTCAGTGATTGACTGTTCTGTCCATTCTGTAATGTAATTTATGTTGGTAAACTCATGACCAAAAATTTGAGTATTGTCTTCGATAGGTAAGCGTGATAACGCATCACAGTTGCCATTTGCTTTGGACTTTACAACCTCTATATCATAATCATATCCCGATAAAAACCAAGCCCATCGCTGTAGTCTACTATGTAACATTGTAGACAGGTTTTTTCTACCAAAAATGAATTTAAGAGGCTCGTGATCCGTTTTCAAAATTATTTTTGTACCATAAACGTATTGAAAGAATTTTTTAAAACCAAAAATTATGGCTCCTGCCTCTTTGTCGATAATGGCTCTATGACGCTCGTTTTTCGGTATGATTTTCGATGCGAACGCTATCGGGCGTTCTGAACCGTCTTTGTATCGATGTGATAGTATGGCAGATAAACCGTAGTCACTCGCGTCGCATGCTAATACTAATGGCACATTTGGATCGAATAACGCAAGTACTTTATCGGAGGTAATCTGTTTTTTTACCCAATCGAACCCTTTTTGGCATTTCTCCGACCAAACCCATTTTTTGCTTTTGCTAAGTTCGTAAAGAGGCCATATGTAATCTGCCCTGTTTTCGAGAAATCTTTCGTAAAAGTTGACTAAACCTAAAAAAGCTTCCAATTGTTTCGTATTTTGTGGTACTGGCGCATCTTTTATTGCTTTTACTTTGGCATTGCTCGGATTTAAGCCGTCTTTGTTTAACACGAAACCCAGAACTTCAATTTCGTCTTTAAAAAAGTCGCATTTTTGTATATTTACTCTTAGTCCCGCTTTGTCTAGCCGCGAGAAAATTTCCGTCAGTGTCTCAACGTGCTCTTCATCGGTGCTACCTGTGCAATATATATTGTCGATGTATATTTCTGTGTTTTTTATCCCTTTAAGGATATCTTCCAGAATATCCTGGCACTCTCCGGGGCTAGACGCGACACCCTCACCTAATTTCGTGTATCTAAATAGCCCGTCATGCGTTATAATGGTCAGCGCGTTCTTAGAGTCGTCGTCTAATGCGAATTGCATGAATGCGTGTTTGAGATCTACTTGTGACCACTTTTTACCCACTCTCAATGTGTAAAATATTTTTTCTTTTAATGGTATAGGGTGCCTTTTTATCACGAGTTGCGGATTCACTGTAAGTTTGAAATTCCCGCAGATTCTAACTTCACCGTTCTTTTTTAATACCGGAATAATGGGTGTAGCCCATTCACTGCAATTCACCGGTTCCAGATTGCCTAAAGCAACTAGTCTTTCCAATTCTTTAGAGATCTTCGGCATCAATGCAAAAGGAGCATGATGTGGCTTCAATTGTATCGGTTTGGCATCTTCTTTGAATACTAGGTGTACTTTTCTACCGGTGTAACACCCTTGTGTGTCCGAAAATAGCATAGGAAAATCATTTATCATTTTTTGTTTGATACTGTTACTGAGAATTTGAAAAACGTTATTTGTCTGTGCATCCGTATTGAATTTGCATGGCCATAATTGAAGTGCTGCGAGCCATTGTCTCCCTAATAGTATTGGACCTTTTCCCTTAACTACGTATATGCCTACGAACTTTTCAATGTTATTGTAATTCACTTTTACTTTTTCTAATTTACCTATCGGGTTCAGCGATGAACCGCCGAAGCATGTTAATACTAGTTCGCTTTGTTTCAAGGTGACATTTGGAAAATATTTTCTACAGTCATATTCGGACATGGCGGTAACGTATGTGCCAGTGTCTACTTCCATTTTAATCTTTGTATCATTAATAATAATCTCTGTGTACCAAGGCTCGGTGGTAATTTTATTACAAGTATTTTCAAGTGTTTTTGATATCCAGTAACAATCACTATCGATTTCACTGCTTGAACTTTCAGTTTCGTTTACTTCCACGAGATTACAATTTTTCGGCTCATTGTAAGTACTATTTCTGAATATTTTCGTTTTCCTGTGTTTGGAAATACAAGCCTTTTCCAAATGTCCCTTTCTATTACAGTATTTACAAATTTTATCTCTATGTTTACATTCGTTCAATTTGTGCTCATCGATAGCACCTTAACACAAACATACGTATCTATCCTTTCGGAATTTCGAATTTGACTGATTACTCGCCTTGTGAGCATGATTGCGTCCCTGCTTGTAGTCGCTATGCCGGTTACCGTTGCCTCGTTGTTGGTTGTTGTTGCATGTAGCCTTGTTGTGCTGTTTCTTCGAATGTCCCATGTGCTGGATAGATGAGTTGCTGCGAATTTGCCCTGTGTGTCCCGCATTCCTAATCGCTGCCTCTCTGGTAGTGGCAATCTCTACAGCTTTGTCGTACTTCAAGTCGGGTTCGGCAAAGAGTGCCACTCTTGTCCCGTGGTCCGTGATACCGCTTACCAGCTGATCTTTCAATGACTCCTTTAGGTCCGAAAATGCACAATTGATGGCGAGTTCTTTCAATCGTACGATGAAATCACCAACTGCTTCCCCTGTATTTTGCTTGGCTTGATTGAATATATATCTCTCCATACTAACACTCTTTTTAGGGCAAAGGGGCGCCTTCATGATTGTATCAATCTGCGCGAACGTTTTATCCTTTGGCTTGTCGGGAGCACAAAGTTCCCTGATCAATTTGTATGTATCAGCCCCGCATTTTGTAAGCAACAGTGCTGTTTTTATATTTTCCTCTGTGACTTTGTTCGCCACGAAGTGTAGTTCAAGGCGCTCTACATATTCCTCCCAGCTGTCCTTATTTTTGTGGAATTCGAAATTGACCCTTTCCATTTCACCTTCTCTGCTGGATGAACTGACTTGGCTCTCTGCTGTATCCAGAAATTCGTCGTCTCCGTCGTCTGAAGAATTATTTTTATCACTTGTATTTACTTCTACCTTGTCAACCTCGGATTTGCTGTTATTAGCTGATGTGCTCTGTATTGATGCGAGCTGATCGATTCCTAACGCCTTTTGTTTATCTTCTGTCCTAGGCACGTTTTCGTTCGAAAGCGAGGCGAATTTTTCGCTTGCTAGCTGACTTTGTTTCAATTTACGTAGCACTGTGCGTAATTGCTCTATGTTGAACAACTCGAAGATTTCGTCTGCTGGATAACTCTTTAACGCCTCTATTATTTCGTGTTTTCTTAATTTTTGTAAGTCAATATTATGTAGATCCATATAACAGTGTGTATCGAGCCACTAAACGGCCGAATTGCTCTCGTGCCGATACATTTGGTACTTATTGTAATCACTTCCGTACGCTCTTACTACTTTACGAAACGTTTGAATAAGCTGTACTCGTCGTATGTATGTATAGTTTTCCGACGTTACTTTTCTTCGGAACACCCTTTCCAATTAATCCTCGTCGCCAAATGTAAAGTATTGTAGGCAGGGATGTGAATGGTTGAATTAAGGGATAGTATGTAATTTCAACTATTATTTATTTACACGGTTATTACAAAGAGACCAGCTAGATGGTGTAGCTCGTATCGTAGCTGTCGTAAGACTGAGCTCGCTGTACATTCGTCAGATACATATTTTGATCCATCACGCACACAAATACTCTTGCTCACTTGATAGTCGCGTTCACTCAATCCCTCGTTCATTTACGCTACTCACACATATACCACAATTTGCACTTGCATTCCCAGTCCATACAAGAAAGCTTGTTTTCTTGTATATGACTGACTATAGCTTATTCAACTGATAATAACTCACTGCCATATACTGTAATAAGTTCATAGAAGAGAAAAGAAACATGAATTTCGAAGTTTGATTTCATATCTATTCTATAATCCTGTAAAATATGTGTATTAATGCCAACAATTATGAATAGATTCTGATGACTGGGGATCAAAAAGTTTTGAATTAGCCTCCAAGTGCTGACTGTACATGTGGGTCATGTATATCTATGTATACTCCCCAGTCACCGCATGGCCGCATATGGCTATAACCTATCCCTCATGCGCATATATGCTGTTACTGGTCGCAATTGGAAGTTCCACAGAGTTTTTTAACATCGTTTCCGGGGGGTCCAGCGTTATATTTGCAGGTTTCTTGGGCTCTTGTGATTTTTTTCGGAAAGGTTTTATCCGGAACGAACCATAACTGCAGTTTTTGTGAGTGAAATACTAATGTTGCACTGAGACTACTGAGAGAAAAATCAGGAGATGATTCCGTGACGTCCGTACTAGAATATAGCTTGCGTGCGTGGCGAAGGCAACCTACCTTAATATGTAAGCCACTATCCCAGCGCCACCATGTGAATACACCGTTCACTATTCCATAGCCTTAGTTCCCACAATTATTATACAAGAACTGCACAGTACAGCAACGTCATCAGAGGTCTAGGATCATTCATTCGAGATAGTGCAGAGAGTTTATATTGTTCCAATTTTTTTTTTTTCTTCAAGAGGTTATCCTCGCTAGGAGATGTACCCAATATTTTTCCAATTGAAATATTATTCTTAGTATATTATCTGTTCTAACCTAACCTGATCATTATTCACTTGCTTGAAGCATGTTTATTTGAAATTAATTTAAATTCTCCAATACTTTCATTGTCACTATTTTAATATATTACTGTATTAGATTTTCTACATGATTGTCTCTTTAGAATTACTTTCGAATTATTGTATGATTTATATTTTATTATTCTGAAATCAGTGGTCTAGTTGAAGACTCATGGGAGTATTACTTATTCTATACTTTGAATATTTATTTGATTATTTCATTCAGTATTTCAGTTGGAGAGTGACATTTGAAGATGTTATAATGGGTACGACTAATAATTCATAGTCAATTGTTAGTCATTTGACTCAGAGTTCTAGCACATCCACTGCATGTGATGACTTGCATGTCTTCAATAAAATTTTTTTTATCGTAACTTTCATCATAACACTTTCATAATAGTTTAAGTTCGCATGTGCAGGAATAACTCATCATATACCCATCATAATATATGATAAAATATATTTCTATGAAAGACGATGATTTTAACATATACAATTTCATTATTAGTGTTTGTTTTGGAACCATCGGCGTTAGGTACTGAGTTTATTCTAGCGCCAAGAGAAAATACCAGTACAACATCTTCAAACCTACATATAGGACATCACAGTTTACACTCAGATGACTCAATCAAGGAGGCGCATGTGACAACTCCTTCACTCCCCAGTCATCGTACTCCAACTACAAGTAATACGGCACGACTACGATATCTGTGACCCCTGGATTTGATACCGATTTCCGAATTAGACTTCTCTCAGGATCACGGGAAAAATTATGAAAAAAATCCTAGATCGATAGTTTTTGAGTTATATTGATTTCAAAGTCGGAAGTAAGTTAGCCCAGAAACACTGTTTTAGAATTATTCTTCAACTGGAATTTTCTCAGAATTACTGGGAAAATACTAGAAAAATTCCTGGATAGATAGTTTTCGAGATATATCGATTGTAAGTGCGTTGAGCAATGAAGTGCTTAGCACAGAGTACGGCCCAAACTCCAACTGGATCGCAATTTTATTACCGATTTGGTTGTGCTTTGAAAACAATAACCCAAATAACCCAAACACCAAACCAAATAATAACCCAAATAACCCAAATAATCCAAACAATAACCCAAATAACCCAAACAATAACCCAAATAACCCCAAGAAAATGATCAAATACCGCCAGAATTTCGGTATTCTGGAATTATTTCACTTCGGAAATGAGTCTTAAATCGTCATTTGGGGGCCCGTCATTTCGTATTCTATTATTCTTCGATTGAGAATTGATATATCTCAAAAACTATCGGTCTAGGGATTTTTTTATTATTTTTCCCATGATCCTGAAAAAATGTCAGTAGGGAAATAGTTCTCAAACAGTGTTTTTGGGTTAACTCACTTTCAACTTCAAAATCGATAGATCTCAAAAACTATCGATCTAGGATTTTTTTATCATTTTTCCGGAATCCTGAGAGAATTCTGATTCGGAAATCGGTATCAAATCGAGCGGTATCACAGATATCGTACTCTCTCCAGTAATACTTTATTATATATTAGTTTATTTGATTACTATTATCCCACATATATCCTCAACCAATATTTGTATATGAAAATTTGTTTCACAGGTGAAAATGAATCTATCGACAACAGAAGCTCAAATTATGCATATCAAGTTCTCATGCAAAGTGGAGAAGGAGAATTATTGATTGCAATCTATGATTTTGAAGAAGATCAAGAAAATCTCAAGAAGTAGATTGATTCCAAAAAAAGGAATATCTTCCAATCCACAAAGTCGCAAAATTAATTATATATAATGAAATTCATAGGACAAGATCCTACAGGTAAGTTTTATATAATTGTTGATTGGGAACATATACACATCAAAATGGTCGACGTGAAGCTGTGTCTTGTTGAGCTACTACGAATATACTGATAATTGCTCCAAAAAACTTGTTATGCTGAGCAATACATACATATATATATTATATGGGTTATTAAAAATGGTTTCAATCAATTTAGAGATTAATTATTTCGTTTCTCTATTGACAGCATAAGTGCAACACGGTTAGAAGAATTGGCTAAATCTATAGTACCTTCTCCCATATTTCTTCAAGAAACGTTATATACTGGTCGTACTACGAAATCAAATGCTCGTGGAGCTTTGCAATATAGTTTCGAATGTATCAGAGAGAAGGCTGTTGCTATAAACCGGATAAAAACAAATCCAAATAATCCCAGAGAAGAAGAAGTGCACGTAACCGATTTTATTATAATTTGAAATGCATTCTGGATAAATGATTCAATATATTATGAATGATTTAGAATAATATTTCAACTATTGTTTCACAGGTGGAGGCTTTTCCGAAGATTTTGAAAAATTTAAGGAGTTGGTTGTTCTAATAGACCCTGATTATGTCCGAGCGTGGAGCGGAACAGCTGTTGAAGAGACAATAGAGTTCTACAAAACAAACAGTATCGAGTGTATTTCCGTACTTTTCCAACCTTGACCAATCCACTTGGATATCTTCTAGTAAGTTGTGTAAATTTTTTTATTTCTCATGTTGGGTAATTAATTCTATGCATACCATTAATCATAAAAATTTGTTATAGGTAAAAGCTGATTTTACCGTTTTTTTTTCAAAATCAGAAAATATATTCAACCAATCTTGGCCCACGATTGCAAGTAAGATTGTGAAACTTGCACAGACCAAAACAAGTGATGTACTCATAAGAGCAATACTTCGCAATAATCAAAACTGCTTGAATAATGGTAAAAGATTTCATATAAATGTATTATCTGGATTATATTATCTAAGAAATATTTTACACATAAAAATCAAGATTATTTTCAGAGAATACCGAAGTTCTAGCTTTCTATTAACTCCCATTCTTGTTTAAAAAAAATTATTAAACAAACCGTCAAAAATATGGTCGGAATTGGTATCCAGAGAAAGAGCAGGTTCTGCATACGTTTATACTGCACAAAAGGTAATTTTTCACTTTCTGGCATTACTCTTTTCAGCCAAAGTTTATGGATATGTTTTGACATTTTAAATTAGTAATAAAAATAATTGGAATGATTTGTCATTAGGATACTGAAAACTTCAATGAAGCTCTAGAGAGGGAGAAGAATAGTTTGAAGCAGATGCACATAGATCACAAACTTGAGTTCAATCCTTTCTATGTTATCATCAATGGGGAATCTCTGAATAGAATCACGTCGTGTTACGTAGTTGTAGATAATCAAATTTATCAAGTTCATTCAGCCCCATGCGCTATTGACATTTGTTTTCAATTCATAAAAGTAATGCATGAAGAATTTCCGATAGTTTCGAACCACGTTTGGCAATTTATAGAGACGCAAGTGTATAGTTTTTCAACTTTTGTAGGTTTATACAGAGGCGTATCAGATTTGATACATTCCCTGAAATTGTTGAGTTGAGTCATAATTTTGTAAACATAAGACGCTCGTTTCAATTTAGTCTCATTGGAGTAACATTAACATTCAAACCATCTACTATTTTAGATCTTCATACTTTCTCCAAGCAGTCACTGTGATTGTGTGTATTATAACTTACTATGAACAATCGTGTTTGATAAGTCTATGTGAACGTATATTTCTATATTTTGCTGTTATAGTTCTTGGATTGTAGAAACAGATTTGTATGAATTGAATAAAATGGATTTCCAAAAAAGTTTACTAAATATATCTCAATTTTATGAAAAGAGTCTAGATAAACAATTATTACATTTCACTCTTTCTTTATATAGAAATCCACTTTTATCACAAAGAGCAGTAAATTCAGTTATAGAATAAGTCGACTACTTCATTACTAATGTTATCGTTCCATCCATGCAATATCAAATGGATATTAAATTAAAACCTTTCATAGATGATACAATATATCATAAAGTACAATTCATTCTGCATGATAATAGGGACTTCTTCAAAAAGTTCTCAACTGAACATCAACGATTCAAATTTTATGAAGAGGAAAGTTGTTATGTACCACCTGAATTATATGAAATTAGCCAGACTAGTGTATACGTTCACAATGATTTAGAGAATATTACATTGTGCACCCTCTATAATTCCAAATGTGGCAGCCAAGCAGCCGCTTCCACTGCCGAACGTAATATTATATTTTCATTCAAAACTGCCTGATGAGGCCAGTAAACCTAACTGGCGAAACGTCGCATAAAATAAATATGTGGTGGATTTTGTGAATTTTCCTTTGTCCACTTCACTCTGGAATGGCCCTCAAAGATCGACAATTTACACACATTTGGATTTAGAGAATGTTAAGGTTGACAAAAAAACGGTATACACAGCACACGTTTCACTCCCCAGAACAATGGAAGCAATTTTTAGTAGGCCTAGATTTTTTATGAAATGTGTAAATATGCCAAGACTCTTTCTCAAAATACATCAACATTATCGCACTTCAATCAAGGGGATATGTGGGTAAAAGAATATAGAATCGTAATTCCAGAACAACTAATATTTCCAATATACGTATATTTTGATGAGTTCGAAGCTGGAAATCCGTTGATTAGTCATGCAGGCGAAGAAAAATTAGGCGGTGTTTATGTGTCACTTGCTTCATTACCCCCTTGCTTCCAAGGTAAATTAGAAAATGTATTTATATCTACAATATTTCATTCGAAATACTAAAGATTTTGGCGATCAAGCCATATATTTGAAAAGTTGTCAATCCTCAAAAAAACCCTTTTTAAAAAAAGTAAAAATGTTGCGTCAAGCATGTGGCACAATTAGTTCATCTCTTATATTGTAGTTTATCTCTCATAGTGTATACATGTTGGCTAACCGATTTCCGGTATACACCCTTGACGCAGTTATCGATTAGATTTCAAGAGTTGAACACACGTTTTTCGTTTTTTTTGGAATGTTCTCTTTATATGCACGATAGAGAAGTATTTTTTTCGCCAGATTTCATGAAATTTTGGATATGGGACTCGCCATTTGGATCCACCATATTGAATTTGGGAAATTGTACTGCGGATTCGCAATGAGCAGCCCTGAAAATGTGATAATGCACCCAAATTTCAGAACTTCAACAAGTAAATCTCCCCTGGAATGTTTTTCTTTGCAGATACATACTGCAATCTGTTTATTCGATTCATTTTTTCATCTTTTTTTCTCAATAAATACGACTTCAAACAAAAAGAAATCAGGAAACATTTCCAACAAATATGTCACGAATCTAAAAAATAAGTTTTTTGGATTGAAATCTATAGATCTGCACATTTGGTCTGCCATATCGAATCCGTCATCTTGAATTTCTTGAAGCAAATTCAGTGTTCATAACCAGAAATTTCAAAAACTCGTTATCAAATTTGAATTAGAAGATTTTACTCCAGAAGAATGAGAAATTTAGTGTTTAGATTATGGAGAAGTCAGACTTTAGCATTTTCCGATTGGTTCCATCTGGTGAGAAATCCATGAAAACACGTTTCTCATTGTAAAGTAGATCTATGTCAGTTTATGTCTTGAATGCGAGGAGGTTCCGCTCGATCCTAGAAGTATTCAATAGGAGGAATTGCAATCAACTGTTGAGCTATGAAAATCAAATTTAATCATTCCCCATCGGGATGGAATGTTCTCAAAGTAGAGGAAAATTCATCTCCATATATATGACATTGATGATCAATACATTTTCATTGTATAAGTAGCATGGAAAAAGAATTGGCAGATTTTTCTAATGGATTTTTAGAAAAAATTCTTATATTTCGATTTTCCAATCATTTTCCAGAATTTCCTGGAATCGACTCATCTTTCCCGATAATTTTCTCCTATTCGAAATTTATTCTCCTTCAAGAATCAGAAAGATCCATCCTGCTATCTCTGTCAGTTCTCACCAAATTTGATTGTCTCAAAAAATCGGCTTTCACCCCACTGTGCGCCGGCTACAAAAAGACTAGGTAATTGCTCAAAATTGATCGTGGATACGTAGGCTTGACTACCAAAAATAATAGTCGTTGTTTTGGCAGGATTGAGCTTCAATCCATCATCACTCGCCGATCTAACTACTGCCGCCATGTCTCGGCTTAACTTTTGAATGCATTCAAAGAGATTATGTGTAAATGTGTAAAAGAGTGGAGCGCATGGATAAGAACCGCTGGCAAATCGTTGATAAAAATTAAGAAAAGCAGTGGCCCAAGACAGCTACCTCGAGGAACGCTTGATGTTGAAATCCATGGGGAGTGAACACCGTCGTTTGAATGAACAGTTTGCCGCGTAAGTAGCTGGCAAAATACTTGAATACTCTGTTTTCGAACCCAAGCTCGCGCATTTTTCGAATGAGGTGATAATGGGGTATTGTATTAAAAGCCTTGAAAAAGTCAAATGATACGAGAACAGTGCCGAGCAGTCAAGCAGCCATCGACTGTGAGATCGAGTCGCGCGGTGTACCAGCGGTAGCAGAGACCAACAGCGAGGAGACAAATAGAAAGGATAGATAGATAAATATGTTAAATTGTATAAAGTATACAAAAATGTTGGTAAGCCACAATGATTTGCCAAAACTCTTAGTTCTGACTATTTGTTGTCTATCAGAAAGATATGAGTGGAACCACGAGAGAGCAGTCCTGGCGAAGCTATTATCTTTCAAACGCTTCAGCATTCTAGAATGTAAAATCTTGTCAAAGGCTTTACTGAAATGAAAAATCATAAGTAACGTCAGTTTTTTTCCGTTCATAACTTGTCTAATGTCCTCTGTTAATCTTAACAGTGCAGTTTGAGTGCAGTGGTTTGGATGAGAACCAGCCTGTCTGGGATCAAGGATGTTTATGATTGAAAGATAGCTCGTGCCTTAGTCGTGAACCATTTTCACAAGTACCTTAGACAGGGAACTTAAGAGGGCAATAGGTCGAAAGTCTGACAACGACGACAGTAGAGCACTCTTTTTCAGCGGGAAACCATGAGCCTTCTCCTAGAATGGCGGGAAGAATTCTTTGTGCAGGAAGGAATTGAACAGGTTCACGATTTTATCTCCAATTACAGGCAGAGTATTAAGAATGGTACTCTGTGGTAGGCCATCATTACCAAATGATTGAGAAGTAAAATAAGAAATGCTCAGGATAACATTATCAACATCAATTTTCAGGTAAGTCATTGTGTGAGTTGGATACCTTGGCAAAATGGTTGTTCAGATCTCTCGGCGTGATCTCATTCAAGTCCTTCCTTTGCTTAGGTAGAAGATCAAGGTCGCGCAATTCTCTCCAAACCGTATTTTTGTCAAGTGATTCAGACAATTTACTTGAAAAAAACTTGGTACGGGCCTGAGTCGTTTTGCTATCGGAAAGATCACGCAGCCTTTGGAATTCAATGAGTAGGTCTTTGTCCCAGGAGCAAAGTGATGTACTTGGCGATCCTTGGGGGGGGGGGGCGATACAACGCTTAACAATGACGTGTAGAGCATGGGAGAGATGGGTTACGGAGTCGCGTGAGGGAATGATGTTGAAAAGGGAGGTGTTGCAAATATCGGTAGCTGGAATCCAATAGGAGTTGGCTTACGGAGGGTGTACTGACGTCGGGGATGTAACCATCCTTCAGAATAGATTGACACGGGCTCGCGCGTTGGAGCGGTACCTGGGTCTTTCCACCATCCCATGTTGAGCAAGGGCTCCCTGTGGATTGAGAGATTAGGTCTCGATCGGAACAAAGGGAAAGGGAAAGTCGGTTGAGTGGACCATCCGATAGGAGGAGAACAAAAGGAGGGTTCCTGGGGCGCGACGTCCGGTATCGAGGGAGTTCCAGTGGATCGAAATTTAGAGGGTTCCTACCCCAGGTCCTAGCCCGAGCGAAGCTGAACATGCCGATATATGTACCGTAACGAATCCTACGAGCTCCAGGGCTCTCACGGTTACGACTACGACTGGGATTTAAAGGAGCATCTCTACTTTTACAACATCGACATCGGTGCCAATTATGAGTCACGAAAGGAAGATGCAACCGGCGTCGACGGAAACTCATCGACGTTTAATTCAACCAAATGTGATACGTAGGGGATGTACTTTTCCACGGCGCTATTTGAGGGAGTGCTCGGGGTTTTTCAAGACAGGAGCGCCAGAATTTTTTGCCTGACATTTCGGAGGGGCCACGACAGAGGCTCGTGAGGCGCCGGGTAGTGGAGCGCACCTGGACGGTGGTAGCGGCCAATCTCATGGAGTTTCCAATGAGTAGAAAGAGACATAAATACCTATTGGTAATCCAGGATCTTCCTAGTACGTAACGTGGGTCATTAACCCATTAGCGCCCAAACGGCTGCTCGACGGCCGTATTTTTGAGCGATAGATTTCAAATGGTTATAATGGTTCAAAAAATTTGGAAAGAACAAATTTTTTCTTGTGCAAAATTTTGTCAGCTTTCCGATTCCATTACTTATATCTCGATTAAATAATCGCCCTTATTGTTATAAACAATTGATTGCAAAAAAACACAAAATTTCGAGTCAAAATTTTTTTTTGTGTCAACCGTAAAACATGGAAACCGGTCGAAACGAACCCCGGGAAGTGAATTTCGAGCGTCCATGGACCCTAAACTAGAAGTTGGCATAGTTGTAATTGTTCAAATTTATTGTTGGAAGACCCAAAATGGCGGCCGACCAAAAAAATTGTAGCTTCAACTTGGCAACTGTTTTTCTCGCAAGAATTGGTTGGGAGTTGCCGCGATGCAATGAGCAAAGAAGGTACTCAGGTATGCCTGGTTTACCTGGTCCAGTGGTGTTCGACGATGCTAAAGGTTCAACCTTGTAAAAATCCCGGACGTATAGTGCAACCCCACCGCCAATCGTGTTATGGTCATTTCTAATCAATTTGTAATTTGAGATCTGAACAACGTCGTCCGGAACGTCAGGACCCAGCCAGGACTCCACAATATCATAGAGGTGGTAGGACGGATTCTCACTCAGAAACTGACGGACTTGATCAATGTGAGCTCCAAGAGAGTTATCATTATGAAAGCCCGCTCTCAATCTTCCAGAAGCGACGACAGGGTCTTGCTTCTTACTCGACCGTCAATCTGTCTCACTGGAGCCACCCTTCGAGGTTACTCCGGCGATGACTTTTAGGTCAGCCTCATTTTCGATTGGAAACACTTTGTCCCCCACCGCTCGCCTTGACAGAAATCGCCGTTCTTGTACCACACATACTTAATACCTACGGACTTAGTAATTTTACGCAGACTAGATAATTTTTGGCAAGTTACAGTCGACAGAAATTCATTTATAAAAACAGCGGTATGGATCACATGCTGGGACTTGCTAGCATCTAACAGTGTCAAGTCCAAGTCGCTAGTATTAAGGCCCGTCCTCTTGTGCTTTTCATATAAAATTTTTCTCTTGAGATCATTATTTCTTAATTGGACTATAATGGCCGGAATTCTGTGACTATTACTATTTTTATTATTATAACTAAAACTAGGACTATTTACATCTTTGGTATAATTTGATCGACTAGAATTAACATCATTGCTACTAATACTATTGCTATTGTAGCCATTGGGTTTGATTTGGTAGGTCTTGACGATATCGCTCTCGCACAGGCCCAGGCAGTCGGCGCTGAGAATGACAAATGCTGCCCTCTCAGCTGGAACATTATGTTTCACATAGTCGATCATACCAGTGACAAACAATTTGTCACTCTCAGCGCCATCCACCCCATCACTGGCTTGAGACGGCGAACCATTTTTAGACAAAGGACTGGTAATGTAGGCCATCAAAGCATTATCGAAATTGTCAGCCACTGTCAGCCCGGGATCTGTACGTATGTTATGTGAAGTAATATTGGCTATGTGTTGTGTTTGAGACTCTATGTTTTTTATTTTCTGTAATATTGTGGTGTTCTGGTGAGGTTGTGTTTTTAATGTGTTCTATTAATGTGATGTTTTGAGCAAGAAGTACAGCGATAGTTTTTAGATCCAGCGACGATGTTCGAATACTAGTACTACTACTACTCCAGCCGGAAGCGCTGAGATTGTCGCTACAGACGTTATTTTTATTATGACTATTTAAACTAACGTTAGTATCGCTACTGTGTCCTGCAGAAACATCTTTGGTAGTGAAGCGCGGCGTATTCGATGGAGAGTGTGAATTCAAATTTGAATTTGTGCTGCTTATTTTTGAGGCGCAGGGCGCTGAGCCCGACTTAGCCGGCGTTGATGAACGTAGAAGGGCACTGCGCGCCACTGCGCCAGCACTGACCGGCAGCGCGCGCGGAGCGAGGGATAGAGAAAGAAAGAGAGAGAGAGAGATTCAAATTCAGATTCAGATTCATTTCATTCTCTGTACATTATGTTGTACAATTTATAGATAGCTTATTTATTAATGCAAATCAACTAAAATTATATATTTAAGTAATGAATAATAGATATCATATTTCATTCAGACAAGTTTGAGTAGGTATGAGTATAACAGGAGTTTGAATGATTGAAATGAGGGGGCGTCAGTGATGTTTGATGGGAGCGCGTTCCAGGGATAAGCTGTTAAAATGTGGAAGAATTCGTCAAATGACTTGGTACGGGAGGCAGTAATGATCAGTGGCACGCGACGACCACCCCTCACAGGACAAGTGGGCGTGTTCTCATAGAATAGGTCCGCAAGGTACTCAGGTCTACCAGATTTGAAGGTTTTGTAAAGCAAAGTAGCTTTGAAATAACCACGTCTCGACTCGGTGGTGAGCCAACCAAGTTTTCGCCTGTAAGGGGTGATGTGCTCACTCCTCCTTACAACATGGACGTACCTCATACCAATGTTGACAAGCCATTGTAGGATAAGATTCTGCTTATTAGAGAGATCACAGTATATCTAGGAGCAGCAGTCAATCAGTGGGGGAAGAAGTGCTTTGATGAGGTGTCTCCTGAGGGACAAATCCGCACAGCTGCAAAATCTATGGAGCCTATACATCAGGGCGTTGGCTATTTTGCACACCGATAGCACATACTCCTTCCAGGAGTGAACCGAGTCGAGAGTGACCCCAAAACTGACTACCGAGGATTCACGTTGGATGGTGGAACCATCGAGGTTCAGTACCTGATCAGACTGTTCGCTGATACCACTCATGTAATGTCTGCTGCCAAATACTATCGCTCTCGTTTTAGATGCGTTCAGCTTGAGGCCATTAGCGGCAAGCTGAGATTGCAGCAGCATTTCGGATAAAGTTAAGTAACGTCTGTATCGAGTCTTCGGGTGAGCAGTAGATGTATTACTGTGGACCGTTTGCGTAGAGTAGATAGTGCACGTCAAGATCAAGCCACTGCCCTACTTCTCCAATGTACAGAGCAAAGAGCAGCGAGTCAAGGAGAGAGAGAGAGGGAGAGAGAGAGAGAGAGATTCAGATTCAGATTCAGAAAAAATTTATTATCTGTACATTATGTCGAACAAAATTCGTAGGTATTACATCTGTTCCAATTTGTAAATCAAGTGGAATGAAGTAGGTGGATGTAGAGTAAGGATTTGAAGGTCAGGAATGAGAAGGAGTTGATGTGAGGAAGGAGTGAGTTCCAGGGATAAGCAGATCATATGTGGAATGATTTTTGGAAGGACTTGGTTCGAAAGCTAGGAATGATCAGCGGCAGACAATGACCTCCCCTCACAGGTCGAGAAAAAGAAATCCACTAGGTACGCATGTTTACCAAATTTGAAGAGCTTGAAGAGCATAGTAGCTTTAAAATAGTCACGTCTTGATGATGTCGTTAGCCATGCTAGTTTCTTCTTGTGAGGGATGATATGTTCACTCCTCCTCACACCACAGACGTATCTAATTCCAGTGTTGACTAAGCGTTGCAGGATAAGATCCAGCTCATTTGAGAGATCACAGTATACCAAGGAGCAGTAGTCAATCAGTGGAAACAATAATGACCTGACTAGATGACACCTGAGGGCCTCATCTGCACAGCCGTGAAAATTATGGAGCCTATACATTAAGGTGTTAGCTTTCTTGCAGATAGAAAATACATGCTCTTTCCAAGAGAGCACCGAGTCAAGGGTGACCCCCAGACTCAGCACTGAAGATTCAAGAGGGATGGAGGATCCATCCAAGCACAATACCTGGCTAGCCTGGCTAGGATGAAATTGCAGTAGCGTTACGCTTGAGTTTGTGTAGTGTCTGTAACAAGTCCTCAAGAAGGCAGTATATGTAGATTTGCATGTCGCCAGTGTAAAGTAAGTAGTGAACATCAAGGTCAAGACACAGTCCCACATCTCCGATGTAGAGTGCAAAGAGAAGCGGTCCAATCATGGAGCCTTGCGGAACACCTCGATTAAGTGGCCAGAACGCCGTGAAAAACCTATCTTCCCTCATCACACACTGCTCTCTATCCGACAGATATGATGCTATCCAACGCACCACATCCATAGAGAAACCTAGCTTGTAAAGCTTACGAAGTAGAGTTGCGTGTGAGATCGTGTCAAAGGCCTTGCTGAAGTCAAATTGAAGTAATGCTGTGAGTTTTTTAGCGTTTTTTGCTGTACGTATGTCCTCTGTAATTTTCAGCAGAGCAGTTTGCGTACTGTATCCCTATCTAAAACCTGACTGATACCCATCCATGAGATTTTTAAATTCGACATATTTGCTGATCTGGTTAAAGACCAGTCTTTCTAGGACTTTAGAGAGAAAGTTGAGTAAAGAGATTGGGCGGAAGTAATTCGGGACTTTGGGGGTTGATATTTTGTTAAGCGCGAGAACTGCTGCTTGTTTCCAGACAGCAAGAAAATGAGTCTGTGTCAAGGAAGCGTTGGAGAGTTTACAGAGGATGGGTAACAGGGAAGGAAGAGCAGCTGCGAAGAATCCCTGCGGAAGGCCATCAACTCCCACCGATTGAGAGCCAGACTGAAGGACAGCCACTTCGATATCCTGAGGTGTAATTTCAGTAAACTGGAACTCCGCAATTCCCTCACTCTGCTCAAGTTCCTGAAGAACTCTTGATAGAGGAGGGGCCGTGTGGTCAGTGGCAATGTTAGCAAAGTGAGAGTTTAGTTCCTCCGCAGGGAGTTTAGTTCCTCTCCATGTGTGTTACTGGATTTGGGCACAAGACCAAGATTTCTAAGCTCCCACCATATCTCCTTACTGTCAGTCAGGCCCTCCAATCGACATCTGTAGTAGTCAAGTTTAGTGTTTTGTACGTGTTTAAAAGCTAAGTCTCGGCCTCTCTGTAGGCAAACAGGTCGCGTTGACGTCTTGTTCTTTGGAAATGTCTATACAGTCTGTTTCTATTTTTGTGAGTAAAGTATCCGTGTGCTGTGTGTGCCAAGGCTCCTTCTGTCTGCTCTTCTCAAAAGTTATGAGTGGAGCAAAACGGCCTATAGCTGAATTGAGATGGGTATAAATACAGTTTATGTCATCCTCCATATGAAGGTCATGTTGGTCCATCGCAGACCAGTCACACTCCGTCAGATAGGCACAGAGGGCCTCAGCATCAATCTTTTTGAAGTTTCTGTAGCTGAACGTGTGAGCTCCAGGTCTGTGAACAGCAATGTTGATGGTAGCCGCGATCAGGTCATGACCGTCAATGAAGGGAGCGTCCGTCTTCCAGTATTCAGTCACAGTGTCAAGGGCGTCCACCGAGCACAGATCCAGCCAGGTATCCGCACTGCCTCTATGAAACGTAGCTCCATAAGGGATGGAGTGTAACGAGTATTGCTCAATTAATTCACGGACAAATTTTGCATCAGACGACTGTGACAGTTGGTCTCCATTGAAATCTCCCATCAAAATTTTGGTACTGTAATCACTCAGATGTGTGCTGAGGTCCCCCGAAAAGTCAGTACCCTCCTTGAAAGGAGCATGAGAAGGACGATATACAACCCCAATAAAGATAGTCTCACCTGGGGCACGCAACTCACAGAAGAGGTACTCAGGTAGACCCGGCTGTCCAATCCAAGTATGGGTGGATGCACAGATCTGAGTAATGGAGATTGAGTTGTGGACGTAAAGGGCCACGCCACCACCGCTGGTGCTGCGATCTCTCCTGAGCAACCTATAACCATCTATAGTAACCATTGGGTCATTGTCATCTATATCTGAACTAAGCTTAGTCCCAGATACGCCTATTACGTGGAACAAGGGGTGAGAAACCACAAAGAATCTGATATCTTCAATGTGAGCCCTGATGGAGTTCGCATTGAAGTGACAGACCCGGAGATCATCCAGCTTACCAGAGTCCTAGCTGAACACGACGGAGTGATTGAATGTGAGTTAGGTGGAATGTATGAGAGTTTACGGTGGGAGGGAAAACTAGGATTATGGGAATCAGTAGAGTTATGTTGAATCACTGCTGTGCCGTTAAAAAATACTCGAGGTCTTCCTCAGACCCAATGCAGACCACCGCTTCGCCTCTTCTTCTCACGAAGATCTGTCCACTCTGGACGTAAGTGACGGGCAAGGATTCAGGTCACGGGTTCTGGCACGAACCAAACGATGCAGCCTGAAAGTCTCACCAGGCAAGAACTCGTTGAAATGAGAAGAGAAGCCGTCAATGTTGGAGGTGATTACAGTCCAGCTTCAATTAGTAGTTGGGGGTTGATTGTAGGAGTGTGTACATTGCTCTTCTTCATTTTGCTCCGAATGACCATTGATACAAGCGCTGGCGAAGCAAGGGTAATGATCAGAGAGGTGCGAGAGGGCGTGTTCGAAGTGACACGCGGAATTACTCCAGTTGATTGTAGAGTCTCAGCCGATACTGTCATTTGAGAAGCAGCCGTTTTCGCACTAGCTGGCGTGCGCGATCTGAGAATGCGAGCAGAGATAACATCACGCAGCTCTAGTTCTTCGTAGATAGCTTTGAGGCCGGCAAATGCGAGTCTACGAATGTCCCTCACCCCCTCTGTAGTTAAGCAATAGATAACAAGGTCAGATGACACAGCAGCAGCAGCCGCAATGGCAAAAACACATGAGGAGATGGTAGCTTGCATAGTTGCACGAAGTTGTCTTACTTCCTCAGTAGCAGACGCTGATGATTCGCCAGAACAGGTGCGAATGTGCTCATCAAGTTGAGCTCTAAGCTGAGCTTGGCCCTGTGTCAGAGTCTTCTGTTGCTGTTGAAAGATGTCCATCTTGCTCTCGACTTTCTCAAGCCGATTGAAAAGATCGGGTAGCTGCTTTAAAACTTCAAGATTCTTGGACAGATCATCAAGCTTAGATGTAATAGTCTTTGTGATTTGCGAGGTGATGGTCAGCTCGAGCTTCAATATTCTCGTTTCAAAATCAGCTCCAGAGAGAGTGTTTCTCAATCCGCTCTCAGAAGACATGTAAAAGAGAGAGTCTGCCTGACTGTGCTGGGATGCGGCTGAGTCCGGACGACTACGAGCAGCTTCAGGTGGCAGTGTGCTGTTTAGGGTCAGGTTGTTGTCAGCATTTCCCTATTCTTGTGATGATGTCTCGGATGGGGTCTGCGGCACCAGGCAGACGTAACAGACGCGTCTCGATGCTCCCTTTTCATCCTGCATATCATATATGTTCTGAATGACCCCACATGTGTCATGGTACCGGCCGCCGCATCTCATGCATTCTTGGTGCACAGTTTTTGCCCTAGGAAGTTTTCCACATCTTCCACTCAGCGAGCTATCACGTTGGGTAGGCATAGTAAGGCAAAAAGTGTGAAAAAAATCAGAAAGTGGGAAATACTTAAGTGCGACACCAAGCGACGCAGAGTGGGCCTAAAGTGCGTTCACGAAAATCAGCACGCAGCATGGTCCAATGCAGGATAGGCCTAAGTCGCGTGGAGCGGGCGCGCGCGCACGCCTAGCGAGTATGCGCGCGGCGAAGCAATTGATGCGCGTAAGAGTGAGAGAGACAGAAAGAGCGAGTGGGACAGCAGATTATCAGCTGATACTGCTATATATGTTGACTCACCAATGAAGTGATTATTTATATAATTACAGTGATGTTCTTGGAGTATCACTGCAAAATCAGTACGCACTGCACTCTAACTCCCAGTATGCAATTTACTGCCCATTTAACTCAGTAATTATATTATGAATTTATGCAGTACACTGCAATGTGCAATATTTAGCACGCTGTAGCCACAATTTCACAAACTCTCACTCACAGTTTTCAACAGTTTTTAATATATATCGTCATATATCGCGTGTAGCATACGAAGCAGTCCAAGATGATGAATAAGCAGCAGGAGATCTAGGGCAGCAGGTGTTCTAACCTCAAACCCGCAGAACTTGATCACTCAAATTTAACAACAATAACAATACGCCGGTGTTGTTGAGGCCGCTGCAAACCACAAAGTATCCGACACGAACAGATAGTGTAGTCGCGTGACCTGCATTTCGTAGCACTTTTCACGGCACGGGTCTACCCAAATTTTTTTGACGCATTTGGACCCCCTGAAAATAATTTTTTTGGGTAGAACACGCGAAAGTGGTTAGGTCAATTGTTATTAACAGAAATAGCAACAAATTCATAATATGCGCTATTTTGATCGGAAAAAATTTTTTTCATATTCTTCAGCTAATTTTAATTGAAAAATTATTCCATAATTTTTTTCGTAACGTTGATATTTTCCGAGAAAAAAATTCCTAAACTTTTAAAAAACGCTTATTTTGCAATTTTCAAACCGATTTTACATAAATAATTTTTGCATAATTGCCAATCCAGCGAGTGTGCATATTGTTCTTCAATCTCACATTTATCATATGAAACACTTACTTGTTGTAATTTTTTGTATTTATGACATTTTTTTATATGTAGAATCATGATGATATTGGGCCGGTACTTACCTTCATGCCGCAAGTGGTGGCTAGTATAACCGTGCGCGAGTTGCAGAAACGCTTGATTTGTGATGATAAAAAAATGTCATAAATACAAAAAATAACAACAAGTAACTGATTCATATGATAAATGTGAGATTGAAGAACAATATGCACACTTGCTGGATTGGCAATTATGCAAAATTATTTATGTAAAATCGGTTTGAAAATTGCAAAATAAGCGTTTTTTAAAAGTTTAGGAATTTTTTTCTCGGAAAATATCAACGTTACGAAAAAAATTATGGAATAATTTTTCAATTAAAATTAGCTGAAGAATATGAAAAAAATTTTTTCCGATCAAAATAGCGCATATTATGAATTTGTTGCTATTTCTGTTAATAACAATTGACCTAACCACTTTCGCGTGTTCTACCCAAAAAAATTATTTTCAGGGGGTCCAAATGCGTCAAAAAAATTTGGGTAGACCCGTGCCGTGAAAAGTGCTACGAAATGCAGGTCATGCGACTACACTAAGAACAACTTTCAGAATGTTTCTCTCTCTGAAAACACAAAAAGTTGCGGGAGAACTCGCAAGCAGTACGCACCGGCCGGCAGAGAGAGAGATAGATAGATAGATAGATAGATATGTTTTATTGTATAAAATATACAAAAATGGTAGTTACATAGTGTCAGTCATCTTTTTAAAATATCAGTCATTTAGTTAAAATATATATCACATATCATCCTTGTCAGACTTCTTAAACTAATTATCACAGATAATGCGTCAGTAAAGGTATAAATTTATACAGCTAGTCATGAGATTTGAGCTATTTAGTCGTAGGGTCAATCTTTATAAAATGTGTCAAAGACATTCATTCAGTTCTAATTCTAAAAAATAGTTTCTTATAGAACATTTAAAACTTAATAAGGACGGCAGGTTTCTATCAGAGGAGCGAAGGGAGTTCCAGAGGTGTGCCGCCTGCACCTGGAAGGAATTTATTCCGAAATCATTCCTCATTTTGGGGACCGAGAGTTCCGGTGCATCTCCCCTCGAGGGCCTTGTGGACACATACCTAGTGAAGAGGCTCAGAAGGTACTCCGGCTGACGAATGCGCAGGATCTTGTACAAAAGTACAGCCATAAAATATCGCCTCCTAATATCCGTGCGCATCCAGCCAAGCTTGGCCCTGTAAGGAGTGATGTGTTCGTCCCTCCTCACACAAAAAACATATCTCACACATGAATTTTGTAGTACCTGTATTCTGTGTTTTTGTTCTTGAGATGCGTCGAGGTATACCGCAGAACAATAGTCAAGATGAGGGAACAGCAGAGCCATTGATAAGCGTCTACGAAGGATCTCAGTCGTGTATTTGCGGAAAAATCTCAGACTATACATGGTTCTGTTGAACTTCTTTGTAATTGCATCGGTGTTTTGACGCCAGGATAGAGTTTCGTCAAGCACCACGCCGAGATCCTTGACCGTATCAGAGAACGGCACGCGAAAAAGAGAGAGAGAGAGAGAGAGAGAGAGAGAGGGAGAGAGAGAGAGGGAGAGAGAGAGAGGGAGTCAAAATCTGATAATATGAAAAGTGATGGCCTTTAGAGTGAAATAATTAACTCGTGATTTGATTGGTCTAGATCTAATCACGTGATTTGTAGTGGAGTGTACATAGATATACAGTGACATTTATATTATAGATAGAGAGTAGCCGATGACCATGATATAATAGGTTAGAATAGTCAGTTTCGTTGATGATTCTGTCATAAGTTTCGAAAATTTATTTTCAAAACTATAATTGTAGGTACGTGAATTTGATTGATGGTACGTGGATATTTTAGGCTACCTTTTAGTTTCAAACAGTTGCCGGATAGGATGGGATGCTCTGTTAGGTTAAGATGTCTGATTTGTAAGTTTTATGCAATGTTATGTGGTTTGATGAATAGTTTAGTGTTAAAAATCTGAAATCGTCTTGCGAGCTCAAGTGTCGTTAGCTCAGGATTATTTAAATAGAAGAAGATGCCAGTGCTCGATAATTCTTTCTAATACTCTTATACAGTTTTACATGGATCATAAGAAGTTAGGGTTCGGTTATTCATTTAGCTTTTAATAATTTGCATCATGAAATGAATTGAGATGTACGTCAGAACGATTATGGTCAAGAATCGTGGAAAAAATGATTGAAATATGATTTTGAAACGCATACATGTAAATCGCGTGCAGCGCGTTTGATGTATACAGATAAATACATATAAGCTACGCTAAATAAGACGTAATCAAAATACGACTAATTTTAACTCAAAAATACTTCTTTTGCCATGAAGGTATATGTATTACAGAAATGAATCTCATTGAGAGAAATAAATAGTTACAAGGAATTACAAAAAACAAATGCATAAAAATACTTAAAAATATGGTGCAACAGTTGCCCACTGGCAAGCTACGAATCCCTTTCAAAAAACCAACTGTGGACTGCCACATTCAATGAGGACAAGGAAGGCAGGTGACTCAAGGAAGATGGAAAAGAATCCCAGAATCGTGCGCAACTGATCTGAAATGAACGCATTCCAGTATCAGTGCGCGCCTCTGAATCACTGAATTCCCAATCAACCCCTTAGTGGCATAACCAGGCTGCTGCAACTTTGAAAGGAAATGATACTAAAATTTTCAGCGATCCCAGCGCGAAATTCTCCCACCACATCAAATGATGGTCTCACAATAAATTTTTCTCCGGTAAACCTTGCCATTGAAGCCCGACTCATACAACCACAGAGTAGAGTTACGTACCTCTTATTGTTTTACTACCTTCCCAAATCATTTATGATATCATCTCTTGATGGTTTTTTGGGAAAACTGCCCGGGCTTCCCAATATGTCAGATCAAAAATACAGCTTCACTTTTACACCATCTCGTCGGATGGGAGGATTATAGCTCTAACTTATTCTGGCTATGACGTAGTAATTCAACCGAACTTTCTCAATTCCATCCAGAAAATAACATATTTGCGTAGTGTCTCTAGCTTCTTCTTCTTCTAGGCTCTGAAACGAACAGAGTGTAATGAATCGAGATTCGCGACTTCGGATTTTTGCAAGATGCGCGCGCCTCGGGACGGGCACGAATTATTCAAACCGGCAGCGCGCCAGCCATCTCTAGCGCAGGCCGTGGAATTTACGCCGCGTAGATAATTGAAAATATAGAATAATCGCACAGAAAAACCAATAAGAAATCTACACCCAGTCACGTAACTCCGGACAGAATGCTTACACATATCTACCCCATTCACAGACAACTCTCACTGACGAGAACGACCACTCATCCGTCTTACGGACTGATCGAAGTCAGACTGCACCGAGTAAGCTGAACCCATTATCAGCAGATAGTCATCCGCGAACGGACAGATAGGAAAAACAAACCCATCCGGATACGAGACAGGCGCGGATCATTCAAACCGGCGGTACGCTAGCCATCTCTAGTGCAGGCCGTGGAATTCACGGGAAAATTCTCAGCGCAGTAAACAACCCACCGGAGTATTGCCTCGAGCAATATATCACGATATGCTCGAAACAGCCCCACGCGCGAACGTGCTAATCATTGGTGCTAATCCATGAAATGCGCAGAATTTCAAATAGAAACCCTCATAAAAGGGAGACTTTGAGGCCCAGGGAAAGGGCCTATCCGAACGAGCGCGATAAATATGCGCAGATTATGGAAAACGCGCAGGAATACGGATAACAACCCCCCTATTAAACAGAAATTACAGGGCCCAGCAGAATAAATCTACGCGGCTTAGGGAAACGCACCGGAATAAGGATGGGGCGGCGGGAAATTAGATAAGGCACGCGCGCAATGGGAACTGTCATAAAAAAAAGGGAAAAACACCCGACAGGAATGGGAGTCGCGCTAGGAAAAGGCGGCCAGGAAACGAAGCAGTGCGACCTAGATCGACGAGATCGTAGCCCGAGCCGGAACGAACGCGGACCAGGTTGCTGTCACGCACGTTCAATCGTCGCGCCAGACTACGCGCCCGGTGTGAACTGGGCTTTGGGGTTAGCCCGTTCACAACAAAGATTTGACAAGCGCATTCAACGTCGCGCCGGACTATGCGCACGGTATGAACCAGACTTTGGGGCTAGCCAGTTCATAATGTTATGAACTGGCTAGCCTCAAAGCCTAGTTCACACATGCGCGTAGTCCGGTGCGACGCTGAATGCGCTCGTCAGATCTTCGTTGTGAACGGCCTAACCCCAAAGCCCAGTTCACACTGACGGCTAAAAGCGCGAGTGACTGCAACCAGGTGCGTTCGTCCCGACTCGGCTACGGTCTCGTTGATCCTGGTCGAACTGCTTCGTCTCCTGGGCGGTTTCTCTCCGGCGGCAGGGCTCCGAGGTTGCTGTGGGACCGGCCGGCGACTCCAATTCCGGGCTCGCACCGTCAAATTAAGCGCAAAGCGCACGTCGAGTGGAGTAGGATAGGTGAGCGGGTGATTCCTCTGAATAAGAACGGCTCCGAGTAAGGTGAGTACACTTGCCGGGGCAAGTGCAGATTTATTGAATATTCTAGTACAAGTAAACAAAGTTGTACGGAGAGCGGTACAGAAGTCGCGATCGCGCTGTCCGTTCAAAAAGTTCCCTTCTCTGCCCGCGGCTCTCCTTTTTATACTCGCGTGGGGGCCCGCCCCTGGGGCTCGCCTCGCCCCCATCCTGGGGCGGACTCCTCCCGAGGGCGCGCAGAGATTGCCGGGGCGGGGCCCTGGGCCGGTGCTCGGCCTGCCCCTCTTTTCCGCGCCTCGCGTGGGCGCGTCCTTAATTGCGCGCGCCGTGGCGTCCTGAGCCTCGCTTTCCCTTCCCTTAATCCCGGTCGGGTCTTTCCAAAATTGCCCGGGCCCTGCCTAATTGCGCGCAGTTCGGTCCCATTTTTTTTCTTTGTGACCGTTACCCCTGTCTGAGCCGTTTAATGAGCGCGCGCCCTAAACACCTTTTTTCCTGGCGCAATTCCTTTTCTTTTATGACGGTTCTTATTGCGCGCGTGCGTTATCTAATTCCCCGCCGCCCCATCTTTATTTCGGCGCGTTTCCTTAAGCCGCGTAGATTTACCCTGTTGGGCCCCGTAATTTCCCTTCAATATGGGGGTTTTTGTCCATCCGCCTGCGCGTTTCTACATCTGCGTTCGCTGGGCCTCACAGTCTCATTTTTTTTTTATAAGGGTTCCGTCTGGAAATCTGCGCATTTCAGGGATCAGAACGTACGCGCGTGGGGCTGTTTTGAGCATATAGCGATTTATTGCTTAAGATCCCATTCCGGTGGGTTATTTATTGCGCTGAGAATTTTCCCGTGAATTCCACGGCCTGCGCTAGAGATAGCTAGCGTGCCGCTGGTCCGAATGATCCGCGTCTGTCCCGTATCCCGATGGATTTGATTTTCCCATCTGTCTGTTCGCGGATAACTGTCTGCTGATAACGGGTTCGGCTTACTCGGTGCAGTCTGACTTCGGTTAGTCCGTAAGACGGGTGAGTGGTCGTCCTCGTCAGTGGGAGTTGTCTGTGAATAAGGTAGATGTGTGTAGCGATTTTTCTATTTTTCGATCTGCGCGGCGGAAATTCCACGGCTTGCGCTAGCGATAGCTGGCGTGCTGTGGGTTCGAATAGTTCGCGCTCGTTCCGGGGGCGCGCGCATCTTGCAGCCGAGGTCGCGAATCTCGATTCATTACAATAACAAGAGCCATGTCGGAATTTTCTTCCGAAAAATCGGACCACTGTTAGTACCCGTAGTTTGTTCTCCTTCTCTCTTACTTCGTGGCGCCAACGCAAGATTCGCGCGCCTTCATATGTATATAGTAAGTGCGAGTGAGAGCAGAGCTACCTTTCTCTCTACCTCATTGCCGCCCTATGCCGATCTCTCGTATAAATAGACCTGCGAACAAGCGAAATCCATCATGACATTGGTAGCGATCAGACGAGTGGTCTCTATTGAACAATTTTTAGAGTAAACTCACAAACACCAATATTTTGAATTTTATTTTAATTGTCAATTAATGAAATGAAGATAATTCAATATTGCACAGATAATGATCCATAAAATCTGAGACTGGGTTGCATTGCGCTTCTTGGTAAAGACTGTCATTGATAGAATCCATTGTCTGGGCTGTAGTGCACTTCTTGGAAATGTGATTCTATCTACTCATTTGAACATATGGGAAGGAAAAGACGTTGAGAAATTCAAAACGAGCAAACTTGACCCAATATAATAATACTCATTGGGATAATTGTTAGAACTTTTTAAACTCATTGGGAGACACTAGTAATACTCCAAAGTAATCCAAAATATTAATGAAAACTGATAAATTTGGAAAATTATTGGGAACGTGGTCATCACGTGGTTTCAATATGGTGGCTCAGCTTGCCAAGGATGAGAATTGGGTATATGAGAGTCTGACAGTTACTTTTTCCAGTATACTGCCAAATACCTTCTATCCATGACAATTTTGGAGAATAACTGTCAGACTCCCATATACCCATGCTTATCCTTGTCAAGCTGAGCCACCATATTGACGCTATGTGAGTTCCCAATAGTACCTCCAAACCTGTTTTTATATTTCTTTACTTCAAAAATCTTCATCAGCGTGAGTTCTATAATAGATGGAAGAGTATAAATGTACTTATTTTATTATAGCTTTTCTAGTGTGAATCTCAAATGTTTCAATCAAGAAGTGAAAAAACTTTTGTGATAGATTCAAGTGTGATAATTGGAAATGTAAAAAAATTAGTTTTTCATCACTTGTATCGAAAAGTTGCATGTACTGCTGTTCGGTTACCATAGGAAAAGCCTAGGGCATGAAAATAAACTTTACACCCACAAACTTGACCAAAAACAGGTACTTTATGTTTACTATGACAGAGAGGCATTATCTAATTTACATACCTATACACAACTTATTGATTATTTTCCTTTCAAAAGAGTATTGGGATCTGACCACTGCAGACAGCATCAAAGTTTCTGTGAGCAAACTTCTGGTTGCAAATTATTAAACAGAGATGACCATACTTTTCGAACTTTCATTTGTATATCTACATATAGCTGTGAATGCGATAGACACAAAACCAGCAGTGGTCTGATCCCAAGAGGATATGTTACACCATAACTTTGATATCCTGTATTAATGCGTATGGAATTAGAGAGATACGAAGAATAATGCCCTAGCAATGCATGTATCCAATACTCAACTTCAACATACATTACTCAGAATAAGGTTTGATCATTGAATGCTGAAATCCTTATACATAATAGGGCCAAGTACATGAAAATGATGTGTGTTTTCGAGTTTCTAAAACTTATATCCATCCTGTATAGAATACAATTTCTTTATGAATATTCATGAACTGATTTCCCATGAATTTGTTCTAGTGGATATCAATGGTACATCTAAAATATGGATATTGTTGGATTTTCAAATACGTTTAATATTTTTGGCTAAAAAGTATCAAGGATTGACCTCGGATAAACTCTGATATTCATATTTAACTGGAATCTGAATGGACAATCCATTCTGTGAGTAGTGATCATGAATTTAATATTCATTGGTATCTTCTGAGAGAAACTCATTGGGAAATATCTCTATATGTGAATTTTCACCATACTTCGATCCTAAAACAAATGTATGAAATTACCTAGTTTGAAAAAAGTTTAAATCCATGGGACAAACAAAACTCATCATTCTACAGCAATTTCGTCGAAAGGGTTTTACAATTTTGTTATCAAACCACATTTTGATAACTGAACCTTAAAATTGAGTACAAAATAAATGTGATAACATTGTTAGAACACTATTTGGAGTATTTTATTACTTCAATGAGCTTGGACAAAGAAAATTGAGGTTACAGAAGAATATAACATATTCATGAGTTGAAATTTCATGATATAGAATTTATCAGTTATTTTATTTTATAATTTCATCAGAATGATTTTCCAACTCCAAGTGTCTACAAATGATTACATAGAAATATTTGATTCACATAAATGAAGACATCTATGGAAATGTTTATTCGAATGATTAACTCAATTATTAACTATGATAATATAAGTTGAGTATTTTTAATGTAACAAAAAGTTACAAATTATTATCTTAAATTATAATTATACATATACTAAAGTATTTACTATGTGGATACGGGAATGTGGTGTCTCGAAGTCATTCTGAAATTAATTTGTCAATTCTCCAACCGATAAAGTAATGAAAATATTATTCCACCTTTTTTTTTCTTCCAGTGGTTATCATCACGAGGAGATGTACCCATATTATTCCACCTTACTTACTATAACGTACGGAAGCCAGGTGGTACGGAAATGTACGGAAGCCTTTAGCCTAGTGGGGACGTCGGCAGGCAGACAGCATAGGCAGACCACGGATGTAGTATATAGGGATGGAGTGCAACGCTCGCGGGGTAGCCGCTGAGACGGGAGGGAGCCCCCACCACATTTCCTCGTGTTTGCGCCAAAAACGCAGACATTTACACCGCTGCACGTGTCCGTGTGCCTTCGCGGCAAGAGCCACTAACACAGCGATACTGAAGTGGAGGAGCTACCTTAACAGTTTTTCTTTTTCGTTCATTGCACGTAGAATCAGTTTCTTTTCAAGGATTTAAAAAAGGCAGTACTTGTTTATTCTGTACAATTCTTATGTCTGCCTCATATCGAAATGTTAATCATAAATATATCAGATACTCTGGATCAAAATTCTATACTAATTTATTAATGTATGCTTTTTATTTCGAATATGTTTATCTTTGTCGAATATGTCAATTTCTACAGGGAGATACTTTTCTTAATTTTATTTTCAAACAATTTTATTATTTTTAAATTTATTAGTCAACAGCGGAACGTGCGGAAAATTGCGTGGCAGTTACATTTTTTCCCCATCTCCAGTCCATCAGCTAATTTTCTCGTCCCCTCGCCTGAGAGGCATCGTGCGCACTTTCAAGAACATAAACATTTGTAAATCTAAAGACAAACCGTATAAACTTCACATGTACTAGGGGGGTACCCCCCTGCTCGCTTCGCTCGCCAACCCCCCGTGTGTTCTTTAGAAATCAATAATTTCAATAATAAGTGTAGTAATAATTAAAAGAAAATTACATTCAAAACAATAAAACTTTAAACTTGAACTTTCGATTTTGTTCGATTGAAAAGAATACTGAACGAACGATTCGAATCAAAATAAAAGATTAATGTCAGCTATATTCATGTTAAACGTTTGTTTTTGCTTTCTCAAAGAGAAAGCTTTGTAATGGGGCAAAAATCGACCCACCGAATCAGACCTCGGGACCTCGATTTTCGTAATCTACGGGTCGAAAAACATGGAAATCCAAAAGTGTCTGTATGTATGTGTGTATGTATGTATGTATGTATGTATGTATGTATGTATGTGTGTAACGTTTTTTTTCGTCCACGATAACTCTCGAAGAAATGGTCCGATCTTCTTGAAATTTTGCACACAGGTTAGTCGCGGCAAAATCTCGGCCGAGTTCAATTTTCAGCAAAATCCGTTGTTTATTTCTCTCGTTGCTAAGGTGTAAAATTTTTCGTTTCTTTTGTCTAGGATAACTTTCGAAGGAATCGTCCGATCTTGCTGAAACCGTTTCTAACGTGTTTTCTCACAAATCCTTATGAGTGCTCATTGGAGCAAGCCGGAAAATCAGTTTTAAGTCACACTCGATGGCCAAGGACACTGAATTGTTCTATTTTCTTCATAGCAACCGTTGTTTACTTCCCTAGCAACCGTTATGAAGGTTGGAAATTAATAATTTAAGACCTATTTCCATCATTTTCGACGGCAAGAACAAAATCTTCCCAATTAGCTCCTTAGCAACCGTTGTTCACCGCCCTAGCAACCGTTGCTAATGGGGAAAAAAATTGATGTAAGTTTCGTTTCCAGTATTTTCAACGTACTATAGAGAAGATTGGGAAAATTTGGTGTCTTTTGCCGTCGAAAATGATCAAAATGAGTCTTCAAGTGTGCTAAATACGGACTTAAGGGCAGTGCGGATCGATTTTGACCGCCATTTAACCGTATGACAATCACAAGATGAACTGATCGAAAAATTATGCAGGTCCAAATGTCTCGCATCGTGTAGAACCTAGAACAGTTTGCTTTGTTGCATTTGATCAAATATTAAGAGAGCCCGGTCAGACATCAACACTCGCAACATAGTTTGGTCAATTGAAAAAGAACGACACTTTACACAGTCACAAAGATACGAATTGAATTGATTAAATAATTTTTTTGTAATTTTTGAAAAATAGATGATAGTATCTACGCTAGTGGAAAGGTGAAAATACAGGTTTGGGACGCGTTTGTGGGTGATGTTGAAGCCTCTTTGAGAAAGCATACTGCTAAGGCACTTGGCAGCGGTATTCAGATTAATAGTGGGTTTAACTTTAGGTTAATAGTGACATGTGCTAGATCATATTTTTTGGTTTGGGTATTCCGCGTGTTCCATTTCAAATTTTCAGCAGCAGATTTTGAGTAAGATTGCAATGGTTGCTAGACACGTAAACAATAGTTGCTATGGGTAAAATGGAGATTTTGCATCGTGTGCAGTTGAAAATACTGGTAACGAAACTTACGTGAATTTTTCTTTCCCTTAGCAACGGTTGCTAGGGCGGTAAACAACGGTTACTGAAAAGCTAATTGGGAAGATTTTGTGTCCTTTGCCGTAGAGAATGATGGAAATAGGTCATAAATTGATAATTTCCAACCTTCGTAATGGTTGCTAGGGAGGTAAAAAACGATTGCTATGGAACAAATATAACAATTTAGTGCCTCTGGCCATCGAGTGTGATTTAAAACTGTTTTTCAAGCTTCCAAAACAACGGTTGCTAGGGATGTAAATAAACGGTAATTTCGACGAA
Organism: Aphelinus atriplicis; assembly: GCA_020882685.1. Taxonomy (NCBI): domain Eukaryota; kingdom Metazoa; phylum Arthropoda; class Insecta; order Hymenoptera; family Aphelinidae; genus Aphelinus; species Aphelinus atriplicis. Next base: position 24,587,599 of record CM037073.1, on the reverse strand, counting down.
TAAGTGGATTTATATTGAAAAAAACTTGTCCAGAATGATATTTAGACCTTTCCTTCTACTGCAGCAACGGTTTCTAGACACGTAAACAATGGTTGCTATGGGTAAAACGGAGATTTTGTATCCTGTGCAGTTGAAAATACTGGAAACGAAACTTACTTTTTCTTTCCCTTGGCAACGGTTGCTAGGGCGTATAACAACGGTTACTGAGGAGCTAAGTGGGAAAATTTTGTGTCCTTTGCAATCGAAAATTATGGACATGGGTCATAGATTGATCATTTCCAACCTTCGCAATGGTTGCTAGGGAGGTAAACAACGGTTGCTATGGAGCAAATATAACAATTCAGTTTTCTTGGTCATCGAGTGTAACTTAAAATTGAGTTTCCAACTTTCGAAGCAACGGTTGCTAAGGATATCAACAGTGGTTGCTATGGGAAATATCTCATCGATTCTCTTCGATTCTCATTGAAGGGAGAAAAAAGAGGTGAAAAAAGGGGTGAAAAAAGAGGTGGAAAAAAAGGTGGAAAAAAGGGTGGAAAAAAGGGGTGGAAAGAGGGATAAAAAAATGGGTGGAAAAAGAGGGTGAAAATGGGGTGAAAAAAAGGTGAAAAAAAGGGTGTAAAAAGAGGGTGAAAAATGGGGTGAAAAAAAGGGTGGAAAAAAGAGGGTGAAAAATGGGGTGAAAAAAAGGTGAAAAAATGGGTGGAAAAAGAGGGTGAAAAATGGGGTGAAAAAAAGGTGAAAAAATGGGTGGAAAAAGAGGGTAAAAAATGGGGGGCAACTAAGGGGGCAACTTAGGGGGCAACTAAGGGGGCAATTTAGGGGGCAACTAAGGGGGGTAACTAAGGGGGGCAACTTGGGGGGGGCAACTTGGGGGTCAAAATTTCCCACGGTGGCGGCGGTCTGGCTTTTAATATAGAGAGATATACTGACGCTGGTTTTCCCGCACTCGTGACCATGTCTGTAATCCTTATTATTGGAGTATAAAATGTAGATCCATTGTTTTGATTCAGAGACAGTTGCAGGTAATACCTGCATGGGATGATGGATCATTAGGGCACTCTTCATATATATAATGAAGATTGCCCTAATGACCCATCATCTATACATGTAAATATGTATATATACTTGGAATGAATGCAGGTCGTACCTGATCGATATGGGTCACTCGGACAAGCCTGAGATTTATTTGAATGGGGAGAAATATTTCTGCATATGCTATTGAGTCTCGCATTTGAGTCTCTGAAATTTATCATTAGTTTTCTTGGGACCAGAAATGGGCAGAATAATTCAATCCGCATTAGGTTTTTGAATCGTTTGATATCATGTCTTATTTTGAAAACAAAATTAGTTCATCGATAAATAATTTCATATAATCATATAATTTGAAAAAAAATTCAAATGTGATGAATAATATTCGTTTTTCACAGAGTTACGCAAATAGTTCGTTGCTTGCTAGAGGTCAAATTGATGTTAATCTAATGTATGTACATAAATAGAAAAAATAATTGAAGAGAAACTTTAGGATTCTCTCGAACATGACAATAAAAATACTCTCGATACATAGACCCGCAGGCACGCGCTCATTCGAAAATTTGTAAAGGCTTCTATCCACTTCAGTTCGAGGCGTTCGTGGCTACACAGACACTGCATCTGTTTAATGGTGTACAGCTACACCGACGAGAGAGAAAGTGTAAATGTCTGCGTTTTTGGCGCAAACCCCCTCCACTTTGAGAAGTGTGGGCAGCCACTCTCTCTCGACGGCGAGCATAGCATGCGCTCCGTCCATATATACTAAGTCCGTGAGGCAGACAGACATACTGTGGGGGATATGCTTCACCAGCCCGCCACGTGAGGCACCCGAGCAGCCATTTCGGCTTGGCTTCGATCGTCCTGAACTGAACGTAAAGACGGCAATAGTTTACTGAACGCATGTCGCATGATTGGACTGACGCCAGCATCCACGCACGGCGGCTCACAGATAGCTGAGTAGAATTAGGCTCAAAATGACCCTGGTATGGATGTTGCAAGGTGGTAGCAAAATAACAATTGGAATCGCTTCAGAACAGTCTCAAGAAAGACATGTTCACTCCCGCACGCTGAAAAATATGTGCGTCTTGAGTTATCAACAATTTAGTGAAAAAATTTGCATTTCTTTCATATTATCGCGAATAACTCAATAACTATAAGGTTTAGAGAGATAATTTCCAAGAAAAATTATGTTTCTGACAAAATTTTGCACAAGATAGCATTGGTTTCATATCAAAAAATATATTTTTAAAATGTGTTATAGCTTAAATAACATTAAAAAAGCAATAAAATGTTAACATATTTTTACAAGTAATTAAAATCGATTGAAATGCTCGCCGTCTAAGATTTGGGTACTTCATTATGATACAAACACCCATGCAAAATTTCATTTGAATCGGATAATTAGTTTTTGTGCAATCCATGTGTTAACTAATATTTTTGCAAAAATTGTCAACGTTGTCACATCCAGAATCTGGCCTGAAATCGGTCGCCAATTTTTTTTAACATTCTTTTTAAGTTGATCTTTCGATTGGATTAGTTATTTCTACCATTTCACATACTTTTACAACTTTATGATTTTTTTTTTAAAACCGATCAAATTTTACCTTATAAATAAATTGAATATCTTCCCCATTTTTAGGTCTTTTTGAAAATTGAAAAAAAATATGAAATCTATATAAATAGCCGCTAACTTTAATTTTTTATTTGTCGAAATCGGCCCAGTAGAACCGGAGTTATATTGTTATAAACATATTGGTTGTTTACGTCGAAATAGTAGCACTACAGCGATAAAAAAAAATCGTCGCCTGGGGGGAAAAAGCAACGATCTCAGAAACGCGCTAAAGAAAGATCTATTTCGATTTAAGCGAAATAAAAAGATCTATTTCGAATGGAGCGAAATAAAAAGATCTATCTCGAATCGAGCGGAATAAAAAGATCTATCTCGAATCGAGCGGAATAAAAAGATCTATTCCGAATCGAGCAGTATAGAAAGATCGTTTTCAAATCGACTTTTAAAGAAAGATCTAACTCAGATTTTACATTATAGAAAAATCTATCTCAGGTTTAATTTTATTTTGCGGCGTTTTTTCGAGTTCGGAGTTGATGCGGTACGGGCGCACTAGATCTTTTTATTTCGCTCAATTCGAAATAGATCTTTTTATTTCGCTTAAATCGAAATAGATCTTTCTTTAGCGGGTTTCTGAGATCGTTGCTTTTTCCCCCCAGGCGACGAAATACTGTTGGCTTTTCTAATATGTACTGTATCATGGTACTTTCGATGAAATGTGTTCCATGATGAGAATGTTTGTAAAAAAAATTCATGAAACAGTCCGATAATGCCCGAAATCGGCTCTCTCAGCCGACTCGCCGGCCGGGCGGGGCCGAGCGCGCGGCAGCCTCGCGAGTCGGTGAATATCGACTTCAAATTGGACTCGCTCGGAAAAATCCTTGATATCTCTATACCTATTCATCGTAGAAGGATGATTTTTTTTAACTCGATATGGAAAATCACGAGAAATGCAATGGTCGAATCAGCACTTCAAAAAAGTTATCATATCGCTCTACATTTTTTATGTTCCTTCCTATTTATTTATAAATTGACAGTAAGTCACGTTGAACAACCAATTTTCAACGTGATTGCCTACATATATTCATGCAAATCGAGGGACGCTCATCAGCTTTATTTTCTCTTTTCCATCGCATATATAATCGAAGAACGATGAAAACGATGAAAACTTAGAATTGAGTGATATGAGCGATATCGAGGATGAAAGTGAAATAGAAGATTCTGAGGTATTATATCTTTCTAAAAAGATGCGAATAGAATGAATGAACATGTATTCTGTATAATAAGATATGAGATATAAAACAATGAACTGTTATTTATTTACTCTTAATATACTTTGAAATTATATAATTACGTTGCATGTAAGAAAAAGAAACATGAAAAATGATAACTTTTTTGAAGTACTGATTCAACTATTGCATTTCTCGTGATTTTCCATATCGAATTAAAAAAAAATCATCCTTCTACGATGAATAGGTATAGAGATATCAAGGATTTTTCCGAGCGAGTCCAATTTGAAGTCGATATTCACCGACTCGCGAGGCTGCCGCGCGCTCGGCCCCGCCCGGCCGGCGAGTCGGCTGAGAGAGCCGATTTCGGGCATTATCGGACTGTTTCATGAGTTTTTTTTACAAACATTCTCACCATGAAACACATTTCATCGTAAGTACCATGATACAGTACATATTAGAAAAGCCAACAGTATTTTTTTTATCGCTGTAGTGCTACTATTTCGACGTAAACAACCAATATGTTTATAACAATATAACTCCGGTTCTACTGGGCCGATTTCGACAAATAAAAAATTACAGTGAGCGGCTATTTATATAGATTTCATATCTTTTTCCAGTTTTCAAAAAGACCTAAAACTGGGGAAGATATTCAATTTATTTATAAGGTAAAATTTGATCGGTTTTAAAAAAAAAATCATAAAGTTGTAAAAATATGTGAAATGGTAGAAATAACTAATCCAATTGAAAGATCAACTTAAAAAGAATGTTAAAAAGAATTGGCGACCGATTTCAGGCCAGATTCTGGATGTGACAACGTTGACAATTTTTGCAAAAATATTAGTTAACACATGGGTTGCACAAAAACTAATTATCCGATTCAATTGAAATTTCGCATGGGTATTTGTATCATAATGAGGTACCCAAATCTTAAACGGCGAGCATTTCAATCGATTTTCATTACTTGTAAAAATATGTTAACATTTTATTGCTTTTTTAATGTTATTTAAGCTATAACACATTGTAAAAATATATTTTTTGATATGAAACCAATGCTATCTTGTGCAAAATTTTGTCAGAAACATAATTTTTCTTATAAATTATCTTTCTATACCTTATAGTTATTGAGTTATTCGCGATAATATGAAAAAATGTACATTTTTTCACTAAATTGTTGATAACTCAAGACGCACATATTTTTCAGCGTGCGGGAGTGAACATGTCTTCCTTGAGACTGATCCCCAGGTGTTGATCCGGGTCACCTTTGCACGACCGCTGATATTAACTGTGTGCTTCGGCCACCGGTAAGCCGCCTGTCCTCGACTATATTGACGCGTATTGACGCCGCCGACCTCAAATTACCTTATTTGGTAAATGAACCAAACCGTTGTTACTTCAATCGTGCGTAGAAGTCGTGAATTCTCCCTATGCCAAAGATCCCATCCCTAGGTTAACGAGCCTCAGCCGGGTTCCAACGTGCGTTCGCGTACATAACCCCTAGCAGCTAGCTCTGCAACAAATCTCGACTCGACGACCACCGTCCTCGAGGCGGCTGGCGCGCGTCTTCCCCACCGCAAAGCTCGTCAAGAAGAGCAGTGTCGGGCCCTGCATGATGTAAAGAAAACAAGGTGTGTTCTTGCGCATACTTTTTCTCTGCCAATCAGAATTATGCTCCCAAACGACGCCATATTGAATGATCATCCAATGAAAATGAAGGAGCATATTTTAAAATGCTGAAAGGTTACCAATTCAATTTTACAAAGAACCATGTACGAATATTTATTTATCTTCATCAAAAATTCTCTAGAATATAAATTTTTCGAATAAATTCATTAAAAAAATCAATCAACAATGTGACAAGTCATTATGACAAGTCATTATGATAGTATAGGTCTTAGCAACAATAATATATAAATTGAAATCATGGAAGAGAAATTTTTTTTATATACTTCATATAATCATTTGTCTGGTAATGTGTTCAAACATTAAATGCAACGCGTTTAACCCTCAGGGTACGGACTGGGTTACCGTAACCCGAGCGAAATTTGAAAGAAGCGCCATACGAAGAGAAGTCGGTGATGGGGGTCCGGACCAGGGGGGGAAAAAACTTATAGGTACACACTATTAGAGGCCCAAGCGGCAGAGTCAGTCTCCGCTTTGTGTCCGAGCTAGACACATATGAACATTGTGCTCGGGTGTGGTACACCCAGTCCGTATCCAACGTTACAAAATCCAAAATTTTCAAAAATATAAAGTTTTAATTTTCGTTTGTTTGCCGCTGAGGAATAAAAAGGTAAGTAAGAATACGTACTCTTTACTTAATTTTGTAGATTCTAACCTCAAAATAACGCGTTGTACATGGTGTAAGCGAAGTATTGTAGTAGATCTCAATCACTTGAACGTACGTCTTATATCGAAATCTTTGCCGCTCGTAGTGAATTATAACTCATTAAATTTTGTTCCTTGTAATTTTTTATTACAGTGAAAACGAGGAGTTCAGCGTTACAGAGAACGACAGTGACACCGACGACGCCGTAGATGCGGAAGAGGAAAGTTCCCACGATTCTGAAGCAGACGCCGACGAAGAGGATGCCGAAGAAGAGGCAGAATAGGCAATGTGTAAAGAGCACGTAGCGAAACTGTGCTGCGAGTGCGGCAATACTATGTAATATGACTTTTGTAACCTTTTGATAATAAATATTCGTCTTTAACAATTATTTTTGGTGTTTATTTATATAATACTACTCAACAATATCTGAGAAACAATTTTTTTACGCTCAAAGTGATTATTTTTAACTTTTATCATCATAAATCAACGAAACAACGTTTTTTCGCTAACTCAAAAAAAGGCGTATTTTCATTTTTCAAAAAAAATATAGTTTTTGGAATAAATCAAGAAACCGTTATGGACATTTGAAAGAACTACTTCTTACCTTTCAAACGCGAGTTATACAATGTTAATATCTTTTTTTCTCAAAAAGTTACAGCATTTTGAAAAAAAAACGTTTTTTTACAAAAAAATTTCAAGACTCGTTCACATTTTTCATTATAATTTTTTTTCAATCAGTTAAATGATTAATCTGATAATTCTATCATATTCTTCAGACAATTTCACACAAAATGAAAAAAAAATTATTCAAATTGACAAAGTGCAGCTCGAAATAAACCCAATCAAAGTCGCCGGGTTAGGCTAACCCATGTCCGTACTAAACGTAACTTTTTTATAGTCCGTACCCTGAGGGTTAATATGTTATGAAATTAAATTATGATAAGTAGCATAGTTATAATAAAAAATGTGTAACGTAGATAAAATTTGAAACTGTCAAACTGTCTCCCAGTTTTTACATGAATACATACTGCAACGGTCCCGTTGCTCATACACATGCACACATACACACACAGTCATACATTGAACACACTCGGCGCCAAGTCGCACGCTTTCCCCCGCGCTGCGACTATACCAGTTGCGCAGTCGTTCACTGCGCAGCACCGCGAGCCCGGAACGCCGGCCGAGCTAGTGAGCTCCGCTTGACCGGCATTCTCGTCTCGCCCGCCACACCGGATAGCAGCCTCAATTCGAGCTCCCGTACCGAGGATCACAAGCGACCCTGCACGTGGCTACGACCTGGAGGTCGATTCGAGTAACGACGACGACGACAACGAGTAAGTAAAGTTAGGCGGAAGCTTCGGGAATAGCCAACAAACGAAACCATCGCTTGCCACGGAAGCTTACGGTTGAGCTTGCTCAGCACGTGTTATCCACGGCACTGGGGTAATATCCTCGAAAATCCAGCTAACTCCTGGACAGAATAGAGGATTCCACTACATCGCGTCGCGTCGCGTCCCTCCCTTGATTAGCTCACTTTTGCGGTCTATTAGTTATAAGCGCGCCGCGGAAACCACCGCCATTTTTATTGTTCGCAGTGTGCGGGGCTGCGTTTCACTAGTAATACGTATTTTCTAACATGAGCGCTGGGTAGCTACGGCGGATCCAGCAGGATTGTGAATGAATCCAGCTGGATTTCCTCGGAATCAGCGGTGGGCTATGAGAGTGAATCCAGCAGGATGATGATGAATCCAGCTAGCTGAATAAGAATAAGATCAAAGAATGAAAAAATGTAGATGTCCACAAAGGTTGTGATTCGATTAAGTCATTCAGACTGCATATAAATATATATATATATATATATTATCACCGCCGTATTTAATTGTTATTATTAATTACGATAAGGGCCATAGGGCCTGGAGCATGATAACATATTTGTATGGCGCGCACGAGGTGGTGAGACTCGTGTGCGCGGGAATGGGATCTTTGGCAGGAACAGTGTGGCAATAAACAATACAAATCGGTTCTGACGAACACAAGAATTTATTAAATAAGAGTAAAAAAGGAAGATACTATACAGAGGCGTCGAGCCTCATGTCGCGTCTTGCGGGCCGGAGCGAGAGAGAGCGTGAACGCGTGTTGGTCGGGAGAGAGAGAGATGGTGATCGTGCGGTACTCACTCGGCGACGCGGCGATATGCTCCGGCGGTTGGCGATGCTCGTCCTCGGCTCGGCCTCGGCGTGCGGTAGCGAGTTGGATGTCGTGGGGAAAGGTCTGCTGTCGTCCTCGGGGTCGCGATAGCCCGGGCGGTCTCGTGGTTTCCAGGGCACGTGGTATCGCGCGCGAGGGCCGGCAATAAACTGGTTTGCTTCCGCCGCACGCTCGGCCGGCCAAGCTCACTTCGGCCGTGTTCGGCTGACGTCACGCGGCGCGAGACTTGAATCTCAAACGCGACGCGGTCTCTCTCTCTCTTACCTTGTCGGCAGCGCTGGCTCTCTCGCTGGGCGCTGAAACACAACTTAACATTAAGTATGACATGGCATTGTGAGGAGAGATCTCACATATATATATATATATATATATATATATATATATATATATATATATATATATATATATACTAGCGTCCCCCGTCGCGGCTTCACCCGCGAATATGTGTATTGAGTTCGAAATGTTATTCTCATTTATTGTTGAAAAACTCGTATAAAATGTATTTATTTATAAACTTAGTATAATTTGATTCTTTGTACCATTACATAAATTCGGAGGATTTAGATTACGTAATAGCATTATTGGAGAACCAATTTTCAATTTTAAGTCATGAGGTGGAAAGCCTAAAGGATCAAGAGAGTTCAGAAATTCTTGAGGGTAGTGTACAATTTCATCAATGTTAATCACTGTATCGATAGAATGATAATGTCATATTTCTCCATCTAACTTTCTCAAAATAATATTATTAATATTATGAGCGGTAGCATTTCGAGGCGTTATGGTTGCCCTCTCGCATAACCAATTGGAAGGTTTGTCAGAAAGACTTTCAATTTCTGGATAGACTTTAGAAATCAGGTCCATGACTGTATTGATAGTCGTTCCTACTTTTGTATCAATATTTATGGTATGCGTGATCATAAACGCTCATTTTACGCATCGATTTTTGTGCCTTAAATGCGATTTTATGTACCAGTGCTTTTGCCCAATTATTATAGCACTAGTGCGTAAATTCGGATTTTACGCACACTAATCAATGCGTAAAATTCGCGTTTGATCACTATGCCGTAAAATATTGTATGCAACTCGTGAAATACGATTCCACGCACTCGTATGACCACCTAGCCCTCGTTCGCCGGCTTCGCCGACGACTCGTGCCAGCTTGTCACACTGTTGCCTAAAATCGCATTTAACGCACTAGTTGCATAAGATACTATTATGTAATCATTTTCATTTGATACTTTCTCATCTCCAATTTTTAGAAGTTCAAAAGGAAATTGCAAATCCCGACCTCCAAAGGGAGCTCTCATATTTGTTCGTAAATGTAATTTCTCTATCAAATTCCAAATTGAAGATGACTTCAAACATGCTTTCACAATGTCAGCGCGAGTTCTTTTTTCAATCACAAGCAAAGTTTGCCGAAAGTCTTCAGAGAAAACGAAAGTTATTTCACCCATAGGTTTGTTATTAGATTTTAAATCTCGTAACGTGCGATCCAGAGCTTCAATATGCCAACGGTGACTCATAGTACATTCATCCCATACTATAAGAGAAGTTTCTTAGATAATTTTGCATGCAGGACTATTTTTTTTCATTGAACATATTGTATCTTGGCCAATGAAAACGTTCAAAGGTAATTTGAACGTGGAATGGGCAGTTTTGCCTCCAGCAAGAAGAGTTGCTGCAATACCTAAAGATTCAACAGCTAAAACTAAAGCACCCAAAATACGAATTTGAGCTAATATTGAGTTGAGCAGAAAAGTCTTTCCTGTACCTCCAGGGGCTTCAATAAAAAATAGTTTCCCTAGGCTATTATTAACACTGTTGGTAATGAGATCAAATGCATTCCTTTGATTTGCAGCCATTTCAGGTATATTAGATTCCAAACAACAACGCATTCCCATAATGTTATGTGGATTCTTTAAAGCATTATAGGGATCACAAACATTTTGTGGAACACGAATCGGCGTAGGTAGACCGAAATCAATCAATCTGCACAATCCAGGAGCTTCATCTATATTCATAAATCCAACTACGATATCTTTTATATCTCTTATATTAGCGTAATTTTCTGATGGATCATACTCAGAAGCAGATCTTCCACGTATTATGAACGGGGCTTCAATTATTCGATCCTGACGAACGGATTGCGTTCGTCTGGTTCTAATCATATACCGCCCAATGTTACTTCTGGGTCTCGGCATTATTACCAAAATTATTTGGCAGCAGGGGACTGAGATTCAAAAGATCCCAGGGAGAGGCTGAGCTCATTTTCAAGCTCTCCTATTTAGCCGATAGAACGCTGACTCTCTTGCGAGAGAGCGCCGCGCTATACCTTATACACGTGCGACTCAACGCCTCGCCATCTACTGGCGCGCCATGGTACTTGGTCAGTTACCCCCACCACAGAAAAATGTATTGTCTATTTCTCGGTTTCTACTCAAAATTTTCAAATGCCACGTATCCATAAACATGCCTGGAGTGGTCAAGAATCAAGTATCAAAATTTCATGAAAATCGGTTCAGTAGTTTTTGAGATTAGCGGTCACAAAAAACAGGCTGTCCTTTCATATAGTAGTTGTAGTAGTATATATAGATGAGAAATTAACCATATACCTGTCTGAGCCATCGTAATGCAGAACTATGTAGAAGGTGAATGCGCGTTTTCATAATATGCAAAGTTGAAAGAAAATAATTAATTGTAGAATTTCTATTATCTCAAAAAAAATATAATAATAATAATAATAATAATAATAATAAAGATGTGAATCTGATTGGAAAGTAGAATTTTGTGTCAATTAGGGGGGTGAGAGAAATGAATACATTCATAACAAAAATTTTAAGAATAATGCAATATCTATTTAATAAACTCATTATCTAGGTACAAAGTTCTCGTAAAACTAACTTATTATCTAAATACAAATTCACTCAGAACAAAGGCCAACTGGCGGCTAGGCTGTGGTAACTTATTAAAGAGATACAAATAATTTGAGTAAGGTATACAAATATGAGCGGTAACAGTCCAGTTTCGCGAATAAAATCTAGACCAAAGGCCAACCGGCGGCCAGACTGTGGTCAAGGCCATGTAGAAAAAGGGTACGGTCCTCACAGTCGAGTATCCGTCCATCGCGTACAAGAGAATTTTTGAAACATGTAGCTAGCGCAATACTAGGGGGGCACGACCCAAGCGCAGCTATCTCTCCAAACTCCTCAAGGCAATTAGAGCACCGTGGAAGCCGGAGATTGCGCACGTGTCCGACCCAGTGATACAGCGCAGGCAGCCAGCGGGAAAACTCTGGGCATACCCGGTAACACCGTCGATAGATCATCGTGTGGGGACAGTGAGCGCGCGCATATCCGACCCGGACGTGAACAATGCCGGGCAGATAACGACCGAGCCCAAGATGACGTTTGCCCTCGAGATGGCCAAACAGAGTATCGAGGCTAACGCTATTAAAAATTTCACGATGCTCGTGAGGAAACGACGCGGTCACGGGAGCCAGAGCAGGGACGGGCGGGGCCGCGGGACCCGGAGCGTAGAGCCGAAACGGGATTGGGAGGTAAAATGAAAAGGGGTACGGAGGACGGGATAGGAACACCAGGCGGGCACGGAGGCAGGGAAGCGGTGACGGGAGCAGGGGATACCGGGACGAAGGCACGCGAGGGAGGCAGGCGAGGAGCAGCGGCAACGGGAGAAGAACGCGGACGGGAAGCTATCGGGACGGGGGGAAGACGGCACTGACACCGGGGACCAAACCCCGTTCAAACACTCCAGCCGCAAGCCCAAGTCGCGGACATTAGCTGGGGTGCCGCGGGCAACGCAGCAACAGGTGCTTGAAAACGCGCGCGCTTCATGGTCACCGGGGTCGTGGACCAAGAAGCCACCCGTTTCTCCACCTTCACCGGCGCCGGCGCTGTAGGACGATAGGCACTCGGGACAGTCGCGCTTCTTACCGCCAGAGCCCCTACAGGACTGAATAAACCCAGTGTGCACGGTCTCTGCTGGTAGGAGACGGTGGACACCGGGATCAGCACGCCGAGGAGAGAACTACCACGGCCGTCAGTAACGATCACGGGCCGGATGCCCGCCAAGTCCAGAGTTGGGGAGGAGAAGGCGCTCGCTCCTGAACTCCCTGCAGAAAAGAGAAAATTCCATACGTAAACGAGGCCTGCAGAAAATTGAAAAGGGAGGGGCTATAAATCAGCTTGAGCCGGCAATCAAACGTATTTGAAATTTGGAGGGACAAGCGCGGGGGAATCCCGGTGGGCATATGAAATGTCGGCTCGATGGGCCGACGCCAACTGACGGGGCCGATAACGACGAGGTAGACGAGCAAGACAGCGATGAGACACGAGGTTGTTGGACGTTCAGGGAGGGCATGACGGGCTCATCCTCGCCACTGGATCCCGCCTCGAAATTGTAATAAGACATCTGAAAGGGGAAGAACGTTAATTACCGGCAAAAAAACGTAGTCACACGCACCTGGCGGGGCCGCGGATAAACAAAAAGGCCGACGGAAAATGGCAGACGCGCACTATCGACACAAGAGAAGAAAAAACACGTAGCAACAAGTACCAATGATGAAGAACGCGCCGCGGGGAGTGCACCATGCGCCAACAAGCAGAAAATGCGTTGCGATGATCGCGGAAACGCCGCGCGTTTTAACTGCGCTTCGGAAGCACCCCACTACTCACGCCGCGATGATCGCGGAAACGCCGCGCGTTTTGACTGCGCTTCGGAAGCGCCCCACAACTTACGCCGCGATAATCAGGAAAATGCCGCGTGTTCTAAGACGTTTAGACGCGCACTACGACGTACCAGCGATAATCGTCGAAAGGTTGCGCGTTTTGACTGCGTTCAGATGCGCACCACAGCCTGCACGGCGGTGATCAAACAAAGAACCGCGTTAAACACGTGCTGACAGTCGAACAAGAGACCGCGTAAAGCATCAAATAACGCGCGTCACTAGCATGCACACTCACCACCACGCCGACGACGAAGGGAAGCGCCGCGTAAATTAGCTACGATCGAAAACTGTTAAACCATTGAGCTCCGAGGCACTCCAGCATGTGACGCCCCCGGCGACAGAGCAGTCAAGCCTCAAGCGAGACTTGCCGACGGCGCTCACTCTCACTACAGCCACCGCACTATGGGCAAAAACGGTAAAATCGGCAACTCGTGCTTATAACTTTTGAAGGAGGCCATATTTTTTGATGATTCTAAAACGAGATGAAAGCTAAACATCTATAGGATAGATATTAAATAGTCCCGAGCTACAGAATTGATTTTTTATTCGGAATAAAGTGATTTGAAAGAGCAAAAAATGGGTAGATTTTGAAAAATTCAAGAAATATTCTATCGATCGATGTGAACTAAAATATGAAAAACAGCATGCTATACCTTGGAAACTCACTTATAAGACCCTGAAAGAATTTTTGAAAAATGTTGATAATTACTCTTGTAAATTGCAAATGAAAAAAAAACTAACTCGGCAACGAATAGACACATCAACTTCGAATTTCACTGGAAATTTAGATAAATATCCGGCGATTCGCAAACCAGTACTGAGAAACAGAAATATTAATTTACTTTACAGGGAATCGAAGGAAGAAAAACTCTTTTGTCTGTGAGCCAGGCTATAAAGGCTCATCAGTAGCTTGTCATAAACACTCCGTCCCGACCAAAAGACTGCACTTCGGAACATGTGGGATGTAGTAAAGGGACCCACGCACTGTTGGTGTCAAGCCTAAATCCAAGATCCTACCTCTGCTTGGCTCGTTTTAGGCCTGACCTAAGTAGTGCGCGGGCCCCTTTACTCCGCCCCACATGTTCCGAAGTGCAGCCCCAACGAGAAGGAGTTTTTATGGCGAGCTACTGACGAGCCCTTATAGCCTGGCTCACAGACAAAGGAGTTTTTCTTCCTACCATTTCCCTATCCGTCATTTTTCACGATTATCTAATAAGTAAATTAATATTTTTGTTTCTCAGTACTGGTTTGCGAACCTCCGAATATTTATCTAAATTTCCAGTGAAGTTCGAAGTTGATGTGTCTATCCGTTGCAGAGTTAGTTTTTTTTTTCATTTGCAATTTACAAGGGTAATTATCAACATTTTTCAAAAATTCTTTCAGGATCTTATAAGTGAGTTACCAAGGTATAGCATGCTGTTTTTCATATTTTAGTTCACATCGATCGACAGAATATTTCTTGAATTTTTCAAAATCTACCCATTTTTTTGCTCTTTCAAATCACTTTATTCCGAATAAAAAATCAATTCTGTAGCTCGGGACTATTTAATATCTATTCTATAGATGTTTAGCTTTCATCTCGTTTTCGAATCATTAAAAAATATGGCCTCCTTCAAAAGTTATAAGCACGAGTCGCCGATTTTACCGTTTTTGCCCATAATGCGCCGTGACTCAAACCACGATCGAGCCCAAGCATTTCAGTTTTGCAGATACATTTATACGTATCAATATTTCAGAGCCTTTATTTACATCAGACGCCTCTCATATTATCAGAGCTAATAAATAGATATTAGTGTGTAAAAGTGTGTGTGTATAATTGTGTGCACCTGCCCACCCAATTCCCAGTCAACTCCAACAGGTTTCGGGACAGCGCGCGGGAGGTGACATTTGCCGAGGTCGTTAGCTGTTTGGTTTGCTGCAGGTTTCTAACCCTAATCAGCAAGAGTGAGTACTCGGTCAGAGTTACGTATCAGAATGTACGCGCCGAGCGAAATATAGATCGCGGGAATCATTCAGAGAGGAAGAGAGCGTAAACACGAGTCAGGTGAACGATACCGAGTTCTTACGCGTTTCCGCAATTTCCCCCACACAAAGCGTAAAAATCACAGTGTGTGGGGAAACATAAAATAGAATGATTTGCCGCGGCGAGACAAAGTTCAGAAGTTTTTTTTTCCGTTGTCTCGCCGAAAGCTGAGTCAGACGCTGATTCCCGGAAAGAGGGGTGGGCGCGCGGCAAGCGCGAGCCCGCGTTCGAGCGCGAGCGCCCGTCCGAGCGCGCAATGTTTACATGCCCATATATGGCAGTACATCGCCCGACAAAATAATACGGAGTAGAGTGAAGCTTTCAGAAGAATTAAGACGGAATAAAAACTACTTTCTTTCAGAGTGTAATTCAGTTACGAATTTTCCTAAAATAGATCAAGGGTCTATACACGAAACTGTGGTACAGTGTAGTGTCTCTTTGCTTTACGAGCATTAATTATTATTTCTCACGAAATACGCGGCCGATTCGCGTTCTTCGGTCACGGTACACGTGTGCGATCGCCCCTCGCACATTATTGCAGGGATAATAGCGGTGCGTTATTTCACGTTGGGAGGGAGCACGCGTGTCGCGCTGAGGCGTGCAGCACTGACGGCCAGTCTCTTCCTCGTCAAGTCCGAATCGTGGTACGTCCGGACTAGACAAGAGACATACATTCTAACACAAATACAGAACATACGAAAATAATTTTTTTTCTGTTATTTGTAAATAGATGAGTCAGAGTAATTCCTACGCGGACGATTCTTTAGAAGGAAGAATAACCCCAGTAGACGATACATTACACTCAGATGGTAAATTTTTTTGTAGTTTTATTTTACACAATATTGTAGAATTATATACAATTTATCAGATGAAAAGGCCTTTACTTTTTGTGGATGTTGAGCGTTTTTAATTGAAAAACCTCAAAATTATTCAGAATAATTGTTTATACACATATCTCAGGGAACAGAGATTAAAGCTACACTCCAACAAAAACCCCGCCCAGAGTCGTAAAAAGGATAACCTTGACTAACGGCGTACAAACCCTAACATATGTAAATAAAGCGAAACCGCCCACTCCAGAGGAAATGATGATCAGATGGGAAAAGGTCCTGAAAAAGCAAGAAGCATCCGCCAAAGAGATGGCGGAAGCTTCTAAAATCATGATGGAAACCAATAAGGACTTGGCGGAGACTGCCAAATGCTTGAAAAATGCAATGAAAGAGTTTGCTGAGCAAAGTTCCAGACGTTTAGAGGTGAATCAAACTATCTTAAACTCTACCGTTTCAGACGCAACAATACCCATCAGTACTGACACTACTACATTAGACGGTTTAAATCAGACGTTCCAAGAACTCAGACGCTCCATCGATAACAAGACTGGACCAAAAATAAATGTTAAAAGGAACTACATTTTGAAACAAAAGGGATCGTTCAATGTTTGGTATGATTATTTGAAATCAGAGTTGAAAATAAATAACTTATTAGATGTAATAGACGAAAAATCAATTCCAGAGAAAAACTATAGTTCAGAGGAAAAAGAACAAAGGTCGACATTAGTCAGAAACATAATTGTCAACCATGTTGATGAACATTATCATAGAAAAATACTAAACATTGAAGATCCCAAAGACATCTTATTCAAAATAAAAGAGTTCAGAAAGGCAGAGGCAAATCTCAACTCTAACACCGTCAGAGCAAATTTATACAAAATAAAAATGAAACCAAAAGAAAATGCCAACGAATTCTTTGACAGGTTCGACGCAATAACCAGAGAGTATGAAAATTGCGACTCAAACATACCTCTGACGGAGGAAGAAAAGAGATCTGCATTCTACCATGCAATTACAGACGCATGCCCAGAAATTAGGACACTGTGCCTACTAAAATCACAAACAGACAAATCAGAGATGACTTTAGACGGAATGAAAAACTCACTATTACGTATTCAGGCAGAGAAGAAATCAGAGAGACCACCATCAAATGTACGAGCCAACGTGGCAGCTAAAGGGAGACAGTACCAACAGGGCGAGCGGACGAAGTGCTTCCGCTGCAACAAATTTGATCATAGGGCAGCTGATTGTCCGCTAGCCAGCTACGGCTCGTGGTACTGTTTCTACTGCCAGGAGATCAGAAGTCACAAAGGCGACGATTGTCCTAACAGAGACAGTCCAAAAGACGGGTATGTGAAAAACGATAACAGGAACAATTTCAGAGATACCAGGACTGATAATGGTAGAGGGAGAGGTAGATTTGGTAACAAATTCAGAGGTAATTCTAGAGGAAATTTCAGAGGGAGTAAAGTAACAAAGAAGACTGTTCAAGCGAACACACCGGGTAGAAACCAAGGCAGTCAGAACAAGACTAAGGCAGTGTTGGCAGGTAAACCAAAATACACTAATACACACAAAATTACCGTAGAGATTAATTTTATCGCAGATTCTGGTGCGACAGAACTTATTATAAATAAAGCCTTTTTATTGAAAAACTTCACAAAATGTGAGGAACAGGTCATAAAAAGTGCAAATAAGAACAAATCAGCTGACATTAAAATAGACGGAAAAGGGGACTTAATTTCAAAATCAAATTCAGAGGAAAACAAGACAGTAAAATTAACTAATGTCATTGCTGCCGAAAATGTTTCACATAACCTAATTTCACTCAGAAGATTCGCAGACGCAGGTCTGGGAATTTATTTAGACGATGACAACTTGAAAATTTTTGATAAAGATTCAGGGATACAATATCTTACCGGAAAATATGACAAACCCAATTGGATCATTACACTAGACGTAAACAGCAGCGAGAATCAGAGTGACCAAGACTTTAAATACGACAAATACTCTTTTATGGCAAAATTAGTGTCCCTAGACGATTTCATACAACAATCTCAGACGGACGTAAATAATTTGGATGTTGTACAAACTGAAAAAACTGATGTACCCAATTCTCAAGAAGATGTGTCTGAGATTGGGAGGGAGAATAGACATGAAATCAGAAGTAAAAATGTCGATTCAGAAGAAATATCAGACTTTGATTCAGATGAAAACATCCTGAATAGGAAGATTCTTGATTTAGATGATTTACAATCAGAAGAATCATCAGAGTTCTTGAACAGGAAAAATCAAGATGTTCAAGAAAAGCAAACCAAGAAATGGGATGAAGGAATGCTCTGGCACATTAAGCTAGGACATGCCTCGTTGAATAAGCTCAGAGAAATTCAGAGATCAGAAGTAAGATTATCAAAAGTAAAATTTGAAACATCCATATCAGACTGTGAAATGTGCATTTTAGCAAAAATGGAAAAGTTGCCCTTCTCTGAAAAGAGAAATAAAGCAACCAGACCACTAGAACGCATACCTGTTGACACTATGGGACCCATCAAACCAGGATCGTTCCCAGGTGAAAACAAGTATATTGTGGTGTTTGTAGACGACTACACACGATATGCCAGAATATACTCGACCCAAAATAAAAGTCAAGCAGGAGACTGCCTTGAGAAATTCTTAATGAACACCAGAAACCTAATAGGCTCAGACGGAAAAGTATGTTTTATCAGAATGGACAACGGAACGGAATTCACTGGTGGGAAATTTTCAGAGATCATGAAAAAGGAAAATATAGAAGGAGAACTCGCACCTCCATATACACCAGAACATAACGGGACTTCAGACAGATTCAACAAAACAATTCAGTGGAAAATCAGAGCATTAATGTTTGATTCAGGTTTACCCAAGAGCATGTGGATACTTGCATCAGAAGTTGCAACACATATTTACAATAGAACACCACACGCAGGGATAGAATCAGAGATACCATTAAACAAATTGAACCCTAGGTTGAATCCACACATCGACAAGATCAGACGTTTCGGATGTTTGGTGTATGTAAAGATACCTTCCCCAAAATTCAAATTCTCAGAGAAAGCAGTCAGAGCAATAATGGTTGGATATTCACAAACAGGATATGTCCTTTTCCACCCAGAAACGAGGAGATTTATAACCTCTAGACATGTCAGGTTCAATGAGAAAATCGTATACAAAGATATATGCAAACCCGACCTATGTCAAATCAAAGAAATGAACAACTCAGACGAATCAGAGAAAATATCAGAAAAAAACTGGAGAAAAAACCTAGAAATTGAAAATACACATTCAGACGAACAGAAGAAAGACTCAGACGAAGATCCTCAGACGGAAACAGTTTTGAATAAATCAAAAACTGGAAACCAAAGAAGCGAAAATCAGAACAAACACAAAATTCAGAAGAAACAACGAAAGTAAGAATACTTCCAGAGCGAAGGACTAAAACAAATCGACCAACGTGGGGTCACATAAGATTAGCAAGCTCAGAGAATAAAATTCAAGACACAAGCTATCAAGTAACACAGGATAACTCAGAGAAAACAAATGATAACCACAAAGAAGACGAACTGAGACATGCTTTCATAGCAAGAACAAACCTTGACCCAATCAACTACAAAGAAGCCATGGAATCAGAAGATAAAATCAGATGGTCAGAAGCGGTTCGAGAAGAACTAAACTCAATGGAAGAGAATAAGGTCTGGAAGATAGTAGATAGGCAATACAACGTTCAAAGGCAGATTAGTCATCGGAGGATTTGAAGATAGAAAAGAATATGAGATGAAAGAGACATACGCCCCTGTTTCTCGACTCGCAATAGTTAGAACAGTTTTTGCAATTATAAATAAATATGACTTAGACGTATATCAGATGGATGTGAAAACAGACTTCCTAAATGGCACACTGGAAGAGGCTATTTACATGGAGATTCCTGAAGGGATACTATGTGACTCAGATTTCAGAAGAACAAAAGTTTGCAAAGTTCTAAAACCCTGTTGAAAAAAATCGACTGGATTTCCAGCTGGATTTGCACTGGATTCCAGCTGGATTTGGGCTGGATTCCAGCTGGAAACGAAAAATCCAGGTGAAGTGATGCAGGGAAAATCCAGTGAGTTTCCCGAATAATCCAGCTGGATCCTGAGATAATCCAGCTGGATTTTACTAGAATTAGGGTTATATCGACATTGTAGACCCAGCAGATTATGAACGAATCCTGCTGGATTTTTCGATAATCCAGCTGGATTTTTTCGGTTCTAGAACAGCGGGTTACGGCGGCGAATCCAGCTGGATTATGAACGAATCCTGCTGGATTTTTTCGGTTCTAGAACAGCGGGCTACGGCGGTGAATCCAGCTGGATTATCGAAAAATCCAGCAAGATTCGTTCATAATCCAGCTGGATTCGACGCCGTAGCCCGCTGCTCCCAAACCGAAAAATCCAGCTGGATTCGTTCATAATCCAGCTGGATTATTCGGGAAACTCACTGGATTTTCCCTGCATCACTTCACCTGGATTTTTCGTTTCCAGCTGGAATCCAGCCCAAGTCCAGCTGGAATCCAGCTGGAATCCAGTCAAAATCCAGCTAGAATCCAGCGTAAATCCAGCTGGAATCCAGTGCAAATCCAGCTGGAAATCCAGTCGATTTTTTTCAACAGGGAATCACTTTACGGGCTAAGGATAAGTCCGAAAAGATGGAACAAGCGTTTTTCAGATGAAGCCCAACAGCTTGGACTAGAAAAAGACATCAATGAACCATGTTTGTTTACATGGAGAAAATCAAACAAACTGGTATTATTGGTCCTGTACGTAGATGACATCATACTAGCTGGAAATAACTCAGAGAAAATAAATGAAATAAAGACGAAACTCAGTACAGTATTCCAGATGAAAGATTTAGGGTGTACCCAAACAGTTCCTAGGTATGAAACTAACCAGGAACAGAGACGAAAACCTGTTAAGTCTAATACAATCAGAGTACATTAAAAATTGTCTGAATCGGTTCAAGATGAATGAAAGCAAACCTCAGAAGACACCGATGGTTACCAGACAAGTCAAAAATAGGGAAATAAAGAATTAGAGGAAACTACGAAATCAGATGACCAATCTCAGAGAACCAAAGCTCCATATGGAGAAGCTATTGGCAGTCTGCTGTATCTGGCAGGAGCCACCAGACCTGACATAGCCTTCGCTGTAAATATTCTTTCCAGAAGACAACTAAGCCCTTCAGAGGACGATTGGAAAGACGGAAAACGAATTTTCAGATACCTCAGAGGAACTTCAGAACTAGGATTACACTTCAGAGCAAATAATGATGAGCTAGTCGGAATAACCGATGCAAGCTTCAGAGATTGGAATGACTCCTCATCCACGGGAGGATATATAATAATACTATTTGGAGACACAATGATGTGGAGAAGCCATAAACAGTCCTAAGTGACACTCTCGACCTGTCAGGCAGAGTATTTGGCCATGTCAGATGCATGCCAGAAATTAGTATCCCTGGACAAAGCAATCAGAAGTATAGTTGGAAAAACTATGTACCCAGTCACTATCTGGTGTGATAACGCTTCAGCTGTAAAATGCTCTCAGATGGTAATCATAAATTGAAAAACTTCGACGATGATCTAGTGACTATTCAGAGACAATTAGAAGAAAGAGAAAGAAATGACACCAAAAGCCATATGGCAGATACACATGGAGATTACATCAAGTCATGTGTAATGGAGGGAAAAGTTCAAGTCAGATGGGTATCAACTTCAGAGAACGAAGCAGATATAATGACCAAACCTCTACCATTAGACAGTCATAAATATCTCAGAGACAAGATATTGAATCACACTAGTACGACGTGATTCTCGGAATATTTTATTCTTGTTTCAGATTTATCAAACGAAGAGGGTAAATGAAAGTACCAAAAGTTCAGAGTGCCACGAAAGGAGGGAGTGTTAAACCATTGAGCTCCGAGGCACTCCAGCATGTGGCGCCCCCGGCGACAGAGCAGTCAAGCCTCAAGCGAGACTTGCCGACGGCGCTCACTCTCGCTACAGCCGCCGTGACTCAAACCACGATCGAGCCCAAGCATTTCAGTTTTGCAGATACATTTATATGTATCAATATTTCAGAGCCTTTATATACATCAGACGCCTCTCATATTATCAGAGCTAATAAATAGATATTAGTGTGTGAAAGTGTGTGTGTGTATAATTGTGTGCACCTGCCCACCCAATTTCCAGCCAACTCCAACAAAAACCCGATCAGGCGGTACACGAGTAAACACGTTCACAAGCAAAAAATCGCGAGCAAACGGAAATTGCAACATAAGGAAAACACTTACCGTGAAAAATCGCCTGTACACAATAGGAGACGATCGCTGAAAAAAGGAATCAGCGGCCTGATGACGAGTGAGCCGTCTCGTAGCGCAGTCCTTTCTGTAGGGCTCCCACCGCCGTAATGAGGATCGAACGGTAACAACCGGCGGCGACACACACACACACACACACACTCTCCCCTATGCCCCCCGAATACCTGTCACAACATGACCCAGCAATGCACTGGCCGGCGCAAGGCAGGCCAAAAACAGCGCGCGCTGGTTGCGTGTATATAAACCGCGGACCGGCAAACAGTACATGGGCTCAGAATAGCGTAAATGAACACACAGAAACGACTCGATTCATTATAGTACGCAATACACGTAATTGAAGAAAGTGCATATGCATTTTTCAGAAGGAGGAGACTGTAATGAATCAAGATTCGCGACTTCAGCTGCAAGATGCGCGCGCCCGGGACGAGCGCGGATTATTCAAACTGGCGGCGTGCCAGCAATCTCTAGCACGGGCCGGGAAATGCACGAAGAAATTCTCCGCGCAGTAAATGAAACATTGGTGTAGGGTCCTCGAACAATACATCAACATGTGCTCCATGCTCGTACGTGCTGATTATCGAAATGCACGGATTATCAGATAAAAACCCTCATAAAGGGGAAACTGCGAGGCCCAGCGAAAGGGCCCATCCGAACGGGTGCGATGAATAAGCACGGATTATGGAAAACGCGCCGAAACAAAGATGGGGCGGCGGGGAACCAGATAAAGCACGCGTGCAATAGGAACCGCCGTAAAATAGGAAAAAACCCAACAGGATGAGGGGTCGCACCAGACTAGGTGTTTTAGGGCACGCACTCATGAACGAACGGCTCAGACAGGGAAACGGTCACAAAAAGAACCGAACTGCGCGCAATTACGCAGGGCCCGGGCAATTGAGGAAAGGCCCGGGACAGGGATTAAGGGAAGAGAAAGCGAGGCTCAGGGTGCCGCGGCGCGCGCGCAATTAGGGATGCGCCCACGCGAGGTGCGGGAAACGGGGGCGGGCCGAGCGCGAGCCCAGGGCCCCGCCTCGGCAAGCTCTGCGCACCCTCGAGAAGTGTCCGCCCCAGGATGGTGGCAGGGCGAGCTCCTGGGGTGGGCTCCTCACAAGAATTTTAATCGATCCGGAGACAGACGGGCAGCTTGGTCACAGACAGCGCGATCGCGACTTCGACTCTGTATCGATCCATTCTCCGTGCACTTATACTTGTATCTACTCCATTGACTTGAATATATCCGTACATTGTTTCGGCAAGTACACTTGTCGTTATTCGGAATAGTATTTACTCTGTGGAGACACCCGCTCACCCATCCTATCCATTACCGACGTGCGCTTTGCGCTTAATTCGACGGCGCGAGCCCAGATGTGGAGTTACCGGCCAGCCCCACAGCAACCTCGTAGCATCGCCACCGGAGCAACGATTCGGGCCGATTCCGATGGAGCAGCACGATCCAGAGCGACGACTTGACGACGATTCGAACGTCGCGCCAGGCCGAGAGCACTGTGTGAACCGGGCTTAGCAGCAGGCCAGTTCATAATAGTAATATCCCGGTTATGGGAGTATAGCGGGAATAGTTGAAGGATATATCAAGGGGTAATTGAAATAAAAAAAGTTTGGATACACGTTTCTAATTAGAATGTTTGTGTTCAATATCAAGAGTATATAAATTACGTTACTTGAATTCTATATTTAATCCTAGATCCCGCGTGGTTGGATCGTTACATAAAATTCTGTTCTTCGATGATAGTTGTAAGTATGCTACGCATTCGCGAGGGAGCTGCGCCGCGCTGTTACACTTCGTGAGAACTCCCTAGTAAACATAATTTCTGTACATAAATGTACAAAAATGTACAAAAACGTATAGAAACGTATAAAAATGTACAAAAACCTACAAAAATGTCCAAAAATGTTTATGTGTGTCCTATTTGGAACAACTTTAAGGTGTCTTCGGAAAATTTTCCTAAATGGACAGACTTATGAATAACTGCAGAATAACATAGTTCGTTTGTTTAACTTTTGATAACATCCACAAAATAATAAGCTTGCCGACCATTTGATCGAGAAAAACTCGTTCAGAAAAACGTTTCTATTACACACGCTCTTATGGGCCTTGACCAAGAAATGACTCTTATTTGAACATAAATGGACAAAAAATTATCAAAAAATGAAATTATAGCTTTTTGACAGGGAATACGTCATATCATAAAAAACATGGGTTGCGGGCCAAATAAGAGACAGAATGTACGTGGAATGAATGGAAACGAAGTTTCATCATGATAAATAGTGGGTCCTGTGCATGCCCGCGCGGAACAAATGTGGCAACATCGCATCGGTGGCAATTTCGATTGCAGTGTTCAAAACCAAATGAAGTGATGGAATGAATGATGCATATCAGATATTTAGATTCATATCAATTTGGGTTGTTCAAATTTTTTTTATGAAAGACACCAACACTAAAATGTGATGCCGGGTGAGTGCATGGGCCAAGCATACAGATTACCGACCGGAGCACTGTATGACTTACAGTGTTGCCAGTTTCATCAGATCAGGACCGTCTCAATGTGTATCGTTTCCAAGGGTAGAGTTCCAAGTTTCATGAATAATAATTATTATTCTATAGTTTTTCAGTTTGTCACGGGCGGATAATTACATCGTCAGGCCCTGTGATATCTCTCTCCACAATATTATGTCATCTGTAAATATTTAGCGATGTTTCAGCGCCCAACGAGAGAGCCAGCACTGCCGACAAGGTAAGAGACAGAGAGACCATGCCGCGTACGCGATTCAAGCCTTGCGCCGCGTGACGTCAGCCGAAGACGGCCGAAGTGAACTCGGCCGGCCGAGCGCGTGGCGGAAGTACTTAGTTTATGGCCGGTCCTTGCACGCGATAGTACGTGTCCTTCATAACGGAACGAAACCAAGGTGCTACCGCGAGGAAGGAGGGACGACAACGACATCCCGGAGCCCACCTGCCCATCCAGCCGTGCGCACGCGAGATACCCGACCGCGAGAGCCTACCCGAGCCGGAGCACAAGTCAGCGCCGAGTAAGTGCCGTTCGTACTCCATCTCTCTCTCTCCCGGCCACCGCGTGTCCATGCTCTCTCTCGCTCCGGCCCGTGAGACGCAACCCAAGGCTCGTTGCCTTCTTTGTGTAAATTCGTCCGTTGTAGATTTAATAAACAGTTGTGTTTGTCAGAATCAACTGACTTTTGATTTGCCACGCTAGTCCCGCCCAAGATCCTACTCCCGCGCACACGAGCCTCACCACCTCGTGCGCGCGCCTCTCACTTTGTTGTCATGCTCCAGGCCCTAGGGCCATTATCATATTAATAAATTATTTTTAATAAATACGGCGGTGATAAGTTTAATTGCTCTTCAATGCAATGAGAATTAATAAAGATAGGATTTATGCTCAATATACCATGGTGTTATATGAAGCCCACTCAGAACCAAGCATATGATTCGGCACTGAACGCCGAAGTCACTTTAAATAACTGTTCACATACTCACTATACTTCTGTACGATTTTGTACACTTTTTTACGATTTTTATACGTTCTTGTACGTCTGTACTTTTTAATACCTTTTCCTATGGTTTTGTACGTTTTTGTACGGTTTTGTACGTTTTTGTACGGTTTTATACGTTTTTGTTCGTTTCTGTACGTTTTTGTATGTTTTCGTACGTTTTTGTACGTTTTTATATGGTAAATGCTTTTGTACTTTTTTTGTATCTTTTCCTATGGTTTAGTACGTTTTTGTCCGTTTTTGTATGTTTATGTATGTTTACATACATGTGCATACGTTTTTCCACTATTTTGCATTTTTATATAATCACTAGAAGGGGTGCCTTCCCGCTCTCTTCGCTCGCCAACCCCCTACTTCCGTTTCAATATTTCGATGTCCACCGGAAAAAAATGTACATGAAAGAATTAATTCAAGTCGGTGAAATCAAGGTCCCCCCCTCGCCTTGCCCGCTAAGCTCCCGCCCTCGCTGGTTACTATAGATTTCTATGTACTGCATATTAGTCATGTCAGTAAATGTACATAAATACTTGAAATACTTTAAAATCATTCGATTTTGAATTCTGATTTCATTTATCTGGCAATGCTTGATTTGAGTAGCAAATGATGCTATACTCATGAGTACCGATTACTTTGCATCGATGGATCTTACGAAGAAAGACAAATGCAATCTGTCCGCGAAGAAGACAGATCTCAATCTGTCCACGGAGAAAGACACATATCGCAATCTGTCTGCGAAAGAAGACAAAACTCGCGATCTGTCCGCAAAAAGAATACATGGCGCCCATCCCACAATTTTCTTCTTTCGTGAAAAAAATACATGGGACGAAAGCTTGGATTGAGTAGGTTATAATTGACATCAGAAACAAGCCATTTTCACAGTTCGATTGCGGTTCAAACTCTTTCTCCGTTAATATTCACGGGAGGATAATTCCGACATGTGTCTTTTTGTTCGCGGCCAGAATACGATATGCAGAGTTTCTTCCTTCGCGGACAGATTGCGATACGTGTCTTTCTTTGTAACATACAAAAACGTACGAAACTGTACGAAACTGGACGAAACTGTACATAAGCGTATGGAAACGTAAAAAAATGTACAAAAGCGTACAAAACCGTACAAAAACATCTAAAAATATACAAAAAAGTAGACAAGTGTACATACTTGTACGAAAACGTACAAAAGCGTATAAAAGCGTACGAAAACGTACAGAAACGTACAGAAACGTACAGAAACGTTCAAAAACGTACAAAAACGGATAAAAATGTATTTCTTGTTCCAAATGGGACGTTTATAAACGGTTTTGTACGTTTTTGTACGTTTCTGTACATTTTTGTACGTTTTTGTATAGAAGTTATTTTTACTAGGGCTACCTCTCCCTCACGGAATGATAACAAGCGTGCGTGGCTCAGCGTCTTTCCTCCGTTTGCACGCGCGAATACTTATGACTACGAAGCGCTCTCGCTTCGTTACAATCTATGTATGCGCTGCAAGGCGCATTGGTTTACTTATACACTTCATTCAATTGTTTCACGTCGCACTCATTAACCTGGCAAAACGTTATTGATAAGAGATTCCATTCGCTCATGGCACATCAGCCTCTCTCCGAAGAAAATATATAAACATAGATACATTCTGATCTGGCCAGATCAATTCTTGTTTCCTAGCGAATAATCACAGTTGCATTGCATGCGTGTTTTTATACATTCGTCCATACATTTATTCTTTCGTTCTCGCTCAAGTGCCCGCTGGCTACTCGTCAACTTATACGTGCCGATAAGAAGCTCTCCTATGGCCATTTCTAACTTATTCGAAGGTGCGCAGTTGCCGAGTGGAACTCGCACTTATAAAATAATATTCTCGCACGAGCGCCCGCTGGCCGCTCGTGGCTTCGCACAGGCTGATGAGAAAATATCTTATGGCCGACATCCATCCATTTCAATGTTGGGCAGCTGCACAAAAATGCAAGCTGTCCTCATGATTCCCATGCACTACGTGCAACTCGCCATCCGTCGCATGGATGCGTCTCAATCAGCGCATTCTTACACTTACACACGTATGCTTAATCCTAATATCGCTTCTCGGCGCAACCAGGATAGCATGTGGGAAAATGCGCATCGCGAATGTGCGATGCGACTCGTGCCATTCTAAAAATTTCAGAAATGGGTGGGGCAAGTCTGGGCTATAACATTGCTATTCTCAAGATTTGCAACGAACTATCATCCGTTCGTCAATTTCTCGCCTTCCGCCCTCTTTCGTTCAGCCCCCGGGGAGGGAGAAAAAGGCCCTTCTTCAATCAGGATGATGTGGGCGGCCCTCCGTAGCTTGCTTGAGTTAGATTGGGTCCATTCCGTTAGATGTAATGCTTCAATCTTAATTCTTCGGCTTTGGGAACTCTCGGACGACGGAACGCCAATGATGCGAGAATGGACGTCGAATAAAACAAAACCGCTGCTAACTGCATTCACAGTATGCCCCCTGCTGGAACATGCCGATTGAAATCGATTGAGAATTTTTCTGTTGTTTTCAATTACATTTCTTTTGAATGGAGGACAGATTTATTAATTTGGATTCGCATATTCAATATTGGGAAGCATTATTTGAATAGATACGATACTAAATGATTAATATACTCGGAAGACTTTCGATTGCCCATTGAGTTTTCAGAAAATAACTTATCTAATTTTCCCCAAGATGATTGAGAAAATCGTTACAAAATACCGGATTTCAGCGTTTCATATTTGTTGGATTCAGGAACAGTGGGAACCAAACCTGCAAGGTCTCTGCAAGGTCTCTGACTCTGAGCTAATATTATTTATCAAATTGTAATATTTGAAATTATCCAATACCATGCCTCTCAACAACAATTGTGGCTCAAAAAATAGCAAACCATGCTTTCGGACTAAAATTCCAGAAAGACGTGCAACGAACTTCAACTCCAGTGATATGACTCCGCGACTCAAATGCAAGAGGAACCGAACCCGAATAAACTGAGGTAGGAACTACTGGAGGATTACTATTTGATCCACTAGCTTGAGCGCAATAACTTTGCATGCTAGAAGTTGAAGCATCAGATAAACTAGATGTCATAGTTACAAACGAAGGTACAGAAGTTATGCAGGCAAGAATATAGAAATTTTAATTACAGGTAAAGATTCAGTGACCCCAGAGACCGGCACCAAACCAGATTCACCCGCTTCCCGTTTCTGATTTAATATGGCATTTAGAGATTCCTTGAGTTCCAAAAACAATGCAGCATTAGCATCAAATTACGTTCGAATTGACTTTTCAAAATTAGCAACCGAAGAATCAAGAGCTTCTTCAACATTCTACAATTCATCAGGCAATGATTTCGATTCAGCAATCGAAGAATCAAAGGCTTTTTGAGATTCTTCACGCAGTGTTGTTATTTTATTCTCTATTAATTCAACCACCGCTTGCTCGTCCATTTTAGCAAATATAGAGTAACAATTAGATTTACCAAATTTATTTCCGGTGCTACACGACTTATTTCGCGGTAAGCTAGTGCCACGCATATAAGAGCGCAGATTCAAAAGCTTAGGAATGTCAGTGCAAGTCAGAGTCACAGTCCAAGTCGTCACTCATGTAAGCAGGCACCAGAGCAAAGTCAAAATGATAATCCTGAACAAGAAACAAAATTCAATCCAACAATTCAAATTGAAAGGCTGAAGGGAAAAATAATAATACTGATTATTTAAATCTTGTTTGGCCCAAGCGCAAACCTGGACTTGAGATCACTTACTTACTAAGTTATATATTATACTTCTCGCGATCATTCTCAATCTCCAAGGAATGATGAAAAGAAAAAGTAAAATTTTTCACCAGCTTCAGCTCGGCATGATCCAAAGCAGCTTAACGAGCACGACCACTCTGATTAGCATGCTAGGAAAGCTTTGCCCAAAACCATCATGCACGAAGCCATCAAATGGAGAAAATTTGAAGTGGAAAATTAAATTCCAAGTTCAATGATATTAATTATTCCTGGAGAAATAGAAATTATCACTGTGAACATCTGACAATTATTGACAGTTTGATGGCCATACATCAGAAAAACATTTCCAAGTTCTATTCAAACTTTAGAAATATAAGATTGAATTCAAAATAAGGAAAGTTTTCGAAGTTAACAACATGAATTCGCATGAGTTGAACTTTTATGCTTCCAAATAGAATTATAAGCTTAAATCAAAACAATGGACTGACTAGGAGACCGCTTGGGATTCGGGTCACCAATCTTGACCAAAATTTTTTTCCTCTTTCCTGGTGGCCATAGTAGAGAAAATCCAGAATTTTAGGGTCCAACGCTCCCTAACTTCCCAGATATTAAGTCATGTATCCTGGGTGGTGACGTTGTTCTCGTCCCAAATGACAATATGTCATCTGAGACGTATTTCCCTCACTGCACTGCACTTCAACTGTTCTCACTTGAACACCACATCACATTCTATCCTAGAAAACATATAGAAGGAGTAAATAACGTGTACATTCAACAAACCTTACTTTCGTGTCTTACTCACATAGAGTAAAACATGAAATAAATGGAAAAATCAACGATTATCGACTTTTCACTCTGTGCTTGGATACTGAAGCAATAATAACATGTATCCAAGCACAAACATAACAAATCTAGTATAATTGGACGACAATTCAGTGTCAGAATTGATTTTCACTCATGAAAATTTCAATTCTGAACATGTGTCGACCAATATCATGCTATAACCAATATTATTTCAAATTTATCTACTCACAGTTTTGTTCTCGTTTCAATACAACTTCTGGCCCTGTACAGCTTACCTGGAACACAAAAATTATCACAAAGCAACATATTACAAAAAATATATGCACACAGGCAAAGGTTGAGTTTACTTATCTGATATTTCTTGCGCCTTGAATGAAAAGCCATCAGCCTCGCACGATAAAGCTCCAAACCTGCTGGAAGCACTTGAAGAAAATTGGTATATAAACTGTCATTACAATTACTCAAACTGTTGTGAGTAAGCAATGTCTACTTGATGAGTACACATCACATGTCTAACTGACTGTGTTTACATACGACGCCTAATGGTAACCTGTAGC
The DNA here is from genome assembly GCA_020882685.1 of Aphelinus atriplicis. Taxonomy (NCBI): domain Eukaryota; kingdom Metazoa; phylum Arthropoda; class Insecta; order Hymenoptera; family Aphelinidae; genus Aphelinus; species Aphelinus atriplicis. The sequence continues at coordinate 24,556,636 of CM037073.1, read as the reverse complement.
GCAGTACCTGTGTTACCGACTTCAAAGTATAAAAAGCCAAGCACATGTTCACGATAATCAGTCATACAAATATATCATTGCCATCAATCAACTGAACTCTTAATTAATATTTTAGTGAAAAAAGTCCCAGTAAATCATGGTTTTTATCATAAATAGCGTAAGGTCAACGATGAGGATTTGCTAGGTATTAAAATAATTCATCAAATATTTTATTCAGAAAATATCCTATATTTTCAATATCTGAATATTTACGTTCTAGTTTATCCTTTTAAATGATTTTTTAACGAAATAATTTAAAGAAAACTGCTAAAATAAAATAATCTTCTAATGATTCATTAAATTAAAAGAAGAAAAATCTCAACAAAACAACCATTCGCATTTATTAGATATACATATATACATATATATATACATACATACATACATACATACATACATACATTCATATATATATATATATATATATATGGAACGAATTCTTTATTTATTGATATTCTCTAGTCCTTCATTTCTCAAGTTTACACATGTTAAATAACTTCCTTATCGTCACTTATCCATACCTTACGATTACACTCTATCTCACTTGCTAACATGCATTTTTTATGAGAATGATTTTATTGATAGTACATTAGTTTACTCAATTTTTTTTTTCTTATGCTACTTATCTTATGATATATCATGGTTCATAATCGGGGGTGGGAGGGTATTGGCATTGTGAAAGGTCACGTGACATCCCGATATATGTATGTCAACTTGGGGAAAATTAACACAGGCCTTATGGGCGAAAACAGATTTTTATTTTATTTACGCTTTCTCAGGACGAAATACTCCAAACGAGTGATAAAATCAAATTTTTGAGGTGACAACAGATACGTGATAATTTTTTTTCCTCGCTGAATCGGTCATTAAAGTTTGAAATTTCACCTCGAAAGGGTGAAATAAAGCCATAACCTGTATCATATGTTTACCTTCGAAAGCAGAAGCAGTTCTACCCGATACAATTTACGTAAACACACGTGAGATTGACAGGTTATGGCTTTATTTCACCTTTTCGAGGTGAAATTTCAAACTTTCATGACCGATTCAGCGAGGAAAAAAATTCATCACGTATCTGTTGTCACCTCAAAAATTTGATTCAATCACTCGTTTGGAGTATTTCGTCTTGACAAAGCGTAAATAAAACATAAATCAGTTTTCGCCCATGAGGCCTGTGTTAATTTTCCCTAAGTTGACATATATATATATCGGAGTGTCACGTGACCTTTCACAATACCAATAGTTCCGACCTACATGATTCTTATTATTTTATACTACGTGTCTGCGCGATAATACGCATGTTTTAATTTATCCATGTGGACTATTTTTATTTCTCCCCCTCCCAAGTCGATTTTCGCATTCCTTTCTCCTATTAATTCTACGATTTGATATCGCCCTGCATATGTGTCGTCGAACTTTGACAATTTTGGCTTTTTCATCAAGAATACCTCATCTCCTACTCGGAATTCACGTATATTTAATTTTGCATCGTAATATATTTTTGATATTTCTTTCGCGCGTATTAGTCGTTCTCTCGCTCTCGCCTATGTATCCGTGAGTCTGTTTATCAAACTGTCTAAGTACTCGTGACAAGTTCGCTCTGCTTTTTCTCTCGCGAACTCCGATGGTATGTTCACCTTGTATCCGAATACTAGCTCTTGCGGGGTGAAGGAATGAGATACGTGTACAGTCGTGTTGTATGAGAACATGGCATGTTCGAGCCAGCCATCCCAGTGATATTTGTCAGTGAACATTTTCAAATACTCGATTAACGAGTGATGGCTGCGCTCCAACGCGCCGAGGCTCGAGGGTCTAAACGCGCTTGATCGAATTTGTTTGATACCGAATATGCTCGCCACCTTTTTAAATAATTTTGAGATAAAACAGCTTCCCAGATCGTGTTTAGAATATCTCGGGGTGCCGAATCTGAAAATGAAGTTTTTTATCAGTGCTTTGGCCACGACGTCTGACGTTATTTTCTTCACGGGAATCGCGCCTGCGAATTTTGTCAGAGCGCATTGTAAAGTTATTATATATCTGTTATATGCCACTATTACGCCTAATGGGCAAACCGCGTCTATTTTTACAATGTCAAATGCAAAATTTGCTGTTGATGTGATTAACATATGGGTAATTTTGTTTTTACTCTTACCAATTTCCGTCGCCGACAAACTTCGCAGGTCCGTACATACTCGTTTATTTCGTCTCGCATGTGCGGCCAGAAATAGTTCTGGCGTATTCGGCAATACGTTTTATAGTTCCCGCGATGTCCCCAACTACCGTGTCGTGGCATTCCTTCATTATTTTAGCCCTATCTTCCTTAATGGATATTGTTACGTGATTCGAGAACAAAATGGGCTTAAAGTCTATGTCTAACTAATGCTTTTGTATATGGGGCGTTTCGCCTCAATCCCCCCAGCGCTGCGCGCGAGCGCCGAAACATGCCGTTTTCAACTCGTGTTTACGATGCCAAAATGTCCCTGAGAAAATGATTCGATAGGTCATTTCCATGTAGTTTTTTCTCAGCTTTCCAACGGTGTAATTAGTTTTCCGGAAATTTTCCATTTTCATCCCCAAAAAATATAAAACATCGCATATCTCAAAAAGTATATTTTTAATATTTTTTTTAATGGTCTCAATCGAAAGCTGAGGATTTTTTACGTAGGAAAATATGTTTCCCAAGGAGTGGACGAATGATTTTCTCTGAGAAATAGAACGTCGAAAAGTAGACGTAGCGCTACTCCGGCGCACGGAGCGCGTGAGCGCCAATCATGCTGTTTTCAACTCTCCCCAACGATACCAAAATGCATCTGAGAAAATTATATTATGAGTCGATCCCATGTTATTTTTCCTCAGCTTTCCAATGGTGTTGTCAGTTTTCCGAAAATTTTCCATTTACATCCCTAAAAAATAAGAAACATCGCATATCTCAAAAAGAGTTCACGTACTTCATGTTATTTTTGCTCTCTTTTTCAGCTTTCTTTGCTTTTTTGAAGTTTTCGTTAAACGCATTCGTATAGGAACTTTTTCTTTGCTCTGTATAGCACTTTTTTTCGGGAAGATGTTATATATATATAATATAAATGTTATATATATAATAAATATATATATAATAAAAAAATATTAAAAATATACTTTTTGAGATATGCGATGTTTCTTATTTTTTGGGGATGAAAATGGAAAATTTTCGGAAAACTGACAACACCATTGGAAAGCTGAGGAAAAATAACATGGGATCGACTCATAATATAATTTTCTCAGATGCATTTTGGTATCGTTGGGGAGAGTTGAAAACAGCATGATTGGCGCTCACGCGCTCCGTGCGCCGGAGTAGCGCTACGTCTACTTTTCGACGTTCTATTTCTCAGAGAAAATCATTCGTCCACTCCTTGGAAAACATATTTTCCTACGTAAAAAATCCTCAGCTTTCGATTGAGACCATTAAAAAAAATATTAAAAATATACTTTTTGAGATATGCGATGTTTTATATTTTTTGGGGACGAAAATGGAAAATTTCCGGAAAACTAATTACACCGTTGGAAAGCTGAGAAAAAACTACATGGAAATGACCTATCGAATCATTTTCTTAGGGACATTTTGGCATCGTAAACACGAGTTGAAAACGGCATGTTTCGGCGCTCGCGCGCAGCGCTGGGGGGATTGAGGCGAAACGCCCCATATACCTCTCTACGACACTCCGTCCCCGTTGGAAAATGAATGACCTGAAATTCTGCCAGAAATCGGACAGAAATCTGTCTGATTTTCAGCCGAAAAAAGTGCCTGATTTATGGTCGATTGACTTAATATTCTGCTAATTTTTCGGTCAGTTGGAGCGGATTTTCAGGTAGCGTTGAGCGGATTTTTGAGTCATCTCAAGCGGAAATTCAGGTAGCACCAAACGGATTTTCAAGTCATATTGACCGGAACTTCGAGAAGCTTCGGACGGAATTTCGGGTAGTTTCGTACGGATTTCAGGTCATTTTTAAATGAAATTCCGGTCAATCCAAAGGATTTTCTGGTAATTTCAAACGAATTTTCCACTCGAGCGCACGGATTTTCTGTTCGTTTGGAAAGGATTTTTAGGTGAATTTGACCGGATTTTTTGGTCAATTGCAAGGATTATCGAGTCAATTTGAACGGATTTTCTAGTCGATTGAATAGATTTTCAGGTGAATTCCAACGGATTTTCTGGTACATTTGGCCGGATTTCCTGGTCAATCGACTTGATGTTCTAGTCGATCGAACGGATATTCAGGTACATGTGACTGGACTTTCAGATGAATTCGAATGGAATTTCGGGTCGATTCGAACATATTTTCGGGTCAATTCGAACGGATTTTCAGGTGAATTTGACCGAATTTTCTGGTCGATTCAAACAGATTTTCGGGTCGATTTGAATGGATTTTCAGGTGAATGTGATTCACCTGAAAATCCAATGTGATTCACCTGAAAATCCATCCTTCTGATTATTTGATATTGTTTTGCTTCGACATTCCCGTGCCATATGTCTCGGTTCATTGTGTCGCGTGCCGCTCGGGGCTTCTCCAGGCACCACATTACGAGAGCGCGCCGGCCAATGTCGCTTTATTGCCAAGTAGCGCGCGGCCCAGGCTAGACCACCGCGACCACCAACTCGCGTTATTGTCAAGTAGCGCGCGGCCCATGCTAGAGCGCCTCGTCCAAATAAAGGCAACGTAGGCGCAGCAAGTTGTCCGAGGGGAGCAAAAGACCGACTCGACCCCGCCCTGCAAAGGCGCAATGCCTATGGCTGCGCGATCGCGCGATACAATGGGGCCGTAAGTCGCTCGGGCACAGCCCATTGCTTGGACCCGTGAAAACGGCCTACGGAAGCGCACACAGCAGGGGGCCAGGGAACTGCAGAGGTTACGCCTGCGAGTGTAACCAGAGGGAATAAAGCCGTACCGCGCGTCCGCGAAATGTAGGCACCCGAACGGCCATCAACTAATCAATGAGTAGCACGTATGATTTACGCATCCTCTCTTTTTAAGCAGGCGATCGTAAAACGCAGCCATGTGAAAAAGTCAGCGCATCACGATATAGGCCATGGTAAAAACCGACATCGCCCAGCAAAAGTTATGCGTCCGGTACACCACCCGAGGACACTTTACGAAGAAAAATCCACGTATGAGGGCAGCGATAAAGGAGGCCTCGCGCACTTGAGCAAAGAGAGCAGCTGCTCGATCCTTAGAAAACGAATAAAAAAAGGAGGGGAGCCGCTAACGAAGGCACAAAAATCGAAAATGCCGCTGCCCAATTTCGCAGAAAACCATAGAGATCGACCTAATGGATTGGAATAAGTCAAAATTATTGCAGCTGATTTCCGGCCCACAGTCACCCTCTGCTAACCCTCAATCGAGTCGCAGGCGGACTCGCTCTATAAAAACCGGGGGTGCGGCAGGAGGATCATCACTCGCCCCCGAACCTTTGCCGGTCGCACTTCTAAATTCTAAGGAATCGTAAAAATACTAAACTGCTAAAACAAGTATTTGCGTGCGGCTCGCTTTCATCCGTCTTTGCCACACTACTTTTTCCGTACAATTTATCGACTATAATGCACTATTCTACACCCTATTATTTTAGAAAGAAAAATTTAATTAAACTTATCGATTATTCTACTCCCGAGCTGTTTTTTTCTTATATCGCACTAGACTATCCTTACAGTTATTTATAAAATTTTACTCAAATCCTTAATGTTCGTTGAAAACGTTGCTCCTCTCGATGGCTCTGCTTCGCTGATATCTCGTCCGGCGGCTGCTTGCTGGACTGGATAACTGGGCTGGGGTGGCTGCTCGGGTACTGCTGGGTCGGCGACTCGTTGCGCCTCAAGCTGGTTCGGGCGGCTCTTTGTGATGTCAGGCTGGGCTGGGCTGGGCGCTGCACGAATTCCGCTTGTATTTTTCGAAAGCTGGCAACTGTCCTTTTTGTTGCACTGGAATTCACTTTATTCCTCACCCACTCCACTGAATTTTTCAATATATTGAAAACGTGACGTTCGACGGGCCACTTCTCGACGACACCAAAATCTCTGTTATGAACTAGCCTGCTGCAAATCTTGGTTCACACAGTGCGCTCGGCCTGGCGCGACGTTCGAATCGTCGTCCAGTCGTCGCTCCGGGTCGTGCTGCTCCGTCGGAATCAGCCCGAATCGTTGCTCCGGTGGCGATGCTACGAGGTTGCTATGGGGCTGGCCGGTGACTCCACATCTGGGTTCGCTCGTCGAATTAAGCGCAAAGCGCACATCGGTAATGGATAGGAGGGGTGAACGGGTGTCTCCACAGAGTGAATACTGCTCCGAATAACGTCAAGTGTACTTGCCAAAACAATGTACGGATTTATTCAAGTCAATGAAGTAGATACAAGTATAAGTGCACGGAGAACGGATCGATACAGAGTCAAAGTCGCGATCGCGCTGTCCGTGACCAAGCTGCCCGTCTGTCTCCGGATCCTCTTTTTACATTCTCGCGAGGAGCCCACCCCAGAAGCTCGCCCTGCCCCCATCCTGGGGCGGACACTTCTCGAGGGTGCGCAGAGCTTGCCGAGGCGGGGCCCTGGGCCCGCGCTCGGCCCGCCCCCGTTTCCCGCGCCTCGCGTGGGCGCGTCCCTAATTGCACGCGCGCCGCGGCACCCTGAGCCTCGCTTTCTCTTCCCTTAATCCCTGTCCCGGGACTTTCCTAAATTACCCGGGCCCTGCGTAATTGCGCGCAGTTCGGTCCTTTTTTGTGACCGTTTCCCTGTCGTTCGTTTATGAGTGCATGCCCTAAAACACCTAGTCTGGGGCGACTCCTAATCCTGTCGGGTTTTTTCCTATTTCACGGCGGTTCCTATTGCACGCCTGCTTCATCTGGTTCCCCGCCACCCCATCTTTATTTCGGCGCGTTTTTCATAATCCGTGCTTATTTATCGCACCCGTTCGGATGGGCCCTTTTCGCTGGGCCTCGCAGTTTTCCCCTATATGAGGGTTTTTATTTGATAATCCGTGCATTTCGATAATCAGCACGTACGAGCATGGAGTACATGTTGATGTATTGCTCGAGGCCCCTACTCCGATGTTTCATTTACTGCGCGGAGAATTTCCTCGTGCATTTCCCGGCCCGTGCTAGAGATTGCTGGCACGCCGCCAGTTTGAATAATCCGCACTCGTCCCGGGGCGCACGCATCTTGCAGCTGAAGTCGCGAATCTCAATTTATTACATTACAACACACGAACTATACTCGACGTGTGTATTGGACCTAAGGATATATGTATCTACACCAAAAATTGTAATTGTCTTCAATTGTATTCTATTTTCAATTATTCTGTATATCATGAAAATTTAAATTAACAAAATAAGATTTAAATCTGACTCCCCGTCCATTTGCAAAGTTTAAAACTATATCGTCTCTACCAGTCAGTGTATTGATTGATGAAATCAGATTGGTTCACCTTCTTTCATGTCATATGTTCTATGTTAATTCGCTAGAAATATTTTCTTTGATTGCTCACGATTTTAATCGTGGATTTTAATGTCTCAGGAAAAAACTAATAGCACCTCTGATCCTTAGAATTATAATTTTTATAACGTATGTGAATATGTACATTTTCTATGAATGTTAAATGGTCACGTGGATGTAAATTTTCTGTGCATGTTCATGATTTTATATTGGAAATAAACAGACAGGAGAAAGTGGTATTGTTTCTCAAACAGGTCTTTGTTTTCTCCTTTACTTCGGTTATTCCTCTTGTAGGTATGTACCAGACAAAAAACAGCTCTAATGCATAATTTATCTTTTTGAAACATTTGATGATAAAGTACATTTTTATCCTATTCTCAGCTTCAATCAAATCCTGAACATAATGGTATTTAGTTTATATGTTAACCATATCCTCTGAGAAAATCTATCATTGTTCTCTAATTTGAACCAGAATTCAAACTCATCAGATAGAGGGAGGTGACATAATTTAATTTATCTTATTAGAGATATTGATTTTTCTAAGTTAAGAGTATTCAAAATAATTATTTTTTGTGTGAAGATATGTAAACCAATTCATCTAGTTACAGAACAGTGTATGATAAGCATTGCATCAAGCTCTGTTTTGATTAATAAGGTAATTAGCAATATACTTTTGTGTGCCAACATTCAATGATAATGTACTCAAAAATCATGTCCGAATAGCAGAATTTATATTCCAAATTCTTGTGCTTTTCAAATTGCAGCCCTTTCAACATACATTAACCTTTATTCGATCATGTTAGTAGTGATTAATATGTAAACCATGTTTTGTGTCTCACAATTTATTCTAAGACATTAATCACAGCCTTTTTTTGTGCAACAAGCGTCAACATTCTGTCAATATTTCATGCTCTTTGATAGACTATTGAAGAGTACATTGTACCTTTTAAAAGCCATTGGCTAGACGACGGAAGAGTCAAAATTTTGCATCTTGTGACAGTTTCAGGGTCTAATATTCTAGAAGTTGAATAATTCATTTATTTATTCTATTTATTCATTAGACTACAATATTATTCTATTATTTTTTCATGAAACAATCTCACAGCTCTCATACATAGTAATATATCTAAAATCTGCTGGAAGATTATTCCATATTCTAAGCAGTCTACATGTTGATCAATGAAATATACTCAAAACGATTATTAGATTCTAACTACGCTTAAATTTCTTGCAGTTGTTAACTCAAGATTCTTTGAGTAACTGCAACAAGAAAATAATATTGGTATTTTGAATTCCAATACAGCAAGTTAAAAATTATGATCTTCTTGGGCATTCCTCCATGTAGAAAACATTTAAAAATTTGATTTGACTGAATGTTTTTCCATAAATCTCACCAGGTTACTTGGATTTATTTAGATTTTTTGGTCACCTTGACCTCAGTTTACAGAGGACCCAAGTATCTGATCTTCTAGCAATTTTTTTGTATTTCAGAGGCATTTTTCACCTTAATCTATAACAATTGAATCTTTCCTCTAGAACAAAGAGTGCATCATACATTTTTTAATGGAAATCATTTTATCAACAGCACTCCTATGTTAGCGACATTTGTACACGTTGGTCAGTTAAGCGCGGTCCACATTGTTGCCAAATTTTCCCAAGTGCACTATAACATGGGGGTCACTCCCGTTAGCAGGGTGAAACATATATCGTAATAAATAATGTTACAATGAGTCCAGATTGCTAGTTATATTTCATCGGTAACAGATTTAGAAGATTTTTCTTCTCATATATTTTCTTTTAAGGCATTGAGTAATTAGATCATGCAATTTTGACAGAAAATGTGTGCGCTTCATATTGGTTACATTAGTTCCATGTTGAAGTTGACCACTTTAAACGGAAATAACTTTTTGAGCAGCATGGATACAGCTATTTATTTCAATTCCATTCAAAAGAGCAAATTGCACTCTCTTCCACATTTCAAAATGAACAAGAGTTTGAGTTAGAAAAGGTTGTGGAATTTCCACCTTAGTGTTGTATAACTGGAAACACCCACTATTAGTACAGTATAGTGTTGAAAGTGTAGTGAATAATGAGTAGTAATTCATTACTGTATTTTATTTCTTCTATGCACAACTGCTGACGAATTCACATGCTCTAAGATGCGTTTTGGAATACTAGGTCAAATAATAGGATTTTAATGTGTGCATTTCAGATAGAATAGTAATTAAAAACGCATTTCTGTACTTCAACATGCTTCTATGTAGGTAGCTCTGGAATCCAGTGTACACCTGCCATATAAAAAATATTCTTCACGACCATGAAGTAGTTGTATCTTTCTTTAGAAGGGTTCGCTACTCTTTCATCTGGAATATATATTATCAAAGTAATATTGTCTCGTTTTAGTTGTATTTAGTATTCAGTCTTAAGAGTATCAGACTTTTCTGAAGAAAGGTACAAATTTCTGGCGAGTGAAGAATGGTTCTCTGAAGACATGGGCTCAGAATCCAAGCTATGAAAGTGTTGAGACCAATTCATTTCCTGCCAAGTTCATACGGATCCTCACTTAGCATATGTTTCATTTGCTTCCTGCAATTACGTGGTTGATTTCACAGATTCTAAGATCCGTTTTGAAATTATATATTAAACTAGCGTCCCCCGTCGCGGCTTCGCCCGCGAATATGTATATTGAGTTCGAAATGTTATTCTCATTTATTGTTAAAAAACTTGTATGATATGTATTTATTTGTAAACTTAGTATGATTTGATACTTTGTACATAAATTGGGAGGATTTAGATTACGTAATAGCATTATTGGAGAACCAATTTTCAATTTTAAGTCATGAGGTGGAAAGCATAAAGGATCAAGAGAGTTCAGAAATTCTTGAGGGTAGTGTATAACTTCATCAATGTTAATCACTGTATCGATAGAATGATAATGTCGTATTTCTTCATCTAACTTTCCTAAAATAATATTATTAATATTATGAGCGGTAGCGTTTCGAGGTGATATAATTGCCCTCTCGCACAACCAATTGAAAGTTTTGTCAGAAAGATTTTCAATTTCTGGATAGACTTTAGAAATCAGGTCCATGACTGTATTAACAGTCGTTCCTACTTTTGTATCAATATTTATGAAATCATTTTCATTTGATACTTTCCCATCTCCAATTTTTAGAAGTTCTAAAGGAAATTGCAAATCCCCACCTCAAATGTGAGCTCTCATATTTGTTCGTAAATGTAATTTTTCTATCACATTCCAAATTTAAGATGACTTCAAACATGCTTTCACAATGTCAGCGCGAGTTTTTTTTTGAATCACAGGCAAAGTTTGCCGAAAGTCTTCAGAGAAAACGAAAGTTATTCCACCCATGGGTTTGTTATTAGATTTTAAATCTCGTAATGTGCGATCCAGAGCTTCAATATGCCAACGGTGATTCATAGTACATTCATCCCATACTATAAGAAAAGTTTCTTAGATAATTTTGCATGCAGGACTATTTTTTTTCATTGAACATATTGTATCTTGGCCAATGAAAACGTTCAAAGGTAATTTGAACGTGGAATAGGCAGTTTTGCCTCCAGCAAGAAGAGTTGCTGCAATACCTAAAGATGCAACAGCTAAAACTAAAGCACCCAAAATACGAATTTGAGCTAATATTGAGTTGAGCAGAAAAGTCTTTCCTGTACCTCCAGGGGCTTCAATAAAAAATAGTTTCCCTAGGCTATTATTAACACTGTTGGTAATGAGATCAAATTCATTCCTTTGATTTGCAGCCATTTCAGGTATATTAGATTCCAAACAACAACGCATTCCCATAATGTTATGTGGATTCTTTAAAGCATTATAGGGATCACAAACATTTTGTGGACCACGAATTGGCGAAGGTAGACCGAAATCAATCAATCTGCACAATCCAGGAGCTTCATCTTTATTCATAAATCCAACTACGATGTCTTTTATATCTTTTATATAAGCATAATTTTTTGATGGATTATACTCAGAAGTAGATCTTCCACGTACTATGAACAGGGTAAATTATTCGATCCTGACGAACGGCTTGCGTTCGTCTGGTTCTAATCATATACCGCCCAATGTTACTTCTGGGTCTCGGCATTGTTACCTATATTTTTTGGCAGCAGATTCAAAAGATCCCAGGGAGAGGCTGAGCTCATTTTCAAGCTTTCCTATATAGCCGATAGAACGCTGACTCTCTTGCAAAAGAGCGCCGCGCTATACCTTACACACGTGCGACTCAACGCCTCCCCATCTACTGGCGCGCCATGGTACTTGGTCAGTTACCCCCACCACAGAAAAATGCATTGTCTATTTCTCGATTTCTACTCAAAATTTTAAACCCCCACATATCCATAAACATGCCTGGAGTGGTCAAAAATCAAGTATCAAAATTTCATGAAAATCGGTTCAGTAGTTTTTGAGATTAGCGGCCACAAAAAAACAGGCTGTCCTTTTATATGGTAGTATAGATATAGATAACGAATACTGCAATTGAAATGAAATAATATTCTGGTAAACTCATTTCAGATTAAAGAATATCAAACCTTTCTGAAGATAGGTGCAAATTCCTGTAGAGTGAAGAATGGTTCTATAAAGACATTTGTTCGGAATCCAAGCTATGAAACTATCGAGATCAATACATTTTCTGGCAAGTTTACACTGGTCCTCTAGTAGATTTTTTCAGAATTCAAGATTCGTTTCAAAACATAATATTCAATTTTATAACACTACCAGATCCTGGAATAGAAATAATGATAGTTACTCTTTACAGCTAATTTTCTCTTCCAAACATCGACCAATCGAAATAACATAGCATAGTTGTTGTATAAGTGTCTTAAACACAAATAATTTAAAAATTTGGAATCCAAACTATGAGAGAATAGAGATCAGTTTATATACTGGCAAGATCACATTAATCCTCTCCTAAAACCTCTGGTTTATACACAAAATGGACGGGAGACGAGAATGCCAAGAATTGAGGATCCCGATCGAATAACTCGCACTACGCTCGGACCCAGATGTGGCAGTACGAAAAAGAGAAATTTTTTAACTAAAAATTGAAAGTTGGAAAATCAACAATTTATAGTTACCATTGTATGTGTCTCATTCAGGCGCACACATTTTACATTTACAGTTTTCATTTTTGGGTTGTTTTTTTTCGAGATAAATAACAATTTCTAACATTTTCATCATGCTCGAAAATAAATATTTTTTTGACTTCAACTCGTCAGTACTCAGCCGGAAAATCATGAAATGAGTTCCAATTTTCCATGTACTATGAGACAACATTCGTGATTCTAATGGACTAAATTAGTTATTGAAAAAGTCTATTTGTTGAACATTATTGACCACTCGATAAAAAAAAAATTAGCTCCACAATTCTCAAACTTTGCGAAGAAAAAGTGTGTGAGGAAAGTCGAGCGACGAAAAACTGATTAGAATTCAACACACACATTCCTTTATCGCCTCTCTATTACATGCTACTCTCCCCTCCCCGGCACTGCTGAGACTAACAGAGGACATCAGACTGGGAATGGACAAAAAGAAACTGACGTTGCTTTTGCTTTTCGACTTTAGTAAAGCCTTTGACAAAATCTCCCACTCTAGAATGCTGAAGCGTCTAAGGGATATCGGCTTCACCAGGACTACTCTCTCGTGGTTTCACTCATATCTTACTGATAGACAACAAATAGTCATAACTAAGAGTTTTGGCAAATCATCGTGGCTTACCACAAATCTTGGGGTACCACAGGGATCAGTCCTCGGGCCGCTTCTCTTTTGCATATACATAAATGACCTACGTGACGTACTTGACATTGAGGGCGTTGAGCGTGTGCTTTACGCAGACGACTTACAGATTTATACTCAGGTTCCACTGGACGGGCTCGCTGAGGGCATAGCGTTGCTTGAGAAGGCGGCTGCGGCCGTCTCGAGTTGGGCTGGCGCTGCTTCGCTGGTGCTCAATGCCGGAAAAACTCAAGCCATAGCTTTTGGGTCCTCACATTACATCAATCTTCTGCACAAAGAGGCACTCGATGCATCTGGCATTGGGATTGGCGGAGCTCGCGTGCCGTTCTCGAGCACGGTTGAGGATCTCGGTGTGGTGCTAGACGAAACCCTATCTTGGCGTCAAAACATCGACGCAATCACAAAGAAATTTAATCGAACCATGTATAGTTTGTGATTTTTCCGTAAATATACGACCGAGGTCCTACGTAGGCGCTTATCGATGGCTCTGCTGTTCCCTGATCTTGACTACCGTTCTGCGGTATATCTTGACGCACCTCAAGAACAAAAACAAAGAATACAGGTACTGCAAAATTCATGTGTGAGATATGTTTTTGGTGTGAGGAGGGACGAACACATCACTCCTTATAAGGCCAAGCTGGGCTGGTTGCGCACGGATATAAGGAGGCAATATTTCATGGCTGTACTTTTGTACAAGATCCTGCGCATCCGCGAATCGAAATACCTTCTGAGCCTCTTCACTAGGTATGTGTCCACTAGGCCCTCCAGAGGTGATGCACCGAAACTCTCGGTCCCCAAAATGAGGAATACTTCCGGACTAAATTCCTTCCAAGTGCAAGCAGCGCACCTCTGGAACTCCCTTCGGTCCTCGGATAGAAACCTGCCGCCTTCGTCAAGTTTCAAACGTTCCGTAAGAAAGTACTTTTTAGAATTAAATGAATGACCTTAACATATTTTATAAAGTTCCTTACGATGACCATTTGTCTGAATATATGATGACCAGCTGTATAATTATTATTATACCAATACTGACTCGTTGTCTGTGATAATTAGTTTTACGAATTTTACTCTGATTGACAAGGATGATATGTAAAAACAATGTTTCAGTTAAGTGACCGTTATTCTTAAAAAAGAAGACTGATATTTTTGTAAATACGAATTTTGTATAATTTATACAATAAAAACATATCTATCTATCTATCTATCTCTCTCATATGTTTTTTTTCTGTAGTATGGCTGAGCTTTAGATCCTATGGCTCTCAGGAATTTTTGATAATAGTATCAAGACAGATCCCTGAAATTTTGTGCAATTCGGTGATCCGAATAGTGTGCATTCTTCTAGTTAGTTAGAAAAGTTATATGAGGTGCTTTTTATTGCTTGGCCTCAACAATCCATTCTTCACACACACCGTACATCTGAACATTTACCTCTCATAGCATGGTTGCAGGTCCGTAGTTGAACAAGCAAATAGTGAGAAGTTCGTATTTGTAAAGGAACATGGTATTTACTCAAGAAAAATATTTTCCAAATCAGCTATGAAAGTATTGATTTTGGAACGACAAATTGATGTAAGATACATGTATCCAATATGCGCCACCTAAGCAAGTAAGATTGATGCACCGCGTTGAACTTGAGTTTTCCAATTTGTCTGGTGCCAAATCGAAGATCTACCCAATACCTTCAAAATAAGTTAAACCGAATTCATTCTAGACTCATCTGCGCTAAAACATGGAACTTGAATAACATAGAAAAAAAATTATAGTGGTACCCAAGTTGTGCAACCAACAGAATACTTCTTTCTATCCGGTTTCTTCTTGTAGTTCTCTGATAGGAATCCTGTTAGATGTTTTGAAGAAAAAGGATCTACTAAATACCTTCAAAATAAGCCAAGCCGCATTTGGCTCAGACTTTCCTACGGTGAATAATAGCATTTTCAAAATTTGTGCTTTTCCCGTCATTAGACGCGTAAAATCGCGTATAAAGACTTGAAAAAGCAAGGAAAACTAAAAAAAGATTCCTAACACCCTCCGGGTCACCAATCTGGACCAAACTTGATACGTATGTTCTTTGGAGCTATAGTGACCATACACAAAAAGTTTTAGGACCTAACGCTCCTTCAGTCCCAAGATATTCACATTACAAGGTTACTTAACTTTTTACTTATAACCAGTGGACATATGAGATCCGGGTCACCAATCTTGACCAAACTTTTTTTGAGGTTAGTAGGGCCGCCGTATCGGCTTGCCCTACCCGCTCAAGGGGTTGCCAGCTCCGGGTGGCCGGCGACGACCCACTATCCTCGTCGCTTTCGGCTGAGCGGTTCCTCCGCCGTTGCAGCTCGTCCCTCAGGTCCACCTGCCGAGACGAGCATGGCCCCCCCGGACGTCATGGACGCCACTGCGGCCCGTTGCACCTCGTCCCGGGGCAGTAACCTCAACGGATCTACCCGGGGTTGCGAGGGTCCAAGGTGCAGCGGCACATAATCGTCCGGGTGGCACTGGAAACGAGGAATTGCGGTCGGTTCATCGTGGTATCCAGTTTCCGTGAATGACTTCTGAGTCATGTGGCGTGTTCTTCAATAATCAAATATTCGATTCATCGATATTTCTATCAATTATTTGTGATATTTTTCCAAATCACTGTTACAATTTGAAAATATAATAGATCTATCAACTTATAAAATTCTATTGGTTCGTGTTATGGTGTTCAATAGAGAAAATTTCATGTACCCTGGGGTTGTTTACGATATACATAAGGGTCATTCTCTGTCGAGTGAGTGAGAAAAAAATCCAAAATTTTTTGGAGACTTTTTGGGGTCCCATGGTGTCACCAGAATTTTCTCAGATCATTTTGGGCCCTATAATCCATGCTGCCAGAGACCAAAAGTTGCCATTTTTCTAATATTCGCCATATTATAGCTGACTTTAAACATTATTTACATCCATTAAATGACCTCTGGGCGAAGAAGTCATGATATAACATTTTCCCTGGTAGATACTTGGGGTTTCCAAAAAAAATATGTCCAAGATCATAGTTGGTCATATGACCGTCATGATAGTCACTTTAGTACTCTAAATTAAGCAAAAGTTGTTTTCGATCATCCGCATCAGGATCTTATACACACTAGAAGTTAGTTTATTTTGTTGACAAAGTATCCACATAGTGAACCGAGAATGGGCAGATTCCTTGATTGCCTATAGAAAACAAATATATGCAAGAAAATCGGTCAATATCAAGATTCACCAGTTACACACACAATAAACGGTAAGATATTTGCGACGGTAGATATTTTTATTTGCGAGGTAACTCACTAATCGAGCTTCTCGCGTACCCTGAATATATCATCGAAAGTAATCACTTGTTCGCAAAAATTGTTTTCTCAGGTGAGGACAGCCTCGAACCGCGTCGTTGGGGAATCGACGTGAGAAATTTGGGATAAATCAAAGGCCACGATGGGGACCGTTTGCGCGAGCTCGCGTAGCGAATTCTCCGGGGCTTACTAACGTAGACCGGCGGCACCATTACCCGGACGCGGCTAACGTTTTCTCCGCGGTCTACTGTCGTAGACCGGCGACACCACTGCCCGATCGCGGCTAATTCTCTCACACAAACGCTCTCAATCTTTCTCACACTCTGCTTTCCTCGATCGCGCTCTCCAGGTATTCACTCGCGATTTACTTTCTCTTGCGCGCTCAATTTCGTTACTCCCGATTCATTCTCTCTCGCGCGCTCAATCACGACACTCCCGTTATTCTCGCACAATCTCTCTCACACACTCAATATTTACACTCACGTTACTTAAAACTAATGACACTAAGCAATCGCGTCCGCGTGCGCACACCCGCGCTATCCTCTACTACTTACTGTCGACGAGTCGCTCTGCTACCTACCTCTACATACCTGCAGAGTCGGCGGCCAATTCAAATGAGCCAAACGTGCTACGATCCGCTACACCACAATTTCACCTGTCGCGATGCGGCACAGGTGCGAGCCGAGGGAGCGCGCATAGGTAGGGAGCGATATTCTGCTTCAACCTGGATCCTCTCTCCGCGCGCCGAAGTTACGCAATGCACGGCCCGTTCTCTCGGATGCGCGGGGTCGGCCGCCGCCACTCCAACTCGGCCGCAGCGCGCCAGCGCAACCAACACAGCCATCGCCGCTCGCACGTACACCGCGCTTATTTCTCATTATTTTAGAATTCTCTGTGAATTATTGAATTTTTCTGTAAATTATTCACAACCTGATGGATAATATTTTTCTTTCCAATCATGTTACTGAAAATTAATCTCACGTCATATATTTACAATTTTATGATTGTTTTTATATACTTACATATATACACATCATTTTTTCCATCATTGTATCATTTCATGAATACATTTGAGTATAATACATAAATAATTATATGACTCCAATCATTCATAAAATACACAAGAATAGATATACACAAATATGTCGTAGAATATACAAAATTCACTTTCATATGTTATTACAGAAGAGGACAATGAAAGAGGAATTAACTCTTGAAGAGAGGAAATAACAGAAACTGAATTGGGGAGAATAACTGAATGATCTGAAACTTGAAATAGAATACTCGAGGGGGATCAAAGCTTTTGATACAATTTATCAATCAATATTATCAGTATCACTGCAGGAGTCACTATCATCTGAAATTATACCAACTACGAAGATTGTGGCAGGTATTTTTATGTTGTTGAAAATTGCTCATATTTGCATTGACCTATGTTTATCAACTGTAGTTTCCAGGCGAATGGCGTAGATCAGCAGAGAGAAGTAGAAAAATGTGGTACATTTCAAGAGGAAAAAACTATGAACTAGGAGTTCAAAAATATTACAGTCCATATTAATACGTTCATATATATTATTCATATGGAATGAATATTATATTTGAATAATAAAACAACACATTCATCGATATTCAATTATCATAAACAAATTCAATTGAATTTTAGATTTAACTCTATAGGGAGTTATTGGTATACTATATTGGTTTGGAGGTCGCTCATTTGAATCAAAGCCTGTAAGATGGCTAATCGAAAATTGGAAAAAATACTGAATTCTAATAGAAATTGGTATTTGTGGGTTTTTTAGGTCGCTGATTACCAATCCGGCCTTTGATTGTGATGAGTTTATACCCTATTCCGCGTTAACTAGGAAATAGACGCATCCATTTCAAAGGTTACCTAAATAAAGAGCCGTTTCACATTCAACTTCATAGAAAAAGGCGTTCCGAAAGTGATTTTATTCCTTGAAGATTTTTCGCGTTCGTAGTTGATATGCTACATACATACACACGTGTGTATGTTTCCATATATAGTTTTATTCATATATATGAAGTTTCTTTGTAGAACATATAGAATTTGAATGGTCAGTGTCTCCATTAAATTATTTGACGAACTAATCCGCTGTTTCTGTAAGTTGTTTTACACTTACTGCATCAAAATATTAATAATTAATAATAAATAATACAATAAGATTATACATGTCAAATTTTGTATTATCATTCGATTCGTTAAACTACATTTCGTATCAAATGAAACAATTAAGATTTTCTCCTGAGTTTTGTGGTTTTGAAAATGTCCCTGCATATTATTCGATCTATCGTAAAGTTGTTTAAGTAAATTCACACCATTGAAGTTTTTTTGATGTCATTGATGAGAAACATACGGAAATAATGGTTTTATAACCATTAGGCACCCCTTCTGCGCAAATCACTGTTATAAACCTATGATCAGTTGGAAGTATAGCTTTTTGACTAATCTTTTGATTCAGACTGCAACATTTTCACGTTTTTAGACGATCGGTCTCCTCTTTTGGTGTGTTCTATCAGATTTTGGGAAAATTTACTGATACTAGAGAAGCTAGGAAAATGCAAGTCACTCGAAATTTGATCAGTACTCAGGGTTTTAGATTTGGTAATGGGTTAATTTTTCAACTTGAAACGAATTCACCCGAAAAAAAGCAGTCCATTAGAAGTTTCTTAGGTGCTCCAAGTTTCAGGATAGATAATCGGTTATGTTTTGTGAACAAGAACAACATAAGCAATAGATATTTGAAAGTCGGTTAGTACTTCGGGTTTTGAGTTTGAATTAGGCTCAACAAAGTTATGTCTAATATTGTAATGTGCACCCTTCATAATTTCAATATGTGTGAATGGTCGATTTTTGAGGGCCAATCCAGAGTGAAGTGGAAAAAGAAAAATCACAAAATCCACCACATTTTCAATTTATGCGACGTTTCGCCAGTAAGGTAGTTTTGAATAAAATTATAATATAACGTTCGGCAGTGGAAGCAGCTGCTACATTATAATTTCATTCAAAACTGCCTGATGAGGCCAGTGAACGTTACTGGTGAAACGTCGCATAAATTAAAAATGTGGTTAATTTTCTGATTTTTCTTTTTCCACTTCACTCTGGATTGGCCCTCAAAAATCGACCATTCACACATATTTGAAGTTAACTCTATAGCAATCTCTAAACTCACAATAACAACAGAATTTCAAGTGATTCGTATTTTTTCGGCTAATATCGTTTTACACTAATAAAAATTGATGCACTACTAAATCCACGAACCCAACCACCAACAGAATTTGAAGCGTATCGCATTTTTATAGCTATACCTTTTAGTTTAATAAAAATGATCCATCACCTATCCATGGAATAACAATAGTGGAAAATATAACCAATATAATTGATCTTCATGCCGTCGCTTGGGAGGAAGAACGTTCCATTTCAGAAACTTTCTATAAAAAGTTCCATGTCAGATTTAGTCTATAGGATGTTCTATTTCAGATTTACTTCTATAGAAAGTGCCATTTCAGATTTACTTGTATAAAAAGTGCCATTTCAGGAGAAATTTCATCCCTCGGAGTTTTTCCGACTTCGGGGATGGGTGTGTGAATGTGCATGTATATATGTGTGTATGCACGTCTGAATATGACAAATTGATCCACATCGAGACGCGATACTCTGGAACTGAATTATTTTCATCAAATATTTTTTCCATCGATGGTTTTTAATTGAAATTTTTGTATTAGAGTTTTTTGGGTCACTGATTATGAATCCATCCTCAAATTTTGAAAGTTAGAGTAAGAGCCTCTAAAATTGCCGACCGAGAATTTGAAAAGATACTGTATGATGTGAAATTTGACCCCGAGAATTTATACTGAGCCTCCCAGTTCCGCGATACAAAAATCATTCAAAGCGTCGCGTGCCAAAAGAGGATTACTGACCCTGACTCTGTGCTGGGAATGGCACAGATATTTTGTTAGAGGATAGGGAAATGAATGAATACTCGTAAGTTAATTTCAAGCACTCTCGATTTATTTCCTATCCTTATACAGGCTGAGTTACTCTAGCATCTCACACCTCGATGCACACAATCATACCATCCGCGTTAACTCGCAGTTATTACTGCCCCAACACACTGCGCCTGTCGTTCTCTGCCTGCATAGCGCTCAGTCCTGTGCGCGTGTACACCGAACGGCTTGCCGCTGCGCCGATTATGGCGCCCTCCACTTACTCTCTCTCGCGCAGCGGTCCGTAGCCACCGACACTGGGCAGACACGCGCGCCCTTCTATCCTCCCCGCGCCTCGACCCACCACTCCGCTCTCTCTCTCTCTCTCTCTCTCTCTCTCTCTCTCTCTCTCTCTCTCTCTCTCTCTCTCCCTCTCTCCCACTCTCCGTCTTTCGTCCCCGCTCGCTGCTGCGCCGGCCGATGCGCGCCCCTCTCCGCCCGCTCTCTCTCTCTCTCTCTCTCTCTCTCTCTCTCTCTCTCTCTCTTCGACAGGAGGACAGGAGGACCTTAGACCTTGACCCTAGACAGGCAGGTTTTCGCCCGAACCACTCCACGCAGACAGCATTATTGAAACTAACAGAAGACATAAGAAAAGGCATGGACAAAAAGAAACTGACGCTACTTCTACTTTTCGACTTCAGCAAAGCCTTTGACAAAATTTCTCATTCTAGAATGAAGCGGCTCAAGGACATTGGCTTTGCGAGGGCTGCTCTCTCGTGGTTCCACTCATATCTTACGGATAGACAGCAGATTGTTATAACGAAGAGTTTTGGCTTACCACGAATCTTAGGGTGCCACAGGGGTCAGTCTTCGGACCGCTTCTCTTCTGCATTTACATTAATGACCTACGTGACGTACTTAACATTGAGGGCGTTGAGCGTGTGCTTTATGCAGACGACTTACAAATATATACTCAGGTTACACTTGACAGGCTGGCTGAGGGTATAGCATTGCTGGAGAGGGCGGCTGCGGCCGTGTCGGGGTGGGCCGGCGCTGCTAAGCTGGTGCTCAATGCCGGAAAAACCCAGGCCATCGCATTTGGGTCTGGACACTATATCGGTCTTCTGCACAAGGAGGCAATCTATGCATCTGGCATTGGGATCGGTGGAGTTCGCGTGCCATTCTCTGGCACGGTCAAGGATCTCGGCGTGGTGCTTGACGAAACCCTATCTTGGTGTCAAAACACTGATGCAGTCACTAAAAAGTTCAATAGAACCATGTATAGCTTGCGATATTTTCGTGAATACACGACTGAGATCCTGCGCACACGCCTATCGATGGCTCTGCTGTTCCCTCACCTTGATTACTGTTCTGCGGTATACCTCGACGCATCTCAAGAACAGAAACAAAGAATACAAGTGCTACAAAATTCATGTGTGGGATATGTATTTGGTGTTAGGAGGGACGAACACATCACTTCCTACAGGGCTAAGCTGGGCTGGATGTGCACGGATATTAGGAGGCAATATTTCATGGCTGTACTTCTGTACAAGATCCTGCGCATCCGACAGCCGGAATACTTTCTGAGCCTCTTCACTAGGTATGTGTCCACTCGGCCCTCCAGGGGTGATGCACCGGAACTCTCAACACCCAAAATGACGACCAGTTTTGGAACTAATTCTTTCCAAGTGCAAGCGGCACAACTTTGGAACTCCCTGCGCTCCTCAGACAGAAACTTGCCGTCCTTATCTAGTCTTAAGCGTTCCATAAAGTCTTATTTTTTAGAATTATCTGAATGACCTTTTGCATTTTTTCTTTTTACATGAATAGACACTCTATCTGTGATAAGTCGCTGTTTATACATATTTTTATGATGTTGACAAGGATGATATGTGAAATAATTTTATAAGAATGACTGATATTTTAGAGAAACGACTGATATAATGTAAAACGCCAATTTTTGTATTCGTATACAATAAAGCATATCTATCTATCTATCTATCTCTCTCTCTCTTTCTCTCTCTCTCTCTCTCTCTCTCTCTCTCTCTCTCTCTCTCTCTCTCTCTCTCTCTCTCTCTCTCTCTCTCTCTCTCTCTCTCTCTCTCTCTCTCTCTCTCTAATTATAATCCTTCCGTCCGGCGCCTGGTCGTCCTCGTCCGTACACTGGCAGCGTGGCAGCCGAGAAGTCATTAGCGCGCTGGGCCGTTGTTGGGTGCAAGATGCGCAAATAATAATCAGAGATTCGCAATAGCACTCAATTTATATTTTTATTGAACTTGAAAATATCTAAATATACGTTGACCGGCTGCGCTAGATCGGCTTGACCTTGCGCTCCGCAAATATCTCTATATGTTATACAATTGATTTAAAACACATTACGGTACGATAATGATTAGCTCGTGATATGCGTGGAGCCGCGCCGCATACCATCCATACCACTCGCTCGCGTTGGCACTTGCGTTGGTGCCGACTGACTCCGAATTCAATCTCGATGTAGCATACTTGCTGTCTCCGATCCACTCTCTCGTTGTCTTGCGGGACACCTCCCTTTATAATCACCGTGACGTCATGCATGTAAGAGTCCCGCGGATGCGCGATTTGCGGGCGCGAGGCGGAGACGAGCGCGTGTCGCGGCTCCTCTCGTTCACTGCATCGTACGTCCCTTATCTTATTCTAAGAAGCGCGCTCGCTTCTTGACACGGCTTGGCGGCCTTTTCGTTCAGTTACAATTTAATTTAATTTCCACACACACTCATACATTCACTCGATTTTCCCGAGCGCCCGCTGGCTGCTCGGTAACGTTATATGGACTGATAGGAAAATATCCTATGGCCGCCTTCTCGCAAATTAAAGCAGCTGCAAAATGCAGAGCCCGACGTTGCGCTTTCATGTGAGCTGCCGTTCGTCGCATCGGCGGCTTGCTTACCGCATTCCCATGCTCGTCTCTCCACACTCAATACCAATGGAGCTACTTAGTGCAGCTCAGGTAAAATATGGAAGGAGCACTTCGCAAAATTGTCCTGCTCTCGGAATTCAAAATATTGGGGGAGGGAGGGTGGAGCATACCGGGCTATAACATCGGGACATTAATTTTGATAGTCTACGTATGTACTCTGAATTGTTCACCAATAATTTCAATAAATATTACAGTATCTACATCATAATTGTAATTATAGTTATTATAATTGTAATTATAATAATAATTATAATATATAATAAGATGTATCCGTTTTTTTTTCCGATCCACTTATATATATCATTTTCAAAATCCATGTCGAAAAATTTGAAAATATTGAAACGAATATGGTGTGACGCTAAAAAAAATTTCGTCTATTTTCTAAATGATGTAAAACCAAAAGTATACAGTTCGGAGGTAACTTTAGTATGTTGGATCGAAAAATGGGATTGGTGACTACATTTTCATGGGAATAACTTTTTGAAAAATTCAAATTGTAATGGGCGTATGGAAATTTTTTTCACCGATGTCCGCGTGGAAAGACCGAGGAGTGTCCCGAACCGAGGGGGACACCCGACCCGGGGTGTTCCCCTTGAAAAACATACAGAAGGATGATTTTTCGAAAATTTTTTCAGGCAGATCGATGGAGTAGCCGGGATGATTTCATAATCTGAGTCGAAAAGTTTGGAAATATTGATGCAAGGGCGTATTCTTTGTGAGCGAAAATGTTGTGGTGCCAAAGAAAAATTTAAAAATTCGCTAAGTGATATTCATGTTGTTGAAAAAGATTATGTGGAATGAGGGGTGGTGGTGCGGATCATAATTTTCAACATCAAACATTATGATTCATCGGAATATCATATTCATATGATATTATGTCGGTACTGATCTTTCTGGGATTAGTAGTTGGTTATTGCTTATAAGATGGAAAAATATTGAATATATAAATGTAATCAGTTATAATCTTCATCTGCTTTCGTTCCATGGTTTTCAATGAGGGTTCATTTTGTGGACATCATATCGTCGCCTCCGAACAAGAAGGGGCCAACCCAGCCTCCGGTTGGGAAAGGGGCTACTTGCAGTCCGTGCAATAATTTGCAAATTTTCCAATTTCCCGCGTGATAATTTATCACGTGGATTTCATGAGTCCAATATTTATGAATATTACCCAAGGAAGTGAGCTTCAACATTTTCTTGTAGATATTGAAAATATTATTTTAAATCTATGTACTGCCTAGTGTGTTACAAAGTGTGAGTAATGCACAGCTTATAATTTATTTTTTTGGATTAATCTTTCTTATCGAGTGGATGCAATTCATGTCACATATACTCTATTAATAGTTTCTTGTAAATTTTAGCACAATAGAGACAATGTATGGACCATCAATACGTGTAACTACTGAAACCTTAGGTAGCGTCAAGTATTAGTCATGCTTGATCTATAGGAATATGATATTGTTATGGCCCAGCCTTGCCCCACCCAAAATTTTGAATTTCCAGCGATTTCCCCGACAACAATGAAGATCCAGCTTTCGTCATTCCCTCCGCCCCACACGAGTCCAACGGCGACGCGAGCAGCTCAGCTGTTCAAGGGTGTAGAGACGATAACTGAATGAATGAGGATACGAGTGAGAGAGACACGGCGCCCGGTAATCAAGACGCGCTGCGTTATCATCTGCAGGCGATGATTGCATTACCCTCCGTCGTGCATCTCGAGAGTGAAGTATGGCCAGGGCGTGGCATATTGTATAATAAGTTTCTTCAATTTATGTTTTCTAGATTTTTACAAAAGCGGGCTAGCCCAGCTGATAAGAAGTATAATAATAAGTTAGCCTACATGCGTAGGTAGTCGCATGAGCATTTTGCAGAGGTTTCGAACGGATCTTTCAATCAATCAATTCAACACGTGAACGGATGATACGTCTCCGAATTTCCAAGCATGCTAAGTTAATAGTTAATCGTGACCAATGCAACGTGTTCACGCGACTTATTCATATCCATATCTATTTTCCTATAATATATAAAATTGTGCTTAGTAGTAACGGCTCCTTCAACAACGCACGCCGCATATTATTATTACGTTACTAATAAAACCGGCCTATAATCAGGCATCTTACACCATCGATCGAGAGCTCATGACTCGAGATCATTATAATTGGTGACGTGTACATCCCTAAGTAATGGAAACAATGTAATAATAAAGTAAAATTATCTTTTATTGAGTAAGTATCGCGGGCACGCGTACCAATATGCATATTTGTCAATTATTGTTAGAAATAAGTCAATCATGTAACGCCAAGTTACACATAATATATCTATATATGCGTGAGGATTTTATTGCGCAGTATAATTAAGAAATGTAGTCCCCGACGCCACGGTATCACTCCGCGCCTCATCCAAGTCATGACCATATAAGGAGCTGTTCGGCCACTCGCATAGTGTCGCGGCACCTTCGAGGAGCGTTCCGCGACCCTATCAGTGTGACGTCACGGAGAGGATAAGAGAGCGAACTGCGGCCGGACGCGGCAGAATTCCACCCGCCACCGAATGCAATAGACGTTTGCAGCGCACGTCCTAACGTATACGTATCAAGTACCCATCGCGGAATTCTCGGGCGTGACGCGAGTTAAGAATTGATTAGTGTATCAAATAGTGAAGCTGAGAATAAATTCAAAGCTATAAGTTGGAAGTGAAAGAAGTGTGTAGTTTATTCACCCGCACCTCTTACAATCGAACGACCACGCGAGGCGTGGCCGCCCTGATAGAACTGCAGAGCCGAAGGAGTCGCGCCTGCAGCCAACGAGTAACTGGTGGGCCGTAACCGGACACCGAGGATTTTGGAGCAAGCGGAGGAGACGCAGCGGCCGCCCCTCCCTTTCCACAGTCGACGGAGCGCCTCGCGATACCGCGGCTCTCTCTCTCTCTCCGACGCGCTACAGCGTGAGCACGCGCACACCAACGGTCCACGCGCCTCGCTTGGCGACGCACGCTGCCAGGGCCGCACAACTGCGCGCACCCACGCTCCACGAGCGCGCCTTATAGTAAGTCCCGTCCCGCGCGGACACAGAACAGAGTTTCACGATAATAAAACCCGGCAGAATCCCACCTCAATATATATATAAGTCCCTCCCCAAAGGTCGGGCCTTAACAATGGTGACAGCGTAGCGGTGGGATACTGTCTGATTTTTGCTTCATGAAATTCTGTATAACTAGGATTACTCATATGCGAAAGGGAAAATTATGCATGGAGTGATATATCGCGACACATGGATTTTGGGATCGTGTGAAATCTGAATTACCGCAAGTGGGAAGATCGGTAACAATACCGACCGGTAAAACAGGGTTTCATTGTATCGACACATAGCGACCTGTTTTATCATCTTCATCGGGTAATTGCGGGTCTACGAGAACCAGATCGGACGATCATTCGAAGGTTATGTCAAATAGTATCAACGCGGGTATTATTGAAAAGAGAATTGAATCCGCGGAGACTAAACTGAATAAAGCCTTAGCGAGAATAAGTCGATTGCGATCCGAGCTTCGAGAAGTGTCTGATAGATTGACGACTATCGAAGAAGACTTTGGATCAAAGGAAGAACTCAACGATTATTGCGTTATCAAATTGTTCGGACTACGAAAATCGATTGACCATCTTATCTTTCATAAAATTCAAGCGTTAAGAAATTCGAGAACTGAAGGACACTCCGAATCAACCAGTTTGCCGGCACGTGTCGAAGCCAATTATTCGGACGCTATTTTATCTGAAATCCAGTCGACTTGTGCGATTCTAAAGAACTTAATTTAATTTCACGGTGTCGGACAAATTGAACGAGTCAGCTGCGAGGCTGCGAGCGTGTGTCGATCGTTTCGTACGCGTAGCAGATAAAATAAAAATGTCACAGGACGATATGCAAAGTACACCGAGATCGGAGGAAGAGCTGCTGCGTTTTGAGGACAACCTGGCACAGTTCAACGAACGGTTGAATGAGAGGGAAGCTCAGCTGACTGAGCGTACGAAACAGCTTGACGAGCGAATTCGGAAGCTTGACGAACTCGAGCGTCGATTGACTGCCGAGAAAAATGAAAGTCTTGCAACGGTTGGGGATGAATCTTTGGCTTGGCGAGCTCAGCTTGCAGAATTAGCACAGAAATGCGAAGATCTCGAAAAGGAAAATTTGACTTTGAGTCGTTTAGCACGTGAATCGAGAGTACCCACGACCCCACCCATTGCCAACGCCGGCCAACAACAAAATGACGCGCCGCTGAGTAAGGAACCAAGTAATATCGATAGAAACGTTCAGAAAGAAGTGGAGATATTGACTAAACGCATGCAACAGATAGAAAGGGACAGAATTCGGGCTGAAACTCTGCACCCCGCGCGTAAATCGAATTACTGGGCCCAACCGAGCGCAGTGAATCCAACCTTATACTTGAAGGAAGCGCTAGCGACCGTGCCGAGCTTCAACGGCACGAACTTGCAGAGTTTTGCGCGAGCCTGCAGGCGAGCAGCGGAATCGGTACCAGCCAATCTGGATATGGATTTCCTGAATTTAGTCAAGAACAAGCTGGATGAGCGTACTCATGCGATCCTCGCCGGAACGCGCTTTCTAACTCTGGACGGAATGCTGGAAAGACTCGCCCAGATATTCACACCTGGCGAGAGTGTCAACCGCCTTCGGGGCCGACTAGACTCGATCAGGAAAAGCGAGAAAGAGTCGGTAATCGACTTCATTAACCGAATAACTATGCTGAAGGATAATATCATCGATAGAAAGAAATTCGAGGCAGGGCGAGAACTGTACTACGAGGAGCAGCGAGAGATAGACAGGGACGTGATGGAGAGCCTCAGAGATGGCCTCCCTCCTGAATATCGGAATTACATGGATAAACACGCAGCGAGTTTGACCCACGTGATCAGTGAAGCGATAAGTGCCGAGAAACAGGTAGAACGAGACAACTGGAAGCATAGCAGGCCCTCATACGGCAGCTTTTACGTTAAAGCATCCGCAGAAGGAGCTGATAAAAGGGAGCAGGCCCCTCGTTCGCAACCTGGGAAGGGCCCCATCTCTCAGGCACCTCAAACGAAAAATCAGCCCGCTCAGAATCCCCCGGCACAAAAACCTGACGGAGGGCCCGACGCAGAAAAACTGAGTACAGCCAAGGCCAAATTCTCGGCAGATGGAAAGCCCTTGTGCTTTTATTGCAGCAAGCCGGGTCACTGGATTCGCGACTGCAGGAAGAGGCAGTCCGATAACACACAAGGGGCTAAGCCGCAGGGAAACGGAACAGGGCTCCCGGAAAAGGACGCAACCGCGGCAAGCCAGCCTCCGCGTCCGTTAACTCGCGTAGCCGCGATTCAGGACCGTACGAATCCCGGCACCCCGTCTACAACGTTAGATTCCCAGATACCGAGTACATCCCGGTCATCGAACTCGAAGCAGACGAGTTCCGAACAATAAGTGTGGATGCCATGATAGACTCAGGAGCCGCCCCAAATTTGATCAAAATTGGCGAGCTCGATCCCGACGTAGAAGTCGACGAAAGCATAAGACCCATCTTGCGAGGAATATCGAGAGGGGATGAAGGAACATACGGTGTATGTAAGATACACACAATGGGCACTATCTTGGAATTCATAGTAGTTCCAGATACTTTGCCAATCAAGAACTCAGCTCTGCTTGGTTCTATCTTTTTGAAGAATCACGGGTGCAATTTGGATTTCGAAAAGAGGAAGACTGGAATTCAGAGGTCAATCCATTCCCTTTGCAAATAACCGAACCGTCATGATTCCGGCCGGATCATCCGTGTTCGCTAACTTCAAGGTTTTCAATGGAAATGATATTAAGACCGGTTTCGTCCCGAAATACCACTTGAAACCCGGGGTTTACACAGAGAGCGCAATAGTGCAAGAAGAGAATGGATTCGTCAGTCTAAAAATAATAAATGCGACGGATCACACTCTTGACGTGATTCCAATTGAAATTGGGATCGAACCAGAACAAGCTGCGCGCCACGAGCGCTACGAAGCCTATCCGATCGCGAGCAGTGATGGACAGGCTGAGCTTGACAATATGCTCGATCAGCTGATCGATCTGGAAGTACCCGAGAAATATAAGAAATATATTCCTGGGCTACTAGAGCTAGAGGCTCAAGGCTATTCTTCGAAACAATGCGGTATTGAGTGGGACTCAACACCAGGCCCTTCGGGGATACAAAGTGAAACCGTGCGCAACGATGACGCAAAATCGGCAGTGCGCACGGGAACGAAGAATAGATACAACCAATGGAGTTTGCCAGAAACTCACGAAGACTGCACAGAGGTTACCGAATTTGTGGGATTCTTGCAAACAAAACTATATGAACCAATTTCACATGGTATAGCTGAAATTGGCCAGATCCAGGATGGATTGGAAGTTCAGACCCTGGAAGAGAGAACGTGTATTAACACGGTCTACGAGAACGAATCAAGAGTCGATAGACTCATGAAAGAGATTCCAACCGGACATCTCGATGAAGCAATGAAGACAAGGCTCAGAAAATTGATAGAACGGACGGCACAAGCTTTCCAACTACCCGGAGAGGATCTGCCAGCAACCAACCTGGTAGAACACAAAATTGTTTTAACCGATGATGAGCCCGTTTACGTACCACAATATCCAATCCCGAAAGCACTTCAGGATGTTGTGCAAAAACAGGTCGATCAACTATTGGCCTCGGGCGTCGTTGAACCTAGCACGAGCCCCTATAACTCACCACTTTGGGTGGTAAAGAAAGACGATGCACCGGACGGAACAAAGCAATACAGAGTAGTGGTGGACTTCCGCAAGCTCAATGAGAAGACGGTTAGATTTCCCTTTCCGTTGCCAAATATCAATAGTGTTACCGAAGACATGGGCAACACAGAACATTTTATGGTGGTGGATATGGTGTCCGGATTTCACCAGATTCCTTTGAGGAAAGAAGATCGAGAGAAAACTGCATTTACGACCCCTTACGGTCACTTTCAGTTTACGAGACTGGCGTTTGGTATGCGGAATGCTGCAAGCGCTTTCCAGGAAAATACGAATGTGCTTATAAGACGCATCGTAAATATATTGAGACGAATGAATAAACTTGACGAACGCACCAAGGGTAATATTTTTGGGTATATCGATGACATTTTCATGGCAAGGAAATTACTGGAAGAATTAGAAGAGGTATTCATCATATTAGCGGACGAGCTAGTAGCGGTGAATATGCGGCTGAATCCAAAGAAATGTCAGTTTTATAAACAGGCGGTTCTTTTCCTCGGACATCTGATTACGCCGCAGGGCTTACAACCAAATCCGAAGAAACTAGAGGCGATTAGAGATTTCCCCGCACCGGTGTCCAAGCGAGAAATCAAGAGATTCAACGGCATGTGCAATTATTACCGACGATTTGTCCCCGAATACGCCGAAATAGCGAAACCACTGACTGACCTGCTCAGTGATAAAGCGGTATTTCGATGGACAGAACGAGAACACCATGCATTTGAGAGGCTTAAACAGGCCTTGATATCGAAGCCCATACTACAGCATCCGAATTGGGATAAAACATTCTACGTAACAACTGACGCTTCAAACGAAGCAGTCGGAGGCGTGCTCTCACAAAAACACGACGGTGCTGATCTGCCGATCGCGTACGCCAGCAAAAAATTGAGCCCAACCGAACAAAAGTATAGTACCATCGAGCAAGAACTATTGGCGATGCTCGTGTGCGCAGACGAATTTCAATTCTGCCTGCTTGGTCGGAAATTTGTCTTCGTGACAGATCACAGACCACTGGTCTGGCTCCACAGAGTGAAAAATTCAACATCGAGATTAAAACGCATGTATTTCACGTTATCCGAAGTTTACGAATTCGACATAGTATACCAGCCTGGGAAAACGAATTTCGTAGCTGACGCATTATCGAGACGCCCCTCACGCGAGCCGGGCCAGCACTACCGGATAAATGCAGCTAACAAAAGAAATCGTGAACCGGACGAATCCCTGGAGAATGGCAACGAGCACACCAGCCAAAAGCCAAGAGTCACTCAAGATAGTGACGCAGAGTTAACCGAATCAGAAGAGAACAAGTCTGACGATGAACTTGGGGATGGGGGTGTACCCATCGCCAAATTACCGAAGATTCCTAGAATCTTAACCTTCAAGAAGTATACATTTGTAGCCGTGAGGAATCCCGAAAACACATTTTGGCTATGCCAGGTCAAACAGGATGTTTTCAATACCAGCAAATCAATTCGAGTGAAATGGCTAACCGAGCTCCCGGATACGCCAAATATATATATGTGCGATTACTCTGATTCAATCGACGCACGGAGTCTCTTGGTCACGGTGAAGTTAACAAAACTTGCCGAAAACCGATATGAACTACGCGAGGAAGAGTTAACGAAAATTGATGAAGTACTCAGACAATCATTAAGTACCGAAGAGGATAAGACAAACGAGGAAAATTGGCGCGTGGTCGAGCGGGAGTCAGAACGTGAATTGGCGGACGGAACGGTCTTTGATGAGTCGCCTCACGACCTTGAAAGATTCCTTCTCGACGAAGAAACCACAAGTCAGATAATCGAACATAATGAAGCGGATAATGAATCGGAAGGTGATGAACAAGAGCCGGAAGAATCCGAGATCGATTCAGACGTAGAATTTGACCTAAACCCGGATGAAGAACGGCGCGCGCGAATAAGTCCAAATATTATCGAGGTACGCGATTTGTTCACGATGAGCAAGGACAGCATGGTTTATTTCGTGACGGTGAAGAATCAACCAATCTGCACGGGCAGTCGAGCTTTAAAATCTGACAACAGACTCCCGGACATAACAGACGTGACATTAGGAAGAGCCAAGGTAACGCCCTGGCCCGACAATAAAAAATGTTTCATTGCACTACCTTTAAAGGAGAATTTACACATCCGAGCCGACGCAGAGATACTCGCGGACTGCATCGAATCATTGCTTAACGTTTGTTTGGAAATGGAACTCGATACCATCAGAATATCCGAGACACTTCAAATTGACGATCTGACCTGGGATTCAGTGACGGGTCTCTTAAAGGACACATTCGAGGGAAGAGCAATTAGGGTAATCATTTGTAGAAATCTGATAACGATTCCGGAGGCAGGGTTAAGAGAAGCACTGATTAAGGACCTTCACGAATCCCCGGTCAACGGACACAAAGGACGAGCAAAAACGTACGAACGCCTCAGACAGGACTTTTACTGGAAGGGAATCAAAGCAGATGTAGAGAGAATTGTGCGGCAATGTCAAATTTGCCAGAAAAACAAACTGGTACGGAAGGCCACTCGTCAGCCGATGGTTCTAACCGACACGCCAGGAACCGGATTTGATAAAATAGGCATGGACATTGTCGGTCCACTAATTGAAACAAAAAACGGAAACATCTACATATTAACTATGCAATGCCTACTTACGAAATTCTGTATAGCGGTACCCTTGAAGCGCGCGACATCGAATGATATCGCGACTGCATTCCTTAAGCGAATGGTGTACGTTCACGGAGCCCCGCTCATTGTATTGACCGATCAGGGAAAGAATTTCACTAGTGCACTGATAAAGAAAATCGCGAAGTTATGTAACATCAGGACGTGTACGACAACGGCCTTTTCGCCGGCTTCTAACGGATCCGTGGAACGAATGCACCACTCTCTAAAGGAATGGCTGCGATGCTGCACGACAAACGTTCGAGATTGGGATGATTGGCTAGAATTCGCGACTTTCTCTTATAATACAAGCGTCCACTCAGGAACGAGATTAACTCCTTTTCAATGCATTTACGGTAGAATAGCACGCGTTCCTTCCGATCGTCCGAGTCTCGACGGTCCAGTCGGAGAAACATACGAAGAATTATGGACGAAAATTAGATCTGTAACGAATGAATTTCAGCGCTTAGCTCGCGAGAATTTGATGAAAGCCAAAGAAACATCGAAGGAAATTTACGATAGACGAGCCAACCCGCGACAATTCAAAGTTGGTGAACGAGTAAGGCTAATTATTGAACCGAGTAAAGGAAAATTGGCACCGATATACTCTGGACCGCACAGAATTATCGAAGTTTTGAATAACGGTAAAAATATAAAGATCGATACAAAGAAGGGACACAAGGTCGTGCATCCCAACAAATTGTTGAAAACTACGTTAGAAACCTAAGCTTGAATCATCTGTACATATTCATTTCATCTAGTTTAAGAGAAACGTATTGTAAGACATACTCCCGCGCTCAATGTATTTTACAGGCCATGCAACGAGAGCAGCGCCTACCTTGGGCTAGAATGGCACTGCTGACTATATTGTGGACTGCAGTCATCGCCTATGCTGGAGCGGAGATCACCGGTTACTCGTGTGGGGCAGGAAGACCTGCCATCACAACGGTGTCACTGCGAGAGATCAGAGACTGCGATTTCTCCAAGCTACAACCGAAGATCGAGGAAATAGACATACAGTTGCTTCAGAGGTCAACGACCGTGTCGACCTTAGTGAATCAGTGTCGTGTGTTTGTGGACAAAACAATCGAAAAGTGCGGGATGTTTTCGCATCGCTTGACGATGTTTCAAAAATCTTACGTGCACGAGCTTTCGGAAGAAGCGTGCCGGAATCTGAACATTTACGGTCAATTCAAGTATAACGAACAATTAATGGACAAACTTCAGTTTAATGGAACTTCGTACCGCCACGTGATATTGGCAGGTGTGGAGCGCGAAAATGGGGAATGCAAAGGCGCCCTATACAACTGGGACGGGCATGCCTATGAAGAGGCCGTTGTCAAAGCCTCCCTAACTATCACCATCGCACAGTTTCATGCGATAGCTGATACCGTGCGTAACGAACTAGTGACCCCAGATGGTCTCAAGTGCGCCTACAAGACCCAGAAATGTCTTGACGGAGAGAGAACACAATTTTTCTGGTCAGCCACGACTTCTTCTCAATGCAAATTTGAAGAGTTTACCATCTTATACGAGGGAAAGGCAGTCAAGGTCACGGACGGCACACCAGAGAATAAAACCGTTTACTTCGGTAATTCCTCTACCCATGTTCAATTTGGATTGGAAAAAACCGGACAGAACTCGATCTGTGGGTACAGAATCTCGCTGACCGAGCACCCAAAATTGGTCATTTTCGAAGGCCCCGGTTCCGCAAGCTTTGCCAAGAACCATGATTTAAAACCAGAAGACGTATTACAGGATGTCTATTTCAACTCGAAATTGACTTATCTAGCCAGACACGTAGGCAACCAGTTCGGAGAAATGTACAAGGACATCCTAACACAACGATGCCAGCTTGAGAGACGAGTACTGCAGGACTCTCTCGTTCAAGTATACGAACGTCCAGACATCTTTGCTGACGCAGTGATGCGAGAGCCCGGACATATGGCATATACAGCCGGAGAAGTAGCCCACATCGTGAAATGTGGCCAAGTTAACTGTCGAGTAAGGAAAACCGACTTGTGTTACGACGAACTCCCAGTCATCTGTGGAGAGATGCATGGATTTTTGAGACCAAAAACACGGATTTTTGTACACATGGGCACCATAAAGGACTGCAATCGCCTTTTGCCCACTATGTTCTTGCTGAATGGAGTGTGGCACACCTACCCATCGGTCGCCGCTGCCTTCATCAAACCACAGCCACTCGAACCCGGAACAAAGCCAACATGGAGGTACGTTGACCTTGAGTCATTCATGGAAAGCGGCATCTACTCCGAAAGGGATTTGGAAGAGGCTCGGCATCGATTGGTATTCCATATCCAGCGTGAGTCAA
The DNA here is from genome assembly GCA_020882685.1 of Aphelinus atriplicis. Classification (NCBI taxonomy): domain Eukaryota; kingdom Metazoa; phylum Arthropoda; class Insecta; order Hymenoptera; family Aphelinidae; genus Aphelinus; species Aphelinus atriplicis. The sequence goes on along the minus strand of CM037073.1, from coordinate 24,521,367 downwards.
TTGCTAACGAGTTAGCACGGAAGATCGCGCCGCGCGCACACGAAGGTACCAGTGTGGAATTTGGAGAGCTAATGGATGAGGCCCGCTTGGAAGGCTTTGTCGGTAACTTCATGAACAAAGCCTGGACAGACTTCCAGAAATTTGGGATTGTTTGTGCCGGAACCATCGGAGTTTTAATGATTCTCCAACTATTAAAATTGATAGTTGATTCAATCATACGAGGCATCGCCATTTACAGAATTTACGGTTTTACCATCTACATACTCGGAGCAATATTGGGCTCACTTACCCACTTATTGACTACCATCAAACCGGAAGGAAGAAGAGGAGAGCAACAGCAAGGAGATGACGTGGAAAGAGCGGATATGCCTATACCACTGCGACGCGTAACCACGTACCGAACGTTACCGTCGGGCGCCGCAGAACGGCTACAACAACAGATTTCCAGACAGTCCTCGGTACAGTAGTCCTTGGCCTGACTTGGGGATGGGGGTGTTATGGCCCAGCCTTGCCCCGCCCAGAATTTTGAATTTTCCATCGATTTCCCCGACAACAATGAAGATCCAGCTTTCGTCATTCCCTCCGCCCCACACGAGTCCAACGGCGACGCGAGCAGCTCGGCTGTTCGACAGTGCAGAGAGACGATAGTCACGAATGAGTATGCGAATGAGAGAGATACGGCGCACGGTAATCAAGACGCGCTGCGTTATCATCTGCTGGCGATGATTGCATTACCCTCCGTCGTGCATCTCGTGAATGAAGTATGGCCAGGGCGTGGCATATTATATAATAAGTTTCTTCAATTTATGTTTTCTAGATTTTTACAAAAGCGGGCTAGCCTAGCTGATAAGAAGTATAATAATAAGTTAGCCTACATGCGTAGGTAGTCGCATGAGCATTTTGCAGAGGTTTCGAACAGATCTTTCAATCAATCAATTCAACATGTGAACGGATGATACGTCTCCGAATTTCCAAGCATGCTAAGTTAATAGTTAATCGTGACCAATGCAACGTGTTCACGCGACCGATTCATATCCATATCTATTTTCCTATAATATATAAAATTGTGCTTAGTAGTAGCGGCTCCTTCAACAACACACGCCGCATATTATTATTACGTTGCTAATAAAACCGGCCTATAATCAGGCATCTTACACCATCGATCGAGAGCTCATGACTCGAGATCATGATAATTGGTGACGTGTACATCCCTAAGTAATGGAAACAATGTAATAATAAAGTAAAATTATCCTTTATTGAGTAAGTATCGCGGGCACGCGTACCAATGTGCATATTTGTCAATTATTGTTAGAAATAAGTCAATCATGTAACGCCAAGTTACACATAATATATCTATATATGCGTGAGGATTTTATTGCGCAGTATAATTAAGAAATGTAGTCCCCGACGCCACGGTATTACTCCGCGCCTCATCCAAGCCATGACCATATAAGGAGCTGTTCGGCCACTCGCATAGTGTCGCGGCACCTTCGAGGAGCGTTCCGCGACCCTATCAGTGTGACGTCACGGAGAGGATAAGAGAGCGAACTGCGGCCGGACGCGGCAGAATTCCACCCGCCACCGAATGCAACAGACGTTTGCAGCGCACGTCCTAACGTATCAAGTACCCATCGCGGAATTCTCGGGCGTGACGCGAGTTAAGAATTGATTAGTGTATCAATTAGTGAAGCTGAGAATAAATTCAAAGCTATAAGTTGGAAGTGAAAGAAGTGTGTAGTTTATTCACCCGCACCTCTTACAATCGAACGACCACGCGAGGCGTGGCCGCCCTGATAGAACTGCAGAGCCGAAGGAGTCGCGCCTGCAGCCAACGAGTAACTGGTGGGCCGTAACCGGACACCGAGGATTTTGGAGCAAGCGGAGGAGACGCAGCGGCCGCCCCTCCCTTTCCACAGTCGACGGAGCGCCTCGCGATACCGCGGCTCTCTCTCTCTCTCCGACGCGCTACAGCGTGAGCACGCGTACACCAACGGTCCACGCGCCTCGCTTGGCGACGCACGCTGCCAGGGCCGCACAACTGCGCGCACCCACGCTCCACGAGCGCGCCTTATAGTAAGTCCCGTCCCGCGCGGACACAGAACAGAGTTTCACGATAATAAAACCCGGCAGAATCCCACCTCAATATATATATATAAGTCCCTCCCCAAAGGTCGGGCCTTAACAATATTGATAACTCAGGATATGTATTAGCATGATAGAATGTGAGTTTTTACAGTGATTAATTATAATAATAGCACAGACAAATTTTTGCAAAATTTGGAAGTGTTGACGGTACAAGGCTCCCCTTGTATAGTCATTTCAGCCTATTTTCACCCCTATTCAAGTTTATGTATTTTCGTCCCAGCGGCAGTAAAGTGCCTACTTCGCGTCCTGTCGTTTGCAAAGAATGGCACTTTTCTTCCGCGGGGTTCGAAAATAGTATAAGCACCTCGCTCATCTAGGCTATTTCGGCACGCGCAAACGTTTTTCGTGTTGGAATCGCTTAACCTCGCTCGGGTGCATAATATACCATTGTTTTTAGAGAGCTTCCAGAGCCCAGGCCCATTTTTTCACTATATAGGCTGTATGTGGTATAAGTTGGGACAACTTTTAGTACCCATGTGATGAAACTTTTGACGAGCGAACTCCCAGGGTTCTAGAATAGAGGCTCCAATTGGTAATGTGGAGTACTTAATGTGCTCCAATGACCTTGGATATGATTCTTCTATAAAATTCAGGCAATTTGCAGACAAAAATGTCTTATTCATTTTTTGCCTCAGAGGTCATTTTCAGATCAAATTTCTCGATGTTCGATTCCACAGAGAATTGCCTATGTATATGTTTGCATTCTGTATTTTGGACTGATTATCAGGTTATGTTTATTAAAATAGAATAAATCAGCCATGAATTATGATCCAATGATAAATTTTTTGTTCCATTCTTCATAATCTAATACGAAATTAAGTAAAGATTAGCGTATCCTTTGGAAATATGTAGGTGATGTTAATATTGGAATGAATAACAACTCGTAGTTAGAGAATGTTGTAATGAATATTTTACATTATCGAATCACTTCAAATGAAGAACCATCTATAATCCACTTGATTTCGTGCAACATTGATTTTTACATCAGTATTTAGTCCGTCTATCCTCTAACATCATTTCGGTGATAGGTTCCCTGGTTCCTAGAATGATATTTACCAAAATTAAGATTATCATAGACTAGCCAGAATCACTCACTCGCTATCGCTCGCTCGTGTCTTTCATTTGCTCTATCAAGAATATAGGATAATAATGAAATTTTTATTGGAACTATTGGTGAATAATTCAAAGTATCTACGGACGCTTTTACATCAACATGTATCTCACCTCTAGGCCATCAAAAATAAGGTCCCGATGTCTGATTTGAGATGTCAATTTTTACCTTATTCCAAAGCTTTGTCTTTGAGGAAGTAAAATAACATAATCAGAAATAGATTTTGTTATGATCATGAATTTTCGTCAAACCTCGAGAAATATCAATGGGAATAAATATAATTTCTACTATATTGCATCTTATTACTATATTGCAACTTAATAACTTTCGCCATGAAAACATGCAAATTTCTCATAAAATTAACGCTCACGCATCGACATTTTTCCATTTTTCACGATGGAAACGGGGAGCGCTCAATCAGCTATATCTATTCGTCAGATCAGAATTTCCGTCACGACGCTGATTCGTAGAATTTTAACGATTTATGTTGCTCAACTTGCTAAAAGTCAGTTTTCACATATTTCTCGCACACGCATCGATTTTTCAAAATTCTTCATTTCTTTCAAATATCAAGTATTTTTTTCAAACGAATTCTAACTTTTTACAAATTGAAACACCGAATTTTAAGTACATACTTCACGCCCATGCATCAATATTTTCAATTTTTTCACGATGAAAAATTGAAGCGCTCAATGAGCTCTAACGATCCCTCTAATCAATATTTTCATCAAGACGCTGTTTCATAAATTTTTTTAACGGATTATGCGGTACAACTTGAAAAAAGTCAGTTTTTTCCATATTTCATGCCCACGGATGAATTTCTCTAAAATTCTCGCCATGGATATGAAAGCCCATTCCATGTTCTTTCGATCAAACATACTCAAAATCGAACCAGACTTTAATCTTAGGTATTTTTCTGAATGCATAAAAATTACATAGTAAACCACCAATTTTCAATGACATACTCCACGCCCACGCATCGACATTTTTAGATTTTTCACGAAGAAAAATTGAAGCGCTCAATGAGCTCTATCAATACCTCTGATCAGAATTTTCATCACGACGCTGTTTCATACATTTTTCTAACGGTTTATGCAGCACAACTTGACAAAAGTCAGTTTTTTCCATATTTCACGCCCATGCATCGATTTCTCCGAAATTCTCCCCATGGATATTCAAGCCCATTCTATGTTCTTTCGATCAAACATACCCTTAATTGCACCAGATCATAATCTCATGTATTCATCTAAAAGCATAAAAATCGCGAAGTAAACTACCAATTTTCAATTTCATACTTTACGCCCACGCATCAATATTTTTGAATTTTTCACGATGAATAATTGAAGCGCTCAATGAGCTCTATCGATACCTCTAAACAGAATTTTCATCACGACGCTGTTTCATATATTTTTTTAATGGTTTATGCGGCACAAGTTGACAAAAGTCAGTTTTTTCCATATTTCACGCCCACGCATCTTTTTTTCCAAAATTCTCTCCATGGATATTCAAGCCCATCCGATGTTCTTTCGATCGAACATATCCGACATTTCACCAAATCATAATCTCACGTATTTATCTGAAAGCATAAAAATCGCAAAGTAAACCACCAATTTTCAATCACATACTTCACGCCCACGCATCAATATTTTTGAATTTTTCACGGTGAATAATTGAAGCGCTCAATGAGCTCTATCGATACCTTTAATCAGAATTTTCATCACGACGCTGTTTCATAGATTTTTTTAACGGTTTATGCGGCACAAGTTGACAAAAGTCAGTTTTTTCCATATTTCACGCCCACGCATCATTCTTTCCAAAATTTCCACCATAGAATAGGAAAGATCTTCGATTGATCTATAAATCAGTGAAACTCAAATTTGCACCATACAACTATTTTACATTTTATTCCGATGGTTTATCGGATACCAAAAAAAAATGCAACTTGATTTTTACCATTTTTGATGCCCACGCATCGTTCTTTTCGTAAATTTCAATGTGGAACATGATACCGCAGGCAATTGATCCGTTTCATTTGTTTCCATGGAAGTCAACTCCTTCATTGAAAAATCTTTCCATGAAATTTCCGAGAGGATTAACTTTATAAGATACCTCGAAACTGTATAATTCTGGTTTTGCATCATTAAAAGGATTGACGACAATTTTCGATTGTCACCGCACAATTTTCGTTCACAGAGAATACGCCCACGCATCGACATATTTCAGCTTTTCACGAAATGAAAACTGAAAATGCTCAATCACCTCTATGATATTTTGACTGGTCACACTTGGAATCAGACTATATCAGAATTTCACATATTTTTCTGGACGCATTAAAATCACAAATTACAACAACAATTTTCGAGTTTATATTTCACGCCCACGCATCGACATATTTTAGCTTTTCACAATGGAAAATGAAAATGCTCAAGCAGCTCTATCGATCCATCTTATCAGAATTGTCATCACGACGATGATTTATAGATTTTTTGAACGTTTTATGAGGTACAACTTGTAAACAATTTGTTTCAATTCTCCAAACGCCCACCACTACTTGAAATTTTCAAATTTTTTTTTTCTATGAAAATGTAGTCCTCGATCCCACCTTCCGATCCGCAATACAAAGATACCTCGAAACTGTATAATTTTGATTTTGCATCATAAAGAAAATTGACGAAAATTTTCTGTTACACCGCACCATGTTCATTCATATAGAATACACCCACGCACCAATATTTTCAAATTTTCCAACATGAATTATGGAAGCGCTCAAGCTCCTCTATCGATCTGCAAAAACAAATTTTCCACACACACCGCAACTTGAATTTTTCAAAATTTTTTTTTTATGTAAATGTAGTCCTCGATCCCACCTTCCGATCCGCAATACCAAAGATACCTCGAAACTGTATAATTTTGGTTTTGCATCATCAAGAAAAATTGACGAAAATTTGTTTTTTCACCACACCATTTTCGTTCACATAGAATACGCCCACGCATCAATATTTTCAAATTTTTCAATATGAATTATGGAAGCGCTCAGGCTCCTCCATCGATCTGCTTGAACGAATTTTCGAAAAATCAACCCTTTGTACGTTTTTGAAGGGGGGTCCCACCCGGACATCGGTAAAAAATTTTTTAAATTGTCCATACGCCCACCGCAACTTGAATTTTTCAAAATTTTTTTTTCAAGTAAATGTAGCCCTCGATCCCACCTTTCTATCCGTCATACTGAATGTACCTCGAAACTGTATAATTTTGGTTTTGCATCAGTAAGAAAAATTGATGAAAATTTTTTTTTTCACCACACCATTTTCGTTCACATAGAATACGCCCACGCATCAATATTTTCAAATTTTTCAATATGAATTATGGAAGCGCTCAGGCTCCTCTATCGATCTGCTTGAACGAATTTTCGAAAAATCAACCCTTTGTACGTTTTTGAAGGGGGGTCCCACCCGGACATCGGTAAAAAATTTTTTAAATTGTCCATACGCCCACCGCAACTTGAATTTTTCAAAATTTTTTTTTCAAGTAAATGTAGCCCTCGATCCCACCTTTCTATCCGTCATACTGAATGTACCTCGAAACTGTATAATTTTGGTTTTGCATCAGCAAGAAAAATTGATGAAAATTTTTTTTTTCACCACACCATTTTCGTTCACATAGAATACGCCCACGCATCAATATTTTCAAATTTTTCAATATGAATTATGGAAGTGCTCAGGCTCCTCTATCGATCTGCTTGAACGAATTTTCGAAAAATCAACCCTTTGTACGTTTTTGAAGGGGGGTCCCACCCGGACATCGGTAAAAAAATTTTTAAAATGTCCATACGCCCACCGCAACTTGAATTTTTCAAAATTTTTTTTTTATGTTAATGTAGCCCTCGATCCCACCTTTCGATCCGTCATACTGAATGTACCTCGAAACTGTCATATCATTGTTTCCGAGAGCAAGAATGTCGGACTAGGAAAATGTACGGATCCATCTTATTATTATGTAGATGTAGATTCGATGTAAATATGAAAGAATGTCATTAAATGAATCGAACAATTGCTTTCTGCATTGAAAAGGGTTAGGACTAAAATCATGCGACAAACACGGTTTCCCGATCACGGTGCTTTATAATCACGCCCACGCAATCACACCGTTAAACCACACATCCACTCAGTCACACATTCACCCCGGAAAACTTCCCACAGATACACCGAATCATTCAGATATACCGCTGGTCAGCACTCGCCCTCGTGCTGCCTAACTTCGTTTGCACACACACACACACACACACACACACACACACACACACACACACACACACACACACACACACACACACACACACACACACACCGTTTTCATACGCGTCTTCCGGCTCTATCGCTTTTTAAACAACTACAAATCACATTTTCTTATTGACGCAATATTTAGTTTATTATTGAAAAGGCAACCCCAAAAAACATTCCCACGATACGGCTATTGATACTCGCGTACCGGTCGGTTCGACGCTGTGTTCGATCGCGCCTTTGTTCCACGTGCCGCGCTCGGCTTCTCGCACAACGACATGCCTCGCTTATAAGATAACCCCGAATGCGCAAAAGATATTCGGCGACGACTAATATCCGTCGTGCCCAAGATATGCACCAACGAGATATGTCGCAATTTAGTTAGGCCACACCCAGATATGCCGCTTTTCAATTTGGCTACATAAAGATAAACCTCAATTCAGTTCGGTTACACAAAGGCATGCCGAGTTTAGGTTGCGCTTCGCAAGATACGCCGATTATGAGTTAGGCTGCGCCACAATATTCCGGAATAAAATCAGATCAGAGGTTATCGTATCCTGACTGGGGACCTTCAGCAAAGAGGAAGAGTGTGTGAGTGGGAAACGTTCGCGACCCTGGTCGCTCGCCGCATCTGGACTCACCTTGGTCGTCGGGAGTGATTTTAGCCTGTTGTCCGGGATGATACTGTTAAGCTGGGGTTATTTCTCGGGTAAATATTGGGAGAAAGGTTTGCGCGGACTCTTGTGTGATGGTTCGCGTGGTAGTTTAAGCGGTCCTTCTCGTGGTCTCTCGCGTGGTTCTTCGCGTGGTCTTTCGCGTGGTCCTTCCCGTGGTCTTTCGCGCGGTCTGTCGCGTGGTCTTTCGCGTGGTCTATCGGCGCGACACAAGGGAGACAAAAATAGTTCTATGGAAGGAGGATGAATTTGAATCTCTGACTGACTTTAATTTCTGTCCGATGAATTAACTTCAAATTTTTGAATTTACGAGCAAGTAAGCAAAAAAACAGAAAAATATAGGTGGAAACATGAATTTTTCAAGCGAGAGCAAGTTATTGAACAAGGGTCTTTTTTGGTGAAATATAATACCAACACACAAAGTGAATAAAGTGAAAATAATGCGCTTCTACATACGAATTCAGATTCGCAGGAAAGAAAAAGGGGCTTAATCTCTACGCTTTCAAAACTACTTCTACGCAGGGAGGCGGGTTATAAATCTTGATCCTAGGACTCTACCGTTTACAACTCAATCAATTCGTAGATAGAGCCGGAGCGTAACGTTGTCCTACGGTGGTCTAGTTAACTCGATGATGATGAACAGCTACGTGGGAATGTAGATCCTCCGGAAAAGTTCCTTTACGCAGGTGATCGCTGCGGGCCGCCAGTGACGTGTCGTTCTTCGCACGCCTCTCAAGCACTCAGACACAAAGGAGTGCGGGTTGGTACTTAGGATGCACGTTTGACTATTCGGTAAAAGGCATGGAGCGCGGGATGCACTCCTATTTAAGACCTCGTGCTGACCATGAATTGAGAGGGGCGCAACGAACGTCACGAAACTGTCCGCCCAATAGCAAGCCGCCGCGTTCAGGAACTTCAGTCGGAGGAATCTGCACGCTCAGCAGCCTCGCCGTCGCCAAGGCGAATTTGACACTTTATGCGCTTGATGAAACAGAGTTATGTTAAGTCGACTTACAAAACGTGAAGAATGTTCCAGAACAAAATTCATTTCTTACATTATACGAACGCTATAAATTTTGTTACATTTGATCCTCAACTAATTAGGAGCTATTAAGGGAATTTAATCAAGGTCGAAGGGAAACACGGATTGAGAAGAGGATATGGATTCATGAAACAGAGATGGGACGGATTTTATTGTTGAGATATGACATGCCCCTCCCAGGTCTAAAAGTTTCCGGCCTCGGAAACGTGGGGACGCGGAAGGGTACTCAGGTGTAAGGATAAGATAGGGTAAGTAGAAGTAATTAAGATCGGTTTGGGAAAGGGGGAGTGGGATTATCTGGGGCCGGAGCTAATGCTGATTTCGAGGCGGCAGAATTTACAGTTATAAATTTCCTCTGTTATACAGACCTTCTCGGCGAAAGAGGTTCGGCAAACGGAGCAGCCCCGCCAATGCTCGTCCTTCTCATTTCAGGTAACTTCGCACTCGGCGCACTGGGTGTAGACGTGCGCGACCTGCGCACTCAGCCGACATTGACCCAGGTTTGTACCGCGTCGAACCTTCTTTCGCCGGGGGGTCTGCCGGTATCGGTGAAGCGCTCGGCTGCTGGCGGGCTCGGGCATCTTGTTAATATCCCTGACGGACACATAGCCTCGCTTTCTTTTGGGAGACGCTGGTCTAGGACGCGCTGGTTCACTGCCCGATAAACTGGACACTCTCTGACGTCGGCGCCTTCTTTTTCCTTGAAGTTGGAGCGGGCGGCGAGCGTAAGGGACGTCCTCCTATTCTTCTTCCGAGAGAGGGTCTACTCCAGGCAGGGACTCCTCGGGGTTGGGTGAATGGGGTGTTTCTGCCTCGCGCAATAATGGAAGGGGAGGGTCGGGTTCGCTGAGAGAGGATTAGCTGAGTAGTATTAGGAAGTTGCGTGATGGTGATTTTTCGATGATTTTTTCGTGATTGATCGAAAAAGATGCGAATAGATGAATGAACATGTATAAGTATAGATAAATGAACAAGTATTCTGTATAATAAGATATGATATGATAAACAATAAACTGTTATTCATTTATTTAATACACTTTGGAGTTATATAATGTTGCATGTAAAAAAAAAAGAAACATGAAATATGTAGATCGATATGGTGATTTTTCTGAAGTGCTGATTTCACCATTGCATTTCTCGCGATTTTCTATATCGAATTAAAAAAAATCATCCTTCTACGATGGATAGATTCAGAGATATCAAAGATTTTTCCGAGCGAGTCCAATTTGGAGTCGATATTCACCGACTCGCGAGGCTGCCGCGCGCTCCCCCCTCTCCCCGCCCGGCCGGCGAGTCGGCTGAGAGATCCGATTCCGGGCATTTTCGGACTGTTTTATGAATATTTTCTGCATACATTCTCACCATAAGACACATTTCATCGAATGTACCATAATACGGTACATATTACAGAAGCCAACAATATTTTTTTTATCGCTTTAGCTGCAATAATTCCGACGTAAGCAACCGATATGTTTATAACAGTATAACTCCGGTTCTAGCGGGCCGATCTCAACAATTAAAAGCTTAAAATAAGCGGCTATTTATATAGATTTTATATCTTTTTTCAGTTTTTAAAAAGATTTAAAAATGGAGAAGATATTCAATTTATTTATAAGGTAAAATTTGATCGGTTTTACAAAAAAAATCATTAAGTTGTAAAAATATGTGAAATGGTAGAAATAACTATTCCAATTGAAAGATCAACTTAAAAAGAATGTTAAAAAAAATTGGCGACCGATTTCAGGCCGGATTCTGGATGTGACAACGTTGACAATTTTAGCAAAAATATTAGTTAACAAATGGATTGCACAAAAACTAACTATCTGATTCAAATGGAATTTTGCATGGATATTTCTATCATAATAAAGTACCCAAATCTTAATCGGCGAGCATTTCAATCAATTTTATTTACCTATAAAAATATGTTAAAATTTTGTTGCTTTTTTAATGTTATTTAAGCTATAACACATTGTAAAAATATATTTTTTGATTTGAAACCAATGCTATCTTGTGCCAAATTTTGTCAGAAACATAATTTTTCTTATAAAATATCTTCCTAAACCTCATAGTTTCTGAGTTATTCGCGATAATATGAAAAAAATGAATATTTTTGCACTAAATTGTTAATAACTCACGACGCACAAGTTTTTCAGCGTGCGGGAGTGAACATGTCTTTCTTGATACTCTTCTGAAGCGAGTTCAATTGTTTTTTTGCACCCCGCTCGCAACATCCTAACCACGGTCATTTTTAGCCTAATTCTACTCAGCTGGATGCGTTCCCGTAGTAACCCTTAATTAGCGCCAGGGCTGACCCAGAGGCAGCCTGAGGCATCGTCGCAAAACCTCTCATGGCTGGTGGCGTTGGCTCACCTCCACTCTCCGGAACAACCTCAGGTTCTGGATCTTCATCTCCGTCGACAAGGGTGTCGCTCCCCGGGGCAGATTCGTCCCCGGGAGCTTCGTCCTCTCCGGAGGCGGGGTCGACTCCAGGCACATCGCCCTCTCGAGGAACGTCGTCCTCTCCGGGTACCTCCTGGTTAGGGGAAGATGGGAGGCCCTCTTCTTGGCTAAAAATAAGAAAGGGAAATAATTTTTCCTGTTTGCATCCGGGGAAGAAAATTTTCCCTTCCCAATGTATTTTGTATTGGGAAGGAAATTTTTCCTTCCCAAGGTATTTTGTTTTGGGAAGGAAATTTTTCCTTCCCAATGTATTTTGTATTGGGAAGGGAATTTTTCCTTCCCGACGTATTTTATATAGAGAAGGCAATTTTTCCTTCCCAACGTATTTTTTATGGGGAAGGAAATTTTTCCTTCCCATTATTTTATATGGAGAAGGAAAATTTTGCTGCTCCTCCTCACTGGACTCGGAGGGCCGAAATTCCGGTGCGTACCTCGCGTTCAACGGTGAAACACGTGGTCACAACGCGGACACTGCACTTCTTCACCCCTTATCGCGCACACGTATTCTGTGAGGTCCTTTAGGATCGATATTGTCTCCTGATTAACGCGGTTGTTGAGAGATGTAACTCTCGAAAGGGTTTCTCTCACCGAGGTAATATACGTGTACTCGAGGCGATCCATCTCGGTGCTGACTGGATACTGAGGATTGATATCACCTATGTCTCGTTAGCGGTGGAGGGGGAGGTGGGGGAGGGGTTGCCCTTGTTGACCGGTAAATGATTTTGATTTGCTATCCCCTCTGTTCGTCAAAGAGATATTCAAATTAGAGGAAAGGGAATTAGGGTTTTCAGGGATCTGAAATGATGTCAAGAACTAGTCTACCCAAGATCCCTTTTACCTGAATATAAATTTTTGATAAACAATACATTATGAGTTGTTTGTTTGTAAGTTTCTTACAACTAACATCAATTAACATACGCAAAGAAAATAGAAGTAACGTACACCTTCAACTCAAACACTTATCTCATATGAATTCTTCAAACACAATTCATTCTTATAATTAAATTAGGTGTTATACATTGTCAAATTGTGAGTGTCTTGATCGCTCTGTCCCGAAATTCGTAACAATTTATACTCAATAGAAAAGTTATCCTATGACAAATTTTCAAAACTATTGATAATTTTCTTAATACTAAATACAGCCAAATCGGGATGCAGATATTCTTAAATTACGGGAACGACAAAAGAGGGAAGAAAGGGGGGGGGAATACTATGTATTAATACGTTCCTTGTTCTTGAATCCGCTCAGGAAATATGAGACTTGGTTATTATGGGATTCGCTGATGAGCCGGACGCGGCGGACATGAGCAGCTGCTGCATCAGGTTGATTCACAGTGTGAATCGGTTAGCCACGGGATATGGAGTTCAAAAATTTGTTGTGGTTGAGAGCTGACATTTTCAATGCTCTCGAAGAGTTGGGAAGGGTCCGCTTCGCTCTGGGCAGAGGTCAAGTACACCTCGCGGGAGTGGTACTCAGGATGAGATTTTTGCGTCTAATGCAAGTACACACTGCGTTGATCAAGCTTTAGGGATCTCATCGAGATGTACGGTTGGATCCGTGAGTCCATCTCCTGAGTAAGTAGCAGTTTTGGAAGATACTTTTCGTAGATTCCTGATTGGTTTTTGAAACCTTCTTCTTTCCCTTTGCAATGGCGCAAGTGCAGTATTCGGGCGAAATATACACTTGCCAGAATGGGGCACCTCTGCGAGAGGTCGTGGAGGGCCTCGAGGATCATTTTAGGTTCGCAGGGATAGCCCTGAAACTTCGGTGAGTACACTCCCAACCTGCGTATCTCTATAGAGTTATTTGCCCTTATGGGAAATCAAGAAAAACAGTGAAGTTTTATTTATGTTTCAGAACTGGAAGGGGAAAGTACATTGTATTAGGCGTGATCGCGGTGAAAAGGGGGCTTATCATAATTAAATAATTTGATGAAGTACGAGGTCAGGCCTCTTGATTTGTAGAAGGAAAGTAGTAGAAGCATGTAAATCTAGAAGTGAATAAATCCACTGTCTTAATTGTTGTTGTTTTGTTTTTCTTCCCAACGTATTTTATATGGGAAAGGAAATTTTTCCACTGCATCCTTGAAGCAATGGTTACATCCAACTTAGGAATAGATAAGGTTGATTCCGTCAAGTCTCTTGGTTTCTCGGTAACCTCGGTTAAAAGGAGTGGAGAATGAGTATATCGATGGTATTCACCCCGTAACTCGTCCCTTTCCACATCATATGTTATTCGAAGGGGGTTTTGAGAGCCACGAGGGCATAGTTCCACTTCGGTTTTAGGCAGGGGCTGGATATCAAAAGATATCCCCTCCTTAGGTGCAGTCCGATCAGTCGAACCTTTTGCTCCCTCAAACCCTTTTCGCATATAGAGCTCGCAACATAGCCGGATATTTCCCAAACAACTGCACATTATGGATAGCAGCGCAAAAATTACTACGTTGGCTACGAAACTCCAAGTGAAGTAACTTTCTGTGGTCGATGTTTCTCTAAATTTTTGTTCTATTTCTTGTAGAGATATGGAGTCCTGATATTCCATCCAATCCAAAACCTCTTGAGCTTCCGGAGTTTTTTGAAGTTCTTGAAAAACAGGAAACTTTTGTGGCCACCAGCGGGTATAGTTCAATGTAGTATCCATAGTATATGTGAAGGTTTTATTCAATTGGATAGTATTTACTCCGTGTAGTGTGATACTGCCCTGATGGAGTACGCAATTTTCATCTACAGTCATTATTCCCGAATTGTTCAACCTAATTATTTCGATAAGTAGATTCGAACACACCAATTGAGTGATAGTGAGTTCTTGTAGTAAAAAAAGCCATTCGTCCGTGGAAACCAGCTTTTTCCAGAAGTTTTAAAATTTTGGTAATACGGTCAATTGACAAAGATTGATAGGAATTTCTGATGGTTTTGTAAACATCTCGAATTCACAACTCAAATTATTATCCTCGAACAGTGGGACTTGGGGATAGCATAACAGACTTCTGTTATAGATGGAGCAATGGTCCATATGTTTTTCATTCAGAAGCATATAGAACTTCATGTCGTTGGAGAAGAAAATTCTTTCATAGGGGGACATAATTTTTATCGCCCTTGTCTTATTATTCGAAGAATAGGTAACTGTGAGAGAGTGTATCGAATATTGTGAAAGTTTTTCGTTGTCTGTTAAGGGTAGTGTGACAAGTACCAGTATTTTATTGTTTACATAGGAAACCTAGGTTTTTGCTTCAGTAATCAAATAGTCAAGAGTGATCGCATGATGAGACCAGGGTAAGGATACTCCCTCGTTCTTTTCGTTGATAGAGTTGAGTATCGAAAATACTTGATCGTGATTCAAGAGCAACGGGTGTAGACGTCCACTTACGGTTGTGTAAAGTGCCCGAGTCAAAGTGCGGTAAGTTTTTTGAGCCGATAATGTTGATAATTCTAGTTCCGAAATTGCGGAGTTTATTGAACTCGAAAAGCGGAGAACATTTATTTCATTGGTCATATTATCCATTCCTTGTAAGGCCTTCTGGTAGCCGCCATGAACTCCAGATTGCTCTTCCTTCATTTCATGATAAAGATGTTCGAGGTTGGATCTCAATATATGAGTTCGTTGTTTCTCTAGAATCGTGATGTTTGTCTGGCGTTCGTACAGTTGATCGAGCTAAATTCTCGATCTCCTGCTTCCATAGTTCCAAATAGTTTCTTACTGGCCCATCCCACGAATTCAATCGGCGCTCCACGCTTAATCAGAGTTCGGGCTCGAGGAGAAGATTTAGGGGCATTTGACGAGGGGTCGCGTAAGTAGGTAAGTAGGTCATCGTGTTGCTTCTGTAGCGTATAGAACTGAATTCGCAATTGGTTTTCCGGGATCAGGTACTTACACTCATGCACTGAGACATACATGAGGCATCTTTTTGATAAATTGTTTA
This sequence comes from Aphelinus atriplicis, assembly GCA_020882685.1. Classification (NCBI taxonomy): domain Eukaryota; kingdom Metazoa; phylum Arthropoda; class Insecta; order Hymenoptera; family Aphelinidae; genus Aphelinus; species Aphelinus atriplicis. The sequence continues at coordinate 24,505,735 of CM037073.1, read as the reverse complement.
GACGTTTATGCCTCCAACCGGCGGGGTCCTCTAACATGGAAATGTCTAAACTAACTGCAATTCTCCAGTGAGTTCGTACTAATCTAGCTTCTCCCACATACTCGTAATAAATTCCTGGGTTGTTGTTCAAGGGCGTAATCCTATAATTGGGTTGGGAGGCTCCGGCAAGAAGGGAGCTCAAATACAGCAGAAATCCACGGAGGATAAAGTAGCTCAAATCCATGGTGGAAGTGGGTTTCCTGTAAAAACAGTATCGAGCTAATAATAAGGCTTCAGTTTATTCATGTTTATGATTATTTGTTTCCCTGTTTTTATTTGGATTAGTACGGTATTATTACTATTAATCTGTTGAATGGTGAAAACCGAGTCGTAATTTTATCTAACTTTCCCTTTCGGGCTTGCTTCTTGATATAAACTTGCATTCCGACATGAGGGTTGAAGGGCTTCGCTTTGCGGTCGTAGATTTCCTTGTTCTTTTCTTTCGATTTTATTAAGTTTTCCCTGGCCAAGATACGGAAATCACGCAGTACCTTTGCTAGGTTCTTCAGGTAAGAGGGATATGTTTCCAATTCCAATTCGTCAGGGATACTTTCAGGAATTTCATATTGCATTAGGCAGTGCGTCAGATTTTCGACACATTTTCCTAAAATAATAGGGGTAGTTGGATCATTTTTATTGGGAGAAACCACAAGACTGAAAATATATCTTTTCTTTGACTGCGATACTAGGACGTCTCCTGGACGAGGATCTTGCTTGCGCAACTCGTCCAAGGAGAGGATTTCTATAACGGTCAGAAGGGAGAAGTTTGCATTATCACAGTTAAGATCGAGTTTGAGGCTGTTTCTATATTGGGGTATCCGGTATGGGTTCCTCGTCCGATTTTATCGGCGACAGCAGGTGCCAATTATGAAAGAAAAGAGCGGTTTCGATATAAGGGTACGCCGTTGAATGCAGTCCCGTTAAAGGGGATTCAGCTGATGGTAAATCTTTGGATGGGAGAGTGGGTGGCAAGGAGGATTTAGCAATCCATTCGTTAATTACTTCTTCTGGCACGGTTCCTTTCTCTGGTGCAGTAGGTAAGGAAATAGCTTCTCTAGGTGTGGCGGAGTCCGTAAAGTCATCTGGGATTGATATTTTACCTCCCAGGCCCGTAGGGTTTGAGGAGGCTGCCCTTAGAGGGTCTTTTCCATACGAGTCCCACCAAAGCGTACTTTTGTGTACATCCTTTAGGAATTCACTGTTTTCCTCCGGAGTAAACGACGTAGGCTCAAGTTGATCGAAATTCGGAATGTCGTTAGGAATTCGGGAGCGTCGTAAAGTGGAATGAAACTTTGGACGCGGAGGTTCCTCGTCCTCAGAGGATGGTGAATCGTTATTCACGGCTGGCTGTTCGTATCGTTGAGGCACAGGACTTTTCTTTTCTTGTTCGGTTCAAATACATCGTCGAATTCGCTTTCACCCGAAATGCGATTTTTGTCGTAATTCCCCTTCGGTGGTCCCTTTTCCTCTGAACTTCCAGGAATTGATTCTCCCGAAATTAATTCAGGTAATAAGGACAGCTCCTTATTAGGTCGCGGTCAAGGTTCCTTATCCGAAGGCTCGCCTTCCGCCGGAGAAATCGTCGTATCCGAGATATACTCATATCGGGGGAAATCTTCATTGGTTACTCCTGAGATTGGATCGGGGGCACTGTCTTGTACAAGAGAAACGTCTGTTACCGATGTCTCGGTTAGAGTACTGTTCCCTTCATTTGTTGTTTTTTTCTCGAAGGGGCCGAGTGTGGCAATCTTTAGTGGTAATGGGGGGTGTTTACGTCTTAACAGTGATCGTTTTGCGATCGTTGAGGCGTTCAAATCAGCTTGTCCTCCCGGCGGAGGGGGTGGCGGGGGTGATTCTTGGATCCAGGTTTTCTTCCTCTCCTGGCCTTTACTTCTCTAATGGCTTCTTGGGATTCGGAGTCGAAGGCTTCGCTCGAAATCCGTTGGGACTTCTTGGTTTGAGCTAAAGAGGTCTTAGTTGGCTTGGGTATTAGAGGTAGCATCTGGGCTTTTTGTATACGAGGCGGGAGTGGTTCATCCAGGATAGACGCACCACTATCACTGTCACTCGAGTTCGTTTCCTCCGAAGGCGCAGTCCTTTCCTTTGATTTAATGGAATCTGCCTCCAGTGATTGGGGTATCTTGTCGTTTGAATTCCCCATGTCAGTCGGATTCCTTGAGAGAGCGTCGGTGTTGGAATTCATTCGACCGGGCTTGTACTTAAAGGTATATGTATAACCTCGGAGTCGTGCTCTCCATCGGTTTAGACGACTCATTGGATCCTTGATGGATTCAATCCAAGTTAAAGGTTCATGATCACCGATAACTGTTAAATGTCCGCCATAAAGGTAGTGACGGAAATGTTTGATCGCTTAAACTACTGCGAGACACTCTCTTTCCGTAGTAGAATAGTTCCTCTCGCTCTTGTTGAGGGAACGCGAGAGGTATGATATCGAATGTTCCTCTCCGTCATCGTTTATTTGGCTCAGAACTGCTCCAATAGCATATGCGGAGGCATCTGTGATAAGAATAAATGGCTCGGTCATATCCGCCATTTTCAAGACACGGGCTGTACACAGAGATTCCTTGAGGGCCTCGAAACTTTTCTGTTGTTCCTCCGTCCAAGAGAAGGGAATATTTTTCTTGAGCAGGTCATTCATGGGCTTGGCTTTTTCGGCATAACCTTCCACGAATCGGCGATAGAATCCGAAAAGTCTGAGGAATGATGGAACGTTCGTTACAGACTCCGGCGTGGGGAATTCTCTTACCGCCTTCACTTTATCCGGGTCGGTTCGGATTCCGTAGCTCCCGATTTTATACCCAAGATACGTGACTTCTGGTGGAAAGAATTTGCATTTGTTTATTTATAACTTGAGTACGGCCTTCTCTAATCTTGAGAAAACTTCCATAACTTTTCTCTGATGATCTTCCAAGTCTTTCGCAAAAAAAATGATCGCCAGAAAAATAAAAATTTCGATTCCTCGTAGTCCTAACATGACAGTGTCCATTAGACGTTGAAACGTGGGTGGGGCGGCAGTCAAACCAAAAGTCATCGATACCTATTCGAAGTGTCCGTACGGAGTAGTGAACGCAGTTTTGTGCCGATCTTTTGGATCCACAGGTATTTGATGGAATCCGTTTACTAGATCGAAAATGGAAAAGCAGTGCGCCTTACCCATTGTTTCCAATATCTCCTGAATACTAGGCAATCGATGGCGATCTTTTACGGTCTTATCGTTAAGCTTTCGATAATTTATGAATAATCTCCATTTTTGCTCAGCAGCAGGAACATACTTTTTGCTCTTCGGTACGATCCATAAACTGCTATTATACGGAGACTTGGAGGGTACTATTCTTTTGTCTTCGATTAATTTCGAGATTTGCTTACGCACCTCTGCATGCAGTGTTGGGGAAATTCTATGAAGTCGTGTAAAAACAGGGCTATCACCTATAGTATTAATTTCGTGGTAAACTGCTTCGGTTCGGGGTGGATCATCGCCGGGTAGTATAAATAATTCGTGGAATCTTTTGACCACATTTTTAATTTGTTTTTCCTCTTCCCGAGTATGATGAGGACGTCGAAGCTCTCTGCGTATTTCACGTATTCTCTGTTTCAAATCAGTCAGAGGTTCTTTATCATTATCAGACGATTCAGTTCCAAACATATCTCCTGAATCGTCTATTTCAAAAGAATCCAGCTCTTGTGCAGGAATTTTGACTTCGATGGGCTCCGTATCGGTGTTAGTGATCATTGAGTAACATACACTGTCGGTCACAGTTACGGCGGCTTCACCTAGGTATACTCCTGCGGGCGTCTGAACTCTCGCCAAATATCCTTCACCATTCCTGAGATCTCCCTTTACCGGAATGGCTATGGGGACTCGTGCATTTGGGTTCGATGGGAAACTTATCATTTCTTTATCGAACAAAAGGTTGGCTCCTTCCGTTCTAAATTAATGCGAACCTAGTAAAGCGTCTTCCTTTATAGGCGAGTTGTTGGGTAGAGTGAAATTTGATGAGTTTGCGAAAGATTCTTAAAAACACATATCCCAGAGAGAATATTGGTTCCGGGGAAATACCTGTTGTCTTCAAAATGTGAGAGGTACGTATTTTTGTATCCCTTCTGAGTGAGTCTTGCCGGACCACATTAACATCTGCTCCGGTATCTAGAAAGAAAATACCCTTTCCTCCTAGTAATCTTCGGTTTTTGAGTCGAATCTTGGGTCCATTTCCGGTTCCTCCAGCATAATTGATCCTGACGACTGGGCATATCTCAGTTGAGCGCTCTGCTGGTTGGGCGGACTCTGCACCGCGCTCGGAGTGTGAGTCTCTTGGGAGTTTAAAGATTGGGCGGGGGAGTTCGGGGTGTGAACTCCTCTCTTAAACTTTTGGTGATTCTGAGGTCTGTTCCGTTGAGACGGAGAATACTGGGAACAGAGAATATTGGGAACAGGGTGCGGGGGTGTTGTTGATTACAGCAAGGGGCCGAGCACGCATTAGTTTGGGCTACTGGAATCTCCTGCGGGGGACGCAGTGGACTTACTTCTCTAAATGTCTTTCCATACTGCATGTTGGAATGAGATATAATTCGGCGTTCTCTGTCAAAGAAGACTGCCTTTTTCATTTTCATATATATAATTCCATATTTCAAAGGAATATATCGAATATGAAAATGAATGCTTTAGAATATTGATAATATGAAAATCCAAAATATTGATTCCCGTTTTCTGGACGCCATTTTGCTGAAAGAAATCGTAGTCGGAAAAACTCAACGAATTTGGGAAAATCAAAAATTTTGTGCACTTTTGTGCATATTTTCGATGGTTAAAATAAAATTCCTTCTCCTTCTGATTTTGGATTAAAAAAAAAGTGCTCCAAAAAATCGCATTTTTTATTTTAATTTGTTAATTATTTTTTGATAATCAATTTTTTCAGTCTTTTTAACCATTGTATCGTGTAGAGCACACCCGAAAATAGTAGGAATGACTATTTTGCAATAAACCATCCGTCTTATTCATCAAAATATTTGGGCTCGAAAGTACCAATAAAATTTCTGCAATCTGGGACTTAATGGGTTAACGCATGTTCTAGCCGCATCACGGAGTTTTGTTTACACTCCTGTTGCAAAATTCGCTTCCTCCCCTGGAAGGATCATACTTCCATAATTTCCCACATCCTGGACGAAGCCCTCAAGAGAAGTGGTGCCATGAAAGAGGGGAATGTTGTGAAGAGCGGCTTGGAGGGTGCTGGTAGTAAGGACCGAATTGATGGATCGACTGAGGTTGGCGATTTCATCGCGATGTTCTAGTTCGCGTTGTTTATAATATGCCGTTAATGCTTTGTCTCTGGCGGCGGCCTCCGGAATGGCTACAATGTCGGCTAGGGTTAAGTTATGGGGCATTTTGTTTGATGAAATCAGAAGGTCTACTCATGATAGGATTGTTAAGAAAAGTTGTTAAGTAAAATTCTTATTCAGGCTCTCAGTCGTCACTGTCTTTAAGACGAAAGAATGAGTCCTAAAGCGGTGGTGAACGTTCCCCACAAGGCATGTCAGCTGTCGTATCCTGACTAAGGACCTTCAGCAAAGAGGAAGAGTGTGTGGGTGGGAAACGTTCCCGACCCTGGTCGCTCGCCGCTTCTGAACTCACCTTGGTCGTCGGGAGTGAATTTAGCCTGTTGTCCGGGATGATACTGCTAAGCAGGGGTTATTTTTTGGGTAAATATTGGGAGAAAGGTTTGCGCGGACTCTTGTGTGATGGTTCGCGTGGTAGTTTAAGCGGTCCTTCTCGTGGTCTCTCGCGTGGTCCTTCGCGTGGTCTGTCGCGTGATCTGACTGACTGACTTTAATTTCCGTCCGATGAATTAACTTTAAATTTTTGAATTTACGAGCAAGTAAGCAAAAAAACAGAAAAATATAGGGGGAAACCTAAATTCTTCAAGCGAGAGCAAGTTATTGAACAAGGGTCCTTTCTGGTGAAATATTATTAACCATGCTCTCTTAATAAGTGGGTAACAGATAATATTCGAATCTATCAAGGGAAATGGTAATCAATAGGGAAAATCAAAAAGAACAATTCTCGAATCAACTAATACTCAATTATATTAAAGATATCTGCACTCCTTCACAAATTTAATACCAACACACAAAGTGAATAAAGTGAAAATAATGCACTTCTACATACAAAAGTAATTCAGATTTGCAGAAAAGAATAAGGGGCTTGATCTCTACGCTCTTAAAACTACTTCCACGCAGGGAGGCGGGTTATAAATTTTAATCCTAGGACTCTATATATGGTAACGAGTGCTTCGCGAGCACTCGTTAATTCGCGATCGCCACGTGTTCTGCCGGAAGCACGGGCGAGCATCGCGAGTCGCGGGATCGACATGCGATCGACGTTGGCACGCGCCGTAGCCTAAAAACCGCTGCCAAGTGCCTGGGCAGTATGCTTTCTCAAAGAGGCTTCAACATCACCCACAAACGCGTCCCAAACCTATATTTTCACCATTCCACTAGCGTAGAAAATATCACGAAATAGCTCGAATAACGTCCAGCACGTTTGCATCATTAGTACCGGCGTTATGATTTTCCGTTTCTAGACATTTTAAATCAACAGCCCAACGGCCAACCAGTTGTTTTTTTCCTCTTCCTAATATTATTCATGCTTATTTCATGATCAACACACTGCTCCGCAATTTGGGTCTGTGAATGGCCATTCGTTTTCTACGACAATAATATATCTATATATAGTATCACGAGCCTAGCCGGGCCGATGAATGAGCGCCTATGAAAACCTATGGAAGCCTATGAAAACTTATAGGCGGCGGTAGAAAAGGTTGATAGTACTTCTCAGCATCTATTAAGTACTGTGCCTCCCTTGCTTCCCGTACGAACGCATGGACGTCTGCGATATGTTTACGTTTGATCTGCCTTTGTAGTACGGTAGCAGATTCGCGAACAGTAGGTCGATCTGCTGCGATAACGGCCATGCGGGTTGCATTTCGCTCAAAATTGTCAGTAGGCAGACGATATAGTCCCTTACAGACTCTTCAGAATGTTGAGTTCTTTGCTCAGCTTCTCGACTTAGTCTCTGTTGAAAGTTCCTGTCAATTCCGTACATGAGCCGCGCCGAGTCGCAAAAATCCTGCCATGTATGCCATCGGTGTCGTGTCTACCGATACCAGTGTAGCGCCATACCAGACAGCAGTGCTGCTATGCCGATGATCAGCTCCGCATCTGATAAATTGAACGAGCTGTTGCACTCCTCCACTCTTTGCAGAAACTCTTCGATGCTGGTCGTTTCTGCTTGGCCCTAGGACCCAATATTCCAGGACCTGACGATTCTTCCCACATAAACAACCGAATCGTTGAAGATGCTACATCGTCTCGGTGTCCACGTGTTAACAGATTCCGGTACTGTATACATACCGTGCACCCCCCTCCCCCAGGTTGGGTAAGTTGGGGCTTGAGGGCCTAACGGTACATGATGGGCATTCTGTGGATTTGTCGGATGATCTGTCGTTCGAACTGGAACATTTTGCGTGGAATTTGTCAGCGTATTGGGGTTCGTGCTACCATTCGAGAGGACCGTCGATATCTCCAGGGATCTATTTGTGGTCGCGTCGCTGGCAGCATGCGAGTTTTGCATTCTTGTGCTGCCTATAAGCCTACGCTCTTTCATCAGCTCAGCTCTTTCCCTTCCGCATTCTCTGCGAGATTCTTGCCATTTGGTCATTTCTGCGACTACTACCTCATCGAGCCATTCGCTAGTGCCGTTTAGATACGTTACGTGCACCAGTCGTTGTTGCGTTACTACGGTTGTTCTGGTAGGTACTGCCGTCGTCGTTGTCGTGGGAGTATGTGTTTGCGCGATCTGTGTCACGATGATATCTCCGGGCGCTACTGTAACGTTTGTCTTGTCCGTCAGCAGGAATTCTGTGGGATCAGTGACTGTCGGATTTAGCGTCAGGTTCGTGCTGTTTGCGGAAATATCTGATTATGCTAGCGTTGTTCGCTCTAACCTACATCGCTGTATCCGGGCTACCATTTCATTCAGCGTCGTGGGGCGGAAATTTCCCAAATACTGTGTGTATTTTATCAGGAGGTTCTCCCTATATTCGAACAGTTCCTGCTGTGTCGCCAGTTCTGGACGCTGTATGAAGTCCTCAGCCGTGTAGTCTCCGTACAGTCTCTTCATTAGCTTCATCACATTCATGGGTCCCGATTTTTCGATCTGCAGATCCAGCTTCGTCATAGCATCTTCGAGTTCCGCGTCTGTCATTTTCGCTAACCATTCTAGTAGGTCGATGCTGTAGCCTTATGCCACTATATTTAAGTATAGGTTCGGTTTCGAATGGTTCGAGATTATATAATTTGTTATTTGGACTTACGGGTATCACAGGTTCGGTGAACGCTCTACACTCTTCCACACTCTGCACTCTCGCACATACACAAGCTCGCAGTCTCACGCTTCACGTGAATATCGTTAGATATTTTGTACTTTTTATCTTACACTTATTCAAAAATTATTGCAATTTCGAAGTTTACCTTTGGCGGTTTGTTCAACTCGTTATATTGGAAAGTCAGTTCCGTTAGAAGGAACTAGTGTTAATTTCCTAATATTCTCAAAATCTCAAGCTCCGGGAATGCGAGTGAAACAACTAAAATAAAAAATATTAACTTAGTTAAAAGTCTCTTTACTCGTCAAAAGTTAGCTTCTGAAATTTCTATTGCTAAAGAAAGATGAACAAATTTTAATTCTAGTGAAACTCTATTTCATTAGAGATTTTACGTTTTGAAAATATCCAGTTTTCGAAAGAACAAAAAAAATTTTACTTCATCAAAAAGAATTTTCAATCTTTGGAAGGTCTTATTCCATCAACGCAATTTGAGGCTTCAAGAACAGAAAAATTAGTTTTTGAGAAAAAAACTTTGTTTATCAGAAGTATTTTGAAAAAATTACTCTTGAAAAGAAATTCATATTCTATAAAAAATTATTTGAATTTTTTGAAAAACTCACTCTTGTAAAAACTTTTATCCTGTTCACATAATTCTACTTGCTGAAAAAATTAATTCTCCGAAAAACTTCATCCCATGAAAATAATTTGACTTTATGGAAAAATTAATTTTCCGAGAGACTTTATCCCATGAAAATGATTTGACCTTTTGGAAAATTGATCCTTTAAAGAATTCTATTTTATCAAAAATAATTTGAATTATTGAAAAGAAATCTTCCTCGGAGAAATTCTATTTTATCAGAAAAAAATGGCCGCCGAATTTTTCCGGTAGATAAAAATCACCTGTTGTACTTTTCGCGTTTTGATTTTGAATTATTATTTGCCACACTATTCCAGCACCACGATTGCTGGGTGCCAGTTATCACCGACGTATTTATTAATGAGTAATTGATTCAATGGCCAGAGGGCCTACAGCATGATAACAAATATATATGTATAGCGCGCACGAGGTGGTGAAGCTCGTGTGCGCGGCACATAAACCTGGATAATCGAAACTACCCTGAAGTACGTTATTATTCGGCTGAGAAAAAACGCGTAAACATCGGATGGTCGCACTCCCGCCTTGACGACCATGGATCAGTTGTGCAATGTTTTAAATGCTATGGTTTTGGTCATGTTTCAAGTAAATGTGATGAAAGTATGTACTGTGGATTATGCTCAGGCGAACATCTTACTAGAGACTATAGAACAACTGAAAGGAAATGTGTCAAGTGTATTTTGGCAAATCACATGACCACGAAGCATGATGCCATTGACATAACAAAATGCCCCGTATACCGTAAGAAAATAGAGCTCAAAATCCCGCATATTAACTATAGCTTATAAAAATAAAGAATTATTGCGGCTTGGTCAGGTGAATGCACTGTCCCTTCAATCGCATCTTGGCGATATTTGGGCGACGCACTACCGACGAAATCAAATTCAAGGAACTGTGAAATCGACTCAATCTTATGATTAGAAATGCAAAATATACGTATTACCAGGATCGATTGAGAAGCTGCTCAAGTGCACGCGAGTATTGGAGGGTGGTTGGTGAGCTCGGGCTCGGGGGTAAATGCAGAGAACCAACCGAAATAGACATAGATCTAGACGTATTAAACTCGCATTTCGTAAATGTAGTCCCCCCCCCCACCGGGTCAGATTATCATGCGCCAGACAGTCGATATCAGCCCGGACGATAGATTTTATTTCGGATACGTTGAGCCTGCGGACATTTTCAGGGTTTTTAATCACATACGCTCAAATTCAACTGGTCCTGATCAGCTTCCAATCCGCATACTGAAGGATAGCCTGGCAGCACCCACACAGCACTCGTAAAGATGTCAGATAACATCCGCCGCGCTATCGATAAAAAGGAATTGACCCTTTTCATATCCATTGACTTTTCCCGAGCATTTGATTTAGTGAATATCGATTGGTTTATTCAAAAAATAAAACAATTGGGTTTCTCGGATACAGTATGTGCATGGGTGCGCTCCTATCTCATCGATACACCCCAGGTCGTGCTAAGCAACGGATTGATGAGCGTCATATGCATTCGCCTGGCTGGCTTTGCACAGGGCAGCTGCCTTGGACCTGAGCTATTCTCCCTGGCAGTGAACGACTTGCCAAATGTATTACTATATAGCAAATACCACATCTACGCTGATGATTGCATCATGTACATTTCAGGAACGATAGCAAGCACCCAAACAATAATCGAGCAAACAAAACAAGACCTCGCCCGCACATCGACTTGGGCCCAAAATAACGGCTTCGAATCAACGCTAAGAAAGCCCAGGCTATTTGGTTCGGATCACAAGCGTATCCCTACTGAAAATTCTCAGGTGAGATCTCAGGTGAGGTCTCATGCCAATTTCTCGGGTGAGATTTTTTTTGTCCGGGATGATACTGCTGAACCGGTGTTATTTCTTGGGTAAATATTGGGGAGGGGTTCGCGCGGTCGTTCGCGTGGTGACTCGCGTGGTAGTTCGAGCGGTCTTTCACGTGGTCTCTCAAGTGATCGGTCGCGTGGTCTGTTGGCGATATCAAACAGAGATAAAAAAATCTTATTCATGGAAGAAGGATAAGTTCTGGTCTCTGACAGGCTTCATTTTTTATCGGATGATTTAAGGGGTAATATACCTTTGTGACCTCCGATTTCGAGGTCATTTTCAAATACTTACCATAAGCGCAGGAAAAATCCAAGGAATATGGGGTTTGTTGCATATGAAAATACTACTTTCTTACTACAAAAAACACACTTTATTTTTTCCAAAAAATACAAAATGGCGGCGTACCAGCTCGTCAAAGGAGAAAAAAATTTTTTACTTTTTCTTCACTAGCCTACCGCTACAGGTCACAATTTTGACCCTAGAAGAAAAAATCGAACGGGGTTTTGGAGTAAAATAAAAAAACTCAGTGAACGGAGAGCCATTTTTTTTGAAATTCGAATTTGGGGCCAAATGGCGTCAATTTGATTTTTTTTTCTTTTTTTTCGCAAAAAAATCGATCGAAAATCGGCCATAAAATCGGTAAAAATCAAAATATCAAAAAAATCGTACGACATTCACTTGAAAATCATGTTTCCAGGCTACAGTTAAAATTTGAAATGAATCGGTTAAAAACTGACGGCGCTATTGGTAGGCTAATGCCAAAAAAGACGGTTTCGAGATAAACGCGTTCAAAGTTTTGAGTACTGTACTAATACCATACGACTCTGTTCAGAGAATAAATTTTTTGAGGCACTTAGAACTTCTTTCCCCACTTGATCAACTTTTTATATCATTCTTAGGTAGTTTATGGAGTGTTTGAGCCAATAAAAAAAAATTGGAAAAAGAAAGTCACAAAGGTATATTACCCCTTAAGTCTAATTTGCACCATCGAAAATGAGAATAGTGCACGAACTTAGGCTCACCGAAAATGATGTTGAAAATTGTTAATAGTTATAAAACTTTTTCATGGTAGTTTGAAGTTTACATCCTGCAACGTATTGAATTCTTGGCTTATTTCGGGAAATGGAATATTTTGAATAGCTGTATGGTATAGTTCCAGTATATATCATTTCAAAACTTACTTCGGTAAATTTTTCAAACTTCAATACTCGTTTCAAGATATTATATTTCGATATAAGAATTCAGATGATAGTTATTGTTTACAGCTAATGAATTTTATTTACAAAACATCGGTCAATGAAATAAATCATGATATAATTTTTCAAATGTATTTCATAATTGAAAACTTCAGAATCCAAGCTATGAAAGTATCGAGATCAATTTTTTTTCCTGCCAAGTTCACATTGATTCTGGTGAATTCACTTTTAAAATATGCTTCCATATTCTTTCTCAATGATCCTGATCATTTCACAGATTCTAAAAACCGTTTTGAAATTCGATATTGAATTACTACTGCAATTGAAATAAAAAGATATTCTGGTGAATGTATTTCAGATTTTAGAGTATTAAACCTTCCTAAAGAAAGGTACAACTCTCTGATGAGTAAAGAGTGGTTCTATGAAGGCATATATATATACTTTACTTTTATTTACATTCATTCTTTCTCAATATATCCTTTCAAAACTTACTTCGGTCAATTTTTGGAACTTCAATATCAAACTTGAGAAAAAATAATTTGGCTTACCCAAGAAAAGATCCAGGGCCAGTTAGTTTCCTGTTGATAATAACTTTCAAAAGTTTTCCTAAAACTTCAAATGTAGGTTCAGAGAGCTCCTTGGTCAATTTGTCTTCATATTTATCTTTTAGTTCTTGCCTGAATATATATTACAATAATTTTTTCATCTTCAATTTGATATAACGCTATAAAGCTTATGTATAGAAAGAGAAATAGAATGAAAATGACTAAGTAAAAGGTAGTTCAATTGATGTTTCTCCTTCTCGGTTGAAAAGAATTACAAAATAGTGGTAACGAGTCTGACCCTGTTTAATTGGTGGATCTAAACTTACCTGGGGAATAATTAAATTTAATATTTTACTCTAGATTCACATATAATTACCAAAGGTAACAAATATCAACTTACTACTAAGAACATTTGACGCTGATCTTTGTGAGGTAGTAAAAATAACCTCAGTACAGTTGACAATGGAATTTTGTAATCAAAAGTTTTACCTTGGAGTTGGAGGAATGATTGGAAAATCTTAATATCGTAACGGCCACTGAAACAAAAGATCATATTTTATTCTGATATTTTTTATAATAAGTAGTGAGTGCTATAGGATTATGGTATACCGTGGTGTGAGACATTGAATTTCTCTGAAAATGGCAATGGCATCACCACTAACACTAATAACAGAAGCTTTTTCCATTACTCCTTTGTGAGACTCTTGTACAGGATCCTTTTCAGTACGACTTTTCAGTATGACTTTTCAGTATGACTTTTATTCTTATAAACAGCCAATTTATGTTATTCAATTGAATAATCATTCCACTATCAACTTACTTAGTGAAATTCAAGAGTTACTTCATTCTTTCCAGTTGTACATTGCGAAACATCATACAAGGGGATTTCAAAAGCTGTATTATGACCCACGTCAAGGCTCAGAACTGAGCCAAAAAATTTAGCTGTGCCCCAATTTCAAACTCAGTTCTTTTTCTAATATTTCTTTTTTATAATTGGTATTCAGAAACTTTGCTATCTTCTCTTGATCCAGAGAATATATATTGTGAATAAATCATTGTTTGAGCTTTAGCAGTCCTTGAGAAGTTGACATACCCCTTCTTTGAAACCACGGAATCTATGTAATGTTCCATTTTTCAAAAATATTCTCAGCCCTCATCAAAATCACTTAGATATGAAAATTAATATGAAAACAACCTCAAAATTTTCAACAACATGGTTTAATCAACTTTTCAAAATCATAACTGCTCAGGCGACCTCCACCACGTTCGCTTCACTGCACACTCGCGTCCCGATTTCATTTAGGTTTTTGTTGGGGTGTAGTCGTGTGCTCACGCACACATACTGTCCGCCGGTAGCCGAGTCCACTCGATGGCGTGATCAATCACGCGTCGCCCTCTAATTGGTTCAAAATTTCAAATAGTGGATTCAGCCGCCGCCGGACAATAGACTGCGCGGCGCCGAGTCGGCAGTTATCACCAGTCCGCGAGTGAGCCACAACACCCGGCCGCTCCTGGTGTCCGATTCGGGCCGTGTCCCTCCCGTCAACTTCTTTCCTCACTTTTAATTACGCTATTCGTGCCCGCGACACTTCTGTGCCACCTGTATTCATACACACACGAATACACGCAGATATTATTAAGAACAATCACTCGTCATTCACTCAAGTTACCTTTCACGCTTCAACATACATACAAACCCTCAATCGAACACCGAACATTTTTTCTCCTGCGGGCTCCGGGGTTCCAACAAGAACACCTCGTCCCCACAAGTATATATTATAACGTAGCAGACTACAGCAAACGTGCATATACATGGACAATTCTCTGTGGGATCGAACATGAAAAAATTTGATTTGGTTCAAAATTTTATATTAAGTTCTAAGGCATCATGCCGGATTCCCAGAATTTTTTCAGATTTTTTCGAGCACTTTAACCCTGTTTGATAAATAAACAAAGTTGCTAATTTTGCTGTATTTGCACTTTCAGAGGTAATTTCAACATTAATTTACACCCTGAAACCTCTGAGGCAAAAAATGAATGGGACAATTTTGTCTGCAAATTAATTGAATTTTATAGAAAAATTATCTCCAAGGTCATTGGAGTACATTAAGTACTCCACATTACCAATTGGATTTTTGAACCCTGGGAGTTCGCTCGTCAAGAGCCCCATCCCATGGGTACTGAAAGTTGTTCCAACTCATACCACATACAGCCTACATAGTGAAGGGATGGGCCTGGGCTTTGGAAGCTCCCAAAAAATCAATATATGAACTAAAATAGGGGTAAAAATAGGCTAAAATGACTATTCAAGGGAAGTCTTGTACCGCCAACACTACCTAATTTTGCAAACACTTGTCTGCGGTATTATTACAATTATCCACTGTAAAAACTCACATTCTATCATACTAATAAATATCCTGATTGTCAATATAGAAAATCCATCGGGAACGCATGGGAATTCCATTCAGGATGCATGGAAAATCCATTGAGATCGCATGGGAATTCCTTTGGGATCACATGGAAATTCCATAGAGACCGCATGGGAATTCCATTCAGGATGCATGGAAAATCCATTGGGAACGCATGGTGAATCTATTCAGGATGCAAGGAAAATCCATTGGGATCGCATGGAAATTCGATTGGGATCACATGGAAATTCCATAGGGACCGCATGGGATTTTCATTGGAATTGCATGGAAATACCATAGGGATTGCATAGTAAATCCATTCGGGATGCATTGAATTACCATTGGGATCAAATGGAAATTCCATTAGGACTGCATGGAAATTCCATTGGTATCTCAGTGAAATTCTATTGGTACCGCATGGAAATACCATAGGGATTGCATAGTAAATCCATTCAGGATGCATGGAAAATCCATTGGGATCGCATGGGAATTCCATTGGGATCGCATGGAAATTCCATTGGGACCGCATGGGGAATTCATCGGGATCGCATGGAAATCCCGTTGGGATCGCATGGAGATTCCATTGGGATTGCATGGAAATACCATTGGGATTGCATGGAAAGTCAATTGGGATCGCATGATAAATCCATTCAGGATGCATGGAAAATCCATTGCGATCGCATGGAGATTCCATTGGGATTGCATGGAAAATCCATTGCGATCGCATGGAGATTCCATTGGGATTGCATGGAAATTCCATTGTTATCTCAGGGAAATTCCATTGGTACCGCATGGAAATACCATAGAGATTGTATGGTAAATCCATTTAGGATTCATGGAAAATCCATTGGGAACGCGTGGTAAATCCATTCAGGATGCATGGAATATCCACCGGGATCGCATGGGAATTCTATTCGGGATGCATGGAAAATCCATTGGGATCGCATGGGAATTCCATAGGGACCGCATGGGAAGTCCATTGGGATTGCATGTAAAATTCATTTGCGATGCATGGAATTACCATAAAACCCAAATGACTCAAATAATCTAAATAAGTCTAACAACGTGTTTTTCGTATACTATCAAGCTACTATCAAGTGGACCGAGCGAAAGCGAGCAATATTGTACTGTTTCGTCGATACCAAAGTACTCGGATTTGATAGCTGTTGCAAGCGATCGCACAGAAGATCGTTTAGGGCGCTTGAATTCCCGATCCTAACGTTTACTCAACCGTTTCTAGGATAAAGATATGCTCCAAGTACGATCTTGTTTTCCGAATAACCCAAATAACCCAAATAACCCGAGTACACGAATAACTCTGATAACGCTTAATCCACGCGTTTTTCCGTATACTCTCGAGCTAAGATCGAGTCGGTGGAGTGAAAGCATGCATACGTCGCACAGTTTCGTCGATACCCAAAATACTTGGATTTACTTATTCCAATTATATATACTCTCATGAATGTATGATATATCTCGGATTAAATTATCCAAGTATAAGTCAGAATACTTCAACGTTCTATTACTGTAAAAGCACCCACAATTTATCCCTCAGGAGCCATGAAATCCATAGAGTACATCTTAACTTGGGACTATAGGTACTCGAAATATTCCTAGAGAGTTGGGATTCTGTAATTTTTCGGTATTCAGATACTTGATATCTCATGTTTTTCTGCTGATAGTTCACATTTATCACAAACATCGTCAAGATGGTTATGATAAATGTAATTATATTTAAAGTAAATTGTTGAATCATATATTTTCACTGTCATGACTTCAATTCTAGGTAGATTATGGCTCCTAGGGGAAAAACTGGTGGTGCTGGAATCTTTTTGAGAACAGTTTTAGACCCTACAGACCAAAGTTTGAAGAAACAGAGAGAGTTTTCCTAACTCAAAATACCTTGATCACTCATAACGCTGCGTAACGAACGATCCTAGGGACATTGTGGGTTCTAGAGAAAAAATCAAGGGATGTATAATTTTCGTCATATCATATTAGGATGAAGCAGAACAAAATACAGAAAGACAAGGAGTTTCTCTTCTCTAGAAATTTTCCAATCACTTACGATGCCGGGTATCGATGAATCCTCGGGAGTTTATGTCTCCTGGCGAAAATACTGGGGATGCTGAAATCTTTCTGAGGTAAGATTCGGATTCAGCAGCCATAAACACGTAGGAGTAGGGTAGTCCAGTCTCTCGTTCAATTTTTTTTGTAGAGCTGTGTATAATATTCTCCTTTTTGTAATACGGTATTTTGCCTAGAATGCCCTGATATTCCAGAAGATATAAATCTTGTTTTAAATTTTTCATTTCCCTAGAATATTATGTTGTTGTTTGATGAAGATTTGTCTTTTGGTCTAGTATCGAAATGTACTAAATCCGGTTTTGTGAAGAGTCTCTCTTTTCACAATACAGATACCAACACTCGATAGACAAGATTCAGTTACATAAGAGTCACCTCCTCTGGTCAAATTATGTTGATACAGTACAATGTTATAGAGCTTAATCTGTGTTCTAATTTATAATGTCACAATGAATATCGTTACCTCCGAGCAAGAAGGGGCCAACTCGCCGTCCGTGTAAAAAGGTTGAATTGAGTTTTTGAGAATTGAGAATTGAGAACTTGATTGAGAATTGAGTTTTGAATTTCACATATAATTAAATTCACGACTCTCTTGGAAAATCTTATGCACTCTGATAGCTATCTGATAGCTGTAGCACATCTCTTTGGACGATTAGGTGATTTGCACGTAATCTACATATTTTAGGCTCCTGCTATTCATTATTGCTTATTTTTCAAGAATAATAATTCTTAGACTGGAAAGAAGCATTTTCGAGAGAAATTATAGAGAAGTCGTTCCTTCTGAGTATTCCTAGAACAAAAAAAAATTGAGCATTTGAGGATCAGGCTGGACTTCTAAAGCGCATCTGTTAGGTGATTTTCTTGTAACCCACATATCTTAGGCTTGTTTTGAGCTTATTTTGAGCGCAAGAGAATTTCGTCGCCTGGGAAATTCGTATGCATGGATTTCTGAGGTTGCTGATTCCGAATCCGGCCTTAGATTTTTAAAATTCAAATTAGATCGATCCTGCAAGATTGCCGACTATAAATTTGAAAAGATAACGGATTTTAATGCAAATTGGAATACACGATATTTGAAGATCACTGATTACGAATCTGGCCTCACATTTCCAGAATTTAAATAACTTTTACAAAAACAACATGCATTTTCTTTCATTAATTTCCCGCCAACGGTATTTCTTTTAACGATATATCTTGTACGGCTTTCTGAAAATGGGTTTTTTCCGCATTTCACGCCCACGCATTCATTTTTTCGAAGTTTTAACCATGAAACATGAAAGCTCTTCTGAGGATCCATCGATCAGTCCAACCCAAATTTGCACCATACGATTATTTCATGGTTTTTCCCGATGGTTTATCGGCTAAGAAAAAGAACAAGCTGCATTTTTATATTTCTAACACTCACGCCTCAATTTTTTCAAATTTTTCAATAAGGAAAATGAAAGCGTTGGTGATTTCCTTACGATCGATCTTAAACGTTTTCGTGTGCGTCGACTTCTTCATTGATATTTTTTTACATCAAATTTCCGGGAGGATTAACTTTATACTATTATGTAGATGTAGATTATAATTGAAAATACACACATATATGAGACGTTTTCCGTCAACTCTCCAGAGCCAACGCGCGGACGCTAAAACCTCACGTTTCGGACGCTTGTTTTCGACTCTATATGACCAATATCTAAGTAGTGTTGGATATGCTATCAATGTAGTTTTTTCTCAGCTTTCCGATGGTGAATTTAGTTTCCCAAATTTTTTACATTTTCCGAATGAAAAAACATAAACCATGCCATATCTCAAAAACCTATTTTTTTTATTTTTTTAAATAGTGTAGATCGAAAGCTGAGGTTTTTTACGTCGATATAGCCCTTGAAAAATTCAACCTTTTTTTTGTATTCGAGTAATTGAGTAGCGCACATGAGAAAATGCGCCGCGCCGGGCCACTCCGCGCTGCCTCCACGCGCTTAGGCTCGAGTTTAGCTTAGATATTGGTCATATAAAGTCAAAAACAAGCGTCGGAAACGTGAGGTTTTAGCGTCCGCGCGCCGGCTCTGGAGAGTTGACGTAAAACGCCCCATATGCATACGTGTAGCACATCAACTCCAAACGCGAAAAAACTAGAAGAAATAAAATAACTCTTGAAATGTTTTTTCTGTAAAGTTGAATTTAGAATGACTATTCATTCAAGTATCCTTCAAAATGCCGCATGTTCGCATAATTCGACTTTTCATATTTCTATGCAACATTTCGGTATCCTTGACTTTTTCATATTTTCTCGTATGCTTACACTTATATCTAGATATATACATTTCGAATTCAACCGATGATATGTGTATGCCGCGTCGCGCATCTCCAGGCGCATATTCGCACTCATTCATATACAAGTACCTTCATGCTATTTCCAACTAAAAATTATTTATCATAATTTATCATTATTATTTTATGGCAAAATGGGTTGAAAACAAAAATACTACACATCATAAGCGTCCGTGGTGCTCCGTCGTGCGTCCATGGGATAACTGAGTATTTTCAACTGCTCAGGATACAGAATCTCTGTTTTCCCATAGCACGTCTTTAGAAACCATTGCTACAGAAGAAGAAAACGGCCGTATATTATTTTGCACAAGTTTTCTGGATGTCAATTCACTTATTAACCCATTAACGTCCAAAATGTTAAAATTTCTTGCACGTTTTCAAAGTGATTTTTTCCTATGTAATTGGCGTTGAAAAAATTCTTAAACCACATATTCTGATGTAAAATTTCATGCTCTTTCAGAATCCGTTGCCAGAATCATGATAAATTTCACAGGAAAAGAGATATGCTCGATTGAAACATAAAAAACACCAAAATTTTTGAAAAAAAAAATTTTTAGGATTTTTTTTCGAAGTGTTACGGTGAAGATGTCACCTTGCAACCGTGATCAAAGGTGATCATGGGAGTTGAAGTTTAACAGGGAATTTTTTTGTTGACCTTGAACCATCGCTTCTTTACAAAATGGCGGAAAAACGAATTTTTTTTTTTTCAATCTTCATGAACTTTTTTCTCAAAATCTATGGACTTTAGAAAAAAATTCATAGAAACAAAAATGCCTTAGAATCGCTCGAGGAACATTCTTAAATTTTTTCACAATTTTTTGAGACATTTTTGAAAATCCCATTTTCCAAGTTTCCCGGAAAATCAAAAATTGTCGGATTCTAAAAGAGCATGAAATTTTACATCAGAATATGTGGTTCAAAAATTTTTTCAACGCCAATTACATAGGAAATAATCACTCTGAAAACGTGCAAGAAATTTTGACATTTTGGACGTTAATGGGTTAATCGAAATAATCGGGCATTAAAAGTGAAAACAAAAATGATATAAGAACTACCCAATTTGATATATGATTAAGAGTTTGTGAAATGTACAATTTTTCCCGGAATAATGCACAATTTTCTTCTTAAATAAAGCCTCTTTGAGAAAGCATACTGCTTATGCACTTAGAAGCGGGTTTTCGATATCATGAGGCGATAAAAATATTATGGCTTCATTTCTTTTATCGATTCGTTCTTCAATTAATTGATTGATTTAAAATTTTACTCAATTCAATGAATTTGATCAATTTAATTAAAATAATTAATTCAAATAATATTCGGATTCAATTAATTGATCCATTTATTCAATTGAATTAATTCTAAATTCTTTTTAATTTCAATTTAATTTGAAGAAATCAAAAAAAAAATTTTAATCTAATTTGACTTTTTAATTAATTAAATCAAGTGAGTTTTGATTTCAATTGTTGCAGACATGAATTAAAAAAACAGTTTCCAACTTTCAATTGGTCCTTTAATTAATTAATTCGTCTTCATTTTAATTAAATTTTTTCGAGAATAATTAATGAATTAAACTTTCTAATTTTTAATTTTTGATTGAAAAATTAAAAAATGTCCCAACCCTTTTTATGCTAAGGGCATGATTTGCCCTTACACTTTCCAAATTTTCATTCGGCAGTCTTAGAGGTTCCAATTTTGGAAATGTGAGGCCAGATTCGTAATCAGTGGCCTTCAAAGATCGTGCATTCCAGTTTTCATTAAAATCCAGTATCTTTTCAAATTTTTGGGGAAGTCTTGGAGGCTCTAATTTAAATTTTGGAAATCCGAGGTCGGATTCGGAATCAGCGACCTCAAAAATCCATGTATACGAATTTCCCAGGCGACGAAATTCTCTTGCGCTCAAAATAAGCTCAAAACTAGCCTAATATATGTGGGTTACAAGAAAATCACTTAACAGATGCGCTTTAGAAGTCCAGCCTGATCCTCAAATGCTCAATTTTTTTTTGTTCTAGGAATACTCAGAAGGAACGACTTCTCTATAATTTCTCTCGAAAATGCTTCTTTCCAGTCTAAGAATTATTATTCTTGGAAAATAAGCAATAATGAATAGCAGGAAACCGTATATTCACGAAAGATATGACATTTTCGCTCAAAATAAGCCTAAAATATGTAGATTACAAAACACTAACCCTAGTCTGTGAAACTTCCAAAACCAATTTGAAGTTTAGTGATACCACATAAAATATAAACAATTCAACAGAACTTTTACTCCTATAAATTGTGTTATTTTCAGAGTAAATCAGGCCACGAAGTTGATGTTGAAGTAAAAAAACAAAAAATCTGCAAAATCAAACTACGTGAGATGGTTTCCATGCATAAGCCTAAGAAAAAGTGAAAAAACAATGTTGACCTGCTGTGTTAACATAAAACAGCCCATGTGCAGGAATCTAAAGGGGTAGATATATTGTACATGCTTAGAACCAATAGTGTTCGACACAATGAACCCGGGAAATCCAAGCCAGCATAGCTGTAGAAATGATCTATTTGGGTACCCAAGAATCACCTCACAAAGTTTCATGATGGTTGGTGATCGCTGGGTTGACTCCACCTTTGTTAGAATATCCCAAACTCATTAATTTGATACTCCTGCAAATAATTATGTAATACCTTGGAATTTCATGAAAAAGGATATTTTTTAAAATCGTTCATATTGTTTCAGTCATGTCAAGTTCATATGAAGAGAATTACAAAAAATCGTGGGTTGGTATCTCAGTTACCATTATGAATTTGTTCTCTTTCTGGGGACTAAACCAAATGTCCAATTTCAACTAGATTGAACCTCGAAGTATGGTTGATGAGGATGCATGAATTTGGGGGTGAGTCGTGGGATAAATATTTGTAGTTATTCTATTTTTCATATCCATTTTTGTAATGACTCGAATTTCTTAACGAAAAAATGATCTTCTTTTCAGGCAGTTTTCAACAAAATGGAAGGAATCATCGACCCGATGAACATGCTATGTGTCAAAAAAAATATTAGTTCTGGTAATGAAGAATCGAATGGATCAAACATTTCAATATCAGAGAATAAAGATTTATTTGAGAACAATTCTCGGCATCCTCACCATTGCATCAGAGTTTCTACAATTAAAAAAGCTAGAAGAGTTAGATTTTTCAGAAATGGTGATAGATTCTACAACGGCATCGTCGTCGCGATCACTCCAGAACGGTATAGATCTTTCGACAGTCTTATTTCTGACTTGACAAGAGCACTTGTTCCAAACGTTACTTTGCCAAATGGAGTACGAACAATATACACGATGGATGGGAAAAGAGTACACGATATTTGTGAACTGGAAGATGGCCAATGTTATGTCGTATCTGGGCAAGGTGAAGTTTTTAAAAAAGTTGATTATTCTTCATCGAGTACTAGAAAATTCACTACATTATCTGGATTTACATCAACTCCCATGAATATGAAACAGTTGAATTCCCCTCCGGCTTGCGTAAAAGCGAGAATCATCACTCTGATACGTAATGGAATTAAACCAAGAAGAATAGTGAGGTTATTACTCAATAAGAGAAATTCACAAACCATCGATCATATATTTGGATCCATAGCAGAAGTTGTCAACTTAGATACTGGGGCAGTGAGAAAAGTTTACTCGTTATCTGGACAATTAGTAACTGTTATTCAACAGTTTTTTTGTACTGAAGACATATTCATCGCTTATGGCATTGAAAAGTCTGCTCCTGATGATTTTGAGCTTGATCCCGAAGAAGCTAAATTTGTCCAAAGTTTTCGCAAGAGTCAATGCAGTTTACGAAAATATAATGAGCCCATTCCAAAGATGCCTACTCGAAAAATGAATAAAAAGTCATCCATACAGACTCCAGCACAAAGTTCTTCTATATCGAATTTTCCCGTATCATTGACATCTCAATATATTATTGGACGTGTTATTGGAGACGGGAACTTCTCTGTAGTTCGAGAATGTGTACATAGGTGAGTAATTTTTTGGATACCAAATTATTATTCAAAAATTGAATTCATTTGAAATTGATAGAAATATCTTGGTGGTTCCATATAAACTCGGATGGCGAATATTTGTAGTTTGCTTGAAAACAATATAACCTCTGATTTTAAAGCTTGAAGACCCCCATGAAAAGTATGAAGTGTCGATGGCATTGACGCATCTTCTGGGGTAAATAGCTCCTAAGATTCTTGAAACACTTTTATTTTTCAATCTTTTGAAGCTGAAAACAGTAAGGAGAAATTTTTTGAATTTCCCAGAAACGTCGCAGAAATTATTTCTCACTTCTTGAAGTATATATACACGCTTTGTGAATAAATTTGAATCATTCAAGTTTTAATTTGTATTTCCCGTTTGATTCCTCCGATGTAAATACTGTCTGTGTCGAATATTAAAGTGGAAAAAAGATAAAAGCCAATAGAATCAAAGCAAGGGCGCGGGCGCTAGGAAAATTGAAGGAACGAGTGGAGATGAATGGAGTGTGAGAGAAGTGACAAGTAGAGAGCGGAGGATGTAGAAGGGGAAAAAGTTCGGTTGAGTTTTTGAATATTAACACAGAAGGGACATGTAATACGTTGACATCCAATACAAGTAGATAGTCACACACTGGAAGGTTGCCTAAGTATAATCAAGTACACAACAATATCATCCCTGAAATAGTAAACTCAAATCATCAGCTTAGAAATTATAATAATAATAGTATTAATGCACAAAATTTTATCAATCAAATTCTAGATTTCCCCATGCTGTTAATAATAATTCGACACCTAGAAATATTAATATTCAAGTTTTTTGGAAACATAATCCAATACACTTTCCAATATAAGACCGATTGATTGTGATAACAGTGACATCGACTATACTTTGTACCAGATTTTGGAAACAATTTATGCAGGAAACAATGTGATACTATAGTTTGTAAGGTGAAACGTTAAAATTTTCTTTTTGCTTCAGCAAAAACGCCAAGATCGAAAGAAATTAAACCTATTGTAATTCAGCAGCTTATGGAAGTATTGCTTTTAACAGAAAAATTTTGTAATACAATTAGTTGAATGCAAATATGATTTTAACATATTCGACGAACATTGACTGATGCGTTAATTACTGTTAAGATCTAGAATAAGGAATAAAATGTACAAGAAGCGAAAACCTGTGAGTAAAAAAGAAATATACAAGCGTCTATTTTAGATTATGAGAATTATAGAAACAATTGTTATTGAATTGTTAACGCGTAGGGAAATTTTTCAAAAAAGCGCGGATTACTCGCTTTCTCGGTTCGTTCGATCAAATTGAAACTTTGGCAGTATAACTAATAACTAGAAGATCTTAAGGGGGGATATACAGTTAGAACGAGAAAAAAAACTCATTTTCGAAAATCGTTTTTCAAGGGTAGTTTTTAATCAAATCAATCGAAACTTTTTTACAATTATAAGTGTATCCATGTAGTTGACATAAATATTTTTTTTAATTTTTTTTTTTAACAAAATGTCGGCCGTTAGATAGCGTTGAAAAAGTACTTCTATTTTGCTTGTGCCGGCTCTCCTGGTCGCAATTTTGATCGGAAATCAAAAAATCAAAAAAATTCACATTGATTACATTCACAGTTAGTAGATGAATTACAAAAAAAAAGTGAAAAAAAAATTTTCACTTTTGGCGTAACTTTTTCGAAAAATTCAATTTTTTCCCGCCATTTTATCACATTTTTCCATATTTAATAATAAAATTTTACAATAATTTTTAATTCATCTAATAGGTAATACTATAATAAAGAAATCCTATAAGTTTCAGCTCGATCGGATGATTAGTTTTCGAGTTATCACCGGTATAAACTCCAGAAATGCAGTTCTGAGAAAAACGCGTTGAAAGTTGTAAATTATCGTTAAATCGTACTTACACTTCAATCAGCAATCCCTTGGAAAAAACACTTGGAGTTCGAATTTCAAAAAAAGGGTTCCAGGAGCGTATCCCCCGGGAAATTTACTAACTTTTTGTGAAAAAAAAATCGAATTTTTCTGTCATTCTAACTGTATATCCCCCCTAGAAGCTATGTATCTATACTATTATATAAAAGGACAGCCTGTTTTTTTGTGGCCGCTAGTCTAAAAAACTACTGAACCGATTTTCATGAAATTTTGATACTTGATTCTTGACCACTCCAGACATGTTTATGGATATGTGGCGTTTCGAAATTTTGAGTAGAAACCGAGAAATAGACAATGCATTTTTCTGTGGTGGGGGTAACTGACCAAGTACCATGGCGCGCCAGTAGATGGCGAGGCGTTGAGTCGCACGTGTATAAGGTATAGCGCGGCGCTCTCTCACAAGAGAGTCAGCGTTCTATCGGCTATATAGGAGAGCTTGAAAATGAGCTCAGCCTCTTTCTGAGATCTTTTGAATCCCAGTCCCCTGATGCCAAATGATTCTGGGTACAATGCCTAGACCCAGAAATAACATTGGGCGGTAGACGATTAGAACCAGACAAACGCAAGCCGTTCGTCAGGATCGAATAATTGAAGCCCCGTTCATAGTACGTGGAAGATCTGCATTCGAATATGATCCATCAGAAAATAACGCTAATATAAAAGATATCGTAGTTGGATCTATGAATAAAGATGAAGCTCCTGGATTGTGCAAATTGATTGATAGTACGGGCGCAGGGCCGGATTCCATAGCCGATGGATGGCCCAAGCTCCACCCAGGTTTTTCCTTTGTGGCTTGAGCTGCTGAACACGAATTTCGAGGGTGGACAGCCGGAAAATGGGCAGGAAAATTTTTATCGAGAATTTTCCGAGAGCGATAGAAGAATCAGTTTTTTTGCGAAAGAAAAAATATTTTTATATTATCCTCAGCTCTCTGCACAAGAGAGGTTTATATTCATTTTTCACGAAAATGCGCCGTTCCGGAGTAAAAAATTCCCAAACTTTGAGAAAATGCGATTTTTCCGATTTTCAAGGTGCTGCTGCTCAGTCACGCCACAATATTTTCCAGTCCACCCGGTCTCAAACTGCTGTTTTGGGTCTCAACTGGAGATTTGGATAGTTTTGAAGCCGGAAAAATGGTATTTTCCAATTTCCCGGCATTAGTTTTCCAAGCACCTCCATATCCCTTCGATTACGCTTATTCATGTGCTAAAGGGTTTTACTAGGGACGCTAGTTGTTAATAACAATACTGGTTAAATAATAACAAAATCTCCTAGGAAAATAGGAATATAGAGTTAAAATTTGTATCCTCTGTAATTTCAGGGATTTTTAGACAGATTGACGTGACAGCGCAGGAAAAAGTTGTATCGCGGAAAGTGCGCGTCCTGGGCGAGTTCAAAGTTAGCGTCATCTAGAGAGGAACAATCCTCGCGGAAAAGCGACACGTACGACATACACGTATAAAAATCCGGCACGTACGTCAGTTCGAGTCGGTGGTCATTGGCGACTGCTTTTCCGCGGTGCATGGGGAAGGGCAAGGTGTATTTAGCCAGTCGTCGCTCGGATTTTGGGAAGGCTTAACGATCCGACTTCTCGGCGTCAAACGGATGCATAAATTGCATCTTGACGGGCGGCCATCGACGTTTGGCGGAAAGGCCTATTGTCTAGCCGTCCGGAGCGCATCATCTTAGGCGCCTCGTGCGACGGTATCGGTGACACGACCAGTGCAACACTTAGTGGCGGCTAATTTACGACGCGGGGGTCGCAGGCGGTTTGTAACGTAGCAGGGCCCGTTTTCCCTTTCCAGTTCTTCGCATCGGTACACGAGATGCGCGTTCTATTATTTTGATCGTGTTCGCGTGAATTTACTGTAACGAGTTTCGCCGGACACTCGTTAACGCGCGATCGAAAAGCGCGGCGAGAAAGCGGCAACCCTCGCGCGAAGCACGGCCGCGGCCGTAGCACCGAGGGGGGAGGGGCGAAGGGCCGGCGGGCGGCACGCGCCGCAAGCGCGAGCCGGAAGGAGAGCGCGCGCGGAGTCATTAAGCCGCCGACCCCGCTTGACTGACCACGGCTAGGTCCGCGATCGCGCAGCACCCCGACTCGACCACGTGAGTGCCCGTGCGTGCGAGTGTCCGCGCCGACGAGCCTGCGCGACACCGCCCTGTTGCACTAGCCCGAGAAGACGTTCTCGGGCCCCTCCAACCAGGTGAAGGCCGTCGGGAGGTGCAGCACCGCACCAGCCACCGCAGCCGAGCCCAGCGAGCGGCACTCACCGCGGCGAAGCCAGCCGGCTTCCCCGAACCGAGCGGCGTGCGCGCGAGCCCGGCAACAGCAGCGGCCGCGAGAACAGCAGCGGCCACCACCTGTAAGTGGCGTATTTTTGTGAATACCGCGAGCGAGCGAATACCCGATCTCGACGATCGGGCGGCCCTCTGCGCGATCACGCGCATTAGTCGCCGACGAGCACCGGCTCGCCGGTGCGATTGTACGATTGTTTTAACACCTCAATAAAGAGGTTTTCGTTTAATTGAAGCGTCCGCGTTTCCTTCCGCGACCCGACCTCGTACCCTTGACCGAATCCCCCCTCTCTCCGCGCGCCCGGAAAGCCATCCGCTCTCCGGGTTCTCTGTGCGAGAGCCGAGCTACCGCGCGACTCCCCCTCTAGCCGATAAGCCGCAAGGGCCATTGTACGCGAGGAATCTCGCGGGCCCCAACAATCGGCGTGAGCCGCATCGAGGGAAACGCGCGCGGCAAAAGCCGATCTCCCCCCCTTACCCCCGAAACGAAACCCGCCCGTACCGCGTCGTCGTCCGCGAGTCAGGTCACCGCAAGCAACTCCGGCCCGCGGGATCATACCCACGGGCTGCTTGGAGCATCAATCAGCTCCGAGCACGGCACGCGCTTGCGGCCGGCCTTGGCCTCGTCGGGCGGTCGGCGTGTGTGCGGGCGGAGACTCCGCCAGCGGGGCGGAGCTCGAGAGATAGCTTCGGGGTGCTCGCCGAAGCGATCGAGGAACCGGGAAGTACCCCGTTGCATTACATATAATTCAAATTATCGAAACGCAAAACATTTGTATTTAATTCGGCGATTAATTTGATACCAAATAAGACGTGACAGTTTAAAGCCCTCAAGATTTTGGGAATAGGTTTTATGAACAAAATGTGCTGCTGTAAAATAAAATATTATAAGAACGCCAACGTTGTTCATGCTCCACAAGCTCCATCATACATAGCAACCTATCAATCTGGAGCTTCCATCACCAAATCCGTCGACCCAGCGTCAATCCTGGATAATTATGAGTACACACCATTATTAGAAAAAAAGAATAAAATGTAATATTCGGAATCATATTTCACTGTTAAGCTTCAGTCATAAATTTACACGCCATTGGGTTTAGTTTCATTTATTTTCTTTTTACAAGGAATACTTGATACAATATATACAACACTTCGTGCGATAATATGTAAAATAAACAACGAAAAAATTACCTCTGGAACTTTTTCTAACCTACCTGGAGTGCGTGTCGCCTACCCTAAACATTTTAACGTCATAGCCTGTCTGCATACATGCAACCTATATAGTACAATATAGTATTCCGCTTTCTCAATGAAGCAGAAGCGCGGCCCTCGCGCACAACGGCTCGAGACCAAGCGGAATATTATATTGTACTGTATAAGTTGCATGTATGCAGGCCGGCTTGCAGGCAGGCTGCGACACGTTTCCCATAGTGCAACGGGTGACTTATAGGAACCACGTTAAAATGTATAGGATGGGCGACATATATATTTGGAAATCAAAGATGAAAAATTGTTACGTTAGTATGCTAACACTCGAATAGACCCTAGCCGTTTTTTCATAGAAGCGGTATATCGTGATTCGAATGTTGAACCGGAAATTCCTGATTTTAATAAGAAATCCAGGTCACATTCAAGTGATGAGAATTATTATCTTTTTTGGTTATCTTTACATGAAAATAAATGACCGAGAAATAATTTCTATGAGTTATTTTCAAATAGTTCTGTTATCTGAACAGAATAGTTCTGGATATTTAAATCAGTGAAGCGTAGAACAAATTTGTATCTAAAAATCTCATAGGTTGGAATGTATCTCATTGATAAACATGTAAAGTAACATGTAAAACCCCTACAAAATAGTACTATAATAAATTACACTTTGCATAGATTTGTGATGTCACTACTTTTTTATCTTAACGTTAGTGAATTGATGAAGTGCTTTGCATTTGATAACAGCTACAACAATTGAATAAGTACTTATTCTGTAGTAGAACAATCATGATAGTTGAATACTTGGCATCTGATGTTGGAGATTCCAGTACTTTCTCGTGACATAGATGACAGAATAAACTGTAATATATTGCTAGTTTATTCGGAAAACCCATGAAATAATTTCAAATACTTTAATTACTAATTACTTGGCATTGAATGTTAGATTTTAGTACTTTCTCGTATCATTATTGACAAAATGAGTTGTAATGTATCATCATGTTAATATATATATATATATATACTAGCTACCTGGGCATTATCGGGTATTAGGGTATATGCTTATTCAAATAAAACTCAAGTCGACACGCTGACATCGGCATCCTAAACTACCATTTGCCCGTGTAAAATCAATTATAAAAAAAAACATGGAATGAATTTTGATATGTCTTGTCTTATCTTCTGTAAGTTTGAAAAAATCTGCAGTACTTTTCGTTGAATCTATGGGACACGGCCAATAGTTTTGCCATATTCTTTCTAACTATAATACATTAATAATTTACTTTCAATCCCATGGTTTCAAATCTACGCGGGAAGCAAGAGCATGTAAACGTGTTATGTACTATGCGTGAACATAGCTGCTTTATCAGGCTACCGCGGCTAACTTCATGGTAATAAGAAAAAATGATCTGAACAAAAATCTGGTCGGGAGAAAAAAGTAGTGGATCGCTTGACACGGTACTCCAAACTCATTATTGCGAACGAGTTTTTGAGTATTTCTTTTTGTCAATTGCTAAATTGGAATGCTAGATGATCATGAAATCCTGTTTCGCATCCAAAAAAAGTCGTTTTGGCTAAATTAAAGCCAATGTAAAAGTCGAGCGTGCAATCTCAAACATTATATAGTTGCGGTGTCTTCTGCTTGACGCATGGAACACTACCGCGTTCCGTGATGAGCGGTAGCGTTTCGAGGAGTTATAATTGCCCTTTCGCATAACCAATTTTAAGGTTTGTCAGAGAGATTTTCAATTTCTGGATAGACTTTAGAAATCAGGTCCATGACTATATTAACAGTCGTTTCTACTTTTCTATCAATATTTATGTAATCATTTTCATTTGATACTTTCCCATCTCCAATTTTTAGAAGTTCTGAAGCAAATTGAAAATCTCCACCCTCAAGAGGTAATCAACTCCCAATACTATGATATACTTGCCCTTGAATTTTGAAAGTTGGCCTGAAATTTCCTTCTCGAATTTCGTTAGCTCCAAATGAAGTCATTTGAAATAGTGTATTATACTTCCTTAAATAGGCCAGAAAATGTGGAATCAGTGCGGTTCTCTGATAGAAGACTTTTGAGAGGTTCTGGTGGCTCTTTAACAGCAGGAAGATTAATTTTTCCACCAGAACAGCACAATCCAGGAGCTTCATCTGGCCACTTTATGGCTTGACACTTGTCACATACTTTATTCATAGATCCAACTTCAATATTTTTTATATAAGCGTAATTTTCTGTTGGATCATATTCAAAAGCAGATATTCCACATACTATTAACGGGGATTTAATTATTCGACCCTGACGAACGGATTGCGTTCGTCTGGATCTAATTGTACACCGCTTAATGTTACTTCTGGGCCTCGGCACTGTTACCAAAATTATTTGGCAGCAGGGGACTGGGATACGAAAGATCCCAGAAACATGCTGAGCTCATTTTCAAGCTCTCCTATATAGCCGATAGAACGCTGTCTCTCTTGCGAGAGAGTGCCGCACTATACCTTATACACGTGCGACTCAACGCCTCGCCATCTACTGGCGCGCCATGGTACTTGGTCGATTACCCCCACCACAGAAAAATGCATTGTCTATTTCTCGGTTTCTACTCAAAATTTTAAGATGCCACATATCCATAAACATGCCTGGAGTGGTCAAGAATCAAGTATCAAAATTTCATGAAAATCGGTTCAGTAGTTTTTGAGATTAGCGGCCACAAAAAAACAGGCTGTTAAATATCCTTTAATATATATATATATATATATATATATATATAATATATATATATTGTATTGTAACGAGTGCTTCGCGAGCACTCGTTATCGCGCGATCGCCACGTGGCGAGCCGGAAGCTCGGGCGCGAGCGCGCGAAACGCGCGATCGACGCGGGCCCGCGCCGCGGCCCTTCGGGGGGTGCGCGTCTTGCGAGAGAGAGAGAGAGAGAAGATAGAGAGGGGAGGACCTCCCGCCTCGCGCGGCACGCGAGCCCCGCGAGGACTGAAGGACTCTCACTCTCGTGCCGACCCGCGTGCGAATTAGCACGCGCCGTTAATCTGCATTGTCCGCGACGCGACGTGCGGCCCCGAGATAGTGCGTGCGTGCGTGAGTGTCCCCACGTCATCCCGAAGACACTCCGAGCGCTACACCTGCCCGGAGAAAACAACGTTTTCCCTGGGCGCGCGGGGCAACTCAACCCTCGCCCCGCGAAAGGTGTAGGCGCGACCGCGCACATCCGAGCCAAGCGCGAGCGCGTGCGCCAGGACCGGCGACCAGCGACAGCGGCGACGAGAGCAGCGAACGAGCCCGCCGACCATCCTGCGGGCGAGAGCGACAGGCGAACGCCGAATTGTAAGTCGCGCCTTTTCATTTGTAATTCCGTGAGCGAGCGAATACTCGGCCCCGTGGCCGAGCGGCCCTCTGCGCGTGCGCGCGTTTTAAGTCGTTGGCGGGCACCGGCCCACCAACGCAAGTGTAGTATTTTGTGCAGTTTTTGACCTCAATAAAGAGGCTTTCTTTATTAATTTCAGAGTCACGCGTTTTATCAATAAACCTCCCGCACCTGCGACCGAATCCCCCACTCTCCGCGGCCGAGAAACCTTCCGTTTCTCGGCTTACTGAGTAGCCGCGTTCGCGAGTGCCCGTTAATTTTAAGTATTTTCTTAAGGGCTCATTGCACGTGGTGATTACCACGGAGCCCCAGCAATCGGCGTGAGCCGCAACGTTGGACCGCGAGCGCCGCACGAGATCCCGCAACCCCCCTTTCCCCCCGCTCTTCCCAGCCCCAGGAAAGCGTCCTCTACGCGAGCAGCGACGGTCCGTACCCCGGTACGGGCGGCTGGGGGTCACCACCAAGACCCTTGGCGCGGCGTCTGCTCGTGGGAGCTGGGCGACTGACCCGGCCGCTGGGCGAGGAGCGGGGCATATTCGATTAGCGCGGGGTGCAGTTTCTGCACCACGACAAGTGCAGATTCCACCCCGTTGCAATATATATATATATATATAATGAAAAATATTCCCATGGAATATATATATTTTGATTGACTGAGATTGAATGACATTTGTATAATTCTCTCAATTCAAAGAGAGTAATTAAAAACAAAAATAATCAAATATCGAATCAATTGATAGGTAGTGTATTCTTATATTTATTTATAAATTCTGTATTGATGCCTGTTGAATAAAATTAATGATCAATTTCCCATAGAAATACAATGTGAACCAAACTCAAACTGTTTCAATCCAAATGAATTAA
Source organism: Aphelinus atriplicis (assembly GCA_020882685.1). NCBI lineage: Eukaryota > Metazoa > Arthropoda > Insecta > Hymenoptera > Aphelinidae > Aphelinus > Aphelinus atriplicis. The sequence goes on along the minus strand of CM037073.1, from coordinate 24,472,559 downwards.
TTTACCTTGGATTATAGATTGAAGAAAAAATACATGCGACATCAGCCTATCTCAGATATAATAGGTTAGCCTATTTCAATCAATTTTTGACACTTTACCGCACTTTGCATCACCATCACGCGTTGCTCCGATTTCATTAGCATTCACAACTTGGTTAAAAATACCAGCCCAGTAGCTAGCAGTTTTGGCTACCTAAACATAATATATAGTACAGCGGACAGTCATGCAGACGCCAGTGCGGCCAGTTCACAACAGCAGCAGCAGTTCAGTTGCAACAATGTACATTTATATGTTGGACGTGATATTCGCTACACTGAGGAGTGAGGACCGCGCTCGCACTGAGTAGTGAACCAGTCGGACGTAATATACGTCACACGTGGAAGAATTCTCCAGGAGCTCTGGGGCACTTCGTCTGCTAGCCAACCGAAAGAGCTTGTGTGACGTCTTAGATGTATGCACTCGAGTTATACCGCCAGGTCGCGTACGTGGAGAACTTTTCGTTACATTGTTGATTCGAGTCAGAGAGTGAGCGCCTCAAATTGCTCCTATTCATGTTGTTGTTGGGGTGAGTTTGTTCCCCCGGTAGTGGAAGGTATTCATTCCCTAAGGATTCGAGAAGAAGGGGCTCGTCCTCGTCGCTCCTCGTGCGTCATCATCTGCGGCGTTTCCGTTGTCGCGAGTATTTCTAGTAATGTGATACTTTTCTGGTTCTGTCCACGTGCATGTTGCGATGCTTCTGAATGCTCCGATAGGTAATGATAAGATGAATAGTTATAGATGCCAGGTGAGAAAAGATCCGTATCATTTCTATTCCTTACAAGAGATATCCTCACAAGAAGATGTACCCATATTTATATAATTTGTCCTAACTCATTCTTTCTACAACTGATAGCCTTGCTCAATATCTATATCTATATCTTACCCCTATCACGTAGTTCGGTCTGAACCAATCAAATCATAAGTTAACTGGCTTCACTTTACAGGCCATCACTTTTTATATAAGGATAGGGAATGAGGAAACTGTTTGCATTTTATAGCACTAACAGATATTGGTTCACGTTTCGAAGTTTACACGCCAAACAAAGTTCACACATTTTATTTTAAAATTTTTAGACTAACACGACTAACACAAATCATTCGTCTTGCTTTTCATAATCTTAAATATTTTTTTAGTTCTTCATTCCTCAGAAACGATGCATTATACTAGAAAATTATCATCAAAAATTTAGTTTTTTCCTCATATATTTAATGGAAAATCAGACTAATGAATACAGAAATAGATAGATTTTCATAGGTAGTATTGTATGGGTAGGAAAAGCTTGGTAAATGATTATTCCAATTATGCAGTTGATGATAACAGAAACCATTTCGATTGAAGAAAAAAATAAATCATTGATTCAGTCAAAATTAAATAATTATAAACTCATCTTTTCAGATTCGCAGTTTAAATAAGCCAATTACGGAAGCTAAGGTAAGTATAATTTGTGTAATTTTTTTTTTTGCACAAACCAAAGGCTTCTTACAAGCAACTCAAAGCGCTCCGTGTCGGCAGCTCATATAGATCCTCTTGTCGGCAGTTCATACCGCCTTGTATCAGTAGCTCGAAGCGTCACCAATTCTCATTTATTAGAGTAATCTTAATACTCATCACTTCAATAAATTCAAGTAAGTCGTGATGTTTCCGAATGAAGATAAATATGCTTTATCAGAAAAAAACAAGAAAATTATTTCAGACCATGAACTCTTAAAAGATATGCATGTGGATAAATTTTATATTTCACGTAAAAATTCAAAATTTGATCCACGTTCAACGTTATTACTCAAAGTTATTCAATATGAAGCAGTTTGGAAAGATTTGTAAAATAATAGATTTCCAGTTGGGAAATATTCAAGATGAATTAATTTCTTTAGGTAAGAAGACATATGGAATTTCGAATATTATTTTTCATACTGTTGGTACTCTGACAAAAGATGGTCATTATATCAATTTGATGAGACATAACACTCATTGGTATACGTTAATAATATGGATATTCGAATAAAGCTTTGTCCATCGGAATTTAAGGATGCTCATGTTTTTTTCTTGAAGAAATCCCAGAATCGAGTGATGATGACGTTAAAAACGTTTCTCTCTCTGCTTTTACACCAATGATGCATTCACAGCAAAATGTGAAGAGAAAATATTTGGATATTTCTTGTGATGAAACTAAAAATCCTTAAACGAAAAAAAATGATACAATGTGAATTGATGCCTAGAAGCAGTTTAGAACAGAGTTCAGTTCCTCTCTCATTTAACTCCAACAGTAATAATAATGTTCATTCAAGTACTTCGAAAATAAAAGAACATCGTCTACACAAGTGTTCTTTGTCCACAGAATACAAGTTTCAAGTTTCCAATTCTATTCGCGAATCCTCAAAAAATGAAACTTGTCGTGATATGCATGCAGATAAAAATTTAACTTGCCAAAAGGAAAGTGATATAAACATAAATAATGATTCAATTTTTTATAAAAATAAAAGATGGGAGTAAAGAGCGATCATTTGAAAGTCATCCCAGATGATTGTAGTCAACCTGTTGAGCGAAACAAAATTGAGGTTTCATTTAAAATAATTAATCAGGTTGCATGTTTGAAACAAGTATTAGGGAGCAATGGACGAGCTCTAGAAAAAAACCCAAATATCGAAAAACACAAAATGTTATGTAGAGGAAATCTCAAATAAACAAAAAGATAATTATGATAGGAGAAAGATAATCCAACAAAAAGTGAGGCTAAATTATCAAAAAAACCGAAAAGTAAAAGAACCGATGAAAATGAAAAATACTCAATATTACATCAAAAATAGAAAGAGAATCTTAAATAGAAGAAACGAGGAATATGCTAGAAGAAAGTTACTCCAACAAACAGAAAATGAAGTACAGAAAAATTCTAAACATAAAAAGTTGGATAGAGAAAGGAACGTTCGTCTCAATAAAAAATCGACGCCCCACGAATAAAACAAGCATAATTTTTCAACAAAATCTGTAGTCTATGAAAAAAAAGGTAACTGCTCAGAAATTTTCTAGAAAATATAATCGTTTCTGACAAGTTTCCAATAATGTACATTTAAAGAAATCTAAAGAAATTTATATCAAGAATTTAGCTATGAAAATTGACTGCCCATCTCTCATTGATAGTAGAATAGAAGCACAGTGTATTATTAAATGGTGTTTCAAAGTTCGATAAGATACAATTTTTAAGATTCAAAACCAATTCAAGAACGTCGAGAGTGTTGGTGACGTGGGCTCACGTACTCAACTTATTGGAACTTCAACGTTCCTCGAGGACTCATGCGCATAGGCCTATACAGGTCTAGTCCCAGCCAAGAAGGAAAAGTCAGTGGAGGCTTTCAATTTGAATTAATATATTTATTTTCTAGTCTCCAGCTACAAAAAGGCGATCTGGGTGATCCACTGATGGTGATGGGAATCAATAACTGAATATTTCAGAAAATCCATGTATTATTATTTGTAGTGAGGTCTATATGTAATTTTGATCTGATAATTCACTATGCATGTGTTTACTATATTTCTTTCTGTACCTTTTTGCTGTCGAATATGAAACAATGATTGAACTCTGGGCTGATGGCAGCTGATTCTGATACCAATATCCTCGTTATTCTTTCCTGGTAAATTTGATTTGTCCTCCCACTCCTCGCTCAATGGGTAATAAGTCCACTTGTCACCCTCCATTTCGTCTGTGTTAGTTGATTCTGAATCGCAAACTTCTGAGCTTGTATCATTCAGCGATAAATATTCGTCACCGTGCTGGTCGTTTTGCTCCTAATTTTCTGTTGTATTGTTACTTTTCACGTTTTCACTCGGCTGTTTTACGTGAGTCGATCTCACAATTGCAACCTCTTTCGCGCCATGAGAATTCACAACAATTTTCCTCAATTCATAGACGCCCAGTAGGTCTAGTATCTTCTCAAAAGTTATGTTTTCATTTATATAATCGACTAGCGTTGGCTTTTTAATGTTGTCAATCCACTTTCTTAGATTAGTCATTGGCACGTATATCTAAACAGAACATCGATTTTCGTGGTGGCGTTGAGACCGAAGCTGATGTTAGGAAGCTTGCCTATGCTGCCCTCGCCACCATTCACAGCGGACTGTTGCCCTCGGATGTGGCAACGGCTCGCTACATTCGTCCTCGACCAGCCGCAGTTGGCGACACTGCTAGCGCTACGTTATCGGCGTCGGCAGCTAAGCAGTCTGCTCCGTCGCTCCCTCCATACCGCAGACCTTTGTTGGTGGTCACCCTTACCTTCCCAGCTCACGTCACTAACATCATCCGCTCTAAGATCAGGTTGGGTAAGGTGATGACCTCCAGCATCAGGAATGACCTACTCGAGGTGGCGGGAGTGCCTCTCCCCATCGAAAATCTCCCACTAAACGTGAATGAGTTTCTTCCCAAAGAAACTCATGCACTCCATCGCACCGTACGTGCTAAGCTTAGGGAGCACAATGGTCAGGGCGGTGAATGCACTGCGTTCATCCATCAAGGAGCCATCTATGCTAGAAGGAAGAAGGAGGACACTGCTACACGCATTACTTCGACGCTCGACCTGGAACGTTTTTTATCCTCTCCAGATTGAATAACTCATGCCACATTAACTCATTATCTTGCTCTCACCTCACCGACCTTTCACACACATCGCCGCCCATCGCTTCACCGAAATCACTTTCTAACAACTCATTCACTAACTCTCATCATCAATCCCTGCTCAACTCCACGACGGCAGTGAGGGAAGGACTCCGTGTCTGTCACTTCAATGCGAACTCAATTAGTGCTCACATTGGAGCGATTAGACGCTTCGTCGCCTCTCGCCCTCATTTCCACGTAATTGCTGTGACTGAAACCAAACTGGCCCCCTACATTGAGGATCACATCATTGCTCTTGATGACTATACCCTGTTCAGGCGGGATCGCAGAACCACTGGAGGAGGTGTCGCTTTGTTCATCCATAATTCGTTTCCCGCCACTATACTCTGCACCTCGACAGAAATCTGGACACTACTTGGAACATTTCCCGAATACATCCTCTGTGAGATTACTCCCAGGGGAAGCAATCCGATCTTTACTGGTGTGGTGTATCGTCCACCCCATGCCCCACTCGTGCAGGGAACTAACCTCTTCTAGGACCTCACGACGTATATGCACGACTACAGCTCCAAGGTCGTACTTGGTGATTTTAACGCAGATCAACTATCGTCTAGCACTGATGCAAATATCGTACGTGGGTTCTTGGACGAGAACTCTCTGGCACTCATTCCCTACGGTGCCACTCATCACACCCCGGACTCTGACACCTGGCTTGATCTCTGCATCATCGACGAACTTGACACAGTCCTTGACTTCCACAAATCTGACACTCCCTCCATTGCAGGGAATGACTGGATCAGTTCCACTCTCGATATCTCCATTCCCAAGGTTATCCAGTCTGACTACTCGTATCGTGATTTTAAATCAATTGATCCGATAACCCTTAATGAATATCTTGCTGGCTGCGATTGGTCAGCCCTCGATGACTCCGACTGCTCACTTTCAAACGGTTTTGACTGCCTCTACACTCACATCCATTCTACACTTGACACTTTTGCGCGCTTAAAAACAGTCAAACATAGAAAGAAACGCAGGCATCCTTGGTTCGCCAACGTGCACCCCAGCTTATTAAGGGGTTACATACACCTTAAAATTAATAATTCTTGGACAACAGAAAAAAATAACTATTTTAAAGTTTTTTTTCAAACAAATTTTTTTTCAAGAATCTGTACATTAATTTGAAACTTTTCCACAAAAAATATATCCCAAAAGTGCATTAGAATATTTTATACAGCTATATATTTGTAATAACTCTAATATCACACTTGTCGTAAGATCCAGAAAGCTGAGGTCCACGTATACCACTTTTGCAAAATAGATTATGTTTCTGACATCAATACTCATATCCGGAACCTCAGTCGCCAAGATCTGATCAATTCTGACCACCCAAGTCTGTAGGCTTATCGAATACAATGATGAAAAATCAAGAAAACAGCTATTTCACTGGTTTGGTCACCCGCTTATGGGGTCAAACTTGATTGGATCTTAGCGACTGAGGTTCCGGATATGAGTATTGATGTCACAAACACAATCCACTTTACAAAAGTTGTATACGTCAACCTCAGCTCTTTGGATCTTACGGCAAGTACATCACGTATGTCAAAATTACACTTTTGAGAAAAACACAATTTAAAGTTTAATCTTATGAACAAATCACAGTCACTTATGATATCACATAACTTCACTACTGGAATTGCTCCTTATTATGCCCCTGCTTGATAGGAACGATCAGACACTCCATGCCTGAGTCTTCTTCTCAGCGTGCGAGCTTGGAGAGTTGATGCCTCCACTCGACTATCCATTACACGAATCCTAGTTTCATTCTTCTTGGCAGAATAGAGACTAGCACTCGTACCAGGAACAATATCTAATGCACTCAGATGCATCACATCTAGAATAACATTAGCACCATCATTGAAACTTGTCACTGGGGAACTTCTATTTTTTTTCTTCTGTGTTGACATAGCTTTCAAAACAAAAAAATGAAATCATGAATAAATTTTTGTCTTCAATATTTATTCAAATAATTATGAATTCAAACAGATACTTACTACTAATGTCTCAGCAACATGAACTATTCTCTTTTATGTTTCTATTTTTATTTTGAGAAAATGAGAGGTTAACCCCAAAATAGCCGGTAGTTGATAATCAAAACAAACTTGAGAGTAAAGGCTATTCCACACTCATGGTTCAATTTCACACATGAATTTTGAAGGTCTGTTCACATAAAGTATTGTCATTCTTACACTAAAAATGGCGGCACATATCGCTTTGACCGAAAATAGTCAAGACCTTGCCGCGGGAAACACAAAACATTGGCACTCGAGTCATTTATTGCGAATTATATTAAATAAATGTTCTATAGGCTCATGCTTTGTGATAATTTGAATCATGATTGGCAATAGGTAGAAATTTTTTTTTCTATAGTTGAATATCGATTTTTTTTGATAAATAAGCATTATAAAATTGATATGAAATATTTTTCTGCAGAGAAAAAAATTAAATCAGCGTTGTTATTGAAAATCATCATTTTTGGCGGTTTTTGCCTCAAAACATGACTTGAGTTAATCTCGCATAACTTTTTAAGGACGCCGAATTTTTGAAAACGGGTTTCGGCATTCGAAAGAGGAGATCCAAATACATGGAAAAAAATGAAGAAAAAAAATTTGTTTTTTTTCAACTTTAAGGTGTATGTAACCCCTTAAGGAACGCAACCGACTCTACAGACGCTACAAACGTACCAAGCTCTACTTATACTTGCTTCACTACAGACGTGTACGTGGCGAGACTCATCGACTCGTAGAATCTGCTCGACTCAACTACTACTATGACCAGATCAGAGGCCTATCTGACCCCAAGGAAGTCTGGAAGGAACTCAGGCATTTGGGAATCTGCCCGGATCACGAGAGCAACATGTCGCACTTCTCTGTGGATGATCTCAATGCTCACTTTGCCTCGACTTCTTACGACGCTCAAGCACCCTCACTTGCTCACTACCTGTCTGAGCTTCCTGAGCACTCGGATGGTTTCAACTTTACTGAAATCACGCTTCAGTCGCTAGAGAGGGCCATCGTCAGACAGAGGTCGCAGGCGGTGGGCATTGACGAGATTCCCCAGAGGTTTGTCCATGCGGCTCTCCCTACCCTCGGACGTATCTTGTCAAAATTTTCAATCTTTCGCTATCCCAGTCTGTTTTTTCCTGCAGCTGGAAACAATCTCTTGTACTTGCTCTTAACAAAGTGCCCTCTCCCACATGCCTGGGCGACTTCCGCCCCATCTCTTTGCTTAGCTCCCTGTCAAAAACACTAGAAAGAATTGCCTCAGATCAAATCACTGCTTACGTTCAAGCAAATAATCACTTTCCAGTCTGGCTTTCGATCCGGGCATATCACATTTGCTCCTCACGGTTGCTCCTCACGATCGCTCCTCACGATTGCTTCTCACAATTGCTCCTTACGGTATCTCCTCAGGATTGCTCCTCTTGGTTGCTCCTCTTGGTTGCTCCTCACGGTTGCTCCTCACAATTGCTCCACCCTTTTTCCACCCCTTTTTCTACCCTTTTTCCACCCCTTTTTTCCATCCCTTTTTCCATCTTTTTTCCACCCCTTTTCACCCCTTTCCACCTCTTTTTCCACCCTTTTTTCCCACTCCTTTTCCACCCCTTGTCCACCCTTTTTTTCCACCCTACTTTCACCCCTTTTCTCACTCCTTTTCTCCACCTTTTTCCCATCCCTCTTCCCACCTTTTTCCCACCCCTTTTTCGCCCCTTTTTTCCACTTTTTTTCATCCTTAGCAACCGCTGCTTCGGAAGCTGGGTATTCAGTTTTAAGTCACACTCGATGGCCAAGGACACTGAATTGTTATATTTGCTCCATAGCAACCGTTACCAAGGTTGAGAATGATCAATTAATGACCCATTACTTTTATTTCCGACGGCAAAAGACACAAAATCTTCTCAATTAGCTCCTCAGCAACCGTTGTTTACCATCCTAGCAACCTTTGCTAAGGGGGAGAAAAATTCACGTGAGTTTCGTTTCCAGCATTATACCTGCACAGGATACAAAATCTCCGTTTTACTCATAGCAACCATTGTTCAAGTGTCTAGCAACCGTTGCAATCTTTCTCTAAATCTGCTACCAAAATCTGAAATAAAACACGCGAAAAACCCAAACCGTAAAAATATGATCTAACACCTGTCACTATTAACCTAGAACTAAATAAACAAACGTTTAACATGAACACAGCTGAAATTGAGTTTCTATTTTGATTCGAATCGTTCGTTTAGTTCTCTGTTTAATCTAACAAAATTGAAGTTTCAAGTTTCAAGTTTCATTGTTTAAAATGTAATTTTTATTAAATTATTACTACACTTATTATGGAAATTATTGATATTCAAAGAACACACTGGGGGGTTGGCGAGCGGAGCAAGCAAGGGGGTGCCCCCCTAGTATGAGTGAAAAAGATATCTGCAATAATGCGATCGGACCTTGATCGTGCGGATTCAACTATCGAATCTTCGATCGTGTATTCAGGTGATGTTGCGAGAAATGAATTCATGCTCCAGGGATGTGACGAGCTGCTGTTTTCCCGGTGGCGTAGATGGTAGCGCAATTGACCGGAGATCAGGAAGACGCTGGTTCGATTCCAGCCCGGGGAGCGTTGAATTTTTTTCTTGCAATATCACTTTGGAATAGTCCACCAAACCCGAAGGAATTTATTTATTTGTATGGTTTTCTATTCAAAAAATAAATGACGAATGAAAAGAGTTAAGGGGAGAGAAGGGAAATAATATTTGATTGGTTGTTTTTCATAAGTCGGGGCGAAGGTATGAGGCTTCGAATACTTTTTTCTACTAATTCATCGGATAATCTATTTATAAACTATGATAGTGATTTGGAGCTGTATGTATGATTCTGGAGCTCAACATAGTAGAATCCATGATTTGTTAACTCCTTCTCTGAGGATCGACTAGTTCCCCCGCTCAACCAACAGAGCTCATCGGGACATTTTTCATTTTCCAAGCTCTATCATTGACTGTCTCACACAAGACGAAATAACTAGAATACGACGAATCGATTTTTATGTGGATCCAAGAATTTCTACAGTGAACAGGAGTATTGAAAAGTTAGAGAACAGTACGTCTTGCGAGAGCATTGAAGAATTGAAACAGCTAATGCTTAAATCGAATTTCAAGAGAGCTAAGAAGAATGCCATTCGTGTATTGCGCATCTGGTGGGCATTCGTAATCAATTTCGTGAAATGCTGCCGAAAACTGATGATGATTTCCAGCGAGGACCATCAACGTCATCATCAGCATAAACTTTCGATTGACGTGTATGGAGACGTGTGGGATAGATCGAGCTCACTATTTCACCACTTCCGAACTAATATGGGATGCAATGCTGAAATATAAGAGTGTCGAGTTGGAATGGCTTACATAGATAAACTGCTGCTTGTGAAGAGCGGTCAATGCTCTAACCGATATGACAGTACATTCATTAACAAGAGTTTCGATTCACCATGGGAAGACAAATATCTCATGTTTTACTATCTGCCAATCCTTAAAAGATTACATGCGCCTTGGAATTTTAAAAAATTTGATTTTGTTTTTCATTTTTTCTTACGTGTATGGGTCTTCTCTTTCAAATGCCGAAACCCGTTCTCAAAAATTTGGTCTTCCAACAAAGCTATGAATGACTCCATCAAGTCATGTCTGGAGGCGAAAAATCGTGAAATATTCTTATTTCCAGTGATAACGCTAATTCAATTTTTTCCTCGCAGATATGAGCGATTCTCCCAAATTATTCATTTTTGGCCAAGAAAAATTTTTGTTTTTAATTTCAAAGCACACAATCCTTCATAATTTTTTTCGTGTCTACTCCAGTTAAAGAGTGAAAAAAAAGTCGCGTTACTCGCGTTCAAGCATAGGTATCTGTAAGAGCAATAGGTATATTTTAGTGCTTGCAACAGCTCATATATTGAGAAAGAAGGCAATTCTAAAAATGTTTTTTACATTAAAATTTGGAGATGATCTTAAATTTGACCTTGAGATCCATCCTCAAGACTGTTTCGTGGTTAATTTTCTTTTTCACAAAATATTTTTATGGGTACCAAATATATGATGATAGAAAAATTTCACGCTCATAAAATCACTGTGCATAACAATTTATTATTTTTCCCTCATTCATAAAAGAAATAGTACATACATCAAAATAATCAATTTAATCGATGGATTTCGCAATAATAATAACAATATAACAAGAAAGTAACTATAATAATGATGATAATCAATCATTTATATTCTTTAATTTTATTTTCCAACTTCATAAAATAACATATTCTTTATACACTTTTGAAAATTTCAACGTTTTTGCTTTCTCAAAGAGAAAGCTTTGTAATGGGGCAAAAATCGACCCACCGAATCAGACCTCGGGACCTCGATTTTCGTGATCTACAGGTCGAAAAACATGGAAATCCAAAAGTGTCTGTATGTATGTGTGTGTGTGTGTGTGTGTGTGTGTGTGTGTGTGTGTGTGTGTGTGTGTGTGTGTGTGTGTGTGTGTGTGTGTGTGCGTCCCGTTTTTTTTTCGTCTATGATAACTCTCGAAGGAATGGTCCGATCGTCTTGAAATTTTGCACACAAGTTAATCGCGGCAAAATCTCGGGCGAGTTCAATTTTCAGCAAAATCCGTTGGTTATTTCCCTAGCAACCGTTCCTAACATGTTTTCTCACAAATCCTTATGAGTGCTCATTCGGGCAAGCCGGAAAATCAGTTTTAAGTCACACTCGATGGCCAAGGACACTGAATTGTTGTATTTGCTCCATAGCAACGGTTGTTTACCTCCCTAGCAACAGTTACGAAGGTTGGAAATCATTAATTTCTGACCCATTTCCATCATTTTCAACGGCAAAGGACACAAAATCTTCCCAATTAGCTCCTTAGCAACCGTCGTTTACCACCCTAGCAACCGTTGCTAAGGGGAAGAAAAATTCATGTAAGTTTCGTTTCCAATATTTTCAACGTGCTATAGAGAAAAACGTGCTATAGTTTTTTTGAAAGTTGTGTCGCTCGAGTAGTCATGGTGCTGTTTGGTCAGAGTAGATACATCAGAAAGCTGTACATTACTGGGAAATTCATCGAGTTGAACTTCATTTTCAAATGTATCATTAACTTTCTGTTTTTTCCTCAAAACCTTTTTTTTCTCAATATACTGACCACCATATCTTGAGACTCGACGAACTAATCTGAAATGATTTTATGTGATAGTTTTATTGTCATAATTATGTAACTGAGTATAATAAAGGGTATCAAAGTTCTCTTATATAAACTAATATGTATTCGTCAAGAAACAAATAATTCCAAAAGATACTTACGTTTTTTCACTCTTTTTAGAAATGCGTTCTCTATTATCAACTTTCTTTTCATTTAATTGCGCGAGTCGTAGTTCTTCTTTCGATTTTGTTTCACGAGAAATTTTCCTTTTCTCTCGCATTTTTGCTCGTTTTATAGCTAACAAACGTTCTCGATTCAATGGATTCATTGTGTACTCACAGAACTGTATATTGAAAAATACCAAAGACGAATAAGATGAGGTCTTACCCGCACAGAGATTAACAAGCGACTGACATTCCTATACAATTAATAGTAGACAATATCTGTATACATGCTAACATTATACCTAGTATTGCACTTGACCTGTTCGATTCTCTCTGTTATGATCACGCTTTCGACGTAGAAAGTAAACAACATGGGTTACATGACACGTTATGTACGGTCGGCAATTTGACAATTCTATTTAGGATCGTAACTAACGTACCTTGCCTGTAGTATTGGTCCGTACATTACAGAAAGTACTCAAATGAGTGAAAAACAAGATCACAATCGGTTACTGACGTGTGCAATGACTTGAATCATCGTACGGGAAAATTCACTCATGTTTTCATACGAATCACGTTTTTCCCGCCCATGTTTGTGATTACGTGAAATTTTTCCTAGACTAGGCACACTTTCGAGTCTGGTCTAGATTTGAAAGTGATGGGGAGAAGAAAATATTCTCGTCAAATAGACATGAAAATATTGGTAGGTATTTTTCATAGAGCTGAATAGAAGAAAAATTTTGAAAAAAGGAAAAAAGCGGTTTCACTCATTTCTTGTATCGTATTTTCGAATTGAGTGAGAGCACATATAAGCTCTACAAATTTTCTGGAACTACAACAATTAAAGTTGACTTGTTTCAAGTTTCAAACTATTTGAAGTTCGGGTATTTGAATAAGAACATTTGGAAAATAAAAAGTGCTACCGGTTCTACCTGGACATCGCGTAATTTTCACCTTCTCTTTACAGAATACTCTCATTGTGTAATGGAAAATTGAAAAAAAAATTGATAGGTCATCTTCTACATTTAATTTGCAGAAAGTTTCCTTAAGAACAATGATATTTTGAATCATACAAAGACTTAATTTTCAGCGGTATCATCAAAGTTAAAAGTTTGGGAGAATTACTCATATACATGTGTCAGTTATATATGTATACATTATTATAAAAAATGAATGATATTTTATCAGAGTTCAACATTTTTATTTTCGGACAATAATAATCATCACAATATCACATAGCATGAGCCTACAAAATTTATTTTATCCAATTCACAATAACCGATGTAAACGCAAATGTTTCGCGTTACCCGTGACAAAGTTCCACCTACTTTTAGACAAACCGATGCATGACGATGTGCTGACACCTTTGTTGCAAGAATGAAAATATTTCATGTGAACAGACCTCCAAATCTTTTGTGTGGAACTGATATCTCATGTATTATCAATATTCTCTTCTGTCTCAGGCACTGACATCTTTTTAATTAGTGAACTAATTAAAAAGATTAGTGCCAGGACGACTCGGCTCGACAATCGACGCTCTTTCTGCGGATTCAAATTCAAGACTGAATAGATAATTGATACCATGCTTAGTCTATAAAGTCTTAAAGTGATGTTTTACTGGTATATTAGAATCACAAATTAGAATTGTGAACTTACTATCTATATGTAGTTGGTACGATCGATTAAGAGTGTTGAATAAATCCGTTTTTGAAGTTGCTTGGGTTTCATCGTGTTTTGAGAACAACGCATGATCTTTATCGACATCCAATACGTCCTAGCGTCATTTTCCCGAATATTGTTCCTCAGATTATAGAAGCGCTCGTTTTTTTAAGCTTCAGGTGATTTCTAGAGAAAATCATTACATTTTTTGCTCTGATTTTATCTGATGGGTGTAAATTAAAATCAAAGACAGCTATAATATGGCAAATAATGAGAAATTTTATTCTCTCACTCATTTGATAGAGAATCACGCATGTGAATATATAGACAATTCTCTGTGAAATCAAACGAGAAAATTTGATTCTGCTCACCTCGGCTGATATTAACTAATTCATATAAAATTATTATCACTGAATGCCCAATTTTACAACAAAGTCTCATATATAGAGTTTACCCGTCCGAAAATTACTTTAAACCACTTGGAGAACGTTCTACTTTCTTATTCTGGATGCTTATTTACAACCGAGGTTAGGTTACCAACCATAGACTTTTAAACTTGCAAAACCAAGTTTGGAAGCTTGGAAGTCATTTTCGGATAGGTAATTTCTATATATGTGAGTTTGTTATAGAGCGCAAAAAATTTACCGCTGGTGCTGAAATGTATATGGAGCCGAAAGCCCATAGTTACTACTCACCTTTTTCTGTGTAATAAAACCAACTACTTACAAACCCTATGAAAAGTTTATGAGGTTTATTAAGAAATGAGATGTCAAAAAATTGTCCTTATTTATATCCAGAAATTGAACGAACAATGGAATCTATTCCAAATTCAAAGATACTCCGCTCTTACGATATACCAGTCATGAGGTTTCACCCACATCGTACCCACCTCGCAATCGAATAATGTTTCTATTACATTTTTTCATCTCTTTGTATCTGTTTATAGGCGCGTATCTCCAAAAACCCTCTATAGGGACCCTCTAAGACATTAAAGTCACTTGTAACTAGTCTGTGGCCATGACGCAAGTTACACGGGATATGAGGCCATTCTCAATTTCTTAGCCCCCTCCTATTTCCAGCGACTTTCTTGTCAGTTTTAATCATCATATTGTATCCGTAGAATTAAAAAAAGAGCATGGTAGTCGAATGTAGATGTTTCAAGTTTTTATTGTTTTTATGTATTACATGTATCTGTTCATTCATGTTTGGTTTGACTTCATAGGAATACAAGCATGTCCTACGCTGTGAAGATTGTGGATAAGTTCAGATGTCAGGGCAAGGAATCTATGTTTGCGAAAGAGGTTGCAATACTTCGCCAGGTTAGTCACCCGAATATAATCAGCTTATTGGAAGTCCAAGAAACCATTGGTAGCTTATTTCTCATCATGGAATTAATCAAGGTACGACTTTGTATTATCAATCGAATGATACTCCAAAGATAACATTAAATTGAATTTTGAACTGTATAAGAATCGAAAGGAGAAGAAGAAGAAGAAGAGAAAGAGAAAGAGAAAGAGCACGTAAGAGAGCTCGGTGCTAATTTAAGATAGGGCAGAGGACAGGCAGTGCAGTGGAAAAAAGATCCTGCGAGAGGCTGCTGCCTGGTTGCTTGGGACCTTGACTATTGAATGTCCGTCCCTGCTTGACCTTGGAAGAGTGAAATTGGAAATTAGCATTCACATACTCCCCGTCTTACTCGACAAGCAGAAGTTCTTGCAACCGACCGCAAAAACCATCAACGAAATCTGATGATTTCAAAATTCCAATGAGAAACTGGCGCCAAAATTCGGCTGCGTAGATCAAAAACCACTCTTTCGATGTCTCGGTCCAAGTATGAGAGAAATTTGATATAAGCGGCGGTCTGTTCGTAGCCTGGAAGGAAGAACGTTGCATTTCAAAAATTTTCCATAAAAAGTTTCATTCCAGATTCACTTTTATAGAAACTTCTATTCCAAATTTACTTTTATAAAGAGTGTGATTTCAGATTCACATTTATAGAATGTGACATTCCAGATTTAGATTTATAGAATGTGCTATTTCAAGGCACACTTCATCCTTCGGAGTGTTACAATTGGATACTAGTGACGCGGCGTGCGTACATAGTAATCGCGTTTTCGAAAGATAGCTTTCGCTTATAGCTCGGGTTACCGGACATTAGCAAAATACTACGTGTGGGTGACACGTCCGGTGTTATGTTTCAATCGAAAAGAAATTATATGTAAAAAAGTATGAAAACGAACAGAATGATAAGAAAAGTGGGTGTATCGCTTGGATTGGATCAATTTTGAAAGACCTGCCTACAGTCCTTCGATATATCTATTGTCTGGCCTCGTTTAAGGGGGTAGCCTACCTAAATTTCAACATGGTTAAAAAAAATCGTTGAAGGCTGTAAAATATTCTAATTCATTTTCTTACGGCAGTTTCAATGACGTATCGACCACCCCGGAAAAAATTTTTTTCACTGTGTAAGATGTTTAACAATTTCTCAGAACGTACTGGGGATTTTTTTTCTCCGCTCCTAGAAGTCTAATCGCAAAACCGATACGTACGTTAGTGGACATTGTATTGAGCTCAAAAAAATTTTCAGCCCAAACCACTGAGAATAAGTCTCAATTATTCACCTCCTCCTGCATCACGTTTCCACCTTCATACTGCAACGTCATAAAACCATCCATTTGATTCACACACATGGTGGCCATAGTAGAGAGAATCCAGAAGTTTAGGGTCCAACGCTCCCAAACTTCCCAGATATTAATTTATGTATCCTGGGTGGAGACGTTGTTCTCGTCCCAAATGACAATATGTCATCTGAGACGTATTTCCCTCACTGCACTGCACTGTAACTGTTGATACTTGAACACCACATCACATTCCATCCTAGAAAACATATAGAAGGAGTAAATAGCGTGTACATGCAACAAATCTTACTTTCATGTCTTTTTCACATAGAGTAAAACATGAAATATATGGAAAAATCATCGATTATCGACTTTTCACTCTGTGCTTAGATACTGAAGCGATACTGAAGCAGACTTTTCTGCACCCCTTTCTTGCACCCCTTTCTTGCACCCCTTTCTTACACCCCTTTCTTGCACCCCTTTCTTCTTTCTTGCACCCCTTTCTTGCACCTCTTTCTTGCACCCCTTCCTTACACCCCTTTCTTGCACCCCTTTTTTCCACCCCTTTTTGCCACCCCCAACTCTCGGAGGATTGGCCCGATTTTCTTGAAATTTTGCACACAGGTTAGTCGCGGCGAAATCTAGGCCGAGTCCAATTTTTAGCGAAATTTCTTGGTTATTTCCCTAGCAACCGTTACTAACGTGTTTTCTCACGAATCCTCATTTAAGTGCTCATTGGGACCATTAAAGTCAATGAGAATCGATAAGACATTTCCCATAGCAACCACTGTTGATATCGTTGGCAACCGTTTGTCTACATCCCTAGCAACCGTTGCTTCGGAAGCCGGGAAATCAGTTTTAAGTCACACTCGATGGCCAAGGACACTGAATTGTTGTATTTGCTCCATAGCAACCGTTGTTTACCTCCTTACCAACCGTTACGAAGGTTGGAAATGATCCATTTATGACCCGTTTCCATCATTTTTGATGGCAAAGGACACAAAATACAAATCCTCCCTATTAGCTCCTCAGCAACCGTTGTTTAACACCCTAGCAACCGTTGCTAAGGGCAAAAATAATTCACGTGAGTTTCGTTTCCAGTATTTTTAACTGCACAGGATACAAAATTTCCATTTCACACATAGAAACCATTGTTTACGTGTCTAGCAACCGTTGCAATATTTCTCGGAATCTTACCAAAAATCTGAAATGAAACACGCGAAAAACCTAAACCGAAAAAATATGATCTGACACATGACACTTTTAACCTGAAACTGAATAAACAAACGTTTAACATGAACATAGATGAAATTAAGATTTTATTTCGATTCGAATCGTTCGTTTAGTATTCTTTTCAATTGATCAAAATCGAAGTTTCAAGTTTCAAGTTTTATTGATTTCAATGTAATTTTCATTTAATTATTACTACACTTATCATTGAAATTATTGACTTTCAAAGAACACACGAGGGGGGGGGGGGTTGGCGAGCGAAGCGAGCAGGGGGGTACCTCCCCTAGTTTATTTAAAAATGCGAAAAATCGAAACAGTATGCACATTAGCATATGTATCGTGATAAATTGATACCGATAAAAAATCGATCTAAGCTTCCGTTTGCGAATAAAACGCCGAACCTGAATTTGATTTGAAGTAGTTACATGGCGTGATATACATAGATCGATGAAATTAAAGAGATTCATGATTTTTAGTTAAAATCGTAACAGTGTGCACAAATTCACGAGTAGATTCATCCAATTCGTTGAAGTATTTCTCATATGCACGAGCGAATTTGACGTGAAATTGCGAACAAGAATCATATCGATGAAAATCACGAAAATACACGTTGTTCGCGATTTTCGACCGATAAACATTATTCACATCGCAAAATTTGCAACAGTATGCAAAAGTATATCAAATTGGGATGTGCACACTGTTTAGATATTGTAATATAACTCATTTTTCCATTGCGAAAAGTCGCGAACAAGATGACGCGCTAGGCAGTGCGAAATCCGTCAGTGCGCTGTTCGCGGAATTTCGTTGCGAATCGCTCAATGAATGCGAAAAAGCGAAATAGTGTGCAATACTACAGGTATCAATGATGTGCACACTGTTTGATAAATATGTAAATAATCGATACCATCCACAAAATTTGTAGAGCAAGTCGCACAACTCCATACGACCATTCCCTATATAAGTGGAGCGATTCAGAGCTCCGCATGCATTATTGCGCCGGCCGCTGAAGCGAACACATCGCGCTGTGACATACACGAGCCTCGCTCACTATGTCTAACGGTTACTTTCGGGTCGTGCGACATGTTCAATCTTTGAACATGTATGATAATCATCAAATAAATTAATTAATTTTTGTCACCGTAACTTATGGTTTTTCAATTATCTTCAATATAAAATCAATACAACGATTTATTTTCATGTCAAATGACCAAAGCCAAATGAGTGTAGTAGCGATCAAGGTCTTTCTTGCATAGTGTCGAGTTGGAGTGCGACTATACGTGTAGTGCAAGGATCCTGAGGCTCGTCGGGCATAATCGCCGAATTAAATGTATTCATTTCATAACTCGCAAGTGTAGCTATGATCAAGGTCTCATCTGCATCGCGTCGGATGAGAGTGCGATCATAGCTCCTCTGTACGCATTACGCACCACGTCCAAGGTTTTACCTGCATCGTGTCGGGTGGGAGTGCGGTCGTGAGCGTAGTACAGGATTTCCTGAGTTCGCGCCGGGTTGAATTAATTTTTATATTATACTTTCATATGGCCAATAAAATTTTATATACAACTTAAATAGAATTTTGAAATTTTGATTAAAAATTAGAATAGAACGCGAATTTATCGATATTTAACAGTTACTGAATCTAAAGAATTTGCAAATGGCCTTTTTTCAGAGAAGTTTGATGCGCTTTAAGCATCTGTCGACCGTGTCAGTGCGTTCACAAAATAACGCAGAAAATAAGCGCGAACAAACGTGAACGTTACATTTTTGGCGACCGTAACAGGACGGATTGATATTGTACATCGATAATTTGCGTCGTTTTTTTTTGTATCGAATCAATAGTACATAAACGTATTATCAATTATATTGCATTCGGAAAAAATGATTACAATGTTAACTCGTATTGAATCAAATATTATTGAATAAATATCGCGTATTTATGTAATTTATTAATGTGAGCGAGCGATAGTTTCAATTAATATTGTAATGTTAAGTTTTGGATATTTACTAAGCGTGAAAATTGATTATGATGTATTAAACTCAGAAGATTCTTGCATTTGTATTCTTGTTCACGATTGAAAGTATCTATTGCCTTAACGCATTTATCGATTGCGGTTGAATAACGATCCACAATGCCACGCACAAGATTGCAAATAGAGGTAGTGCATCTACTCGACAGTTCTTTCGCACAGTTAATGGACGAGGAAAAATTCGCCGAAAAATCTAGCAATAGAAAAATGGCTGAAAAGAAACGTGTCAAGCGGGAGACTCTTTTGATGACTCGTGGGCATTGCTAATTCGACGTGCAACGATCGACCAAGGAACTTACATCTCACGTTACCAAAGTTCAGAGGCGACCTATACAATTTTTAAATGAAATTAAAAAATATATGAAAGTTACGAATCCAAGTCCCACTGAGCTCCGTTGTATTCTTTCCCAGTCACTTGAAGAAAGTGCCAGAGAATGGTGGTATATGTTGGAAAACGAAATCAACGATATTGATGCATTTAAAGCGAAATTCAGAGATCGATTTTGGAGCGTAACTACTCAAAGAGCTTGACTAAAATAAGTTGAGTTTGGCCAATATAATTATTCACGAAATGGCACTAGAGTCAGCTATGCAACGAATTCATTCAACATCGTAAAAGAGCTTGAATATGAGTGCAGCGATCGCGAGTTGATTTAAAAAATGTCATACCAATTCAATCAAGAAGTTCGTAACAAGGGTCTCAGGGAATTGAAGATAAAAATGGATTTTTAAGAGTACTACAAGAATTCGACGATGAAACCGAATTATATCGTCAACGAAATTCAAATCGCTCAAACGAAGCGGCAACAAGGTCTAATCAGTCGTCCAACGTACGTTCGACTACGATTGAGAAAGATCCGAATCTTCCTAAATCGCCGAAACATGGCAAGACTAAGAAGAATAATGAAGTCGGACATCCAAAAAAATTTTGCGAGAAAATGAAACAAAGCGATAAAGAACTGAATGATTTAAGTCAAATCAGTCATTCGAAAAAACCCACAGCTACCAGTACTCCGACGGGTACCAGTTACCAGTTCTCCGACGGGAAACGAACATTAGTTGCACTATGCAACTCGGATCGTGTTCCATTAACCGAAGAACATAGTGCAACCAAAAACGATTTAATTCAAAATGAAATCAAGTGTTGTAACTGTTCAATAATCAATCGTGAAGATTTGACGTGGGATATCAATCCATGCGGAACAAACGTCGAGCACTGGCATTGTCCTGAAATCGCAGTATCATTAGAAAGTTGCGAAGTAAACGCACTAATTGATATCGGAAGCGAGGCAACATTTATCTCGGAAGAATTCTACGTTACCAATAAAGACTTTTTCAAGCACTGTAAAGTATTACCCATTACGGGAAAAATCATAGAAGGCGCAATGGGACATAAGTCGTCAAGGTTAAAATTTCAAGCACTCATGCAGTTGAAAATCGGTGGAATAACAATACAAACAGTATCCATAATGATTCCTAAATTAACAAGGGATTGCATTATTGTATACGACTTAATTGAAGCGTTGAAAATGTTAATCGATACAGCGAGTAATGAAATTTCATTTGCAGTTAACCAAGAAATTGGTAAAATTTCCTACAAAGACGTTACGATCGTGACAGACGAGTACACGTCATTGAGTATCGAATTTGGCAGCGCAATAATTGATCTCGCAGAGGAATCAACAGAAGAAGATACGTATCTATGTAACCGCATTGAGTATGCCAATATAACAGATAGTATCGACTCAGAGATTCACATAACTCACAGAGAAATCAATTCAAAGCTGAGCAATTGCGTTGGCATCAGTGACATGCAACGCGACAATTGCTTAATTTGATCTGGGAAAACCGTGAAGTATTTCGCAAACGACCTGGATTGGTGAATTCATATACGCACAAGTTGAAATTAAAAGAACAAAAACAGTTTTTTTGCTAAGTAATACCCAATTCTATTCAGCTACCGAGAACAAGTGAGAGCTGAAATACGACAAATGATTCAATTGAAAATAATACGACGTTCCAATAGCCCTTACATGAATGCAATCACAATAGTGAAGAAAAAAGATGGTTCGATTAGAATTTGCTTAGATGCAAGGAAGCTGAACGAAAGACTTGAAGATGATCACGAAGCATCGCCAGGAGTCGAAGAAGTACTCAAACGATGTAAAGAGATTGGCGTCTTAAGCAGCCTGGATCTGACCAGTAGCTTCTGGCAGATCCCACTTGCTGAAGAGAGCATGAAATATACTGCTTTTTTGATTGACGGACAAGTCTACGAGTTCCGCGTCGCCGCATTCGGAATCAAGACAAGCAGTGCAGCTTTATTAAGAGGATTAGATAAAGTTATAAGTGAATTTTGGGAATTTATTCTTGCTTTCATCGATGATCTCGTCTTATCTAAAAAGTTTAGCGATCATTTACAACATTTGAAAAAATTATTCCAAAGTATGATTAAATATAACATGACGATAAGTTTTAAAAAATCGCAATTCGTGTGCAAACAGGTGGAATTCCTGGGCCACGTTTTGTCCGAAGAAGGTTCAGAACAACAAGATTGTAAAATCGAAAAAATCAGAGACGCAGAGCGTCCAAAATCAATCAAAGATTTAGAACGGTTTCTCGGATTTATTAATTTCTATACGAAGTTCGTGAAAAATAGCGTTCACGAAGCCGCACTATTGTATGAATTACTTAAGAAAGAAAAAAATTTCATATGGAATGATGAGCTTGAAGCTATATTTGAACGAGAAAAAAGAATATTCATTGAAAAAGTGGTTCTCAAATTCGCTGATCCTGAAAAACCGTATATTCTGACTACCGATGCGAGTGGATTCGCCATAGCGGCAATACTCTCCTAGAAGAATGATGACGGCGATGAAGAAATTATAACTTGCGTAAGCCGAGTATTGGCAGATGCCGAAAAGAATTACTTTACAACTGAAAAAGAGTTACTGGCCATCGTGTGGGGTATTGAAAGATTGAAAAGCTATTTGAAAGGTGCTAAGAAAATATATCCGCGTACGAAGCACTGAAATTTCTCATGAACTGCAGATTCACGAATTCGAGGCTTCATCGCTGGACATTAGCGATCCAAGATTTCAATCTTATTCGTAGATATATACCAGGAAATAAGAATGCTGCCGCAGATTACTCCAGCAGAGCTGAAAATTTGCCGGTTAAAAGCGATCCTGATATAAATATTCGGGAAGTTGCTTCGGGTAATCCGCAAAAACTAGTGAAAAACCGATTCCAAAATATAAGAGAAGAACAACGAAGAGATCCACATATCACTTCGATCATTAAAAGATTACAATATAATCATCCGAACACAGTTCGAAGATATGATTCACAAGCAGATCTTCTGTATAAAACGCTAACTCTAGATGGGACAAAGGTTGTTGTTCTTACAGGAATGTTGAATTCTTCTATGTAAGAGTTACGCAGGTATTATGAACACATGTTCATAATTCTATTGAGATGGTTCTCCGTTAAATTAAATTTGAAGTTTGTGAAAATGTATAGATTGTGTAGTTCACTCAAGAATTCCTACATGCATATATACATACATGCATATCAAATATCCATGTCAAGTAGTTACATACATTTTAAATACATCTACCAATGTTGAAATAGAAAGTACTAAAATCACAATTCTATGTCAAGTAGTACCACTTTGTAAGGTTTCAGTATTAAATTCATAATAATTTGAAATCAAATAAAATACTCGATAATCGAAATTATCTTTCTCATAGTACAACTGACGTTATTCTACTAGAATCCCAATGATAACTACATGAATGGAATTTTTACATTACAATTCTTAATGTTCGAATGTTACAATTGTACATCATGATATTATTTTCATTTTTCAATTGAAATGTATTTATTTTATTTCACTTCTTTTTTTTATTTTTTTCAGTCAATGGAATTAACAAATACATACTTGCCACGGGCCCGTTTTTCACAGATTCCGATGAAATTCACCTACGATACGATTCTTAGATACATCATTTCATGCAAAAAAAACTAGCCACTGCTTGTAATATACAAAATGCTGATCAAACACGGGAAGTGAAGCATGAAAATTTTGGATAACGTTCGATGCTCAATGCTTCCTGAATCTACCTTTCCGCAAGTAACAAAAGGAATAAAGAATTTCCATCCTTCAAACATGTCTTAAACATCCCTTGGTAAAATCTTTAGTTCTGTGTTCATCGTTTACATTGGGTAATCTCACTTCTATGGAAGAACATCTAGAACATCATTTGAGTAACAGAATTTTATTTTTTTCAAAAATTTGCAAAACAGTATATTCTAGCTATGAACTTCTTTATCTCTGATTTGCAACAACATTCATTGAGATATCGATATTCCTTGGATATTATTTTGATGTAGTCTCATGAAAAAACAATGATATCTATCGAAACTTGCGCAAACAGTAATGATTTGAGCGAGAAAACGTATACAGATATTTTATACATTTTGTAAGTTTACATATACAAAATAGCATCTTCAGGATAGAGTGTTAACTTTTGTTTGTATGTAAAGTGAAAATAAAGAACAAATACACTGCCCATCGAGAATCTGTGAAAAACGGGCCCGTGGCAAGTATGTATTTGTTAATTCCATTGACTGAAAAAAATGAAAAAAAGAAGTGAAATAAAATAAATACATTTCAATTGAAGAATGAAAATAATATCATGATGTACAATTGTAACATTCAAACATTAAGAATTGTAATGTAAATTCCAATAAAAATTCCATTCATGTAGTTATCATTGGGATTTGAGATTCTAGTAGAATAACGTCAGTTGTACTATGAGAAAGATAATTTCGATTATCGAGTATTTTATTTGATTTCAAATTATTATGAATTTAATACTGAAACCTTACAAAGTGGTACTACTTGACATAAAATTGTGATTTTAGTACTTTCTATTTCAACATTGGTAGATGTATTTAAAATGTATGTAACTACTTGACATGGATTTTTGATTTCAGTATATTCTATCGGAACATGGATGAATTGATCTGGAGTGCATTGATATTTGATAACAGGTCATGCAACAATTGCTTTAAGGTATACTTTGAAAAAATATTAGTTCTGTATAAGGCTAATCACATTAGTTGGATACTTGTCAGTTGATGCTAGATTTCGCTACTTTCTCATGTCATCATTGAAAAAATGAACTGGAATATATAACGATAGTGTTTTGGTAAATATGTTTATTGAAGTGATGGATCTGTATTTCCAAAAAATATATTAGATTTGAATCATATTCATTAATCTTACATGCATTTGGATGGACTGAGATTAAACAGACATCTCCAAATTTCTTTTTGCATGGAAAAATTTAGTCTCCTAAGAATTTATTCAATACTATCTTATATGCATTTGAATGGACTGAAATTGAAGACATTTTCAAAATTCTTTCTATTTAAAGAAATTGAGTAGAATTAAAGTTTATCCGACTACAAACCAAAGGATACGGAACATACTTGTCGTCCACGTATACCTTTTTCAAAGGTTCATTTTTTACTATGAAAAAAAAAACTTTCTCGAGGAGTATTTTAATTGATTTCAACCATCTATAATTTTTCTACTAAACTTATACAAAATTATATGAGTTAAGTACTTGACATGCATTTGTGATTTCAGTACTTCAATCAATGGTGGCAAGGATCAAGTGTACATTGAAAAAATATTCATTGTGCTGTCGGATGAATAATCACACTAGTTGGATACTTGGCATTTGATGCTAGATTTCAGTGCTTTCTTGTATTACCAATGACAAAATAAACTGGAATGTATAATTGGATTTCATATTACTGTATTTAATATTCAGGTTATTAGTTCAAAATCCGTAACAGAAAAACATGAGGTAGAAAGAACTTTCTTTCTACTTAAAGAAATTGAGTAGAATAAAAGTTTATCCAACAGCGAACCAAAGGATACGGAACATACTTGTCGTCCACATATACCTTTTTCAAAGGTCTATTTTTTACTATGCTCGAGGAGCAATTTTCTATTTAATTTTATTTCCAACATTTAGATTTTTACTTGACATACAATTGATTGTGGATGTGATTTTCAAAAATATATGTTCAGTAGTAGGATACTTGGCTTATGATTTTAGATTCCATTACTTTCTTGAGTCATAATTGACAAAATGAACTGCAATATATGACGATAGTGTGCGAGTAAAAATGTCTATTGAAGTCATACATCTGTGATTGGGACGAATACGCTAGTTTTTTTATCGTAGGAAATTAAAAGAACTTGCAAAATTAATTAGGTCATATTTTTTTGTTTTTTGATCCAATCAAAATTCGACCTAATATGAGAAGATGAAATTCGTGTCATTAGTAACGAAAAAACTAGATGTTGTGAGAAATTTGTCAACCCTATTCAAAATAACATATTAGATTTGAATAATATGATCTTACATATATTTAATTTCGTATTTGTGAATATGCGTATATCATATTCATAAATGCGTATTTATGAATTATCAGGTGGCGCGTCAGCGCCACCGACGACAAGTATATTACTATACTTGATACTTGATATTACTTTGTATGAAATTAATCAGTTTGAAATCCGTAACAGAGAAACATGAAGCAGAAAGAAGGCTTCATATTCTGTAATTATTATCTTAGATGCATTGAAATAGAAAAAGATTGAAAAGACATCTTGCAATTTTTACCCACTCTAAAAATTTTAGTCACTTAGGCATTCATTCAACAACGAACCGCAGAATACGGAACATACTAGTCGGCAACGTGGACCTTTTTCAAAGGTAAATTTTTAATCATGAAAAAGAAATCTGCTTATGGTGTATTTCATCTTATTTAAACCATTTATATAATTTTTGTTCTATACCTCTGAGTTAATTACTTGGCGTGAATTTATGATTTGAGTACATCTAAAGAAATTTTTCTGGATTAAAATTTTATAACAGCTGCAAGAATTAAGTGTACATTTAAAAGTATCCATCCTGTAGTTGGTTATCATAACAATATATTCCAGATGGAAGAGTAGTGAACCTTTCTAAAGAAAGGTATAACTAGTTTACGATCAAAGAATGATTTTATGGGAGGTATGTATTGGATACCAGAGCTACCTACATTGGGGCATGTTAACCTTTGAACTGCCGGGATTTGGAAGAGCATATCGCCCTCAGAAAACTGATATTTAAAGTACCTCATATCAATGATTGATCATACACAAAGTGTAGAATCATGAGGTGCGTCAATATATTGATTCTCCAGCAGTCTAAAGGTTGAAGTACAGAAATGCATTTATATTCAGTCCTTTCAAGATCACGTATATTTCAACCTTCGTCAGGAAGCTGGACCTATTGGAAAGGGATCCCCAGTACTATCCAATCTGAAGTGCACACATTAAAATCATATCGTTAGACATAGAATTCCAATTTGGATCTTAACCCTGTGAAGATATCAGGGTTATTGTAGGAAGCGAACGCATGGCTTGACAATTGTTACAATATATTTCACAAATACAACTTCATATTTTCCCTGGGTCCATGTCATGCTATTTGGCAGACTGGTTCGGACGTGCGATTTGAGTCTGTCTTATTTTCTATTTTACCGGCCAATATTACTATCTGTATCATGGCATATTGTTCAAAAAGTATACTCCAATATGGAATGACCATATTGGAGACTACAAGATTGACTGCGAAGGTGCTAGTTGCCTCATGTCCAAGCTCCCTCTTATAGACGGTAGAACGCTAACTCTCTTGCGAGAGCGCCACGCTATACCTTATACACGCGCGACTCAACGCCTCGCCATTTACAGGCGCGCCATGATACTTGGTCGGTTACTCGAAAATGAGCTCATAGTCTTATATATAAAGCTAATTGGTATTTGAATCAAATCTTACAGTAATTGCACTATTAAGAGAAGAATGTTCTTAAGATCATTTAATTATATCTGAACATAAAATAAAATGTTTAAAAAACTGATAAAAACAATTAATTGGTCAAATCGGAGTTTGGCAATTTCATAATAGAATCGATATTCAAAAGAGACGATACTTCTATAATACATATTCTTGCTAAGGCTATCACCGTGGCACTGGTATGATCTGATCATGGGTATATGGTATTTGCGTATATGTTCGCCTATACCAGCTGTTTACTACGACGATACTACTATAACTGTATAATATATCTATATATATCTCTTCATCACGAGGATAAGAGGCTGGACGTAATATACGTTTACGTTACGCTGAGAACCACGCTTGCAATAGGCCTCGAACCGCTCTCACGTAATATACGTCAGTGGTAAGAAAAATTTTCTGTGCGTGATTTTGCGAGAGGTTCAGAGTGTCTGTCGTCTGCTCGTCGACTTATACCTACTATACCCAAATAACCAGGTCAATTTTCGTAAATCTCTCCTGACGTAATTAAACGCAACTGAATGCAGTTTTTGCTGGTAACCATTACAAAACTGCAGGACAGAGGTTTAAAGAAAAATATTTCCAGGTGCGAGGTTAAACTGCAAACGAGCTGTATATAATGGCTTGTCGCGTCCCCTCGCTTGCTGCGCATACTTGTCGTCGGTGGCGCTTACGCGCCACCTGATATTCATTTTCTTTTCGGGGAGAGGGGGGCTTGAATAAGCACCCGAATTCAAATTATTATTAATCATTATTTTGTTTTTAAAAACGTTTCATTTAGTAATATATTCATTTTCTTTTCGGGGGAGTGAAAAGCTTTTCAATTCACATTTCAAAGATTTTTGAATGAATTGTACCGA
Source organism: Aphelinus atriplicis (assembly GCA_020882685.1). NCBI lineage: Eukaryota > Metazoa > Arthropoda > Insecta > Hymenoptera > Aphelinidae > Aphelinus > Aphelinus atriplicis. The sequence continues at coordinate 24,444,216 of CM037073.1, read as the reverse complement.
AAAAAATCCAAGTGTTTTACTTTGTACATGCGCATAAAATCAGCAGTGGTCGGTCAATATCTCGGTCACTTACAATTCTTACATCCGTTGGGCGTCTGGTTGTCCTTGGCTGGAACTTAGTAGCGTGGCAGCGGAGTAGTTCGTGGCGCGCAGAAATTGCAATTCTTCCGACTTCATGAATATTTTCCGGAAAAATTATGCATGTTTTCAAAAAATTCAAAAGTGTTAAATGATTTTAAAATTGATTGATCCATAAGAAATAATTTTTTCCAATTCCAAAATTCAAATTTGTATACATTTTTTATAGAATTGTCATAAACAAAAGAGTTAAATTTTCATCAAAACCCGTCCTGTGATATATTCCAGTATCGATCTGTAGGATTCTTTTTGATACCTAATAATAACATGCACACAGGGTTTTGAAGATTAAGATTTGTAGTTTACGATACGTACGTAAAAAGTTTGTCGAAACTTATTTTTCGCGTATATTTTTCCAATTGAAAAATCGGGAATTGCGATTTTTTCGACCTTTGTCACGGGTACTTTGTACCGTGAGGTCTCCCTGTCCCAGCAAACATCCCTAATTATACAGCGGCCGCCATACAAGGTAAGAGAGAGACAGAGAGAGCGTGAGAGAGAGACAACAGCAGCGCGACATCACCGCCGCGCCGCGGCAGCTACAGGTGCCGGGTGGAAGCGGGTAGTGTGTGTCCAAGCGCGAGCGCGACAGCAGCAATCGACCCTTGATCCCTCGTGACCTCCTGTGCCTTGTGCCCGTGCCACGAGCTGTGCAAGTGATTGTGCACGCGTGCCCCGTGTCCGGTGTCAGCGCCGACACCCCGAGCCGCCTTCCACGCGACGGCCGAACCGAGGCCCACGTGCTCAGCGCCAGATTCCCCGGCTTCCGAGCGCCGGCCTTTCTCCGAGCGCCGACATCCCCGTGCCGGCTTTCCACGCCGTCAGCTCCCACCCCGCGAGCAACGAAAAGGTTGGTCTCCACGTGTTGCTCTCTCTCTCTCTCTCAATCAACCGCGCCGCGTCCCCCTATTATTTGTACCCCTGTTAATTGCTAATAAAGCACTATTCTTTTATGTGTGCGCGTTTCTGTGGCCCCGATTCACCACCTGCATCCCTACACACGACTCTGAGAACTCGCCCAGCATCAGCGCCGGGCGAGATTGCACTCTCTCGTGTCCCCTTTAGTTATTAATAATTACATTGGTTATTAATGGGCATGAGCCAGTGACACCTTATGAATTTTTCCCGGGAAAACTAAGCATGATTTCGAAAATTTCATGAAAATAAAAACGTCTTTAAAATAGCTGAATTTTCTAGAAAAAAATTTTTCCATGCAAAAAAATGTTTTTTATGTATGGTTTAAAAAATTGTTTGAACAAAAGGGTCGCTGAAGGAAATCTTCCAGCAACTCAGTTCCTACGGTATACTGGCATCATATAGTTTGGGAAAAAAGTAGGTGTTGAGAACTGGTCCCGACGTTTTCCAAAATCGTACCTAAATCACTCGCCTACATGGAATCTCCGACAATCCACGTGGATTGATTGGAATTCTACGTGGGTTTGCTAGGATAAATTCTGGAAGATCCACGTGGTTTCCTAAGATATCTACGTTGATTGATAGAAAATCCACGTGGATTGGTCGAAAATCTACGTAGATTGGCCAGAAATCCCCGTGGATTGTTTAGAATAAATTTTGGTCAATCCACGTGGGTTTTCCAAAAATCCACATGGAATCTTCGAAAATCAACGTGGATTGATCGAAAATCCACGTGCCTGTATGTCGAGTGCATGAGATCAGAAAAGTGTTAAATAATGAAAAATCATAATACACTAAATGATAAGATATATGAAATGGAGTATCTCAATACTCGTGAAAGGGTGTGAGAACGTGCAATGTATTTTTTCACTACGTGGTAATGCGCTGTTAATTTTCTACCGTATCGAATAACTTGCAATATGCTTTTCTTCGTCTGAGAAGCTGAACTGTGCTTTTCTTCGTCCGAGAAGCCGAAATTTGCTTTTCTCCGTCCGGGAAGCCGAAATGTGCTTTTTTTCGTCTGAGAATCCGAAATCTGTTCTTCTCCGGCTGAGAAACTGAAATGAGCTTTTTTTCGCTCGAGAAGCTGAAATGTGTTTTTCTTCGTCCGATAAACGAAATGTGTTTATTTTCGTCGGAGATTTGAAATGTGCTTTTTTCGTAAGGGGTGACGATATGGGCTCTGAACAATTGGTATTGTATTGCAGTGTATACCCTCCATGATTGAATAATTGTTCACATTGTCGATCTTTGAGGGCCAATCTGGAGTAAAGTAGAAAAGGGTAAATCACAAAATCCACCACATATTTTATTTAAGCGACGTTTCGCCAGTATGGTCCACTGGCCTCATCAGGCAGTTTTTGAATAAAATTAAAATATAAAATTCGGCAGTGGAAGCATCTGCTTCGACTGCCATTGTCAAACTATTGTCTGAACTGATGAGTCCAGTAAATCATACTGGCGAAACGTCGCTTCAACAAAGTATGTGGAGGATTTTGTGATTCATCCTTTTCCACTTCAATCCGGATTGGCCCTCAATGATCGACCATTTAAACAAATTAATTTTGTATTTCTAAAGTGCAAATCTAAAGTGCTTGGGCTCGAACGTGGTTTGAGTCCCGGTGGCTGTAGCGAGAGTGAGCCAGTCGGCAAGTCTCGCTTGAGGCTTGAATGTTCTGTCGCCGGAGGTGCTACTTGCTGGAATGCCTCGGAGCTTAATGGTTAAACAATTTTAATGGGGAGGGATACAGAATTAAGAACTTGATAGAAATAAGCGGGTTACATTAATTAGAAATACATCTCGAATGATAATAATTACGAAATAAGTTTTCAATATCCAGTAAGAGTATAAATGAGTACTCGATCTGAGCAGTCACCAGGGAACCACCTTTTATTTTGGTTTTCTATTCTTATGAAACTTGTAGAGGTAGATTTTCGATACCCAAACAGGTAATATTTGCAAGCGTTCTTTGGCTAACGTTATGAGAAGAATAGGTGGGCACTATGACCAGACAGGAGCAGTGACCGGGTGTCATATTACGATCTTGACATACTGCGACATGATAGTCAAGGCTCTTGCTAATATGACGCCCGGTCATCGCTCGTATCTCGTCATAGTGCCCGAGAAATGAGAACAAACAGGAAGAAAAAGAAATCCGTAGGCGAAATTATTTTTCATTATATCTGAATAAATTTATAATTATTTTATCAGCAATGATGATATATTATTTTAAAAATGGCTTCTCCTTTGAATTTTAGCCGACTATTCAGGACCTGCCATAACAGAAGAAAGAAAGAAACAGGTCGTTATTATTCTACCGAAAAAATTCTGAACTCGCAGAACGATAGAGAAAAAAAATTTGACTAACAGCATTCACGTGCCGAACGTAGATTATACTTCTTTCTGCTGCACCTCGCACAGCCGCTGCGTGGTTGATTGGCAAGATTTCCTTCTCGAATCCGCCTCTCGGCCCTTGTGCGCACGCATCGTCGTAACAAACTCTTTCGTTGCATGATTTTTCGGGATACTGCATCAATTTCTTTGCACGCCTGCGCTTTTATCAGCATCTTTTGGTAAGCCGACAATTTTGGTTTTGGCCGACAATTGCCGAGCATTTGATACATATCGCGGGAGACAACGGAGAAGTACACCCATTATACTAGCACTCGCGCACATTACCGCGTCGTTTTCAACTTTAATGGTGTTGGACATTGTGAGGTAAAATGTTGAAAAAGAAGATACGTAATGTCTAAGGACCAGCGAGCAACTGATTGTCCACGGAGTTGCACACTGGCTGTTCAAGCATCCCCCACTAAAGGAAATAGCTTTTGCATTCCCTGCAGCAACTTCCCACGATAAACTGCAGCATCTGTAGGAAAAGTAGTCTACGGAGCCGCGAAATCCAGCCGCATAAAATAATATGAGAGGTTAGTGGATGCTCCGTAGACATCTTTCATTCGACACTCCTATTATACTCAGTTTCATGATGCTTCGTATCAACTCAGAGATGATACGTGATTTCCAGCCTCTAAATCCATCTGTCCAATTGGAATCAGCAGATTCCGGAAACCCCACCACATCATACAAAATTGCTCGTGATAGGCACAATAACAAGGCCTTCTGTACTGCTTTTTATCACAGTCTAAACAATCACAGTGAAGAACAAATCTAGTTGTCTGTTAGATAAAGACATCAAAAGTTCTACTTCTGGACATTATCCACATTGTGTATGTAGTCGTGATCCTCCAGGGTTTACATAAAGATTTGCCCCAATGGTGTCAAGATTTTAGAATGTTCGCTAAAATACAAGCTTTACCGGTATCGGTTGCTCCTACTCTACCGGTACCCTTTGCTCGCTGAGAAACATCGAGCGTTTGTTCGTATAAGCGTCATGTCTTTAAAGATGACAGAGACATTATTAATTAAGATGATCGGGAGTATTATTATCTCCCGAAATCTGGAAGACTCGCCATCCGTTCGAGAAGTTGTCGCGGAGTATCAACGCTTGACTGTTGAATTCGTTCATGATTCATTTTCGATTTCTTGGTTAATCGATCGATACTTCTAGAATAATAGAAAACGTGTGTGTGTGTGATGCATTTTTTTCCTTATGGAAATAAAATTTATTCACAGTTTGATTGTGAATATACGCATTATTTTCTCGAATTCTCATCAATTTTGTTAACTGGTCAGTTGTAAAATAATAAATGATATTGATAATGAATAAAAATGAATTTTTGAATTTAAAGTTAAAGTTAAACGCTTCAAATCATTCTAAAACAATAAAATAAAACGACCGACCCGGGAATCGAACCCGGTCCTCAGGACATGAAGACAGGAGAATTAGCCTTTTTTTCTGATAATCGGGATTCATGAACTGACAACACCGAAAAGTGGACACAGGCAATCCATGTGTTTGGCTTGCGTGGCTCGTCCTCTCTCGGAAAGATCTCGGAGACGCAGTGTACTACCGGAAAAATTGAACCCTGCTATAAACGATGCAATGGCCCCCGCCAATACGCTCGGCTTGAAAATTTCATACCTGCGACTGTTACAGCATAGCCGGTAAGATACTTTCATTTACTGGTGATATCAAGAATTTACCCTACAAGTATACTGTTTTTATATGTGCTTTGCACAAGCTTAAAAAAAATTCAATGTAGAGATAGTTTAGGCAGTGACATCCAGCTCAGTTCATAGTGATTCACATTTTACGATTAGCTTATACGACCGAGGCTGGCATGTATCTGATTCAAATTCGTAATACGTATTTGTTTTGGATAATATCTACCGATTTCCACGAATCAAATTTCATTATGACCAGCTTTATTCAACGGTATAACTGCATTAATGAAATAATGATCATTTGCGACAAATAAATTCGGGCTTGGTGGACTATCCCAAAGTGATATTGCGAGAAAAAAATTTTTTCACGCTCCCCGGGCTGAATTTGAACCAGCCATCTCCTGATCTCCGGTTTCTCGCAATATCACCTATATACACGATCAAATTCGATCGCTTGAATCTGTACGATCAAGGTCCGATCGTATTGTAACAGATTCCCATTTTACCTGTTTTTCCCCCCACCCTCCCCATGCCCCCAGCCCAACCTATTGGGCTACTACATCTTTTCACCCGGAGTAATATTTTACAAATAATTATTTTTTAACGTCCACATATTTCAAACGACGGATAAATTCGGGGTTGGTGGACTATCCCAAAGTGATATTGCGAGAAAAAAATTTTTATAAAAAAAATTGATTCGTCGTTTGAAATATGTGGACGTTAAAAAATAATTAATGATGATTTGCCATTACATTTCCATGATAACCTAGCTAACGGTTATACAGTCATGAACCGATGACCGGTGACCCGCAACTTAGGTAAAGAGCCCCTTTCCTTTGGAACAATAAACCCTCGTTCGGTTAATGAGAGTCAAATCTAGATATCAGTACAATCCACACATCGACATTTTCAGAAGAATCAGAAAATTTATGGATGCTTAGTTTTTATTTACTAACTCAAATATCTACATTGTATTGAATATATGTAATACAAATCGATGGAATAATTAATACTATAATGCATCGATATTTACGCACGAAAATATAATCAATCTCTTGGAATTTGTTGGAAATGTCCACCTCCAACGATGATGCACATCTCTGCCCAACGACTTACTGACTGAGTCGCTCTCCGAATCACTTGCCCGTCAATTTCATTGAATGCAACTTTAAGTCTGGTACGCACTTCTTCTTCATCGATGATTTCGGATGTATAAATTTTTTCCTTAACGGCACCCCCCAAAGAAATTCCAGGGGTGTCAAATCTGGTGATCGTGCTGGCCACGTCATTGGTTCACCCCGCCTAATCTATCGGTCAGGAAAAGCTTGTAGGAAAAGCTAGAATAAAAATTATCTTGATTGAAATTTGAAGTTGAAATTCATTAGTTAATAGATAATCAAATGATTTTTCTCAAAATACCTGCATAGTGAGGCCCAGCGCCATCCTGTTGAAAAATTATATTATCTCTTTGCTCACCTGTAAGCATATTTTGCAGATCATCTTCGAGCATATTCAAGTATGCCGGGCCATTTGAACGTGTAGGTAAAATAATTGGGCCTATCTGAAAACATAATATTTATAGAACTGCACCACCTGGTCGCCACAGTGCTCCCCCCCCCCCCCCCCCCCCCAATAACCACGTCAGAAAATCAAAGAATATTTCCGCCGTGGCTATTACCACACCAAAACATACGCTTGCCAATCCACCGCGACTACAATATGTCACTGTATCCGCAGTCGCGTTTACAATTCAAGAACAATTTATTGATTTCTATAATTCTCATAATCTAAAATTGACGCTTGTATATCTCTTCCACTCACAGGTTTTCGCTTCTTGTACATTTTATTTCTTATTCTAGTTCTTAACAGTAATTGACACATTAGTCAATATTCGCTGAACATGAACTGTTTGTCACATTTGCATTTAACTAACATCTTCTGCTGAAAGCAATAATTCTATAAGCTGCTGAATCACAATAGATTTACTTTCTTTCAATCTCAGCGTTTTGACTGAAGCAAAGAAGAAAATTTTTTACTTTATAAATTGCGAGGTTGGGTACTCGCTACGAGGAGTTTCCCTGTAAGGGGCTCCTCTGATTGTTGTCTCGGATCTCCGGCTGCTGCAGTACCTGTATGTATATAAGTTTCGTCTCCGCCTGATTTGGCTGGAGACCCGCGGAGATGGGGGGTCCGTCAATAAGCCTACCTCGAGACAGTGTAGGCAATATAGATGCGGGGCGAATTTCTCCCGGCTCCGCTCCGCTGTCTGCTGCAACCTGTGGAACGGGATATGCGCGAGGGGCGAGAGAAGAGGGGAAATCAATCCAAAACTATTCGATTCCAAACAATATGACTTATCTACTTTATTAATCGTTTTGCGTTACACGCATTCTTTATGTAGCCGTTGCGGCTGTAGTTCACTAAGTCTAATTACACTCCGGCTGCACAAGTAGCCGAGAGTGTCGGGAGCCAAACCGCGTGTTCGCGAGAAACATCACTTTAACTATGTTCGCGCCATTCGCCGATCAGTTGCATATTTTCGGCTGTACGAGCCGTCGCGCACGCGAGGGGAAACCATTGTCGCGTACGTGCGAGAGAGAGAAGAGAGTTTCTGTGGCCGCGGAGAGAAACTGGCCGTACTCACTCATACTGTGTGGGCGGCCCCTCGACCGGGCGCTCGTTGACTCTCCGCCTGGTCGGCCCTGGGCGGTGTTGCTGCCCTCTGCCTTGGCACCGTCGCTGCCGCGGCGATCCCGGGTGCGGGGATCGCATTACCGTATCGGCTCGCGTGACCTCGGCGCACGTGGTCCGCGAGTCGCGTCCGTTCGCTATCGTAGCTGTCGTGAGAGAGAGCGAGTGACCCTTCGCCTTTCGGCAATTCGCCGGGCCGCTCTCTTTTCCTCGGCGCTGATTGCCCGCTGCCGCTGCTTAGCTGCGTGCAGCTATCTCTCTCTGTCCTGTGCTGCGTGCCTATACTCATGCGCGCTCTCTTTCTCTCCAGCGCTGTGCGTGTCGTATACATGCTCTCTCTCTCTCTCTCTCTCTCTCTCTCTCATTCCAGAATGCTGAAGCGTCTGAGGGATATCGGCTTTGCGAGGACTGCTCTCTCGTGGTTCCACTCATATCTCACGGATAGATAGCAAATAGTTATAACAAAGAGTTTTGGCAAATCTTCGTGGCTTGCCACGAACCTTGGGGTGCCACAGGGGTCGGTCCTCGGGCCGCTTCTCTTCTGCATATACATTAATGACCTACGTGACGTACTTGACATTGAGGGCGTTGAGCGTATGCTTTATGCTGACGACTTACAAATTTATACTCAGGTTCCACTGAATAGACTGGCTGAGGGTGTAGCGTTGCTTGAGAAGGCGGCTGCGGCCGTGTCGGGTTGGGCTGACGCGGCTTCGCTGGTACTTAATGCCGGAAAAACTCAAGCCATAGCGTTTGGGTCCTTATATTATATTAATCTTCTGCACAAAGAAGCACTTTATGTATCCGGCATTGGGATCGGCGAGGCTCGCGTGCCGTTCTCTGATACGGTCAAGGATCTCGGCGTGGTGCTTGACGAAACTCTATCCTGGCGTCAAAACACCGATGCAATTACAAAGAAGTTCAACAGAACCATGTATAGTCTGAGATTTTTCCGCAAATACACGACTGAGATCCTTCGTAGACGCTTATCAATGGCTCTGCTGTTTCCTCATCTTGACTATTGTTCTGCGGTATACCTCGACGCATCTCAAGAACAAAAACACAGAATACAGGTACTACAAAATTCATGTGTGAGATATGTTTTTGGTGTGAGGAGGGACGAACACATCACTCCTTACAGGGCCAAGCTTGGCTGGATGCGCACGGATATTAGGAGGCAATATTTTATGGCTGTACTTTTGTACAAGATCCTGCGCATTCGTCAGCCGGAGTACCTTCTGAGCCTCATCACTAGGTATGTGTCCACAAGGCCCTCGAGGGGAGATGCACCGGAACTCTCGGTCCCCAAAATGAGGAATGATTTCGGAATAAATTCCTTCCAGGTGCAGGCGGCACACCTCTGGAACTCCCTTCGCTCCTCTGATAGAAACCTGCCGTCCTTATTAAGTTTTAAATGTTCTATAAGAAACTATTTTTTAGAATTAGAACTGAATGAATGTCTTTGACACATTTTATAAAGATTGACGCTACGACTAAATAGCTCAAATCTCATGACTAGCTGTATAAATTTATACCTTTACTGACGCATTATCTGTGATAATTAGTTTAAGAAGTCTGACAAGGATGATATGTGATATATATTTTAACTAAATGACTGATATTTTAAAAAGATGACTGACACTATGTAACTACCATTTTTGTATATTTTATACAATAAAACATATCTATCTATCTATCTATCTATCTATCTCTCTCTCTCTCTCTCTCTCTCTATCTAATGCTGCGCGGGTATCGTCTTGTTTACTTCTCCGTAAACTCTGCCGTGCCCGCGCGTTCGGCTTATACCCGATTCTATATATATATATATATATATATATATATATATATATATATATATATATGACGTGTGTGCGTGCGGCTCCCGACGCTTCGCTTACTCGTGTCTCACCTTATTCATACATGTGTGATGGGCATTTTGCCTCATCACAAAATTTAAAAACGACAACATCACATTGTTTCCTGAGTAAGTTATTTCCAAATCTGGTTTAAAGTACTGTAAGGGCAACTCAAGCCCTTAGCATGAAAATGTTAAATGATTATAAATAATTATTGGTTGAAGGGAGCATAAAAGTATTAGTTATAAGATTGCGTACGTATATGTGCCTGTTCACGCGTGACGCAGTATACGTGAATCATCGGGTAGATTCAAAATGTATATATAGATATATCTAACCGTTTGCGAAAAATATGATAATGTGAATGATACTGAAATGATACGTAGAACTATGAAAAATCGAATTATGCGGACATACGGCTCGAGACGCCATTATTACGGGATCAGTAGAAAAAGAGCGAATCATTCAGACAAACTAGATATACTGCAATACGAGTCAACAAATTACGCGATCTGTTAACTGCATCTGTGGCGTAGTTTATAATGCAAAAATATGATTCAAGATAAATTCGAGATTGCCTAAATAACACTAAGATCCTTATGTGGAGATATGCGAATGAATCGTAACTCATCATGTAATAACGCAATTTGTTTATTGTTAATTATTTTTACATTATATTTTTCACAGAAACGTTACAATAGACATTCGTACGTGATCTCCAGAATCGAATACAAGTTGAAATATGAAAATCGAATTATTACATCGCGAATAAACAATGTCAACAGCTCATTGATTAATTATGTTAACACAAATTGTGCCATTGATTTATTATGAAATTTAAAACGGTTTGCGGATACGTTACGAGAACTAATGCCTCGATTGTCTAATGTAGCGTTTTTGTTAAATATAGATGAAGATACCTGGATGTTATAAACAATTAGTTGATTGTTATAAATTATTAAACTTGACAAAAATATCTCGACATTAGGCAATTGGTGTTTTTCTCAGACTTTGATAGGCGGCAAACACGCGTATGTAGCGACAATAGTTAATGCATAATTAGAGTCAACAAATTATCGAAATTAGCGAACTCCATAAAAAACGAACTATGAGAGCAAATGTAAATATCTCCATTATAGGCAATTAAGGAACCAGCGTGTGAGTGCACACTGTGACGTTTATCGGCATTCAGCAAATAAGTGAGCTGAAAAACGAGTCAACCCAATACCCTGCGAAGGTGCGTTAGACTATATAAAGGACCGCGCGTCCTCAATCATGGTCATTCTTTTGCGAGCATCGGTAGAGCGCGTATTGGAATACGATCGTCTCCGCGCATATAACATCATGTATTGCGAGCGACCGCGAATTCTGGACTCACGCGATTATAACATCTTTGTAAATAATTTTCTTAGTATATAATAAATCAGTAACTTTCTTTTTAATCAATTTCTTCTTAATTTTTACCGAGTCCAAACCATATTTAATCACAAGCGCTTAACCACATGTTGGCAGTAGCGTTTTACAATCACTCACTTGCGAAGCATCTAACCTCTCGTAGGAAGTGATGCTGCATTTGAGTGCATTACACATGCACATTAGCCGGCTGGCCTAACCACACGTTGGAAGGGGCCAAGCTAGGTGACATGGCTGTTGAACCAAGCGTTGTGGTTCATTGCCCAATGCCGGTGTTTTCATGCTAAACACACTCATTTTACACTTACAAATCATAATACACCCACACAATCTATGTAAGTGAGTGTCCTGTACGAAATCCTGCAACTTCAATTTGATGAATACGATACATGGCAATTTCTTTAAAAGATAACGTTTCATGATAAAGTAAATTAAAATATTTGATATACCGCGAGTATATCTGGCGACCGTGAAAAAAATGCCCAAACGTACCTAAAAACCGATAGGTACGTCACAGTACCGTCAATGTCGATATTAATACAAACAGTCTTATATCGGAGAGAATATTCTGTTTTAATCAACAAAGTTTCAATCACGCGTTTCTGACATTCAAACAATTTTCGTGAAACCAGAGTTTGGAATTACAGGTGATCTAAAAACCATAATCACGCAAATGAAGTTCATTCTATTACTTACTCTAACGCAGTTTTATAATCAATTGTTTCTAAAAGCAGTATCACAAATAGTCTGCCGTCTGGTATGAAATTACTTTGTATACAATAAAACTGCCATCCAAAGCTTTTTAGCTTGAAAGCATTTGCTCGACGATAAAAATCTAATGAACGTTTCAACACTGATGCACGTAAATGCTTATTCCTTTCAACAACCGTCATACTTTTTCTTTCATCAATTATTCTTCGTACTTAGATAGTGTAATTTTCTCATATCATTTTCCAGCTCAGCATTGAGTCCTGGAGATTACATTGTCAATTGCTTGCATGACCAGGCCGTAGAAAAAAAGGTATGACCTTAGTACGGACCCAGCTACAAGCCTGTTGAACGATATATAAAGATCTTTTCATTGGTTTCAGTTTCATTATTCTTAACTTACGCTAGGCTTGTGTGCCCATTTGTTACAGTTTTATAATTTCCATTCACACATATTCCATCACACAGATTATCATACAATGTTGCTGATGTTCGCCATAGTTCTACTTCGAGGTACCTTTGTCAAATAATTCTATATATAAAACAAATCATTGGTTTCGTGATTCCATAATTCATCAAGACCGGGTTGACATCTAGCCTATCGCTTTTCCACTCGTATAAATGTGAGTGTTATCCCGGCACAAATCCGTCCAAATCATGAGAATCCTTTGTGACACTCAACTTCGTACCAAAAAGAATGTTTGTTATACGTCCACGATGTACAGACATCCATGCATAAATATACATTAGTCCAGGGCTCATCTGTCAAGAATTTTTCTATCTCGGTCTTATCATACCCCCTCTCTGGGGGGTATGAAATAGCGGGGACTCCAAATAGCGGGGACTTACCGGTGAAACCCAGTCAAAAACTCAGTCGATCAAGGGGGTTTCCTAGTCGGCCGAATGAATTTCCTAGTCGCTTGACCGTGTTTCCTAGTCGAAGGGGCAATCCAAAGTACGAATGCCGGCCGTGTTTCACGGTCGAGCGACCGTGTTTCCTAGTCGGAAGGGGAAATCCGAAGAATTATTGCTGGCCGTGTTTCCTATTCGCTTGACCGTGTTTCCTAGTTATTCAGCCGTGATCCGTAGACGGAAGGGAAAATCCAAAGTACAAATGCTGGCCATGTTTCCTAGTCGCGTGACTGTGATTCCTAGTCATTCAGCCGTGTTTCCTAGTCGGAAGGGGAAAATCAAAGAAATATTGCTGGCCGTGTTTCACGGTCGAGCGACCGTGTTTCCTAGTTATTTAGCCGTATTCGTAGCCGGAAGGGAAAATCCAAAGTACAAATGCCGGCCGTGCTTCACGGTCGGAAGGGGAAACACGGCTAAACGACTAGGAATCACAGTCACGCGACTAAGGTACACGGTCGTTCGACCGCGAAACACGGTCAGCAATATTCCTTCGGATTTTCTCTTCCGACTAGGAAACACGGCTGAATGACTAGAAAATACGGTCAAGCGACTAGGAAATATAATCGGCCGACTAGGAAACCCCCTTGATCGACTGGGTTTTTGAGTGGGTTTCACCGGTGAGTCCCTGTTATTTGACTAGGGTTCACCGGTGAAACCCCAGTAGGATTCCCAGTAGGAAACCCAGTCGATTTTTTTAAACAGGGAAGGATATCAAAAATGGTTGCCATAGAGAATATCTCATCGATTCTCATTGATTCTCATCGATTCTCATAGGCCCAATGAGCACTTATAAAGATTTGCGAGTGAACACGTTGAAAACAGTTGCTAAGGAAATAACTAACGGATTTTGCTGAAAATTGAATTTGGCCGAGATTTTGCGGAGAGTTCAGCCTGTACTATCGAGAATTCAGTAGTACAGATAGAACAGGTGATACGGTGGAAAAAAAAATTTTCATTCACCGATGCTCCCCCCAACTGAATCTGCAGCAGAGCAGCACTGCTTCAGGGTTCATTACCAAGTTCAACAGTGGCTTGGTAATGAACTAAATCCTGAAGCCTGAGGTTGGGAGCTTCGGAACAACGGTTTAGAGCCCATTTAAACCGTAGATTTACTGTTATTGGAACATTTATTGAAAAATATTTGTTGCAAATTAAGAAAAGACTCAAAATGAGCATCTGTTCTTCTTCTATCATATGAAACTTTTGAATTTCGAATGGATAGAAAAACCGCGCTGCAGTTGCATTTTCTTACGAGGTAATTTTTACGAAAAAATTTTAAAAATTTCTAAAAGTTGATAAAATTGATAAAATCGATATTTTTCTGCGGGGGATCGATAGTTAGTATCTATAAGAGTACGTAAAAAAATTGGCAGGTTTCTGAGAGGCTCATAAAATACTCAATTACAGTTGTAAAAGTAAGCGATATTTAGAAACTGACTAAATTAAAAAATAGATTGTGGAAAAACTATTGGAGATATCGAGATGAAATTTTTTTTGTATCTTCATTACTTTATTAGTTACTTTCATTAATAATCTCATTATCGGAGGTATGATTTGAAAACTTGAAAAAAAATCACAAAAAATGGCTTGCTTTTTGGGGTTATTTTTCCGTTTCCACCAATTTTGCAACAATAATATTCGAGATTAGTATTTCGGAATACTCAATCCTCATGCAAAATTTTATAACGAAACATTTTTTCCCCTTGCATTTGACTCTAGGATTGATAATTTCCATTCTATCTCAAAAGTAAAAGAGAAAAATGCTCAATTTGTTAACATTATCATAAATAAAAAATAAAGCCATACTTTTCATTTGTCCACGTATGTCTCATATCATTCTAAATCATTTTCCGAAGGAAATAAAAAAAATTCCAGAGAGGGGGTATGAAAAGACCGAGATAGAAAAATTCTTGACAGATGAGCCCTGGACTAATATATATTCATGCATGGATGTCTGTACATCGTGGACGTATAACAAACATTTTTTTTGGTACGAAGTTGAATGTATAAGGATAAAAGTGGTTCTTAATTGTCAATATTTCATGAAAGAATACTTTCTACCCTAGAAATTAGATCCCATCAACTGCTCAGTGAATTATCCAGTACGATAGGTATTGAGTTCGTCTTCAAGATACCGTTCGCAGAATTTTTAGAATTCCAAGTTTATCATAGTCAAATTCGAAACGAAATCGTAGAGGGTGGCGCATTAGCTGCAGTTACCTTACACATGCCTATAAAAACACAACATTTATTTCTCAAATATTAATGTTTTAAACTCAGTCTCTCAGTTCATAATCACATATTGAGATCGATTAAATCACTCGAAATAGATAGTAATACTAGTATTATAGAATTAGCAGTGTGAGAGGAGCATGTTGTCAGTTTAGGTAAATTGGCAAACTATGAATATCTCCTCATTCATGCAATGGGAAAAAATATAGCTGATTGAAATTTGTGTGCATTATCACAAAACATATTTGTCCTGAGTACCAGATGTCCAGCGCTGTTTGTAGAGACATTAGGTGGTTGAAAAAAAATTTTCTGATCGAAAAAAAAAATTGTTCAGAGAATTTTGTTTTTCTTCAAATCTAGATCGTAATCAGTGATTGTTAATAATGTGTTACGTAAAGTTTTACAACCTCTATAATTCTGCGAAAAATTTTTTGTGAAGAGTCAAGTCGTTTTTTTAAATATGATTTATTGTCATGTTATCCAATGGGAGGTAAGTTGGCAGAGACTTTTAGGGGCATGTTTGCATACTGCGTAAAATCTATTTTATTTCAGAATTGGACCCAGCTGCGTATTGAGCATGAATATTATTGTAAGACTCTAATGAACTAAGTATCTTCTAATCATAATGAGAAGAATTATTGAAATGAATCTCACTCACGATCAGGACATTACACCACCAAAACACATTAAAGGCATATTTGAGTGATGAAAATCGACTCATTTTCTTTGTTCCACTAAGATATAAAATTCAAGCAGAATTTTGAACCGAATGTTTCCCACAATTCCCATGCTTTTCTCAACGTTTTCGATGAACAATTTCGTATTTCACAAGCAGAGTCGTCAGTAAAATTTGCATGGAATGAATTCGCATGTAAAAATTTTATTGTAGGTAGATCTTATCGGAAATTGTGAAATAACGGGTTCACAGTGTTAACCGTAGCAAGTATATTCAAATTTAAGAATATTTGACTACATTCAAATTTAAGAATGAAGATAATCCTCCTGGCTCTCTAGCATTTCCCTGGTGGTTCAAATCTATCCTGGGAAGCGCAAATTTTATCTCTCGCAATCTCTATTTTCGATAATTTGGATAGAGCTTGATGAATCGATATTTATAGTTCAAACTCGTGAACGTGAAAAATCAATTTCCATTTCAGATTGTTGGTTTCTGATAGTTAACATAAACTATGTTATTGTTAATATTGTCAATATGGTTCAACTTTCATGATTGAAAGTACGTATCAGTCAGTAAGGAATAGCGAATCAAGTATGCTCAGTCACGTACAGTATTTAGTTGAAATTAATATTTCTCATTTCTACCACTTGAAACAAGTGTTTGATACTTGAAGAGTATTCTCTGACACCTCTCGTGTGATGATCTCACAGTTTCACAGATCAAAATCGATCCGGCCTATCCTGAGTCGAACTGTAGAAAAAGTCTTGTGAGGCTCTCGCATTATCTCTAAAAACAGAGAGACATCAGAATCCTTCAATAAGCGAAGATCACTGATAGTTTCTCAGTGGCTTCATATAATTTATTAATAACCATGTATCTAGACATAAAATATTGCTGAAAAGTTCATTTATGAGAATCATTACAAAAGATGTGTATACTTATCCATATGTATGTAATTTCGTATTCGTTTTAGGATGGAGATTTGTTTGATGCAATTGCTACAGTTACCAAATTCTCAGAAACTGATGCAAGCACTATGATAAGTCATTTGTGTTACGCCATCGCTTATCTACATTCTCACAATATTGTGCATAGAGATATTAAGCCTGAGAATCTCCTGGTTCAGATGGATGGGAAACGCATTGTTTGTTTGAAACTTGCTGATTTTGGACTTGCTCAAACTGTCCAAGAGCCTCTGTTTACTATTTGTGGTACACCAACTTATGTTGCTCCAGAAATACTTGCAGAAGTCGGATATGGACTCAAGGTACGATTAATCCCTCAGATAATTATACGTGACATGATTTTGGTAATTATTATTAAATACCGACTAAAATCATTCAAATAAAGGGAGGAAGCAGTTCTCACAAAGAAGATAAACTCTCTCTCTCTCTCTCTCTCTCTCTCTCTCTCTCTCTCTCTGCGACGTCAGGTGTGAGCTGGCGAAGCTCTGTTCGTTCGCGTGATTTACCGAGTTTTCTGACGAGTGAAAGTAAGAATTCGATGCAAAATACAGTTCAATTCGAACTTCAATTTGTTTCAGAAATAGTTTAAAGTAAGATTCAACTCAAAGTTCAAAATGGCTCAAAAATGGTTCAAGGTGCTATTCGATTCGATATGAAATAAAGTTCAATTTGAATTTCAATGTGTTTCAAAAATAGTTCAATTTCAAAATGTCTCAAAAATAGTTCAAAGTATAAGATTCAATTCAAATTTCAAAATGGCTCAAAAGAAGTTCAAGGTGCTATTCGATTTGATATGAAATGGAGTTCAATTCGAATTTCAAAATGTTTCAAAAATAGTACACAATGTCTCAAAAAAAAATAGTTCAATCCAACGCATTTCAAAAAGGACGATTTGTAACCCAAAACAAAAGTTTAATTTAAAGAATAATTTCTACGCCTTGACTTATGTCAACTTACGGGCGTAACTTAATTTCACGGTTCTACTCGAAAATTCCGCCAGACGATTCGGAGTCTCGGTATTACCGATTTCGGACCCCGTCTCGTTTTAATCTAAAGGGTAATCACTCCGCATCTGTGTTCTATAACACAGCCGGACCAATTACTTCTACTTTTGTTCCTACTGCTCAGTCCGCATGACACTAAGGTCCCGTACTGAGCGCAAAAAGAAAGGTAAAGATTTTGTCTATACCGAGTTCAGTATACACATCTCGGCCCGTAGTCCACAACGAAAGAGTTGCGTACTCCAGTAGACGAAATGATAGAGTTTACAGAAAATATGAAAATCTCAGAGAGAAATAGGAACACTCACTGTTGATTCAATCCTTTATTTGCTGATCCAAATTCGGCGACGCAGGCCGTTACAACTTATTGTAGGTGGCTTGGAGATCCTGGTGGAGACTGGGTTCTGGACGACGGCGACTAAGGCCTGAGGGTTGAAGAAGAAAAAGGAGGGGACCAAGGCCTGTAACAGCGGCACGTAGGCCGAGCGAGCAAAGGAGACCAAGTCGTCCTTCTCAGTCCCACTACCTTTGAAAGGCGCGTGACTGTGCTGCCTCGCTCAGCTGCGTTGCCTTTTTTATATGGGTTTTGGGCCATAAGGACCCATGAGAGTAAGCGAGACGGCACTATCGGATCTCTCACTTACTCCTATGCAAAGCATACATCCCTTGCATGTGAGCGAGAGAGAGCCTGTATCCTATCTTTCTCACTCCTACGCAATCCATATATCCCGAGCATTGGTGCGTGAGAGAGCGCAAGAGGGTTTTCCTGCCCCACTCTCGTCTCATTCTTCCGCCCTCCGGTCACGACACCCCAATGACCTCTTACCTACCATACCAATTCTCCAATGATCGGTTATCAACTGCAGGACTCAGTCTCCATTGGTTCCTCAGATTTGGGGAAAGCCCGAAGGAGACGCCTTTTCCGCTCCCCAAACCACCCGCACATGTTATCATCCTTAGACTAAGTGGTGGGAGAAATCTTCGCGCTACTTATGACTACGTGCATATTGCATCTATACCCGTAGGTTATTCGCGTATAAATCTACTTGTTGATGTGCGCAGAATCGCGAGTCGACCCGTGTGATTCAGGTTTGCGCGCTATCCACTTTGCAACTATCGCATGATTACAGCGTATCTTAAACTTAAATCTCTGATCAATATAAGATTTAATTTTTGAATATAAATAAATATTCAAACGCAAACTCGCTATTACATCTATTTAATTCATTCATATTCATTCTTGCAAACTTATATTTCGATTTGAGATGAAAATTCATTGTTATAAGTTAAAAACTGATCCAAAACCATGTCTTGTGTGGTCTCTATTGAAAGAGCTGAAAATTTGTAACTAATAATCATAAGGTCGCGGTCTCGTGAAATGAAAATTCAAACGTTAAATTATGAAAACCCGAAATATTCGTTTCGACTTTCCCGGAGATATATATATATATATAGTTATAGCGGCGCGTGAACGGGAAGCGAGCGCCGATTTTATGACCCCCGTCGAAGGACGATAGAGGGACCTCGCGCGGCGTCTAGACCGGTAGCGCGCCACATGGCTGGATTGGCCGCGCACTTGCTGCTTAAACTGCGCTCTCGCCCTTTACACCTTACACTCATTCATACAATACGAACAAACAAAAAATAATCATTGTATTATCTATACGACCCGTGACTTCACACCTCACTCTCCCTTTCCCTCTCTCTCTCCTTTCTTGTTTGCGCACTCAAAATGCGCAAACAAGAAAGGTGAGGGGCTATGTAATAATTGCGAGAACGGTAGCAGAAAGCCACCCGCTCATATTGTCCTTCCCATCCGCCAACTCGCGCAAGAGAGTGTTGCCGGCGGTTCTCCCCGCTCCGCGCGCGCTCTCCGGCTCCAAGCAGGCCAGGCGTTGTAACACGCGGGGTCCCTCCTGCGCTCATCAACGCCGGCTGTAACGCGCGCGGCGCCCCGCAAATTACAGATTAATGAGAAATGACCGTAACACGATTGGCGGTGGGGTTGCACTATACGTCCGGGATTTTTACAAGGTTGAACTACTAGCTCCGTCGAATACCACTGGACCAGGTAAGCCCGGCATACCTGAGTACCTTTTTTGCTCATTGCAGAGCGGCAACTCCTAACCAATTCTTGCCGCGGTCATCTACAAGCCTCCACAGATTGCCTTTACAAAAAATCCTTCGCTGATTAATGACTTGAAAGCACACTGCTTTGACTTCAGCCACAAATTTGTGATGGGGGATCTGAACTCCGATCTTCTTTCAGACAGTGATGATTCAAATTTGTTCCCAAATTAACAGATGAATTGTCGTTGCGTCTGATCCAGCATGAGGCTACGCATATGACACCTCTACGTCTCGCACATGGATTGACGTCAAGCTGGTAGACGACAATGACATAATCACGGACGAACGTAACTTTCCAGCTCCCTTTCGAAGCTTCCCTTTCAACATCACATTATTGATGTTGAACTCAACATTCAACAACCCAGGAAGAGGTCGGGCTCCTGCAATTACAGAAATTTCAAAGGTATTCGGCAGGAAAACCTGGTCTCTACCTTGAAACTATGTGATTGGGGGCTGCTCAACCATGAAGACGTAGACGACATCGACTCTGCACTTGACTGTCTTAGCAGCAATCTCATGAAGGCCACTGATGAGCTGGCATCTCTTAAAGAGCTTAAGCCCAGAAAGAATAGATTGCCGAGAATTGATGCTGAGTTAACACTGCTGTACAAAAAAACGGACGCGACTTTCAAACGCTACACTAGGACAGGGGACGGGAACCTGCTCGTCGAATTGCAGAGGCTGCTTTCCGATAGCAAAACGACTCAGGCCCGTACAGAGTTTCTCTCGAGTAAGATGTCAGAGGCACTCCACACTAGCACAGTTTGGAAAGAATTGCCCAACCTTCATCTTCTACATAAGCAAACGGAGGACTTGAATGGGATCACGCCGAAGGATCTGAACACCCACTTCGCTAAGATGTCCATCTCGCACAATGAGAGTGATTCCGTCTAACGGGATATCATCTCTTCTGCTTCCTAGGAAGACGGCTTTCGTTTCCAGAAAATTAATATTAATGATGTTATAATGTAATGGATTATAGGATTAATATGGATTAATGGAAATAGGTAAAATGGGAATCTGTAACAATACGATCGGACCTTAATCGTACAGATTCAAGCGATCGAATTTGATCGTGTATATAGGTGATATTGCGAGAAAATGAATTCATGCTCCAGGGATGTGGAGAGCTGCCGTCTTCCAGGTAGCGTAGATGGTGACGCAACTGACCGGAGATCAGGAGATCGCTGGTTCAAATCCAGTCCGGGGAGCGTGAAAATTTTTTTTCTCGCAATATCACTTTGGGATAGTCCACCAAGCCAGAATTGATTCGTCCTTTGAAATATGTGGACGTTAAAAAATAATTATTTGCAAATATTACCAACACCATCGTGTATTGTATTGGATCGATTGATCTGTCCGTACCTCTAAAACAAATTGCTGTGCGTCACAGTCTTCTTTATGGATTCTTATTTTAGGGAACATGTCTTGTATATTGGATGTTAGTACGTAAGCAAATTGACGGAATCGCACGAGTACGCCGAATAATGAATTATATTAAATAGATCTGGCCTCGTGAGAATTAAATCATTGAAACTTGTTACTAATGTCTTGGCGGCTGCGTCAAAAACTTACTGTACATATGTGGTAAATATTGGCCAGTAGGAATTTCCGAAACTTTTATCGCGAATCCATTTTCGAATAGTCGATTCATTTTCCGATAGTACAATGAGGCGTATTCTGGATCCCGATCTAGTTTCATCTCAAGTGAAGTTAATCTATCTAATGCTGTATAACGACCGTCGTTAATTATTCCGTTGTCATTTTCCAGAGTAGACCCAACTCCCACGAACTCTTTATCATCATCTAAATTGTCACTAGTTCACATGTTATCTGAAATTCAATAGTATACGATAAATAGATTCTTCAGCTACAGATGTCTAAAACTCCTCATCAACATGTCTCACTCATCGTAAAGTACTGTCAATTGATATATTCCATTAGGGCACACTTCTCAACATTACAAACAATGGTATTTAATCACACGCATTACTGAGTTGCGAAGAGAGAAATAAGTTTTGAAAAACTGAAACATTTTCGAGTAGAAATTTTGTCAAATCAACTTGTATTTTGAAACGAGCTCTTTCGGAATAATTAATGATTGCATCATCACCTCCTATACCTTTTACTTCCATATTTATTTGAACTCGAATTTCTCCAACTTCTTCAATGATTTTCGAATCAATCAACGATGCTGTGACTCCATCATCATCTGAGGCATATGGGGCCTTTCGCCTCAATCTTCCCAGTGCTACGCGCGAGCGGCAAAACATGCAGTTTTCAACTCGTGTTTACGATGTCAATCTGTACCTGAGAGAATAATTCAATAGGCCATTTCAATGTAGATTTTCCTCAGCTTTCTAACGGTATAATTAGTTTTTTGGAAATATCCCATTTTCATCCCGAAAAAATAGAAAACATCTCATATCTCAAAAAGAATATTTTTAATATTCTTTTTAATAATTCCAATCAGAAGCTGACAATTTTTTACGTAGGAAAAGATCTTTTCCAAAGAGTGCTTGACCGATTTTCTCAGAGAAATAGGACCTCGAAGTGTAGACGCAGCGGTACTTCAGCGCGCGGCCCGCGCGAACCAAAATAAAGCTGTTTTCAAATCTCCTCAACGAAACTAAAATGGATCTGGAAAAATTTTTCAATGAGCTATTTCGATGTAATTTTCACCCAGCT
This sequence comes from Aphelinus atriplicis, assembly GCA_020882685.1. Classification (NCBI taxonomy): domain Eukaryota; kingdom Metazoa; phylum Arthropoda; class Insecta; order Hymenoptera; family Aphelinidae; genus Aphelinus; species Aphelinus atriplicis. Next base: position 24,421,825 of record CM037073.1, on the reverse strand, counting down.
TTCCAATGGTAGCATAAGTTTTCCGAAAATTTTCAATTTCCATGCTGAAAAAATATGAAACATTGTATATCCCGAAAAGAGTACAATTTACGCAGATTGTGTTATTTGGGTTATTTAAAACTGATCGGAAAACTGATTATACCGTTGGAAAGCTGAGGAACATATATTGAGATGGCTTATTGAGTTATTTTTTCAGGTACATTTTTGCATCGTAAACACGATTTAAAAACGACATGTTTTGGCGTTCGCACGCAGCCCTGTGAGGATTGCGGCGAAACGCCCCATATATCGTTTTAGAACTGGAAGTTCTAACCACAAGTACTGGAATTATTTTCAATAATGTAAAGCTCTCGAGTCAATTTGAAGTGACAACGGAATCGACAGAAAAAACATATGGAGTTTTTTTCATATTCTTTTCAGAATTGCCTCTCTTCAAATGTAGAAGGTTATAATGCTCTCGTCCACATAGTTTACAAGGTGCTTTTCTATACTTGTCACTTATGTGCCCGTCATTGAAAGAATTGTAACATAGTCTATTTCTTCTCATTAATTTTAAACGTTCATTGACAGGAATATTTTTGAACTTTCGACAAAATTCCACCTTACGATTTGACTGCACACAAAAATAGCAATCTTGAGGTAAATTGCTCAGGTAGTTGTTTGAATTCATGAACATCCGCATTATAAACAGATATTCAATGGAGACGAGCATTTCGATTCAAACTATACGAACTGTCTCCTTTTCTACTTTCTGAATCTCGAGGTTCATCCCAAATTAAGCCTGCCGCTAAATGCTGTTCTGTCTGTATATAAAAACTAAGAGATTCTTCTAAGATCAGGTCAAAAATGAGCATCTGAAGTTGATAATAATTGTACATAACTCTTGATCATGGAATCAGGTAATTTCATCAAATTCTCTACTAATTTGGGACTATATAAATACCCAAGTCTATTATCGAGAAATTCCATCGCTGTAATAGCATTTTCTACTGAAAGTCTAGTAAATTTAGTATAATTATTGTTCTCTGTGTTGTCGTATCCCAAGTATGAGTCCTTCAGCGAAGAGAATATTGTTTTCGTGGGAAACACTCGCGACCCTGGTCGCTCACCGCTCTTGAACTCACCTTTCTAAATTTGTAGAGCCGACTGTAGATGGAAATGGATCATATACCGTGTGAACAGGTGATGGTGCTTCTGTAGGCCGATATCTCTTATAACATAAGGGATATGTTCCCTTATGAGGGGACACGCATGCTCCCGGAGTGCAAGGAAATGGATATTTCTCAAGAACAGGAACGTCTATGCTCGTTAGCGTGAGAAGAAATACGCATCACTTGTATAAGGAAATTACATGCAATATTCGAATGCTCAATAGGCTAAAAAACGTGTATTCCTTTAATATGAAAAATATCCTCATATACTGTGACGGTGTCCGTTAGTGTAAGGAATGTGTGTTTCCTTCGAAGTTATCATACTTGGAAGCAGGATTTCACGATGCGAGAAATGTTCAAGAAGACTAGGGGTTCGTGAGGCGGATCCCCAATGACGAATACTGTAAGATCGAAATTGTTTGGATTGAAGATTCAGAAGTAATACAACCCTTACGAAAATGTAGTTATTTGATCGAAGGGGAGAGAAGGGGTTCTGAGTAGCGAGAATGTGAGCATCTGATTTATGGGAAAATGTATGTCTAAATATACACTGAGAGAAATAGGGAGCAGTGTCTGCTCCCCAACGGGGAGCAAATAGACTCTCGTTGCCGGGGAGCAAAATTCGCTCCGTCAGGGGAGCAGACGGAGGGGTCTGCACCGCACCGCGCGTGTATGACAGTTATATTTTATGGTTATGGCGAGATAGAAAAAAAGAGATAAACAAAACTGTGATATTGAAAAAAAAACATATGTATCACGAGGGTGCGCTCCTCGTATTTTCTGTTGGACGAGCTGACCCTGGACTCGAACGGAGTCCAGGTAGTCAGGGTACCCGATGACGGTGTTCCACGGGTGCTCCTGGTATTTTTGGTTGTAGTATCTGACCCTGGATGTCCAGGTGGTCAGGGTCGCCGATGACGATGTTCCAAGGGTGCGCTCCAGGTATTTTTGCTTGGGGAAGCTCACCCTGGACCCGAACGATGTCCAGGTAGTCAGAGTACCCGATGATGGTGTTCCACGGGTGCTCTCCTGGTATTTTTTTTTCGGAAGCTGACCCTGGGCCCAAATGATGTCCAGGTAGTTCGGGTCAGATTCCCCAAGCAAAAGTAGCCGGAGTTGGCCCTTGGATCACCGTCAACGGGTACCCTGACTACCTGGACACCGTTCGGATCCAGAGTCATCTTCTCCAACGAAAAATACCTGGAGCGCCCCATTGGAACAGCGTCATTGGGTACCCTGACTACCTGGACATCTGGATCATCATCACCTGGACAGAAAGTGCTCCCCCTGCGGAGTTGCCAGTGCTCCCGATTTCTCTCAGTGTATTGAAACCTCAGTATCTTTCACATTGGCAACTAGTATAAGAATATACAAGTTGTATCGAACTAAAATTCGGTCGCAGAGTTATAACTGAATCAATTCCGAAGCCTATGTTCGGTGAATATGACAGCTAAATTGGAATCGGTTGTAAGTATTGGTGGACGCAGCGTCGAGAAGAGAAGTCATGGGTAGCGCTGAGTGGAGAGTTTCGCCGGCGGCGGCCATTGTTTCTGAGGCGAGTGCGAGTGCAGCTGCTGGTTCGTGGAACCGTTGAAATTATGACTCTGAAGTTTCTGTCGTTGAATCAACAAAAACTCAAAAGCGTAATGCCGGGAATTTTTTTTTCCAAAAAAACATTTTCAATTACGAGAGTCGAATAGTAGGTATTTGGTTATGCTCCGACCATCGGAACCAGTCCAAAAGTGAATTATGAGAATAAAAAACAGATAAATCGCTATAAAAAGTTAGGTATTTGATAGTGCCGGATTTATCCGGGACAATACTGCTGATGACCTGAGATGACGAGAACTAGTTTAGTTTTCTTCTTTCCGGTTAATCAGTCTTTTTGGCATTAAATATTCAATGAGAATTATTGAATTCAATAATTTCGTCGCGTGATGGAGCATAAATCAGCGCGTTTGTTGACATGCATACATAGTCTTACGCTAGACGTAGTAGAGATTTGTTATTTTTGAGTGGGATCACGACAACAAGAGCCACGGTCCGTACTGAGAATCAGGCTTACATACAGAGTAAGAGAGGGGGGTCGAGTACTGTCGTTCAAATCTATCAGCAGTTTGGCTTATACCATTGCCGAAATCATAACTGTATAGAGCAAGTGGCAAGTTTTTCTAATCAGTTCAATATTTTAATGTGTTTCTTGTTTCGAGTATTTCCACATTCTCAAAGTCACAACTCCAATCGCAAAAATTTGGACTCATAGTTATTCTTTCACTATAAGTAGTGCTTTTATTCATATATATATATATATGAGCTTACATTTGAATTCGCCTTTTTATTATTACTAGGGATCAGTTTTACTATATTCCAGGAATCGCCACTTTTCATTCAAAATTTAAGGTTTGAAGAAACGGATAATCTCCATGAATCACACAAGACACTCCGAAAATTGATCAAGAAATCCAGAACAACAGAGGAAAAATTTCAAGTACTTTTGATTCTTGCTCATGCCTCAATTTTGTATTTTGAAATCTGATGTATTATTAAATATTCATTTATCCGGAATTAATTCATGCTCTACGGCTGAATTCAAAACGGCATCCTCTTGATGTACTATTATTAATAAATGAGAGATATTATTTGAAGTTTATGAAATGATTTTTTTATTCAGTAATATTTTATACACATGAATATACAGTGTTAGAAACCCGCTTGGAAATTATATGATACCGTATGGAAGAGAAGAATATATTTATATTGAATTATATTCTTCAAGTTACCATGTTAGTGGGAATTGTACTGGAATGTCTTGGCAAAATGAACTGATATAATGATCGAATACAGAGTGCGATTGATTATATTTTCAGTAGCCTCTAAAAAGTATAAACGCTCTATTCAACTCTCGAAATCAACAGTTTTGCTTTCTGTGAAAAGTATCCGGCACTATCAATACCTTACTTTTTATCGCGTTTTTTATGTCTTTTATTCACTTTTGGATTGGTTCCGAAGGTCGGAGCACAAACAAACACCTACTATTCGACTCTCGTACTCAACAATTTTGCTTTCATCGAAAAAAAAATCCGGCACTATCAATACCTTACTTTTTAGCGCCATTTATTTGTTTTTTATTCACTTTTGGAGTGGTTCCGGCAGTCGGAGCACAACCAAATACCGACTATTCAACTCTCGTAATTGAGAATGTTTTTTTGAAAAAAAAAAAATTCCCGGCATTACACTTTTGAGTTTTTGTTGATTCAAGGACAGAAACTTCAGAGTCATTTGAAAATTTGTATTTGCGCGCGTTGGCGGGCGAAGCTCGGGGATCTCGAGCCGTAGAAGGCAGGCGATTACCGGTGTCGCGACGAAGGCAATTACTGGGTCTGAGGATCGGACGTGGCGGATCTTTCGTAGACGCAGCATAATTTCTAAGAGGGCAGCGCGTGTTAGTGGTGGCCGCGCGACGTATCGGCATCGCACGTACCGCGAGTTGATCGAAGATCGTGTTTAGAGTGTCGTGTTGGTGACGAGATTTGGAGGATCCGGATTGGGGTGGATTCAACGACGCGCGCGTGATAGTGGTGTTCTCGCCGCACACTGACGCCGCGTACCTTATTGGTCGTGCGGCCGTCATTGAAGCGACAACTCAAGGAGATTTGATTTCCTTCTTTTGACATAAGACTGGAAAGTCTTCTGAGCCACATAATCGTACAGTGAAGTTGTGAGCGCAGTATATGGGCTGAGATATCATCGAGATGAATTACGTTTCGACTATTCCCGGCATCGCGATACTCAATGTAGTTTGACAACCGCGGTGGAGCTCTCCACTCCCGAAGACAACAGGAGTTCGCGCAGGTCACATTTAAAACATGGAGAGCGGTAATGCGAGCGCAGTTCGGCGGGTAGGTTGTTCCACTGCCGCGGACCGGAAACCGTGAAGGCACTCTGGAGGTTTTTCGTTCGCGCACCGTAAACGAAGGGATCAAGATCTGACCAGCACCCTAGTCTACGGTTAACTGTTGAGTTGAGGCAGAGACCGTGACTGAGGTAGACCGTCTGACTCGTACGCAGCAAACTCGCCAGCAGCCGAAGCAGCACGTATCTATTTCGCGCTAATTAAGTAAGTATATGCTGCTCTATGTAGTGGGGTGACATGTGGGCGAATATGAGGGCCGCGTTTTTGCATCTGCTCAGTTTAGACGTGAGCTCAGCGGCGAGATCTGTAAAGGGCCCCGCGCAGTAATCAAACAGGGGAGGAAACAAGCGCTCAGATCAGAGTAAGCTTGAAGGCCCGGAATAGAAACCAACAGTTTTCCCTGATTTAAGCTAGCGATGCGAAACTCTTCTTGGTGGTAATGATAGATTGTGGTCTCCAGGTAAGGGTGCTATCAAATATTATTTCCATGCTCGATTTCCTCGGTAGTGTTGATGGCGACACTGTCAACTCGGATCTCCGGCAATAGCGTGTCGCGGAAACGGCTCATGAAGCCCGGCGAACCAAACCATGTCACCTGGGTTTTTTTTGGCATTTATTATTGACGACCAAAACCGTCAATTTTACATCACGATTTCGTTGCAAAATTGCATGCATGTAATTGAGTCATAAATGGGTCTCATACATTATTTCTCATGTATTTTTGTCTGCAGAATCCCAATCTGTGATCAAAATTGAGAAATTTCGCCTTTCAAAAAAAATATGGCCGTTTTTTTGCGAAAAAATAGCAAAAAATCTGTCATTCCCAATGTTTACGACTTTTTTCCAGACATAAAACGCGACAATATATGAAGTTGCGTTCGACCATCGGTGCAAAAAAAATACTAAAGTTTAATGAGTAATTTTAATAAGTACGATTCTTCGTTCAAAATGGCGGCTACAGGGCCAAAACCACATAAACGTCACTGTAAATCTTTACCATTTTTTTCTCGAAAACTATTGACTTTAATAAAAATTTTCCGGAAATTAAAATGTCTTAGGATTAATGAAAGAATACTAGAGAATTTTTCCAGAATGATTTTGAGGAAAAATTCGATTATTTCGATTTTCCCGATTTTTGAGAAAAAAAAAATTGCCAAAAATTCTGAGAAAATTTTCTAGTATTCTTTGATTGATTCTATGAAATTTTTATTCCTTATGAATTTATATGAAAGTTCATGGTTTTTGGAAAAAACAGATTTTAACAGATTTTAGCACAAAAACTTTACTTTTTTTTTTGAAAAACCATGAACTTTCATAAAAATTTATGAAAAAGAAACGTCTTAGAATCGATCATAAATGAAATTTTTTTTTCAAAAATCGGAAAAATCGAAATTATTAAAATTTTCCTCAAAATCACTGGAGAATTTTTCTAATATTCTTTCATCAATCCTGAGGATCAATCCTGTGTTCCTGTTAACAGTCTTTGAACAATCAAATAAAGGAGCCCTTCGACGACTGGAATTTCCCAAATACAAACTATAATTATTACTATCATTATAATAGACGTAATTAGTATTATATATGCATAATATTGTAGAAAGGTAACAATAATGAATTAAAACGTGGAACAAAATCTTGAATAACTGATTTAAAATTACTTCTCCGTATGAGTCCGCATGAGGAAAAATATTTCTTGATTGGATTTTGGTCTCCAATAAATCACATGAAATTAATTCTATTCATCTACAGTTATGCTAGAGCAAATGAAAGAGACGAGCTAACGATAGCGAGAGAGTGATACTGGCTATACTGAAATACGATTAAAAGGTATCGAATAGATCTGAATTATTGCCATTGAAATAATTACTTGGCAAACTTCGTAAGTCGATTCGAATATATTTCAATGAACTTCTCTCATATATTCTAATTTATTCTTAGTTTATCCACTTGTTACACCGAATCGTTAAAGTTGAAATTCAGAATCGTGATCCAGAACGCTTAAATTTTCCCACCTTTCCTATTGAAATAATTCTTGATTGCCTCTTCTGGTTGAATAATTCATTTATACACATGTCCCTGCCTTATATATTGATATTTGAATGTCTCCTTCAACCTAACATCGTAATTAATCTTGATCATTCCCAACGAGTGTGAATTGCCGTGCAAACATGGTATGCTTATCCGTTGAGCTGCCATGCAAATATGGTACGCTTGTCGGTAACGCTGCGTTATGCCCAACTATCCTTAGTTCGTACGTTTATGCTTCAACGAGAAGAGAGAGAGAGAGAGAGAGAGAGAGAGAGAGAGAGAGAGAGAGAGAGAGAGAGAGAGAGAGAGAGAGAAGGAGAGAGAGTCTCTCTCTCCTCACGCTCGAGCGCATGCTTCCAATCTTGGCCGGCAGAGGCACGTGCACACTCTGGTCCCTCGATGCGGTCCGTACCCTACTGCTGCTGTTATATGTTGTAATATTCTCGGTTGATCAAAATTTCTTTCTTTTCAAAATCTCTAATTTTTCAAATTCCTCAAAATTTCCAAATTTCCCAAATTAAAATTTTCCAGATTTAAAAAATTTTTAATTTTTCAAAATTCAAAATTTCTCTATATTTTTGGATATTTCGAAATCTTTGAATCTCCAGAAACTTCTGAATCTTGTGGGCCTTTGCTTTTTTATTCTCTTCATTAATGTGTGACGTCGGGATTTATTGACGCGGCGCGCGCGCTTAGATCGCGTATTTCAAACCAAGACTTTCGTCTTATAGTTTGGGTTAACCGGAAAAAACACAAGAAATTACACTTCCGTACGGGTGACTCGTTCGCGGAATAGAATTGAATTATAAATGAACAAATGCAAAAACAAGAAAGAAGAAATAGAATATAGAGAAGTGCTTTTACCGCGTGAGTTTACAAAAGGCCTACCTAGCTACGCCTCGGAATGGATCCGTTCAACACGATCTCGAAGCACGAGAGGTGTCAAACCCATTCGGGGTTAAGGAAAAGATCTCAGGGGCAGAGAAGTCGTGGTGGTGACTTCACCAAACCAATACCGCCAGGTGCGAACACTTGAGGGTGTGGTTAAGAAAGAATATACAATTTAAGAAAAACTCACTTTTTTTGAATAATGGTTTATTTGTCCAATATTTGTTTTCTCGGTCCTCGAGGAAACTTCCAGTCGAAACGTGACGAACCAACGGGCCAAGCCCAACGGGTACCAAGCCCGAAAAAAACAAACACTCCAAGAGTGTTGAGCGGTGAGCTGCGACTGCGGCAGAACTGTTCGTTTCCTCGGAGGTCCGTACATTTATGTGTTTGCATCTGAGGGCGGAGTTTTGAGGACAAACCCACAAATTTCTCCTCGGACCAATCAGATTTATAGTTAAGAATTAAAGCCTAGATTAATAAAATAACTTAACAATTACTTAGCTAAAGATACTAGAGATGGATCGCACAAGTCGCGCCATCCGCGTTGATAATATTCGCAAGCTGAAGGCAGTTTTTATAATTGAATTCGCAGTTTTGCGAATATCATGGCGAATTATCATCTAAGGTTGAATCTAATAATATTTCCTTAAAATATACATTATTATTATCCTATATATCGAATTTCATCTGATTTGGATAACAATAAGTTATTATAAATTGATTTTGAAAGTTGAATGCATTTTCTCAAGAACTATCGCGAATTGTGAAAGAACTATTCAATATTTTTGATTTCTGTGAACACAGATTGAATCGTTATTATATTTCGAACAATAAACTATTTAGGTGTAAATCTGTATTCATTGTTTAAACTATTCAAATTAACGAAACACGGTCGAAATTTAGTAAATTGCGCGTATCAGTTCAATGAATTGTTCGAATCAAATGAAATTTGGTATATAGGTTCAATATAAGGAGATACTTATTGTTTATCTTTATTCATAAACATTGCTATAAATTGATCGCAAAAACTATTGCATTTCTGAAGTTCTAGAGTTGAAATTTATATGGTTAAAAAGGTCTCGGAATTTTAGGAAAGTAGCCGCTTTGAAATGATTTGATTTAAAATAATAATTGTCAAATTTTGCTAAAATATTGGATTTTAAGAGTATTTGATACGGAATTTTGAATTTTTCTGGAAGCTGATGATTCCTATGTATCCCCACTAGATATATAGTAGAGGGGCGATCTCGCGGGAAATTGACCTATACGGAGGTTTTTCATGTACTTGAAGAGGGAGAGACGCATATCAGTTATGCGTGATTGGTGCACTTTTCTGGAAGATGGGGGAAATTCATTTCCCATGCTTTCGTATAGCGTAGGAGTTTGGTGGTGGAAGGTTAACGCACCCACGCGGACGAGTTCTTATCCCAATTAGAATTTCGGGCGCCCGAGCGAGCCTCTTTATCTAACGCACAGCTGCATGCTCTTACGGAAGCTATTTGTTAACACGGTTACCTTATCATAGATGTACGACACGAGAGAAGCGTCTCACCTCGCTTCTATGTTTGTTTTTCGTGCGTTTCAATCAGTGGCGCATCCGCTATACAGTTATGGATACATGACATGATAGTCCACTTGAAAAAAACACGAGTGCGCACGCGACGTTACAAATGATTTGAAATTCTGCATCATCTACGCTGGATCCTTGTTATTCCCGGATAATCTAAAGTTGCTCACGATGTTAAAGTCAATTGTTAATGCCATGAAATTGCAGAGTGGCCACAATGTGGCCTATTCTTGGTGACCTACCGCACTCGCGACCGTTCGAGCCACCACCGCAATCGTCTCGATTGTGTGCCGCAGCTAGTGGTGGACTGCAGCTTGCTTTTTGTGTCTCTCGGTGCGGTCCGTACCTTACGGGAGCTGTGGACTGCGCACCGCGTATGCGCCAGTTCAAAATTTTCAGATTTGTCAAATATTCAAATTTGTCAAAATTTTAAAATGTGTCAAAATTTCCAAATTTTCCAAAATTTTCAAATTTGTTAAAATTTCCAAATTTTCCAAAATTTCCCAATTTGTTAAAATTTCCAAATTTTCCAAAATTTTCCAATTTGTTAAAATTTCCAAATTTTTTAAAAACGAAATTCTGAAATTTCTCAAATAACTCATTAACTGTTATGTTGATCATAATAGTCGGACGACTCCCTCTTTCTATAGACTCAAATTCCTGGTCTATCACGCTGGACAAAAATTATGATTTATATATCAAAAATATATGAATTAAACCAATGCAATGCTGGTGGACTCGCATGCACGCCTGTATTGCAGGGATTCGTTGGTGGTCTTATGGAATATTATGTATACTCCATGTATGAGGAGTGTAGACGCGGGGGAAAGAAAACACATGTGATCACACTAAACACATATGGGAACTTTATTGATGACTTTGTCACGCAGTACGCCGTCAGGTATATCCGGCGTGAGCTTGAAATGGAAAATGATGTCCGTTCCAATGATGCCGTACGGAACGTCGGCGATGTAAAAATTTTGCCCGGATTTTTCTTCCTGAACCAAGGTCCAAGTCGAGAGACTTGCGGCCAAAAGTTGATATCGTCGTTCCGTTGGCTGCAAAAAGAAAAATCCGCGAAGTATTTCTTCGTTCCGCATCAGTCGGTGGGATAAACGGAACATCGGTTCCCGTATCGAGGAGAAAGGTTGTGGCGAGTGAACCCTCAAAGATGAACAAGCGGCGAGGAACTAGGTTATTCGTTGCCTTATCGTCAACCGTCGCCACTGCTGCCGACGAGGCACCTAGTTTTCCGTAGTCGAAGGAGGGCTGCCCTTCCAAGTGCAGGGCTGAGTGCAACGGTGTACTTTAGTGCCAAATCGCCTGTGGTAAAAGCACAATTTTCCTTCAACTGCGGGAACACTTTCATACTGGGCAGCAGCGTTATTGTCCTGCTGATTGGCCTGCTGCTTCCCTCCAAAGCAAGTGCAGGAGTTTCAATGCGACCTCTTCTTGCGCAACTGCTTTAGCTCCTTATTGGTGCTCTTCATGCACTCCAGCAGTTGCACCAAGGCCTATTATCTACCACGTCCATGACAAAGCGGATGGTTTTGGAGAGCTTGTCATAAAGCAACGTACTCAAAAATACTTGCCCTCCCGCAAGCTGTTGCAGTCGGCTCCAGAGCTCCGATGGTCCACACCCCGCCGGATTTTCTTGCACAACGAGCTTGCGACACCTCTCCTTTTGCGAGGCGCAATAGTGTCGGAGGAGCGCTTCTTTGATCGCCTTATATTGTTATTGATCGGGAAGATCAACATATTTGCTGCGGAAGCGCAGGGCGTCATTTCTGATTAACGGAATGATGGCAAGAAATTTTTCTTGCTCATCTGTGATTTCAAGCTTTTTGAATTGTAATACAAGAAGCCAAAACCAGCCTCCCGGATCTTCAATATTAAAAGGTTCGATACGCACCCGATCAATTTGCGAAAATGCGCGTGACTCATGATGGGGCCGTTCGTCTTGCAGAATATTGGAAATTTGCGCTTGAGCGTCTGCCAGTCGAAATGCGCCGCGAGGCGTGGCATCAGGCGCGCTTGACTGCGCCATGCTAATATTCGTGGCTGATCGCGCGCCTGAGTTAACGGGTAGGCTCGGAAAACTGTTTGCGGGAGGTGAGGGAGCACTCTGTGGAGAGTGACCGTCCGCTGCGTGCGTCGGCGTTGACGAAGTGGGGGTCGCTGGAACGCCGGCTCCTGCTGCATAGTAGTAGGGCGCTTGCTGCGTCGGCGCATGGACCCAATGCACATCCATGTAGTAGGGGTATGCAAAAGTTTGCGGGGGAGGGATCCCCCCATGTGCTGCCGAATTTTGCGGGAAGCCGATGCTCAGGAAAGCGTGGCTTGGGTACGCGTGGCTTGGACACGCGTGGCCTGGAAACGCGTGGCTTGGGTACGCCGGCGTGTGGAAAACACCATGTTGTCCAAAGAGCGATACTCTCGTTATCGAGCCATTGCCTGACATGCTTGTTGGCGCAGAAGATGCGCTCGAGGATATAGCCAACGTGTTGAGCGCACTCATGCCAAGCACGTCAAATTGACTGCTTAAAAGTGCGGGGGCTGAGCTCGTCACTGCTGACGTCGTTGTAATACGCAGGGATGTGCTGGAGCTGGGGGCTGTCTCCATAAAACTGAAGGTTTGTTGCCCAGAACCAATTGTGGCTGTGCCAGGCGGGGTAGAAGTTACCACCGCGTGCGTACCTGCTGCTGCGCCGCTCGGACTCTGCTCCTGCGGGAGCGCGTCAGTCGGCGTTTCCGAGTTGTCGATCATTGTATGGCCGTCAGTCCCAGCGTTTTCAGTATCCGAAAGCTGCTGAGGCTCTTGTGGAGGCGTCCTGATAAGGCCGCAGCGATTGTTACTCGGCGGTGTGTATTGCAGTGGCATAGCGTCAGAGGATCTACCTCTCAGCGACGCCGACGCTTGAATTTTCGCGGCACATAACACAGACTATCATGCTCCACCATACGTATTCGTTTACCTGGTTGATATAGTAATCATAACACCTACGTTCGAGTTGCACCTACAGATATTAAAAGAGGTCCTCCGACGTCTACGAGTGGCTAACTCATACCCAACTGGGGAAAATGCCAGTTTGCACGTAAACAACTTCGTTATCTAGGCCATATTATCAACAAAGACGGACTACAGACGGATCCAGAAAAGACACAGGCAATAACCGAGCTGGAACCACCAGCAACCGTAAAAGAACTAAGAAGATTTCTCGGACTGATATCATGGAACAGAAGATTTATAAAAAACATTGCCAGCCTCGCATCCCCATTAAATAAACTACTGAAAAAGAAAGTAAAATTCGAATGAAAACAGGAACAAGACCAGTCATTCCGCGAGTTGAAAGAACGACTAACGGGAGCACCAATCCTCGCTTGCCCGGATTGGAATATCCAGTTCAAGTTACAAACCGATGCAAGCAAGGAAAGTTTAGGCGCAGTACTGACACAAGGCGAGAAGGATGACGAAAGAGTCATAGCGTACGCCAGCCGGACATTAAATAAATCCGAAAAAAATTACTCCGCCACAGAATTAGAATGCCTGGCAGTAAAATGGAGGATTTGAAAAATGCGACACTACCACGAAGGGTATCATTTTACAGTTATAACACATCATCAATCACTGAAATGGTTAGACTCAATAGACAGCCTGTCAGGTAGACTGGCAAGGTGGGCAATGGACATGAGCCAATGGGACTATAAGATCAAATATCGAAAAGGTAGCGAAAACACAGTCGCGGACGCGCTGTCTCGTCAACCGCTGGAAACATGCGTAATAAATCACCCAGCCGAATGCAAGTGGTATAACGATACTATCAAAGCAGTGAGAAAAAACCCTGAAAAACATCCAGAATACGGTATAAAAAATAATATATTACGGAGACACTGTCTACACTCTCTAGACCTTAAAGACAAAGATCGATCAGAAGAATGGAAAATTTGCGTACCGAACAATCTGCGAGACGAAGTGCTCAGAGAATCCCACGACGAGCCCACAGCGGGACATCTAGGAGTAGCAAAAACACTGGCACGTTTGTCACGTTTCTACTACTGGCCGGGGATGGCAAGAGACGGCACAAAATACGTAAGGAATTGCAAAAACTGTCAGCAACATAAAGTACAACAGAAAGCTCCGCCGGGCATGATACACACGACAAACGTAAATGAACCGTGGGAAATGGTATCAATCGATATCGTAGGACCCCTGCCACGCTCATCTACAGGGAATACGTCGCTTCTAGTCATGCAGGATCGCTTCACAAAATGGGTAGAACTAAAAGCAATGCGAAAAGCAATAACCAGTACAGTGACAAGGACGGTACAGAGTCAAATAATACTAACCCACGGATGCCCACGTACAATCGTCAGTGATAACGGCACTCAATTCACGAGCAAAGAATTCAGTGCAATGCTAAGAAAGTGCAAAATATCACATCGACGAACACCCATCTATACCCCCCAGTGCAATCCCGTGGAGAGGGTGAACAGAGTAATAAAGACCATGATAAAGCAATACATAGGAAAATCACAAAGGAAATGGGACCAGTATCTACCAGAGATCGCGTTCGCATACAATTCAGCACTCAATGACTCAATGGTTTCTCGCCGGCCTACCTTAACTACGGCTGATCCCACCAGAATCTCTGCATCAAAAGGTGGGAGACCGCCCAACACCCAGATTGGACGGTCGAATAAAATGCATAAAAGAAGCGATCGAATTAGCTAGAGCAAACATGGTCAAAAGCTTCGACAAATAACAACACTACTATAACTTACGGAGAAGACAGTGGGAACCAAGCATCAACGAAAAGGTCATGAAAAAGCGTCAAACCTCATCAAATAAAGATAAAACATACAACGCGAAACTGGACAAACTATATGACGAGCACACAGTCATACGGAAAGTTTCACCGGTCATTTTTGACCTACGAAATACACAGGGCAAGATAATACGTAACATACACGTGAAACATCTTAAGCCCTGCCTCGAAGCAAACACAACAAGGCTATACTCGACGCCGAGGACGCATGGAACGACATGATGGTAGGCACCGGCGAGTACGAGCCAGCCGGGGCGACATCCACACCAGCCGATTACGTCCCGACGTCGATCGCAGTCCTGGAGGAAAAGAAGGCAGCAGAAGCAGCCGTCACTCGCCAATATGGCTCAACAAAGCCACAGACGCCGCCCGCTCGACCATCCGTGACAAGCTCCTCTCCGCGCCGTGTCACCGTCCGGACCCAACAACTGCGGCGACTGGCGATCAGCAGCCGTATGAAGATCAAGACTACGCCAGTCGCCAGGAAAATAAAGGAAATTTCAATAACGGACACCGCTCTATGGAGGAAGAAAATGACGGCCCTCCAAGAACACGGCCGCCGGGTCCGGACGGAGATGGAGCCGAAGCCAAAACCACGAGTGGTGACCGACAAAACGGTAAGTTTTGCCATCCAGCGCGCAGCATCAGGCAAGCTGCTCAGTGTCGGCGCGATAGCCCCTCCCGTCAAAGTCACAGCAGCAGCATCAACAAACGCCGAATCGACGACGCCAGCCACGACGGCGCCAGTCGCGATGGCACCAGCAGCGACTAGCAGCACGCTTCCCCCACCACCGCAAGACATTCCGACCGGTACACCTGTATCAGTAGCGGCAGCAGCCGCACCAGAGCCAGCACAGCACGCAGCCCCTCTACCGCATACGCCAGCCGAGCCAGCAGTTCCAGCAAGGCAGCCAACAACAATCGGCGATGCCCCAAGTCCGATAGCGTTCCTACGGAACGTCGAGGACATCGAACGTCTGCCCAAACGCCAAGTCACCTTGCCGAATGGATAGACCATCCGGGTCCCGATCGGAGTACGACACTACCGAATATGGATGCAGGATGGAAAGTGGGCACTGCGGCTCACCCTGGATGGCTCCGTTCGGGGAGCACGATGGATTCCGCGAGGCACCGTAAGTTTAATTAAGTAATATTAACAAACAGAGTGACACTAGTAGTCTCACTCTCCGAAGTAAGAGGGGGGTGCAACGAGGTCCGTTGCAGTATGGCCGCCATACAGCCAAGTATGTCGGGCGCGAACTTACAGGCGCCAGACCGCCGGGCGCCCCTCTCCGCGAGCGCCAGCGCGCGCACACCCGAGCCGCCGCACCGCTCAAGCGGCTATATAAGGCCGCGCACCGCCCAACTCGGGGCAGTTCGACTCAGCGGACTCGAGGTACTCTCGAGCCAGCTGACCCGAAGCTCTCTCTACCTACTCCCGGGATAGCTAGTGAACCCACTCCTTCGAGCTCCGTCTAGTGCACGAGGTGCTCTCGGCAGCTGGACTCCTGATCCCCTCCGTACAGACGTGGCTCATGGGTGATCCATAGCCTCCACGACGGTCAGGGCTAGTGTACGAGGTGCTCTCGGCAACTAGCTACTTCGCCTTTCCCCCGTCACGACCCGGGCTCATAGGTGCTCCATAGCCTCCGCGCCGTGACCGCGCCCTCCCGACACAAACACTGAGTGTTCCAGGTTTGCCGCGATCACGACTCCGGTTTAGCTAACACTGGGTGCTCCAGGTTAGCCGCTGAGCGCGGTACGTCCTCCCGTAGAATATAATATTGTAAACGGACGTACCGATTGCCTCAATGATCCGAAACCCGCATAACCTAGAATTAAAGATAACATGTAATCTTCAGTTGTAATTCAACGAACGGTCAATTTCTGTCAACTGGAAAGCAACGAGCAGTTGCAGGACGCCGTCTTCTCGATTTATTACTCTAAATAAATACTTTGTAAAATTATCCGTTCTTTTATCATTCAAAGACCCTGCCTTATCATTCCAAAGAACCCCGGTTACATGGCGCCCGAACAGGTCGAATGATAAGAAGGGTAACTGATCGTTCGTTGACAACTAATTAAGAATTGTACAAGTTTATATGTATATTATTAATATGTAAGTGTAAAAAGCGTGTGTTTGGCATGAAAACATCGGCATTGGGCAATGAACCTCAACACTTGGTTTAACAGCCGTGTCACCCAGCTTGGCCCTTTCCAACATGTGGTTAGACCAGCAGGCTAAAGTTTATGTGTAGCGCACTCAAATGCAGCATCACTTGCTACGAGAGGTTAGATGCATTGCGATCATCAAGTGAGTGATGTAAAACGCTACTGCCAACATGTGGTTAAGCGTTTGTGATTTTATATGGTTCGGACTCGTTAAAAAAATGAGAAGAAATTGATTAAAAAGAAAGATACTCGTTTATTAAATACTACGAAGACTATTTACAATGATGTTACAATTATCGCGCAAGTATTGAATTCGCGGTCGCACGCAATACATGATGTTATATGTGCGGAGACGATCGTATTCTGATACGCGCTCTACCGATGCTCGCAAAAGAATGACCCCGTTAAGGATGAGCGGCCCTTTATATGGTCTAACGCACCAATGCATGGTATAGCGTTGACTCGTTTTTTCGCTTAATTATTTGCTAAATGCCGATGAACGTCACAGTGTGAACTCACACGCTGGTTCCCTAGGTGCTTATAATCGAGATATTTACATTCGCCCTCATGGTTCATTTTTTACGGAGTTCGCTAATTTTGATAATTTGTTAACACTAATTATGCATAAACTATTGTCACTACGTACGCGTATTCGCAGTCTATCAAAGTTTGAAAATAACACTAATTGCCTGATGTCAAGTTCTTTTTGTTCAGTTCAATAATTTATAACAATCAACTAATTGTTTATAACATCTTGGTGTCTTTATCCATGTTTAACAAAAACTCAACATTAGACAATCGAGGCATTAGTTCTCGTAATATATTCGCAAACAGTTTTGAATTTCATAATTAATCAACGTCACAATTCGTGTTAACATAATTAATCAATAAGCTGTTAATATTGTTTATTCACAATGTAATGATTCGATTCTCATTTTTCTATTCGCATTCAATTCTGGAGATTACGTACGAATATCTATTTTGACATTTTTGTAAAAAATATCATGTAAAAATAATTAACAATAAACAATTTGCGTTATTATATGATGCGTTACGATTCGTTCGTATATCTCCACATAAGGTTCTTGGTCTTACTTAGGCAGTCTCGAAATCAGCTTGGATCATGATTTTGCATAATAAATTACGTCATCAACGCTGTTAACAGATCGCGTAATTTGTTGGCTCATATTGCAGCTTCCCCAGTCTGTCTGGCTAAATCTCTCTCTTTCTATTGATCCCGTAACAATGCCGTCTCTGGCCGTATGTTCGCATAATTCGACTTCTTATATTTCTGAGCAACATTTCGGTATCATTGACTTTTTCATATTCTCACGTATACTTACACTTATATCTATATGTATATATTTCAAATTCAACCGATGATATGTGTATGCCGCGTCGCGTGTCTCCAGGCGCATATTCGCACGCATTCTTATACTAATACTTCCATGCTATTTCCAACCAACAATATATCTCAAAATTCATCATTGTTATTATATGCTAAGGACATTTGTTGCCCTTACAGTAGTCCTTTCGAGTATCGGTGTATCAGTGAGCTCCAATCGTAATTATCAACTGCCCACTTTTGCTGGCCGAGCTTCATTTTTTTTTTTTTTTGAGAATATCTTACTGCTGAAGATAAAGAGGATCATGCTTTTAGAGCCATATTCTAAAATATGTTATATTAACACACTGAGGAAGGTTCCGCTATTTGCAATTGCTGATATCATGTTTGTTTATAATGTGAATGCTAGTATGGTTAGTACGAATGATCGACCGAGATTTTTGCTGACTCGATGTCCCGGCGTTCTCAACGCCAATCGGTCATACAGCGGTGCTGACTTGCGATTCTGGCGGAGTTTCTCAACGCCGTTTCATTTTCATATTTTTTTCATATTTGAATTTGCAATATTTCATTCTATTTTGTGTAAGGTTCTTATTTTTTTCAGTCAAGAACCTTATCAACTTAGAATTGAGTGAGAATAGATGCATTCTTTTGCGCCTATACTTGTAATCGTTTCGTAATTTCTGTAAGATATTAATACGATTAAGTACAGTCAAGTTCAACTCATAACTTTCATTTCTCAATATTTTTCGAACTCTACGTTTTTTAAGATTTATTTTCGGTTTCCCATCTTCGTGATTCATTTCATTAAGCTCGCTCAGATTCAAATTTTTTTATATGCGTATCTTTTGTGAAGCTAGTTGATTTATTAACTATGTATGATTTTACATACTCGTTTGATTTTGTTTTAAAATGTTTTGTAATTTTCCTGTTGAAACTGTTGAAGAGTCAGATTCATCTCCGCAACTCGGTGACCTACAGTATCAAGCTCAATATCGGTATTGCGTTGTGTTCCTGAAATTCGCTCACTCATAAATTTTCTATTATTTGACTCAAGACTATAATCTGTCGGTGAGTGAAAAGTAATTTTTTTTCACTAATGACAATGTTACTGAGAGAGTCTGTGATTTGAGATGGCATCGCAGAAACCGAATCTGTCATTCGTGACTGATATTCAAAGAGAAATTCGCGAATTATTTCTGTATACATGTCTTCATAATCTGTACATCGCATTTTTTTTATTCGCACGTTTTTCATAGGAAATTGGAAATATTTTATCGGGACCTTCTTTGGGTTTGCGAATAAAATCTAATATATCATCGTTTTCCTCTACCAATTCTCATATCCTACATATGCTACAAATTTGATAAGTAAGTTTAACCATATCTTTTGTATGATTTCCAAGGACTGCCGCTATCGCTTCTGCCTCTGCAAGACTTTTTGGCTTTCTAGATCTATCTGAAATTTTTAATGGTTCATTGAGCCCCGTAATGAATTGTTCCAATGCGTATTTGTTAACAAATGAATGATATACTTCTACTTCCCAATCGTTCAATTGTTCGTTTGCTCCTTGAATGCGATCAAGTAATTCGCGTAACTCCCGTGTCCCCCCGTCTGACTGCTTTGTCACTAACTGCCTTCTGACTAACTGCCCTGTTCGGTGCGGCACGATTTCAACATCGTCCTTCTAGAATGTTCCGATATTCGTGGCGTGGTCCCGTACAATGCGATTCTAATAATCGCGGGGCCAGCCACGGGACACATTAAACTTCAGTAATTTTTTGCACCGATGATTGAACGCAACCTCATATCGTCGCCTGGGTGGAAAAAACAACGATCTCAGAAAAGCGCTAAAGAAAGATCTATTTCGAATCAAGCGAAATAAAAAGATCGTTTTCAAATCGGCTTTTAAAGAAAGATCTAACTCAGATTTTACTTTATAAAAAGATCTATTTCAGGTTTAATTTCATTTTGCTGCGTTTTTTCGAGTTCGGAGTTGATGCGGTACGCGCGCACTTGAGTTCGATTGCTTATGTGCGTGTGTCTGTGTGTGTATGTGTGTGTGTTTGTGTGTGTGTGTGTGTGTGTGTGTGTGTGTGTGTGTGTGTGTGTGTGTGTGTGGAGGGACACATTTAAATGTAATATGCCAAGTTAACTATTTACGTTAAATAGTTTTTGCCTCGATGGTTTCTTGTAGAAATTGGTATACATGGGTTTTTGAGGTCGCTGGTCACGAATCCGGCCTCAAATTTTGAAAATTCAAATTGGATCAAGCTTCTATGATCACCTGACGAAAACTTGGAAAAAAAATTGAATTTTGTTGAAAATTGGTATTCATGCTGACATTGTCGTTACTGGGCTTGACGTGGAAACTGGCGCTGATCTCAGGAAGCTCAGGAAAGGCAACAAGCCCTCGTCACCATCTACGACGGCTTGTTGCCCTCTGACGTAGCTACAGCTCGGTACATCCACCCTCGACAGGTCATTGCTAGCGATACCCATGGAGCCTTGTCCTCGTCGTCGTCAGCGTCAGCGCAGCAGTCGGCTCCGGAGGCCCCTCCTTACCGCAGACCTTTGCTGGTGGTCACTCTTACCTCCTCTGCTAACGTCACCAACATCATTCGTGCTGAGATTAAGAGAGGTAAGGTGATGACCTCCAGCATCAGACGTGATCTTCTTGAGGCGGCGGGAGTGCCCCTACCAATTGACAACCTTCCGCTCAATGTCAATGAGTTTCTTTCTAAGAAAACTCATGCACTCCACCGCACTGTTCGGACAAGGCTGAGGGAGCACAATGACCAGGGAGGCGAATGCACATCCTACATCCACCAAGGAGCCATCTTCGCTCGAAGAAAGAAGGGCGACACCACCACGCGCATCACATCTACTCAAGATCTTGACCGTTTTTTGAAGTGAAACTTCTATTAAGACGTTCGACGGGCGACACGGGCGACGGGCGCATGGAGAGTAAAACCGTGCGTGAGAGAGGTTCCCCTCGATCCGTAAAGTTTCCCCTCTCGAGGAGGAGAAGGTAGGAGAAAACACATAAATCATGTCTTTGCTCTCTCCCCGTGTAGTCAACAAACGCCCCTCTCCACGCGCTGGCCGTGTAAAAGGTCTTGTTTTCTATCTCTGTCTCTCTGCTCTGTAGATCTATGCGTGTGCCCCCTCTCCCCGTGCGCCTGCCCTCTCTCCATGCGCTGGCGACAACGAGACGGTATCGGTCGACATCGGTCAAAATCGGTCTCCCTCTCTCTCTCTCTCTCTCTCTCTCTCTGTATATACATCGTATACGTGCAGTATGCGCGTGCCCTGTATACACGCGCTGGCGGGCTAATTTATACAAAATATTCTCAGAACATTTTCAAAAAATATTTAAAAAAACATGTACAGTCAATGATTTGTTATAAAATTAATGTGTCACAACCAGGACATTTTCATCGCTTACATCATTGGTATTATCATTCAAAACTGTTACAATTAGTTTATGATAACTGAAAAATGAAATATATGTATCAGAACTTAAGTGATTGATAAATCTTCCAAATACAGCATCAATGGTTGTTCCTGCTTCAATCGTAGGCTCGGCAATATGAGTGAGAATATCTAAATCAAGTATTTTCTTCATAAAATTAATAAGTTGCTGTCCTTCATTTGTTGAAAAATTAACGTTAAAATCTCCAGATATTATGATTGGTTGTCGAATGGGGGAAAAATTATTATCGTTGCTATTTATATTTCGCCGAACAGCAAGCTAGTAAATATTATGAAGTTCATTCACAAAGATCTTTTACCTTACACGGAAAGAGGTTCTATTATATTGGAAGAAAATTTTCATAAAATACCAATGATAATATCTGGAAATTTTAACGTTAATTTTTCAACAAATGAAGGACAGCAACTTATTAATTTTAAGATGAAAATACTTAATTTAGATATTCTCACTCATATTGCTGAGCCTACGACTAAAGCAGGAACAACCATATATTTCATTTTTCAGTTATCATAAACTAATTGTAACAGTTTTGAATGATAATACCAATGATGTAAGCGATGAAAATGTCCTGGCTGTGACAAATTAATTTTATAACGAATCATTGACTGTACATATTTTTTTAAATATTTCTTGAAAATGTTCTGAGAATATTTCGTATAAATAAATAAATTCAATATTGATATATAGATATTGTTATTTATTGTATGAATGAATGAATTATTTTTTTAATCATGTTAACTACATTTACGTTGACGGTAACATGTTAATTGAAGTTTCACTTCTGTCGGGGGTCCCGAGACCCACACCCGTTTTTTATCTATTCCAAACTGATTCAATCATGCTACATCAATTCATCATCTCGCTCTCATCTGACTGACCTTTCACATACATCGCCCCCTCTCGTTTTGCCAAAATTACCTCCTAACAACTCATTCACTAACTCGCATCATCTATCCTTGCTCAACTCCACGACGGCCGTGAGGGAGGAACTCCGTGTCTGTCACTTCAATGCGAACTCTATAGGTACTCACATTGGAGCGATTAAACTCTTCGTGGCTTCTCGCCCCCATTTCCACGTGATTGCTGTGACTAAAACTACTATACTCTGCACCTCGACCGAAATCTGGACCCCACATGAAACTTTTTCCGAATACATTCTATGCGAGATCACTCCCAGAGGGGCAATCCGATCTTCGCAGCTGTGGTGTATGGCCCCCCTCATACCCCATTTGTGCAGGGAACTAATCTCTTCCAGGACCTCACTACGAATATGCACGACTACAGCACCAAGGTCATACTTGGTGATTTTAACGTAGTTCAACTTTCGTCAAGCCCTGACGCACTTATAGTACGTGGCTTCTTGGAGGAGAACTCCCTTGCTCTCGTTCCCTACGATGCCACTCACCACACTGCGGGTTCGGACACCTGGCTGGATCTCTGCATCATCGACGAACTTGACACACTCCTTGACTTCCACGAATCCGACACTCCCTTTATCGCAGGCCATGACTGGATCAGTGCCACTCTTGATATTTCAATCCCCAAAGTTATCCAATCCGATTACTCTTATCGTGATTTCAAAGCAATTGATCCTAAAGCCCTTAATGAATATCTTGCTGGTTGTGATTGGTCAGTCCTCGACGACTCCGACTGCTCACTTACAAACGGACTTGACTGCCTCTATACCCACATCTTTACTGCACTTGATAGTTTTGCATCCTCAAAAACAGTCAAACACTGTAAGAAACGCAGGCACCCCTGGTTCACCAACGTGCACTCCCAGCTCATTAAGGAGCGCAACCGACTCTACAGACGCTACAAACGTACCAAGCTGTACTTAGGTACTTAGATACAGATGTGTACGTGACGAAATTCACCGACTTGTAGAATCTGCCCGACTACTATGACCGAATCAAAGGCCTTTCTGACCCCAAGGAGGTCTGGAGGAAACTCAGGCATTTGGGAATCTGTCCGGACAATGAAAGCAACATGGCGCACTTCTCTGCGGATGATCTCAATGCTCACTTTGCCTCGACTTCTTATGACGCTCAATCACCCTCGCTTGCTCACTACCTGTCGGAGCTTTCTGAGCACTCGGCCGGTTTCAGCTTTGCTGAAATCACGCTTCAGTCGCTCGAGAAGGCCATCGTCAAACAGAGGTCGCAGGTGGTGGGCATTGATGAGATTCCTCAGAGGTTTGTCCATGCGGCTCTCCCCGTTCTTGAACCGTATCTTGTTGAAATCTTTTATCTTTCGCTATCCCAGTCTGTCTTTCCCAGCAGCTGGAAATAATTTCTTGTACTGGCTCTTAATAAAGTGCCCTCTCCCTCATGCCTGGGTGACTTCCGCCCCATCTCTCTGCTTAGTTTTTTTGCAAAAACACTTGAAAGAATTGCCTCTGAACAAATCATTGCATATGTTGAAGCCAATAACCTTCTTGGTGAGTTCCAGTCTGGCTTTCGAACCGGACATAGTACTCAGACTGCTTTACTTAAACTTACGGATGACATCTGCTGCGGCAGGGACAGAAGGATGGTGACTGCGATGCTCCTGTTTGATTTCAGCAAGGCCTTCGATACGGTCTGTCACGTCACGCTCCTACACAAGCTCTCCGATATGGGCTTTTCCTCTGGTGCTTTACGGTGGCTTGGATCCTACCTAGGCGCTAGAAGGCAGGCAGTGAGGGGCCGTAACGGTGACCACTCTAATTTTTGAGACGTCAATTGTGACGTTCCCCTGCTCTTTGCCCTATATATTAGGGACGTGGCTAGACATTTCCCCGCTGGCATTAAGTATATAATCTATGCCGATAATCTTCAGGTGTATCTCCAGTGCGACCTATCTGATCTTGACGCGGCGCTCGCTGCCTTAAGCAGAGTTGGTTCTTGCATCGCTGAGTGGACCGCTCATAATCATCTCAAATTCAATGTTGAAGAAACCAAAGCAACTGTTTTTGGCACTAAATCCTACGTCAATCTTTCATCCAACTCGGCACAAAACCACTCTATAGTGATAAGCGGCACCCCTGTTCCAATTGAATCTTCTGTACACAGCCTTGGTGTGGTGTTGGACGTCAAACTGAATTGGAAGTTACATGCTCTATCCATCTGCAAAAAAGCGAACTCGCTCATGTACCGCCTGCACCATTTCTGGCGCAGCACCACCGTTGCGCTCAGAAAGCACCTCAGTCCGAATGTAATAATAGTAATAATTTTATTAATAATAATTCTAGTAATAATATTGAGAATCAAGACTCAAGCTCCGCTGGCTACACTTTGTCAAAATTAGTCGAAGCGTCGACCGCGAAAGGTACGATGCTCTCGGCCATTGTCAGCCTCAATGATGGTACACAAAAACTGATTGAGCGAGAATGTGCGGGACAACGATCTTTCATCTTTGGTGGGCTTGACTCACTCAAAGCGTCGCCTAATCTCATCCCAGTACTGAGTGAAAGTGTAACGCTGCTAAACTCTCGAGTGTCAGAGCTTGAGCGGCTTGTGGGAAAGCAAAATCTAAAACTGGATAATTCTGCAAAATCTATCTCTGCCCTTCTCGCTCAGAACAGCACACTACTTGAATACAAAAAATAGAAAACATAGAATCCCATACACAACACACAGTCACTAGCTCTACACATAGCAATAACACCAACCCCGGCCTGCCAATGGCCGACAACGACAATGACAATGACAATGACAGTGACAACGGCAATGACGGCGATGGTTTGGTGGGCTGCGCTACTGCTCTGGTCCATCCGTCCATCCATCGTTCATCCGTCTGGTGGACGGATGGACGACGCTGAGAGTGACAAATTGTTCGTTACCGGAATTATAGATAGTGAAAATCACAATTTCAGCCGAGAAGGCGGCATTTGTCGTTCTCAGCGCCGTCTCTCCTGGCCTGTGCGAGGGCGATATCGTGAGAGCCCACCAGATCAAATCTAGTAGTAGTAGTAATGTGAACTGTGATAATATTGATGCTAGTCAGTCAAACCAAACCAAAGAAATAAATAGTTCTAGTCATGATAGTTATAAGAGTAGTAATAAACACAGGATGTCGGCCATTATTGTACAATTAAAAAGCTGTGACCTCAAGAGAAAAATTCTAATTGAGAAATACAAAAGAACAGACCTAAATACCATCGACTTGGACTCGTCACTGCTTGATGCGAGCAAGTCCAAGCACGTTATCCATTCTGCTGTTTTTATTAATGAATTTTCATCATCAGTCACATACCAAAGATTATCTAGTCTCCGTAGAATTGCTAAGCCTCTAGGTATTAAGTTTGTATGATACAGGAACGGCAGGTTTCTGGCAAGACGAGCCGGCCAGCATTAGCGCCGAGCGAGATTGCACTCTTCCATATCTCCTCAATTCTTATTAATTATAATATAATAATTAATTATGGGTATGAGCAAGTGACAACTTTTAGAATGACAGATTTTTTGCTATTTTCTTGCAAAAAACTGCCATATTTGTTTTTAAAGACAAAGTTCTTCTATTTCGACCAAGGATTCGGATTCTGCAGACAAAAGTTCATGAGAAATTGTAAATGAGACCCATTTATGACTTAATTACATGCATGAAATTTCGCATCGAAATCATGATGTGAAATTGACGGTTTTGATCGTTAATGGGTTAATACAATTATCGGGAGCCCATCTTGAGGCCTTCTCCAGGTTTTCATTTACCGACTCGATCATACTACTCTTGAATTTAGAACTATCGCAGATGCTCATATGGAAATCATCCGCGTAAATGTGATGCTCCGCGTCGACGAGAACTACTAATAGGTCATTTATAACCTCGAACAGCTTAGTAATGTCGCACAATATACTTATTGCACGGAAGATGTACATAATTTCAAATTTTCACGAACCTCCAACTAAAAATGTACAAAATCTAGAGCCGCCATCTTGGAACCGCCATCTTGGATACGGAATTTCGAAAATCTGATGTCAGATTTATCATCAGCACCCCAGAAAACCCATTATTCCAAATTTTCACGAACCTCCAACTAAAAATGTACAAAACCATGAGCCGCCATCTTGAAACCGCCATCTTGGATACGGAATTTCAAAAATCTGATGTCAGATTTATCATCAACGCCCCCAAGAACACATTAGTCCAAATTTTCACGATTCTCCGTCTAAAAATGTACAAAATCTAGAGCCGCCATCTTGGAACCGCCATCTTGGATACGGAATTTCAAAAATCTGATGTCAGATTTATCATCAGCACCCCCGAAAACCCATTATTCCAAATTTTCACGAACCTCCAACTAAAAATGTACAAAACCATGAGCCGCCATCTTGAAACCGCCATCTTGGATACGGAATTTCAAAAATCTGATATCAGATTTATCATCAACGCCCCCAAGAACACATTAGTCCAAATTTTCACGATTCTCCGTCTAAAAATGTACAAAATCATGAGCCGCCATCTTGAAGCCGCCATCTTGGATACGGAATTTCGAAAATCTGATGTCAGATTTATCATTAGCACCCCCGAAAACCCATTATTCCAAATTTTCACGAGACTCCAACTAAAAATGTACAAAACCATGAGCCGCCATCTTGAAACCGCCATCTTGGATACGGAATTTCAAAAATCTGATGTCAGATTTATCATCAACGCCCCCAAGAACACATTAGTCCAAATTTTCACGATTCTCCGTCTAAAAATGTACAAAATCATGAGCCGCCATCTTGGAGCCGCCATCTTGGATACGGAATTTCGAAAATCTGATGTCAGATTTATCATCAGTGCCTCCGAAAACCCATTATTCCAAATTTTCACGATTCTCCGACTAAAAATGTGGAAAATCGTCAGCCGCCATCTTGAAACCGCCATCTTGGATCCAGAATTTTGAGAATTTGATGTCAGAATCGTTATCAGCGACATTGAAAACCCCTGTATACGGAATTTCAAAGGAATATATCGAATATGAAAATGAATGCTTTAAAATATTGATAATATGAAAATCCAAAATATTGATTGCCGTTTTTTGGCCGCCATTTTGCTGAAAAAAATCATAGTCAAAAAAAATCAATGAATTTGGAAAGTTCAAATATTTTGTGTACTCTTGTTTATATTTTCGACGGTAAAAATAAAATTCCTTCTTCCTCTGATTTTGGATTGAAAAAGAAAAGTGCTCCAAAAAATCGCATTTTTCATTTTAATTTGTTAATTATTCATTGAAATTCAATTTTTTCAGTCTTTTTAACCATTGTATCGTGTAGAGCATACCCGAAAATAGTGGGGATGACTATTTTGCAATAAACCTTCCGTCTTATTCATCAAAATATTTGAGCTCGAAAGTACCAATAAAATTTCTGCAATCTGGGACTTGATGGGTTAATATCGGCAGCTCCAATCAGCTTGCCGCAGAGTATGCAAAAAAGAGCCCGAGTCAAAATGGCGGAAATCGCACGAAAGGGCCGCCTGTTTCGCAGGAGCGGCAGCTGGGATGGATAGTTCAGTGAGGATGACATCGTGCTTGGGTATCGACGCCGCGCTGAATTGCGATGAAGAAACGACACTACCAAGATTGGGTTCACATGTAGTCAAGAGAGTTGTGCGCATAACCACGGTGGAAAATGAGTCCGAACGGTACCCTATTTAGGTCGAGTATGCGTAGTGAGTTCGTGTAAACTCTGCGCAGAGTGGATTGCAGATCATCCCAGTTCATGTTGAGGTCACCGAGTGAAAGAAAAAGGCCTCCGTCGCCACAGCTACTTGAAATAGCTTCCTCAACGTCAGCCCAACCCCCCGCCATCGGTGGGTTGTAAACCAAGGCCAGATTTATCTGGTATCGCGCGACTCTGGCTTCGATGAACAGGCACTCGGGCCTCAGCTCGTAGGCCTCGCCCGGTTCCGACTGGAAAGCCGCTCTCGCGGAGATCGAATCATGCACATAGAACGCCACGCGCCCGCATCGCTTGCCCACGCGGTCGGTGCCGATGAGGTACTAGCCAGATATGCCAACGCAAACAGAGCTAATACTGAAGTCAAGCCAGGTCTCGCTAACCGCCAAGATATCGTTTCTGTTTACAAGCACAATAGAGATTGTTTCCTCAATATGAAAATCGATGGTTGCGCGTTTATATGGCGAATCGTCAGTGATGAGCAGTTACTCGCCATAGTTGATGTTGGGGATTTTACTCTCGGTTCTTCTCCAATAGATTGGGCATTCGGCTTTATCCGCGGCGGAGTGGTCCGTGCTAGGTGGCTTTGTTGCCATGCAGTTAAAGCATTGCAGAGCATTGGTCGAGTCTCAAAAGCCAGCCGCATGTTCACTGGAGCAGCGCGTACAGACCCCGCGCTTCTACACATGGATGTGACATGGCCGAAGGGGCAGCATCTGAAGCACTGTGTAACCTGGACGTGATCATCAATGCGACACACGACCCACCCGACGTTCAATTCTCTACGGGACAACAGGCGACGCCGTACCTCAGGGGTGGTCTCGATGACGACCGAGCGGAACTTCTTATTTCTGGTGGAATAGAGGAATACCGGTTTGAACTCGTTTGAAGGGATGTCGGGGATGTTTTGCGTAAAAATGTTACTAATAATGTCCACTGGCTCTAGGGTGACCGGGATATCATGTACAATGATGCGTAGATTTAGCTTGAGTTCTGGCTTGATTTCGAGGCCAGCTTTGCCGTGCGATTGCGAGACGTGATTCCTTTCTGCGTTGAGATGTTCGATGATAATAGTACGCTAGGGGTCGAAAACAATGCACTCAAAATCCACACCGAGCTTAGCCGGATTCAAGCATTTTTGCATTGAGTTGCGAGTTGCTGCAGAGTTAGGAAACAAGTCTTCATTCGCTTCGCAGGGGCCGATAATTATGCGGATTGTTCGCTTTATAGGAATATACTTGCAGAGCGGGAGGGTAACACGCCGAGCTGATTCGTGAGACGGGCGGGTCAATGCACGCGAAATCATCAACGCGTATGTTATGTCAGTTGATTTTTCAGCTATTTCGGCTATTCCCGCGACTTTCGCGTTCGTAGCATCCAAGCCCGCGCGCATGTTAACAAACGCTCTGTCGTTGGTCCACCCGTTGGTTTGCTCTATGAGTGATAGCGACTTCGCACTAAGAAATCTGTTTCTCTCTTTACAATAGTTATAAAAACCGCAGAGACTACGTGATCAGTATATCCTTAAACGAATCTGAACCAATTTGGAAATCCCTCCACTCCTTCCACATTCATACCGAATTAATAGATGTCATTTTCATTATTGCATTCCAGATTGATATTTGGGCTACTGGTATAATATTATACATTCTCTTGTGTGGCTTCCCGCCTTTCGTTTCTACTGATAACGAACAAGAGACATTGTTCGAACGGATCCTGAATGGTCAATATGAATATCCATCTCCATTTTGGGATAATATATCACTAACAGCGAAAGAGCTGATTTCAAATATGCTTCAAGCACAACCAGAACTACGATTTAGTGCAGAAGATGTTTTAGATCACCCTTGGATTTCGGTGAGTATTGCGTAGAAACTTTCTCAAATCATCGAAACATGAAATTTTTCATTATAAATACTATTAGCTTGCAGACCAGAAGGAGAAGGTAAGTTGAATAATTCATAAGAACAGTGTAAGAAGTGTAACAGAGGAGTAGCAGAGTTGATAGGACAAATTAGTAACCTTCCTCCGTAAGACCTCTGATCATTGTATGTTTAACCATTTAAAGAACCGGAGACATCGAGCCTGGAAATAAGTATGATGATCGAAGTCACAACATTTGAGCTTTTTGAGGGTTCACGGGTTCGGAATATACGATGGCCCCCTGATCTGCGGCTCCGTCAATCCATAATTTTGCAATTAGAGGCCTTCGGAATATTACCACACGCATTTCCAGCATTTCTGGATCCCCTTTTTTTTTATGTCTTACCAAATCAAACATGGTACGTCCTTTCCTGTAATGTTACACTGTTTAAAAGTACTTTTATGGTATACGTGATCATTAACGCTCATTTTACGCATCGATTTTCGTCCCTTAAATTCAATTTTACGCACCAATGTTTTTTCCTAATTATTATAGCACTAGTGCGTAAAATCGGATTTTACGCACTCTAATCGATGCGTAAAATTCGCGTTTGATGACTATGCCATAAAATATCGTATGCAACTCGTGAAATACGATTCCACGCACTCGTGTGACCATCTAGCCCTCGTTCGCCGGCTTCGCCGGCTTCGCCGACGACTCGTGCCAGCTTGTCACACTGGTGCGTAAAATCGCATTTAACGTACTAGTTGCATAAGATACTATAATAGAAGCTCAATGTTTCAAATGAGGTTCCTCTGGATGATGAAAAGCATGTTCCAGTTTATCATAGTATTTCTCGAAATAGTAGAAAAAAACCAATTCTGGGCCTGGGTGGCGTTTGGCGCCTGAGTGAAGTTAGGGTGGTAAATACACCAGCTCAGAATCAACTCTGGCTATTGTATCGAACGGTATTTCCATCACGTGCATGGGAAAACGACGTCTAATAATGAAATTTCACGCTTACAGTGATAAAACAATCAAACGTAACTATGGAGGATTCCTTTATCTTTTAATAATTGTTTCGAAGACTATATGAATTCTTGCAGACAAATAAAAGTGCACCAATGAATCCAGAACGATGAAAAATAAGGGAGGTTAGGAATAATTATTGGATAATTTCCTAGTTTATGATATTTAGTTTTTCAATAACAATATATCACCGGGGATATTTTTCTTGTAAATTGAAAGCTTCATCTTTTTGGTTTCGTCGTTCATTCTAGAATAGCATAAATAAGAGTGATCCATAAAATTATGAGATCTTGTGCAGGGATCTGAAAACACTTTTAAGGGGGTAGCCTACCTAAATTTCAACATGGTTAGAAAAAAATCGTACGAGGCTGTAAATTTATATTCTAATTCATTTTTTTACGGCGGCTTCAATGACGTATCGAACACCCCGGGAAAAGAATTTTTTCACTGTAAAAAAATTGTTCCATATTTTAGAACGTACTTGGGATTTTTTTTCTCAGCTCCTAGAAGTCTAATCGCAAAACCGATACGTACGTTTGTGGAAATTGTATTGAGGAACCCTCAAAAAATTTTTCAGCCCAAACCACTGAAAATAAGTCTCAATTATTCACCTCCCCCTGCATCACGTTTCCATCTTCATTCTGCAACGTCATAAAGATATCCATTTGATTCACGCAAAGTAATAGCATACATGCTATGTGTGCGTGGGAGGATGTGTAAGTGTGTGTGTGTGTGTGTGCGCATACACACACACACACACACTAATTGAGACTTATTTTCAGTGGTTTGGGCTGAAAATTTTTTTACGGTTCCTCAATACAATGTCCACAAACGTACGTATCGGTTTTGCGATTAGACTTCTAGGAGCCGAGAAAAAAAATCCCAAGTACGTTCTAAAAAATGAAAAACTTTCGAAGCCGTTTCGATTTTTATTCTACTAAGTATGCTTTTGCCGGAAAGTTACCTCAACTTAAAACCTCTATATCTCGGGATTCACAAATCGGATTTAAGTAAATGAAGACTCAAAACGAGCGTCTGTTCCTTTTCTATCATATGAAACTCTTGAATTTTGGATAAATGGAAAAACCGCGTTGCAGTTGCATTTTTTACGAGGTACTTTTTACGAAAAAATTTAAAAAATTTCTAAAAGTTGATAGAATTGATGAAATTGATATTTTTCTGCAAGGGATCGATAGTTAGTATCTATAAGAGTACGTAAAAAAATTGGCAGGTTTCCGAGAGGCTCATAAAATTTTCAATCACAGTTGTGAAAGTGAGCGATATTCTGAAACTGGCTAATTTAAAATATAGATTGTGGAAAACCTATCAGAGATATCGAGATGAAATTTTCTTGTATTTTCATTACTGTATAAGGTACTTTTATTAATAATCTCATTATTGTAGGTATGATTTGAAAACTTGAAAAAAAATCACAAAAAATGGCTTGCTTCTTGGGAATATTTCTCCCTTTCCACCTATTTTGCAACAACGATATACGAGATTAGTGTTTTGGAATACTCAATTCTTATGCAAAATTTTATAACGAAACTTTTTCTCCTCTTGCATTTAACTCTAGAATTGATAGTTTCCATACTATCTCAAAAGTAAAAGAGAAAAATGCTCCATTTGTTATCATTATCATAAGTAAAAATATAAAGCCATACTTTTCATTTGTCCACGTATGTCTCATATCATTCTACATCATTTTCCGAAAAAAATAAAAAAATTTCCAGAGAGGGGGTATGAAAAGACCAAGATAGAAAAATTCTTGACAGATGAGCCCTGGACTATATTTTGAACGTTTTAAGGATGTTCTGGCTACACAGTCATTCCCAAAAGTTAGGTAAATCAGTAAAACGTATTTGAAGAGCTGAGCTGCAAGAGATGTTTTCGTTTGTGATATGAATAACCGTATCCATAGTTGTATGGAGGATTTTGAGCAGCGTAACATCACATTTGAGCTCGTTTTTATAAGCACGTCTTAAACTTCTGAATCTGATTATCCTTCAAGTTATGACTTATCCCTTACTGGGAGGATGGAAAATCATTAATAACTTGTTCTACAACCAATCCAGGCATATGATCTTTACATATATCCAATTATTGGAAAATATTCTCTCGTTTCTAAAAATTTCTTCAGATTCTCACTATTCTTTCCATACTTTTCGCATAGATTAGAACATGAAAGTACTCGAATTTCACGAAACTCCATAAGAGTGCATGTGAATCGAAGTGTTTATATCTTTTTAACCAGCCAACCAGGCTCTCTCAAATTTTGGGTACAACTTTTATATCACAAAATATGCTAATGTACGAAGTTTCGAGTATTTTCCACTATTTTCATTTGTAGCTAGAACATCTTTAAGCGCTCGAACGGTTGATAGAGGCACTCGGGTCACGTTTTTGTACTGAAACAAGATGACTGGTCCCAGGTGTTAGAGTATCTGTCATTATTCACTCCAACTAGTCGTTTTAGAACACTTCGGAGTTGAACACCATTGAATCATCTATTGTAGTCTGCAATTATTATTGCTGCAAGGTAAGTTTTCTCCATCAAATATTGCTACTTAAATCCATGCAGAAAAAGATCATATTTCGATTGGTCAGATCAGTTCTCCTTGGAATATTTTTTACACCGTGAATACAATCGGTTTTAATGGAATGCAAGTGAGCTCAAGATTATTCTTCTGAGCAGGAATTCGGAATTATCGTATAATATTAGGATAACCGTGTATTTCGAGTGATTCAATAGATCTCAAACCATGATAATAAACTGAACGACAGAGTTAAAAGGTTAGATATTTAAGAAATAAATGTCAAGTTTTTATAGAAAGTATTTATAGAAACATACTCGAGAGTTCATTTCAATGCCAATTTAATCATCTGTGTGGGCGTATAGAGGCTTTAACAAGTGATTATGAAATCGTGACAAATTGACTGCACGTGTAGCCCATCTGACTTTTTAAACCCATGCACCCAGTTGTTTTGGGGATAGTATCCAAGAGGGATCCTCGATGGAAATATCCATGAGCGGCCATTGTAGTTGGGCCAACTTCTCCCAGGAAAACGTGGTTCACGAAAAATTTTTACAAACATCTGGATTTTATGAGTAATGTACACTTTGGCCGTATACTATCCTGTTACTCGGAATGGTAGCCGGCTTATGAAGATCACAGCTCTGTCATTGTATTCTACGAGGGCCTACCGAAACATATGGATTACGATGATGACCTACAGCAAAAACTTTCAATGATGGACGATTTGATGTGCGAAGCCAACGGTAACATGGTCGCAAACTTATTCACAAAAGGTAGCCACCGCTGCAATTTGAGCATCATTTTAATTACGCAGAGCCTATTTTATTAGGGTCAGCGTGTGGGTGGGATGGCACCGAAAACTTCGTGGTATATTCGATATATATTGATACGTGGTATATTCGCGTATATATTGATACGCGTAATCTCAATATCCGCGCGCCTGCGGGTTTGTTCTCAATATTTCACGAATAACGTATAATTGGGTGAGAATATTGTGTATATATATGTATGGGGGTGTATATCTACGTCAAGTGGGCACGGTCAAAATTTAGTTTGTGATTCTGTTTGGACAAACCACTGATATCTATCACCAGAACACACAACATTTTCTTCAAATTTTCTTATGCATGTATGTGGAAGTTACTACAGGCACTCAAAACTTAGATTTCCAAGAATTTGACCTTTTTCCAAAGTTTGAGAGCCCAAATAATCTTGTAATGTATGGGGAGTTTCACGTCAACTCTTCATAGTTTCTGCGCAGACGCTAAAATCTCGCGTTTTTTGACGCTTGATTTTAACTCTATTTCAACTCTATCTAGACCAATATCTAAATAACATCGGATATTATATCGTTGTAATTCTTTCTCAGCTTCCCGGTGGAGAATTCAGTTTTCGAAAAATGTGCCGCTCCGCATGAAACTCGAGCCCAAGCTCGTGGAGACAGCGTTGGATGAAAAGGAAACTGGAAAATTTTATGAATTCAGCTACTTCAAACAGACAGAAAAAACAACTTCAACAGTTGCTTCAGAGAACTAGTGGAGAGCTTCAAAGAGTGGTGACGTCATCTTCAGATGTAAATGTTCGTTGGCGTGAGATGCTTTCTGCGTTCCTGAAACGCATTCATTCTGGTGTCATTTCAAATCTATGTCATCGGAATATTGAAAGTTTCAGATGATGCTCAGAAACTCTTCAAAGAAAAAAATGTATGCTTCACTGAAGAAATTCGATGCATTGAGAGTTGGAGCAGAGCTTTCAGGTGAATACATCACCCGGAAGGATAATTCTGTATCGGTGATGAGAAATATTTCACATCTGCTTCTGACGCAGTTTTTCAAACGACTGATTTGAAAGACTGGTTCAATACTCATGATCGATAACCGATATTGCAGCGGATTGATGATTCCGAGGAACAAGCCTCTGGATGGACTCTCCATAAAGTTCTAAGTTAATTAGAATATTAATAAGAATTAGTTTAAACCAAAACAGGGTAGTTCTTACATTCCTCTAGCAATGTACATTCAAATAAGTGAGCTTGTGTGAATGTATGCAATGTAAATAGTAATGACTGTTTCAAGTGGGCAATGATATCAGCTTCACAATATCATTGGTATAAAACATATGAAAATGAACTGAATTTCAACGGAATAATTTCCCAGTATCTTTGAAACAAATTGTTAAATTCGAAAAAATTGAACAGAATATCAGTAAATATATTCGACCTGAAGAAATGTAGAGGGATATAATGGTTTCTACTGCTCATGTAACCTCATCATATAATGAAAAGCATGGCAAGTTGCTTCTCATTCAAGATTTTTATCGATGAAGGTAAGGAAGAAATTAATGAAAAATCAACTACATCTATACCAAAATTCCATTCTGTGTGGATGGAATATCTATCACGATTAGGTAACGTACGGTTAACTAATCATAAAGGTAGAGTATACAATCGTGATAGACTTCTGCATTGTTTCCTAAAAAGAAATCAATTAGAGAAGCATTAATATTATTTAAGTTTACTAATTAAAGAGCATTAATATGACAGACTGTATGCAATTGAAAAAATGTAGAATAAACTTACCAGCTGAAAGGGATGAAGTACTCCAATTCGAAAACTCCAAAAACAAGGAAACAGTACCATTCATCATCTATGCAGATTTTGAAAGTGTATTGGAACCTGTAGAAACCGAAAGAGCATTCCAGAAGCATACATTATTCAGTATTGGTTACTATTTAAAATATAGCTTTGATAATAAAAAATAGAAATATAAAAGCTATAGACAGGTCAGAAAAGATGTAGATAAAATAACACCAACCGAATGGTTTATACAGGAGCTAAAAGAAATTGCTTTGGGATTGAAAGTATTGTACAAGAATCCAGTACCAAAGATCCTCACTCATGATGAGAAAATTAAGTTTGCAGAGGCAAAATATGTCACATCGGCATAGAAAATTTCAACAAAGATCAGAAGAGAGTAGCTGATCATTGTCCCTTGATTGGAATGTGAGTAGCACTATTTCTTTCAGAAATATTATCATAAAATCGAACAATATCATCATCTCATATTCATTTTGTTACAGATATCGGGGTGCTGCACACCAAAGCTGTAACATCAATTATCAGGATTCAAGAGTCATCCCCGTAGTTTTCCACAACCTTATAGAATATGATACTCATTTTTCCTGGCAAAAGAAATTGTAACGAATAGAAATTTGTGTGAAAGAGTCACAGTAATAGCAGAGAACGAAGATAGATACATTTGGTTCACGAAATATATCCAAGGTAGCTGCAACGATTTCCGATTCATAGATTCGTTCAGATTTATGTCGTCATCTTTAGGAAAGTTAGCCTCATATCTCGAGGAGCATCAAACTACTACGATGGTATTCCTAGAAGATGGATACACTTCAGACATGATGGAATTGCTCAGGACAGGAGTATTTTCATACGATTTCGTTGATCCATTTGAAAAATTGAACCAATCATCACCATCACCATTACCATCACTTCCATCGTAAGAAGAGTTTCGAAGCAGACTCAACGAATGTCAAGTTCACGTTGATATGATATTTATCCAAAAACAGCTTTTCTAACAGAAGAAGAAGTAGAAAAACTCAAAAGATGCGACATCGAAGAATAAGATTATGTTCATGCACAGAAAGTTTGGAATGAATTCCAAATTAAGAATCTAGGTGAATACAGAGATCTGTATCTGAAAGTAGATATTTTGCCACTAGTTGACATTAATGAAAATTTTCGAGCTACATTTTTATCGAGCTACACCTGGATTAGCTTGGGACGCCATGCTTCATTACAGTGGAGTCAAATTATAACTACTGAGTAATATCGACATGGTACTGTTTATCCAGCGAGGAATTAGAGGAGGTATTAGTATGCGTTCTAATCGGTACGACAGTGCCAACAACGAATACATGAAAGTTGGATACAATCCAAATGAAGAGAAAAAGTATTTGATTTATCTAGATGCAAATAATCTTTATGGTCTAGCAATACCTTCCAGAGAGAGGTTTTGAGTGAACAGATAAATCACCTTCATTGAACTATCTTCGAGTATTCCCGACGATGGAGAAACTGGTTACTTCTTGGGAGCAAGTTTCGAATATCCTGAAGACTTGCTTGATGCACACAAGGATATATCTCTTCTCCCAGAATACAAGGCTCCTCCAGGTTCCAAGCAAAAGAAGCTGCTGACGACTTGTTTGGAAAAGAACGATTCATTTTACATTATAATTTATTTAAACAAGCAGTCCAGCTAGGAATAAAAGTCAAGGAAATACATCGGCTATTAACAACCAAACAAAGTCCATGGCTAAAATCATACATTGACTACAACACGCAGAAGAGGTAGGAACCCAGTAATGATTTTGAAAAGAATCTCTTCAAACTCATGAACAATGATGTATATGGTAAAACCATGGGAGAATGAGAGAAAATACTGGAATATCAAAATAGTGACTCATTAGGAAGGACAATACGGAGCATCGGCCTGTATCGCGAACCCGAATTTTCAGAGTTGTTCGGGCATCGATGAGAATCTAGTTATAATACAGCTAAGACAGTCAGAGATAACTTCTCGGAAACCAATTTATATTGGACTTTCTGTTCACGATTTATCAAAAGTTCATATGTACGACTTTCACTTCATGGAAATGAGAGCATGGGTAGGTGACAAGTGTAAGATGTTGTATACTGACACAGATAGCTCCATATATGAGTTTAAGGACGGAGACATCTACAAAATCACGGCTGAACATTCCGAGTGTTTCGATACGTTGTATCGTTCACGTTTATTTTGGATATTCCGCGTTATTTTGTAAACACACTGACACGGTCGCCAGATGCTTCAAGCGCATCAAACTTCTTTGAAAAAAGGCCATTTGCAAATTCTTCAGATTCAGTGACTGTTAAATACCGATAAATTCGCATTCTACTCTACTTCGTAATCAAAATTTAAAAATTTTAAATTCTACTGAAGTTGTATCTACATTATAATAAGATGGATCCGTATATTTTTCTGGTCAACCTTTCTTGCTCTCGGAAACAATGATATAACAGATTTGAGGTATCTTTGGATCGAAAGGAGAGATCAAGGACTAGAAAAAAAATTTCGAAAAATTCGATTTGTGGTGGGCGTATGGAGGATTTAAAAATTTTCTTTCCGATGTCCGGGTGGAATCTCCTTCAAAAACGTACAAAGGGTTGAGTTTTTTAAATTTTGTTCGAGCAGAGGAGCTTGAGCGCATTCATAATTCACGTTGAAAAATTTGAAAACATTGATGCGTGGGCGTTATCTCTGTTCGAGAGAATGATTTGGTGATGAAAAAAAATTTTCGTCAACTTTCTTAATGATGCAAAACCAAAATTGTGCAGTTTCGAGTTATCTTTGGCATTGCGGATCGTAAGGTGGGATCGAGGACTACATTTCCATAGAAAAAAAATAATATTAAACTGAAGTGAGGAACAAAAAGTTATTTTATTCAGTCAGAAATCAAATCAAAAGTAATATAAACAGATGAAAATTTACTGGGTTTTTTAGATAGAAAAAATAAAGAAAGTATTGATTTGATAACAGAATAAATTTCTCTTTGTGATGAAGAGTTTTATAAAAAAAGAAATAATTACTTCATTTGAAATGATATGCTGCAGATGTGCGGATGATATGCCTGAAGAGTCGCTGCTCATAGACTTGGTCGTGTAGAACGAAGCAAAGAAGAAGGCTCGAAGACTGCGTTAGGCTTGATGTGAAGCGCTACTCACTAATGTGATTCAAAAGCAAGAGTCAAGCAGCCCGAATCCTGTTCCCTGGGGAATCTCAAATCTTGACGGACTTAATGAAAGCATTCGGGAGTACGATCTGTGCGGCCCAAACCAAAAATCCAAATGCGCATCGAACGTGCGAAACAGCGAGGAGGCAATGCCTCACCCAGACAAGTTAATCAGCAGACGCGCGAAACAGTCGAGGCAAGATTTTGCCTTAATCCGACGATAAACGTCGTTGTAAATTAAGCCGATAAACGTTAACACAACCGAAGCCATTAAAATGAATGCGGATAGATGAAAATTCAATGATGAATTTCAATGTTTACGACCAAGTTGATGAGACATAATTATATTCGGAATTGCTTCGTAAAAAACATACCATTGAAATGAATAAATTATTGTCTGCTGGAGCCAGACAATTAATAAAAGAATATTCGCCACAAAAGACGTCGGCTTGATGAATACGCTGAAGTTTGCAAATACTCTTAGACGCTTAAACCGCTCGTGTCGCGGGATCGGCACGCGTAAGCTCGTCTTTCGTCGCTTATAGCTGTTTCCTCGGCGCTTTGCTGGGTAGCTTGGCTCGCCGGCGGCCACACGTGCGGGCTACACCGGCTCGAGATCTGGCTGAGGATGTTCCGAGAGGTCCGAGGTTGTTACCTCGAATGGGTGTAGCCTGTCGGGAGTCGTGTGGGCTCGAAGTGCACTACGCGCTCCAAATCCACGATCCCTTGTCGTCAAGAGTTGCGAAGGGACGAGTTGGTCGCGGCTCGAAAGGTTAGACAAAGAGAGAGGCAGCATCCAAGCTGGTTCACGCCAAGCCGCCCGCCTCAGCACGCAGGCGCCCGAATCGTTTCATGGACCGCCCGGCTGCTGAGCGTTATCTGGCGATCGCGATATAGCGAGAGCCTCGCCGGCATATTTGAAACACATATTTAGTTACAATTCATATTTGAAAGCATAATTGATAGCCTTTGTCAATTTGAAAAGTGCGAAAAGAATGGAAAGGAACTTAACAAAAAGAATCGAAAAAAAATTGAAGAAAAATAAGGGAAGATAACGAGTTGAATAAAACAGAGGAGAAAAGAATCAAATTGAATTGAGAATTGAAGGACAAATCAGCTCGCTCAGTTGATAATAATTTTTCTCCTGCAATCCACAGAGAATCGTTGCTTCAATGATTAATAAGTAAAGAATAGGCATTTGAAATGTGCGGGAGAGGAAGAAAACGATATTTCTGCTGTGCGTGACAAATAAGTTTGAGATATCTCGTCAATATATGATTTTTCGGTGTTTTTGAATTGAAATGTTATTGATAAATATTCAGAAATGTAATGGAAAATATCGTATTTCATTGGAAATATTGATAATTTTGAAAAATATTGTTTATGCTCCTTATATGAAGGTTGCTCCTCACGTTTTCTCACGATTGCTCCTTACGGTTGCTTCTTACGATTTCTTCTCACGGTTGTTCCTCACGATTGATTCTTTCGGTTTCTCTTCACGGTTGCTTCTCACGGTTGATCTTCATGGTTGCTCTTCAGTTTTGCTCATTTTTGTTCCTCACGATTATTCTTCACGGTTGCTAAAAGAATGCTCCTCTTAATTGCTCATCATTCCTTCTTATTATTGCTCCTCACGATTGCTCTTCACGAATAATTTACGGTTGCTCTCCACGGGTATTTCTCATCATTACTCCCAACGATTCCTCCTCACGATTGCTCCTCTTGATCAAAAGCTGCTTTTCTTTGTTTGACACCTCCACTTTGACAAATAGCGTTCCAATAAGCGTGTAGCGATCCGGTCCTTCACTGCCCTCTCATAGCGTGCGCAAATGCGGTAACTAATGCTCTAGCCAGACACATATTGTCGTCATTCGCAATAGTCAATATGAATTTTTTACTCACACTATTCTCACTCAGTTTCACGCTGCCTGAGCCATTCAAGTCTTTCACGATATCATATTTTATGTACAATGTGTCATGCACATTGATGGCGTTTGAGCTTGAGCTGCACTATAGAATAGACGCCATAAATCGCCAATATAAAACTCCTCAAAAGGTCGAAAAGACATCTACAATAGTTGGAACGCTGGTCCATCTCGGGAATAACCTGTACTGATGGTTACGCCGATGTAGTCTGTTTCAGCCGCATCTCTCGTTAAATAAGCATGCAGATGTTTCATGGGCCTCTCCAACCATTCTATGGTATTATAGCTCGAAGCTCGTGGCATAAAATGGCATTTGATTTCCCTGCCATTCAGTCCAAAACGTCTGTAGAGTCTCGATATTTCGTTGTCGATGATGGAGGTTTCACTGTGCTCGTTCTCTCCTCGTTCCGTTTGCACTTGTGCCTCTGGGACGATAATTATCAAACTATGCATTGTGTCAATGGTCTAATCACATAATCAAGAAAGAAATTTGATCAAAGACAAGATTATACCTGTAGAACATGAAGTTTGTGAGTCATCGTTGCTTGTAGCATAAACGGTGGAGGTGGAATTAGAGCTAGAGCTAGAGCTAGAGCTTTTGCTACATTTACTATTAGACGTTTCGTCATCATCCGAAAAAATCTTTCTGTATTCTGATGAAATAGGATTGACGTCTTCGTTCTGCCCTGATGTTGATGGCATGGCTTCTCCTGTAATGAACAAGAGATAAATTATATTGTACATATATATCACGTATTCTCACATATTCTTTGATAAATACCATATGTATATGTACACTGCATGATAATACCATCAGTACTCCGAATGTTTAACATTTTTTGAAAACCTAGTGAGAGAAAAGATTGAAATTTTTCATTTTTTTTAATAATGTAACTGCAGCCAATGTACAACCCCCTGAGGATCTTTCCGCGATTTTGACTATGATAAATCTAGAATTATTCAATCTTGCGAATGGCATTTCGAAGGCCAGCTCGATACCAATCAAGAATCATCTCTATAATTATCGCCCGACTATTTCAACCAATTAAAAGTCTCAATTTATGAAGAAAGGCGCAAACGGGTCAAATAGACTACACGAACAATCAATTTGGCATGATTTCATAATGACTCGTTACAATCTTTATACGCTGACATCAGACCGAAAAATACGTATCTAAATTATTACAACATGTCTGTGAAAACTGAACATGCATTGCTTCAATATTGATTCGTAACCCAAGCGTCTCTATGTACTGCTTGAACGTATAGAATGCTCGAAATAGGAAACATCAAAAATCGTATCGAATTGGCTTCACTTAATTTTTATGCAAGAAGAAGGGCATTTTGATAAGGATATAAAATAGTTCCGTGAAAACTGATGTTACCAATAGAAAGATGAGATGCTTTTACATCAAAAAGAGTGAAATTTTTTTCATGAATTCTAGAAGACTCCATCATGTCCCCTGAATTTTTTCAGAATTTTTTGGACCCTGTGTCCCATCCTGCCAGAAGCTCGAAGTTGCGAAGTTAGAAATATTAGACATTTCATGAGGACCTTTGACCTCAATTTTGAGCTATCTAGAGGTATTTTAGAGCGAAAAGTCAGGAGAACTTTTTTACTGGAAAAATGCCAATTTCTTTAGAAAAATTGGTTCCAGGGTCATTGGTAGACATATAGCTATCACTTCATTTGTTTCCAGGCTTAAAACCGAGTAAAAAGTGGTTTTGATTACCCTGACCATAATGTGATACATACCAGAAGAAAGCTTGGTTTATTACCAAAATGTCCTGACTAGTCACAGAGTGCTGCATTTGATCTATGTTTTGTAATCAACCAATATAATATGGAAATTGATGAAAATACTCAATTTCCATAATATATAAAAAATGGGTGACCGCATACGGTTCTAGGGCATCATATCGTATTCCCAGAATTTTTTCAGATTTTTCCGAACACTTTAACCCTGTTTAATAAATAGGCAAAGTTGCTGATTTTGCTGTTTTTACATTTTCAGAGGCATTTTCAACCTTCATTTACACTCTGAAAAGGATCTCTGAGGCAAAAAATGAATGGGATACTTTTGTCTGCAAATTGCCTGAATTTTATAAAAAAAATTATCTTTAAGGTCATTGGAGCACATTAAGTACTCCACAATACCAATTGGAGCCTCTAGTTTAAAACCCTGAGAATTCGCTCGTCAAGAGCCCCACCCCATGGGTACGAAAGTTGTCCCAATTCATATCACATACAGCCTATAAAGTGAATAAATGGGCCTGGGCTCTGGAAGCTCCCAAAAAATTGATATATTAACTTGAATAGGGGTAAAAATAGGCTAAAGTGACTATTCAAGGGGAGCCTTGTACCGCCAACACTTCCAAATTTTGCAAACACTTGTCTGTGGTATTATTACAATCATCTACTGTGAAAAATTCACATTCTTTCATGCTAATACATATCCTGAGTTATCAATATCATATTTATATAGATCAAGCATTACTAATACTTGACGCCGTCGTTTGAAACATATGGACGTTAAAAACTTATTATTTGTAAAATACTACTTCGGGTGAAAAGATGTAGTAGCCCAATAGGTTGGGCGAGGGACGGGGGGAGGATTGGGGGAAAAAATAGGTAAAATGGGAATGTGTAACAATACAATCAGACCTTGATCGTACAGATTCAAGCGACCGAATTTGATCGTGTATATAGGTGATATTGCGAAAAAGTAAATCCATGCTCCAGGGATGTGAAGAGCTGCCGTCTTCCCGGTGGCGTAGTTGGTAACGCAACTGACCGGAGATCAGGAGATCGCTGGTTCAAATCCAGCCCGGGGAGTGTGAAATTTTTTTCGCGCAATACCACTTTGGGATAGTCCACCAAGCCCGAATTTATTCGTCGTTTGAAACATGTGGACGTTAAAAAATAAAAACCTAACTTCCAGTAGTTACATGTATTGATGGTCATCATATTGTCTCTATTGTACTAAAATTTACAAGAAACTATTAATAAAGTGGATTGCATTCACTCGATAAGAAAGATTAATCCAAAAAGTAAATCATTAGCTGTGCATTACACGTACACCTCATAACACACTAGGCCGTACATAGATTCCATATGATTGTTTCAATATCAACAAGAAAATATTGAAGATCATTTCCTTGGGTAATATACATGAATATTGGACTCATGAAATCCACTCATATTGTATAAACTGCATAGTTAAGGTCCAAGCAGCTATTTCCGGGTGCGCTCAAACTACAACTTCGAGTTATTTACTCATGGAATTAGCTAATGTGAATCAATCCATTCAAAAGTATGATCACTAGATAATCAATTTGATAACGAATTCAAATATATATAAAGTTTGCCTGTCCTTAAATGACTTTATAAACCTCTTTGTGAACGTTATACTTGCCTATACTGGAGACTTGTATGACCCATGTATGGCACAGGTTAGGATACCGACCATAGACTTTTAGACATTCAAAGCCACTTTGGAAGCTCCAAACTCATTTCCAGACAAGCAAACTATATTTATTTGAATTCGTTATCAGATTGCGCATCTAGTGATCATACTTTCAAGTAGATTGATTCATATTATCTATTTTCATGATCAAATAATTTGAAGTTGTAGTTTGAGCCCACCCGGCAATAGCTGATTGGGCCTTAGCTATGCAGTTTAT
This sequence comes from Aphelinus atriplicis, assembly GCA_020882685.1. Taxonomy (NCBI): domain Eukaryota; kingdom Metazoa; phylum Arthropoda; class Insecta; order Hymenoptera; family Aphelinidae; genus Aphelinus; species Aphelinus atriplicis. The sequence goes on along the minus strand of CM037073.1, from coordinate 24,376,966 downwards.
ACAATATCAGTGGATTTCATGAGCCCAATATTCATGAATATTACCCATGTTTAGTGAACTTCAACATTTTCTTGTTGATATTGAAAAAATCATATGATATCTATGTGTTACGTGCTCAGCGGGTAATGCGAGAAGCGGGATCTACTCGATCCGTGTGGGTAAGCGCGACCCACCAGCCGTACTGGCGCCGCGTAACGACACACCCATTTCCCCCTCCTCCAAGCAGGAGATCAGGCCTGCCGATTAAGCCTCTATTTGTTTGCCGGCCCGGCGGAGATGCACCTACCAGCCCTGGGATTAACTCCGTGGGTTGCTAAGGCGTATCTCCCGGTGCGGGAACAAATAGATGCGGCCTATGACACCACCCGGGCCTTATCAGTGATCGGTGATAGGCCAAAACGGCACGAAGGCCCCCCCCTCTAAATGCTCCAATAAGCAATTAGAGCTCACGCATGCGCACGAAGCATGAAAACCCTCACAGATTAACCACCTTCCCGGGAGTAGACCCTCGACGTCGCCTCCGGGATAGCCCTATAAAAAGGCGGCGTTTTCCGGAGCAGCCCTCTCGACAGCCCACGTCGTCTCCGCGTCTATTCGGTACTCGCATTCCTCCGGGATCAAATCCTTCTCAAGCTCGGTCAGGAGCAGACATAGCGTATCTTACATATACTTCATTCGTGTAAACCTTTCGAGTTAATAAAGATCAAACGTGTACAACGAGCATCAAGAAGTGTTCCTTCCCTACCCTCACCAAACTCAAGGTTAGTACTATTAGCGAGTAACGTATTCGGAGAAAGTAATCGACTGATTCGGCAACGAACCAATCGCCCAGTGCTGGCGGGTCACTGGGGAAGTAGTTGAAAAATCAGAACATTTACAGATTGAACCTTAAACACTCGATGCAATTTTTCGTTTAAAAAACCCCGCTGTAACAATTGGGGTCCCCTATCCGGAATCGCCGAACGATTACTTTCCCAAGGATGTTGTTTTCTTTTTTATTTAAATTATGGCAGACAGGACAGCGGACGCGACTGGCATTCTAACAAAATATGCTCTGCAACAGAATCCCGCATTATTAGAAGAAAATTAAAATTAAATATCCGTTTCGGAGATAATAAACTTTTCTCACGTGAGACATAAAAACGAGGGAGGGCGCGTGCCACCTGTAAAAAAAGAAGTATTAAGACATTTACAGAACGCATTATATAATGTAGTGAACGCCAGTGAAGTGAGCGAAGTATGTGAAGATCGCCTCTTTTCGCAATGTCTGATGGAATTAATAGACAAGAATATAGACCCATCAATCATAATTGAAGGACTATTGAGTGGCGGCAATTTGGGTACGGGGCGCATAATAAAAAGTTTAGGCCCTAACACGGATATAATAGAAGACCGAGAGGAGACTAAGGAAAACTTGGAAAATAAACCACTCGAGCATAAAATCTATGGAAATACACCACAAGGTATCACGAAGAACCTAATTAATGCCGGGAGAAAATTATTCACAGATACGACATTAAACTTCTCCGTGAAAGACGACACGATGAAAGGTTTGATTGAGCAACCAAAAAAATTTTCAAAGATATAGAAGAAATACGCGAGTTTGAGAATGGAATCAATAAATATGACTCGGTAACGGCCGCGTACAGGCAAAATCATAAAATTGCATGTAGCCTCGTGCCATGGAGAAACAGGCCGGTGCTGCCGACGGTACTTGAGGGATCACCGTCGGGCGCCGAGAACGAACTGCGGTCTTCATACGCGTTTCATACATCGGGCATGAAGGGAATGCCAAAATTAAGCGATAATAATGAAAAGAAAATCTGAGCCCTGCAAAAACAGATTGAAAGCTACGAAGATATAATCGCCCAATATTCTGCCGCGTTAGAAAACAGTGCGATCTCCGGGGAAGGAAGTTCCAAACAGCATCGAGTGGGTTTCTAAGTCAAACCCAATCAAACAAAAATATTAACTATCTAGAAAATCAAGAAATTGAAAATTTACGCGAGAGATTGAATAAGGTCAATTTCACGCAAACAAACTTTCCAAGAAATAACTAGCCACGGTCATTTACCGATTACAACTTTATAAAAAATGTCCGAGGAACTTCAACCACCCTAGGTAACAGACAAAGATTCACTCCATACATGGCTCCAAATCAATACAATACCGGAAATAGTGGCACGGGAGGAAATCAAGCAGCTTTTACATCTCAGAATTCGGCAAAAAACTCGTTCTTTAACACATCGATCGGACAAGTCAGACCGTAATCGGTAAAGGATGTGCTCGAATTAATACCGAAATTCGATGACAATAATATTCCTCTCACGCAATTCCTAGATGGTTGCCGGGTAGCATGTAGCTTAATTGCTCCGGCGTGCGAACAGGACTTACCTAAACTCATCAAATTAAGATTATGCGGGGATGCGTTAGAAAGTGCAAACAAATTTAACTTTCCAACGATCTCAAGTATTAAAAATATTTCGAACCTTTATTTAGATCCTCTAAATCTTATTACGAGCATTGTGGCGATTTATCAAAAGTGAAACAGGAAAGAGACGGAAACGTAATCGCGTATTCAATTAAAGTAAGGGCAATCGGAGATGAAATTGCAGCCGCGGCAAAATGCGAAAACCGCGACTCAAACGATCTTTACCGAAATTTAGAATACGATCTAATGAAATTCTTTGTACCGGGACTAAAATTAGTGATAAAAGCACGATTAGGAAGAGCAGACTCGTTGAACGATGCAATCACCGAAGCAGTAGAGATAGAACGAGATTTCGCGTGTTACGGGTCAGAGGAATGGAATGAAAGCATTAACGCAATGGCTGATCACAAAAACGAACCCAAGTCAAAAGTTCTAGTAATGGAAACGAAAAACGAGGGAGAGATGTGTCAATTGTGCAATAGAATAGGCCATTCTGCACAGAAATGCTGGCAGCTAGTAGGCAGGTCGCAGAACGAAAATATCGACGGCCGGCCGCGGCAAGAAAGGGCGGGGCTACCACGCAGCGAGGAGCCATGGCCACACGCCCGCACCACGGTAAACCAGAACAACGTCCCTCCTAATCAAAAAAATTATCAATCAAATCCCAATAATGTAAGGAGTATGCAGGATACGCGTAACAAATACTTTGAGCGACAAAATTCCACTTTTCCTAGGGATTCTAACCCATTAAATCCCAGATTGCAGAAATTTTATTGGTACTTTTGAGCTCAAATATTTTGATGAATAAGACGGAAGGTTTATTGCAAAATAGTCATTCCTACTATTTTTGGGTGTGCTCTACACGATACAATGGTTAAAAAGACTGAAAAAATTGATTTTCAATAAATAATTAACAAATTAAAATAAAAAATGCGATTTTTTGGAGCACTTTTTTTTTCAATCCAAAATCAGAGGGAGAAGGAATTTTATTTTTACCGTCGAAAATATGCACAAGAGTGCACAAAATATTTGAACTTTCCAAATTCGTTGAGTTTTTTCGACTATGATTTTTTCCAGCAAAATGGCGGCCAAAAAACGGCAATCAATATTTTGGATTTTCATATTATCAATATTTTAAAGCATTCATTTTCATATTCGATATATTCCTTTGAAATTCCGTATACAGGGGTTTTCAATGTCGCTGATAACGATTCTGACTTCAAATTCTCAAAATTCTGGATCCAAGATGGCGGTTTCAAGATGGCGGCTGACGATTTTACATAATTTTAGTAGGAGAATCGTAAAAATTTGGAATAATGGGTTTTCGGGGGTGCTGATGATAAATCTGACATCAGATTTTCGAAATTCTGTATTCAAGATGGCGGTTTCAAGATGGCGGCTCATGATTTTGTACATTTTTAGTCGGAGAATCGTGAAAATTTGGACTAATGGGTTCTTGGGGGCGCTGATGATAAATCTGACATCAGATTTTCGAAATTCTGTATTCAAGATGGCGGTTTCAAGATGGCGGCTCATGATTTTGTACATTTTTAGTTCGAGGTTCGTGAAAATGAACATAATTTCAAATTTTCACGAACCTCCAACTGAAAATGTACAAAATCATGAGCCGCCATCTTGGAACCGCCATCTTGGATACGGAATTTCGAAAATCTGATGTCAGATTTATCATCAGCACCCCCGAAAACCCATTTTTCCAAATTTTCACGAACCTCCAACTAAAAATGTACAAAACCATGCGCCGCCATCTTGAAACCGCCATCTTGGATACGGAATTTCAAAAATCTGATGTCAGATTTATCATCAACGCCCCCAAGAACCCATTAATCCAAAATGAAAATCCAAGATATTGATTGCCGTTTTTTGGCCGCCATTTTGCTGGAAAAAATCATAGTCAAAAAAACTCAACGAATTTGGAAAGTTCAAATATTTTGTGTACTCTTGTGTATATTTTCGACGGTAAAAATAAAATTCCTTCTCCCTCTGATTTTGGATTGAAAAAAAAGTGCTCCAAAAAATCGCATTTTTTTATTTTAATTCGTTAATTATTTATTGAAAATCAATTTTTTCAGTCTTTTTAACCATTGTATCGTGTAGAGCATACCCGAAAATAGTGGGAATGACTATTTTGCAATAAACCTTCCGTCTTATTCATCAAAATATTTGAGCTCGAAAGTACCAATAAAATTTCTGCAATCTGGGACTCAATGGGTTAAATGCTTTTTTTGCGGGAAGCCCGGTCATATAGCTACATATTGCCAACAACGGTTTGCCGATAACCAGGGAAACGCCAACGGTTCTGGTATACAGGGCGCGTTATTGGGAACAGAGCAGGTAGAGCGCCCAAACTTCCAACTGCGCGGCGAGAAATCAGATTAGAAATAACCGGAAAGTCACCCGTGATCGAGCTGAAAAATTGTCTTAATGAAGAAGAAAACTTATTGAAATTACGCAACGTAATTTGTAAAGAATCCATAGACAGAACAGAGATATAGGAATTAAGCGAAATTACGAATCATAGCATCTCTACCATGGGCAAGGCGAAAATGTATTTCGACGATTTCGAAATAGACTTTCATATCGTTGGAAATAATTTTCCGATCAAGGAGGAAGGGCTGCTCGGATGTGACTTCTTTGAAAAGGAAAAGACAAAAATTGATTACGACAAAAATGCGTTAATAACTGAATCTTCAAAGATACCATTTGTAACAGACCAATATACGAGTAATAGAACGCGGGAGAATAAAATCTGTTTAGATTCAAAACATATTCATAGCCACCAATTCAGTTGTTGAATTTGTTCACTCACGTAAATCTAAAGTTCGTGTACGTTGAGAAACACATAAGAGGCGAAACGAAACACTTATACTATGACCGTTGCGTCAAAAATGCGAATTGGAGCGACGCGTAATAGCAAATGCATTGAGTACGGCGGTATCGGCCCCCGACATGTTCGCTTATCAGATCACTAACAAATTCGGATACATGACTATAACCGCGGCAGAAGTAGTGCATATAATGAAGTGCGTACAAACGGATGTAAAAAGACGCGAATCAAAATCTCGCTATCTGGAATTACCAGTAACCAAGGATGGAAAGGATTATTTCGTCACCCCTCGAACGCATTTTTTAAAACAATTCGGAACAGAAATCGCGTGTAATCCATTAATACCACCAATTTTTTTGCTCGGCGATAGTTGGTTCACGGTAATGCCCGGAGCGGGTAACAAAGGGGACCAAACCACTTGAATTGTCCCTCAATACCCACGCTACCTGGAATTACACTGACACGGCGGATTTGGCAGACATAGAAAATCATATGCAGAAATCAGGAAGAGAGAAAAGGTAGAGAACCAAGGAGAGGGGCTCACCACAGAGGCCCCGCCCACGGCACCACTCAGGGAAACCACCGCTGAAACGACCCGCCCTGTAGCCCAAGAAACCCGATAACATATAAACCAATTATATCCTCAAGTAATATTAGCCCCCTCCGCAACCCAACTAAATGAAAATGAACGACCGACCGCATACTGAAAAAATAGAGCTCTTCAACACTCTCTCATTACTTGGTAAAAATTTAAATGTAACACATAGATTGAAAGATGAAACCATAGACGAATACGGCGAAAGACATGAGAATTGGCTGGAATGTTATGAGCAATTAGGGCGAACATTTCGAACGGAATTGAGAGAAATTGCCGATCTCAATATAACCAGGAGACAGATAGCAATAGGCACTCTTGTTAAAGGATTGGACTACAAAACCTTGTAATATATGTGCCAGCCGAGTTTTCACTCAAGATTAATTCAAGCACGACAACACGCCGAACGAATAATTATTCAGCTAGAAAGCATAGAGACACTGAAAAAACCGCTGCCAAGTGCCTTAGCAGTATGCTTTCTCAAAGAGGTTTATCCAAACTTTTTTCTGTTTTGCAATTACCATTACTGTCGTATATCACATCTTATCTTTAGATTTTAACGAGCCCATATATTTAAAAATCAACAGACACCTCACTCACCTTGGCTCGCTCCCGTGTGCAACTTGATGCAACTGTGCACTCATTTCATCTGTGATGCGCTGCCCAACTAACGCCGCACTCTTTTATATACCTCCCGGCGCGCGGTTTCTAGGGAGGTAAACAACGGTTGCTAAGGAGCAAATATAACAATTCGGTGTCCTTGGCCATCAAGTGTGCCTTAAACTTAACAACGGTTACTAGGGCGGTAAACAACGGTTTTGTGTCTTTTGCCGTCGAAAATGATGGAAATGGGTCATAAATTGATCATTTTCAACCTTCGTAACGTTTGCTAGGGAGGCAAACAACGGTTTCTATGGAGCAAATACAACAATTCAGTGTCTTTGGCCATCGAGTGTGACTTGAAAACTCTATTTCCGACTTCCGAAGCAACGGTTGCTAGGGATGTAAACAAACGGTTGCCAAGGATATCAACAGTGATTGCTATGGGAAATATCTCATTGATTCTCTTCGATTCTCATTGATTCTCATAGCTCCAAAGAGCGTTTATGAGGATTTGTGAGGAAACACGTTAAAAAGGGTTGCTAGGGAAATAACCAACGGATTTTGCTGGAAATTGATCTCGGGCTAGATCTTGCCACAACTAACCGGTGTGCAAAATTTCAGCGAGATTGGACCATTCCTCCGAAAGTTATCATGGATGGAAGAAACGAAAAAATACACACCTTAGCAACGGTTGCTAAGGAAATACCAACGGGTTTTGCTGAAAAATTAACTCGGCCGAGATTTTGCCGCGACTAACCTGTGTGCAAAATTTCAAAAAGATTGAGAGTTCGTGGACGAAAAAAAACGTTACACACACACATACACTGAGAGACTCTTGGGGGCTACGTACCGCCAGCTTTGGAGGCTTCGGACCGCCAGAGGCTTCGCGCACAGCGTGCGCGTTTGCGACGCGCATGCGTGGCAGTCGTATACACACAGGCTGTGGAGCTTGGGTAGCGCCACAGGCCTGGTGGCTGCTTGCTCGCACGTTTGGGGGTCTCGCACCACCAGAGCGACTGCGGAGTATATATATACGCTATATATAGCGCATCGACTGAGTCAGTGGAAATTTGGAAAAAATGATTTGAAAATCATCTTATTTTATCAACATAATTCTTACAAAATTCTTACAATATTTACAAGTTGTGTCTGGTTGCAACATACATATTCAGCCCTTTCTTGATACATATAAATGGATCTATTCTATGAATTTTATTGATATGTATGAGTATTTTTTTATTTTTCAATTCTGTAACTTTATATGCGTGTAAATGATAATCAAAATACTCCACATTGAAATAAAGAGCATAAATATATAAATTTCCTTTAATTTCATACACCGCTTCTATTCTTCCAAATTCGGGATATTCCGCATCAACTATGTCGATGAGAAACACAGTTCTCTTGGAATAATTTTTCCCAAGAATTGTCACGAACTTGAACTTCTGAGCGTTCAGTACACTAGTAAAATCTTGAATAATATTTCTTATTTCTGTATCACAAACAGCATTCAATACTGGTCCAATTTTCATATCTGACGTTACATCACCACAACACTCTTTCAAGTAACACATTTGAAGTTGATTATTCATAGCAATGGTTTTTGGCAAATTTACAGCTGATTTTGTAGTTTTTACATAATTTTTCAGATGATTATTTTTACGTTCGTAAGGCATTCCCCAGAAATGAATTAGAGGACCATTGTCCAGAATTACTCTACAATAATGTACCCACAAATGCATTTTGGGCACAAGATCTCTGTATAAAGATATGTAAAGCTCGTTATGTTCAGTTATTAAATCCTTCAATGCATAAGCTTCAAACTCTACGATTCTAGGAGAAGTTATTATGTCAATAATTTTTCTCAAAACTAGATACAGCTTCCAATATTTATTGCCTTTGGGAACTAGATCACCGATAATTAATGAAAGATATCGACAGAGACAAATCATTTCAGCAGCTGATTGCCTCAGTTTAATTTTTGATTTTTTTCCTTTATTCTGGTTATTTGCATGAGTTTCAAGTAGTACTTCTCGTGGTTTATCATTACTCTCTGGTCCATAATTAAATGTTTTTATTCGATGATTTAGAACTTGTAAAGTGAGAAGTTTTTCCTCGTAGATCAAGGAATGTAAAATAGACTCCAAAGAGTAATCGGCAATGCCCTCAAATACGTCATGCATTATATCAATAGTCATATTTTCTGTAATATGGAAATTTTGTATTTTATTGAAAACACAATCTTCTTTTACTCCTGTTACAGAAGCATCGTTGATTAGTACATCAACAATATAATTTTCTCGGGTCCTTAATAAACTTTCATCTTCTTTTGTGAGTTTTTTACATAACGCTGAATGAGCTTTACAAATCCGACAGAAATAATTAGCCGTATAACTCTGAGAAAATCCACAAGAACAATTTATTCCTAAATTATCGCCTAATAGTAAAACGCAATGGAAATATAGAGTAACAGTTTTGTTTTCAACTTCAATTTTTAAACCATTTGAACTTAGAAGATTCATGTCACTAATGATTTTATCAAATACACTGCGATTTCCAAACTTCTCTCGATACTTTGAATAGAAAATAGTATGCAAAGAAAAACTTGATATTTTCGAAACTATATTGGGAGGAAGACATGGTATTGAAATATAAACTCCAGCTAATTTCAAGTTAGAAGTGCTATGACCCACAGGATTACCAGATTGGAAATCATCAAAAAATATGAAAACTGGAAAAGCAGTAGGAATCTTTGCAAATTCGCTATACTTTCTTTGCCATAGTTTGGCTTGGATGAAATTTGATATTATTCTTTTTTCTTTTTGTAGACACTCTTTGTACTCCATGATTTGTCTATACATACCAAGTAATTCAAAGAATGTTTTTAAAGTCCTATGTATAGGAATATTAGTTGCAAAAACGGGTCGAGGAACAACAACAATATCTGTATAATTTCTAAGCTGTTTAATATTTTCTTTTCCGATCTCAAACTGTGAAGGATCGATAAATATACTTTCCTTACGAAAGGCGTTAAGCCGTCGCTTTTCTGTACAGAAATTGATGAATGCATCTTTACTCGACTCAAGAATATTTTTAACAATATAGTATGATTTGATGTCCTTCAGCTTTAAAGCATTCGATATTTCCTTTTGTAAAAAAGGAATGTACAGATTATTTATGAAGAATTGTAATTTATCAATAACATCTTGGACAGAATTTCTCGTTGAATTTTTTAAATGTAATGAGAGACAAAATTTTAATTTTTCTCTTTCTAACAAAATTCTATTCAAATTTGCATTGAATGTATGATCTTGGAGTAAAGCCATGTTGTGACTGGTTCAAAAGATGAATGGTTAAAAGTGTTTGAACGACAAACAATATTAAAAAACTAGACAAATTATCCTACTTAAAGACTACTTATCCTATATCACAGTATCTTGTAAATTTCAAATAAATCTAAACAGTCAAAATTGTTTTTTTTTAAACGCGACTTAATTCTTGAATTAAGGTAGAAACGCAAGTATTTACTGCTTTTAAGTCAAACTTATAGAGGTTTACTTCCAAAAACTGCCACACTGACAAAGAAACTCGACAGTGATGGGACTGGAAGACTTTTGAGCTTTTGAAACATGAGTCCAATGCTTCAATTGGTGATCTTGTACAAAAATTGTTTCCACCTATTACAGAATAGGACGCCGTTACTTCGCTCAATGATCCACATATTATTATATACGGATGTGTAGTCAGATTATGAATTGCTAATAAATCATTGAGTTTTTTTTGCTCTACGCTTACATTTTCACTATTCTGTAACAAAAAAAAAAATTATTTATTCTAAAAAAGTTTAGTTTCCAACTTTTCTTCTAGTATAAATGAGATAAATAATAAATCATTTCAATAATAATGACATTATGAAATAATCAATAATTAAAGGGTCATATACACTCTAGATGTCATTTCTACCTATTCGAATAACTCAAAATAAAATTTTAGTATACGTCAACAACCTGAGGGCTTATATGATATTGAAACTGTATGTTATGAGTAGTTGTATACATACTACATTCTAGTAGCTAGTAGCCTCAGATGATACTTAATATTAATTATGATGATACTCAGAGTAGTGTCTCACCTGAACGTGGATAATAAAGGACTTCGAAGTTTCTTCAGGGTCGGGTGACCATTTGGTACCTCTCACTTTTGGCTTGCCACGAGTGAGAGCAACTAATAAGGCGGGAAGCAATTTCACAGCTAAATTTTGTTCATGGACTACAGAATAAATAAAAAAATTGTGTAATTATGATATTTGGTTACTGTATTAATGATATTTGGAAACATAATTACTAACAAGTAGAAAGGATCGTGCTATTTTCATTCAAAATGGATAAAATATATGGATTTTTCTTCTTTTTTTGGGCAACACAAATTATCTCAAGCAATAGACATCATCATCCAAATCACAACCGTACATGTGCCAAAACTTGGACACAAGGGCGTAACAGAGGCAATAAAGAATATTTCCAACGTCATCGTAAATGGACATTACATTATCAGCCTCACATAATCAGTCGTAAAAGGAGAAGCATGGACAACATATAGAATCACACCGATGCCCGCGTTTATAAGCTCCGGAAGATTTACTACAATACAAATCCAACCGCAAAACGAGATATTGGTTATCAGATAAAAATCAAACGAACATTTCTTCATATCCAGTAACGAGATAGAGGCATGTATACAATTACCATATGAAAATATATGTCGAGCGCCTGCAGAAATAATAAATGAGCTCGACTGCGAAAGTAGGTTGCTAAGGGAGCCATCGTATTCATATATGACCAAGTGCAAACAACTTATTAGACGAGCACAGAAGTTGTAAACGATCAGAACATCGAAACCCGGCTTATGGATCATTACAACACAAGTGAAAACTAACGCTAGGTGGGCTTCGGATATTTTATTTATTTTCGGATATTTTATTTTCGGACACGGCCGAAGCGAGCTCGGCCGGCCCAGCGCGCGGCGGAAGCTTATCAGTTTTATGCCGGCCCTCGCGCGCGATAGCACGTGCGCTCAAATAGCGAGACCGCTCCGAGGTGCTACCGCGCCCCAGGAAGACGACAGCGACATCCCCGAGGTCCACCAGCTCACGACCCGTGCGCCCGCAACCGAGCTGACCGCGACCGCCGAACAGAGCCGGAGACCCACGCAACGCCGAGTAAGTGCCGCTCGATCTCCATCTCTCTCTCTCCCGGCCAACACGCGTTCGCGCTCTCTCTCGCTCTGGCCCGCGAGACGCGACCCGAGGCTCGATGCCTCATGCTTGTGTAGAATCTTCCCTTTATCTCAATTAATAAACTTTGTGTTCGTCAGAACCGTTTTGCATTCTTTATTGCCACGCTACTCCTGCCAAAGATCCCATTCCCGCGCACACGAGTTTCAACACCTCGTGCGCGCATTTGTTATCATGCTCCAGGCCCTAAGGCCATTACAGTATCAATTATTAATAATAAATACGGCGGTGATAATATATATATATATATATATATATGTGTGTGTGTGTAATTTGATAGCGAACTGAAATATATTTAGTTTGCCTGTCCTTGAATGACTTTATACACCACTTGGTGAACGTTATACTTGCCTATACTTGTATGACCTATGTATGGCACAGGTTAGGTTACCTTTTAAACTTTCAAAGCCACTTTCGAAGCTCCAAACTCATTTCCGGCCAAGCAAACTATACATATTTGAATTTGTTATCAAATTGCGTATCTAGTAATCATACTTTCAAGTGGATTGATTTATATTATCTATTTCCATGAGTGAATTACTCGAAGTTGTAATATGAGCCCTCCCGGCAATAGTTGCTTAGACCTTAGCTATGCAGTTTTTACAATATGAGTGGATTTCATGAGTCCAATATTCATGTATATTACCCAAGGAAATGATCTTCAATATTTTCTTGTTGATATTGAAACAATTATATGGAATCTATGTACAGCCTAGTGTGTTATAAAGTGTGAGTAATGCGCAGCTCATAATTTTCTTTTTTGGATTTATCTTTCTTATCGAGTGAATGCGATTCATAACACATATACTTCATTAATAGTTTCTTTCAAATTCTAGCACAATACAGACAATATATTGACCATCAATGCATATAACTACTGAAAGTTAGGTAGCGTCAAGTAATAGTAATGCTTGGTCTACATATATAATATTGATAACTCAGGATATGTATTAGCATGATAGAATGTGAGTTTTTACATTGAATAGTTGTAATAATATCACAGACAAGTGTTTGCAAAATTTGGAAGGCCCATTTTTTCATTATATAGACTGTATGTGACATGGAATGAGGCAACTTTTAGTACCTATGGGGTGAGGCTCTTGACGAGCGAACTCCCATGGTACAAAAATATTCCAATTGAGAGATTCCAATTGCGCATGTGAAGTACTTAATGTGCTCCAATGATCTTGGAGATAATTTCTCTATAAAATTCAGATAATTTTCTGACAAGAATGTCTAATTTTTTTTGTCTCAGAGGTCATTTTTAGGGTATAAATTAAAGTTGAAAATGACTCTAGAAATGCAAAAACAGCAAAATCAGCAACTTGGCTGAAAGAATTCCTGAAAGATTTCCCAACCATTTTGCAGGAATTTTCCAGCATCTTACAGTATTCTCACATGTTCTTCTGTAGGATTTTCCAGGACTGTAATCCTGACAGAATTTCTACGAATGTCTTAGCAGGCTTCCACTACGATTCAGAAGATTATTATAGAAGGATTATTTCACCACAATCCTACAGGGGTTCTTAAAGGATCTTCTTAAGAATCCGCTAGGATGACGTATGCTCACTGCTTAAAAGCCTACAATCAGAGAAATTTCATGGAAAATCTGTATAATTTCCTGTAGTACTTTTTTGTCGTACTTATCGATTTTCTTTCTCTGCCTCACAGTTCAAAATCTTGCGTCTGTCGGATCTAATCTATGGGATGGTATATCCAGACTTGTCTCAACATTCTTTCCAATAACAATGGTGGCTTAAAGAAAAAATCACGTTTCCGAACTTGATGAATTTCTATCTCGAAAGCCATGAACTTGGGCGAAAAATTTCTTTTTCAAATAGTATTTCAGGATCAATACATTTTTAAAATTTTCCAGAGCAGTTTTCCATTTAGTGGAAAATTTGGAAATCTAATTTTCTGAAAATATTCCCAGAATTTCTGGAAAAATTCGACTGTTCCTCGACTAATTCTAAGATATATCATAGGTGGTCAGATGCCTATCAAGATATTTACTTGAGTACTCTAAATAAAGAAAAAATTGTATTCCATTACCCAAATCAAGATCTTATTTCCTTCAAAAGTTAGCTTATTATATCACCATAGTATCCAGACTAGTCTCACAGTGGGCAGATTCCTTGAGTGCTTATGTTACACCAATATATTGTAACGGGTCAGATTTGCACGTTATGATTTTCAAGTTCTTTCTCCTTCCAATGGTGGCAAATATGAGTAGATAGAATTGTTTCCAAGAAGTGCAATACAACCCAGACAACAAATTCTATCAATGACAGTCGTTACCAAGAAGCGCACTGCGACCCGGTTTCAGACTTGGATGAATATAATGTGTTTTGGTTATTGAGAATGATACTCCAAAAGCGCACTGCAGTCAGAGCTATCAATCTCGGTTAATAGAGTAGGAATCCAACTATGCAATTATCGAAAAGTACAATACAGTTCAATCTCTCACAGTCATTGGTCCGTATGATAATGAGCATATGTCGATGCTATGAGTAGATCTCCGTAATCTTCCAAGAAGCGCACTGCAACCCAGACAGATACTTTGAATCTATGATATCTTTACCAAAAAGCGCAATGCGACCCAGTCTCAGATTAGATGAATGATTGTAATGTATGATTGTTTGTGTGATATTAAATTGTCTTAATTTTATGAATAGAAAATTAAAATGAAATTCAAATATCATCCATACAGTCAACATAAATAATCCAAACAACCGCCATACAGTCCCGACATAGCCCCTTGTGACTTTTGGCTGTTTCCAAAACTCAAAAAACCACTCAAAGGACACCGATTCGATGACAAAACAACGGTGGAAAACAATGCGACGAGTGTACTAAAGGCTATCCCTAAAAGTGAGTATCAGGACTATTTTGAAAAGTGGAAACATCGATGGATATATTTGAGTTCGATATCAAATGTTGCATATAGGGATAATTCCATGAGTAAATGACTTGGAAATAGAATTTGAATATTCATCTCATGAATTATTTTTTTGGATTAATCTTTTCTATTTAGTGAATACAACTCAAGACATGCAACATTCGAGTATAGTTTGATGTCAATTCTAATTCAGTAGATACAACATATTGACCACTAATGCAAACTACTTAAAAATTAGGTAACGTCAAGTAATAGAATTGCTTGATTTATGTAATTAATATAGATACTTCAGAATATGTAGTAACATGTTAGGATTTGAGTTCTTACAGTGAATTCTGGAATATTACCGTAGAAAAGTGTTTACTAAATTTGGAAGAGTTGGTGATGCAACAGTCTCTTGAACATCATTTTAGCCCATTTCCATGCTTATCCTATGGTAATATATTAATATATTCATTTTTTGAGAGCTTCGGAGGCCCAGCCTCATTTTTCCTTTGCATTGACTGTTTGTGGCATGAAATGAGACAACTTTTGGAAAATGTCCTTTTTATTTTCTGTCTCAGAGGTCATTTTCAGGGTGTAAATTAAGGATGAAAATGCCTCTGCAGTTTCAAAAACAGTGAAATCAGCAACTTTGCCTGTCTAATAAACAGTTTGTTAAAGTGCTCTTGAAAATCTGAAAAAATTTCAGGGATATTGCATGATGCTCTAGAACGTGAGAAGAATGAGCTGCACCGAATTTTTAAATTTGAAGGTTTAGAGTCAAATCAAATTTCCCTCGACTTACTTCAAAAACATCAGTTTTCGGTTACGGCCCAGCTACTTGTTGGCTGCTGCCGTAACTCCATTAGCTCTGCAGTTCTATCAGTTTGGCCGCGCCCTGCGTAGCGAATGAACATCACTCTTCCCACACTTAAAACTTCAACATCGAATTTATTTTTAGTTTCACTGTCAGATACAACAATGAACTATTAGCTCGCATCTCGTCCGAGGATTCTGTGGTAAATACTTGTTCGTGAGAACGTGCGATGCAAACGTCTGTTGCATTCGGTGGTGGATGTAATTCTGCTGCGGCCGGCAGCTGATCGATTTCTTATCCTTTCCGTGACGTCACAGTAATAGGGTCACAAAACACTCCTCGCAGGTGCCAAGACACTATCCGAGTTATCAAAAAGCTCTTCATATGGTCATGGCGTAAGCAACGATACGCCCTATGTTTGCCAATTAGAATAGTTTTCGAACAAGTCAGGAACCATTCTCTTAACAGTCAAAACTCGGATAGCCTTCAATTAGATTAACAGAATTAACCCAATGAGTTTTCCTCTAGGCCCTAAATTCCCGCACATCAATTATAGATAAGAGTATGACTAAGTTGGTTTGATAAACTGGCAAGAATGATTGACAAAACGCTTCTTTTATATTAATCTCATACTCTTTTATTGCCTAACCTCTACGAGTTCATTCCTTCCCCCTCCTCTTCCGAGACACACTCACTTGCCCACACACGCCTACACACACATACAGTCTCCTTTCAGTTCGGGTAGCCCCGCGCGCCGCTGCTGCCCACCCGAGTCCACCGCGTCCCTCTCTTTGCTGCGCCTCCTGAGATTTCGTCTTCTTCCAGGGCTCCACCGCCCGCTCGCAGGAACTCCGTTAGGCACGCGCGCGCCAATTAACCATGCCTTTCAAATGCTGAAAACCCCGGTACCGCACACTACAACAACCAGCACTACCCGGTAATAAGATCTGCGGCGCAGCACGTAGAAGAACCACCGATCCGCGGGTGACCATCCACCGTCCGCCACCGTCCGCGTACAACACGCCAACCCGCGCTGCACTGCGATGATTCCGCTGCGAAGAACCTGAGGGTCACCGCATGCGATTGCTCCTCGTCCTCACGACGCAAAGAAATCGGCGATGCGCGCCGGTTCTGCGGCATTCAAAACTCGTCGGTCACCGCGTGCGACCGCCAATCGTCCTGCACCTCGAGGTAACCGGCGCCGTTCTCGCATGGATAACTCGTCGACCGCCTCGTCCGCCGCTCATGCACACGTAATCACCCACGCCGCGCGTTGATTTTTGGCTGCTCACCCCGTTTTAGCTGCTAGTACGCGAATAAATCGTCCGCCATCTCGCCCGCCTCACAGTGGGGCCAAACAGGTTGAAAATGGGCGAAATTAATCTCGTCCTGGATTTGCTACGGAAATCAAAAAATCTTCTTGGGTTTTCTTCAGAAATCCCCACAGTACAAGAAAATCGATCCCCCGACTTGCTACACCGGTAAACTAGGACGTTTTTGATAGGGTTAAGATAATCTTTTCAACCCTTCTCCAGGCCGAAGCATTTTTTCCAAGGATCCGATAAACAATATATGGCTTATAGGATTTTGAGATGCGCTAAATCCGAATTTGCCATTAATTTTGCAAAATTCATTTGTTTAAACATTTTTTTTAAATAAATTATTGCAAAATTGATTTTTATGGCGAATTAAATACCAAAATCAGATTCTTCGTAAAAAAACACGTGCAAAATGGTAATTATTGCTGTCAAAACATATTTCGACATCAAAAATTTATTGAATAAACCAATTTTCAATTTTAACAAATGTTTCAAATTGTTCATCCATCACAAATGCTTATTGTTACTTAGACTATGACTTATGATAGTCAATATGAATCGATGGGGTGTATCAGAAGAGAAATAATTTCCGGATGATGACATGGGATGAAAACTTTGTTTCAACACTAGTTTAATTTTCAATATTCGTCATCAGAACATTCATCCAAGGGAAGTTCTCCTAAAACAGAATTTAGGGATGGATCATTATTTTCTTTAATTTCTGAGTCTCTTTCTATTATGATAAGCTTTTCTATTTCTTCAGAGAGGGGGGTATCTGGTTTTGGTCTTAAAACTCTCATTGAAGATATTTTCAATGCAGACCACATGCAGAGACGATGCATAAGATCAGTCATAGTGTCGATCCTATTGAATATATCGAAATTCAATTTATTGATACAATATATGGAAAATTTTTCATGAGAAATAAATTATCGAATGAAATGACCTTGAAGTTTTTCTCGTCAAATTTTCTCGCAACTTCTTAATGGTTTTATGCAGACTTTCTTGAGCTTCCTCCGAAAGCATACCTATTGGTGTCATTAAATGATCCATGATTTGATACCCATGGGTCAATATTACATGCACTGATGTAGGCATGTAATACCATGGATACAGCCTGACAAATCGTGAAGCTACGTTTTTGGAATAAATGCGAAACGCTTCTGTGTCTATCGTGTGTCCAGACGAGATCACCGATAAGATAACGTAGAAATTATCCAGTAATTGTCTGTCGAAGCCTTGAAAACATATCACTTTTATTTGTACTACCAAGTAAAATCATAATGAAAATAATGACAGTATCAATAATGAATCAAAATAGTCAATAGTCTTGAAAAGAAATTAAGAATTATGAATTGAAATTAAATTTTGTCCTACATTGATATCTCTCATAAAATTTCATACCAATGAATATATAATTGTACATGCAATATATTTCATTGATTACGATTGAATGATTAGCGTATGTTTCATTACCAGATGAATAATTATGATTCATCTTACTCAGATTCATCAAAGAATTATTGATACATTCAAATTATTGTGTAAATAATATCTCACCAGTGACTTCAGCAACAACATCAATCTCATCGAAAAATTTCCTGGCCATATTGCCATTATTAGTGTTGCCCGATCCTTGTTTCGGTTGATCAACAGTTATATGTAGCTTATGTTTGAGCTGCTTTTGTATCTCCATTCTTTTATCTTGGACAATTTTTTTTCTTGATCTGTTCTCTATAAAATAATTAATTGATGTGAAAGGAATAGTAATTATCATGTTTAAATATTACCATGTCAAAAAACTCTTCGACAAAATCTTAGTTTCCTGTCAAGCTTCAACACTGTTGAACTTCTACTGTATTCAATAAATTCATATCATTTCAAAAAATAAACTTTGAGTAATTGTTAATCTAGAAAAATCACAATTAGTGGCATCGATTTAATATTTTTTTTCAGTTCGCAAGAGAAAGAATCAGAGGTTCTAATAATAATCAATCATTCGGTTATCAGTCACCATAAAACTCTGTAAGATTCTCTGTAATATCTACAGAAAGTCGATGTAAGGTTTATATTTTTCGCAGAAATTAGTAAATAATCATTGATTCTATAGATGTACAGTATGTCTATTTTTAGGGATTTTTGTATATACAGACATACTTCAGATAAAGCGCATAAAGGTCTTAAATATACCTATTGTAGTCTTAGATTCAAGGATATATTCGATCGACTGTTTTACGTAGTAGCACATGTGGATACACATGTGTATAAAAAATGTTAAACAACTATCGACATAAGTAAAAACGAGCGCGCTCATGATTTGCTTATACTTTTCTGCATCGGAGCTAATATATATATATATATATATATATATATATATATATATATATATATATATATATATATATTAGAGAAATACAAAGGCTTATAATATCACCTCGCCATCAACCATCGTTAATTCTTTTTAGTGTAAAAGGCGATAGCGCGCTCCGGCAAAAGCGCCCCACTGCCTCAATTTTCCTTCCGTGTATATATTTTAATAATATTTCACATATGCCTACCTTCTTGTATGATGGGTATAGATTATTATTGTAACGCTCCTTGTCTTAGAATACAATACTGTTCTCTAGACAAATTTAATTGTATCATAAGAGCTAAGGCTTCATCTGCAGACATTTGACTAGGTGCAGGTTTTGCCATACGATTGACAAGTTCTTGTGCATTGTCTGGTTCGATAATCATACCAAGCAATTTGGCTCCGGCACGATTTCCATCGTACTTCAATTTTTTTTCAGCTATTTTGAATGATTCTTCACTATTAACTGACATTGTTTGATGATGAAGCCTTTTTCTCAAAGTCTCTTGACTTAACAGCTCATTAGGGAGACTTGGACGACCAACTAGTTGATCTAATAGAATTGAGGAAGCAATATAAACAATATATTTCTGACTTTCATAAATATTCGAAAGTATTTAAAGAAAAATTTTAAGTAAATCAACATTAATTATATGATATTGCAATGATTTGTTACTAACAAATTGCTCGGCGACTTTGGCGACTTCTACCAAAAAAAATCGGTATTAGGAGATTAAAATACATAGGAAAAACAAAGTTTCATTTAGGGATCTTCTAAATCCATGGAAACGGACCTGGATCCTCGAGTAACAGTGAGCATAAGAATGAGAATAAAAAAATAGTTTTCCATACACCGACGTATGTTGAATGAACCCTTTCAAATGATATGCTATCCTACCCATACTCCCAAAAACGGTTATCAAAGTACGGTCTTTTTTTGGACTCAACAAAAGTGTTATCCCTCAAAAGAATTCTGTCTCATGTAAACAAATGTGTCACAAAAGCATCTCAAATTTAATTTTTTTCACATCATAATTATATGCCGAAGTAGGTTTATAATGATATTCAAATATATATCTGAAAATGATCTTTATGATCCAGCATCATGATAGGATCTCTCCAATCATACGTACAAGCGTTATTTTTGTACATACATTTTTTGTCATTCATTTATGATAACATTTTTTTCCGTGGGAATCAGGAAATACTCATGTTATCAGGGAATATTGAATTGGTTATCAGGAAAAACTCATTTTTCTCAATTCATTACCATTTTGATCGTGGTTAGGAATAATGTTTGATGCGTCTATCTTCATATTTATATACTGATCGCACCACTCATCATACTTGTATGAAAACTGTTGGAGATTCCTCTTATTTTTTGGGAGTTTTTCTTGAACGTGATTGAAAAACCTCTTCTCAAGATAATTAGAAACTGTCTTTCTCCCATCGGAATTCACACCGCGAGTAGTTAAAATATATTTAATAGCAGCTGTTTTGTGGTTTGCACTAATGCAACGTTGAAAGTTCATTGCGTACAATAGTTCGTGGCGTTAAATAACAATATCCATGGTGATCCCTCTTGTAAATAATTTTTGAAATACAAACGAAACTAATATCCTCAACGTTACGGAAAATAAAGTTATCTCATCGATATACCATGACTGACTGACTATCCGGCTGGAATAGTGACGGACTCTGCCACTCACTCACAGAGGATTCTGGGTATTTGTCACAAACAATACCAATCTTGAGGATAGAAGAGACAAACTTTTCAGAACAAGCATTTTCCATAATATTCAAAACATACTTTCATTGTTTTCCAACACAATGACTACTTGTAGTAAGTTTTGGTAATTTCATTACATAGTATTAAAAAATTTAATCCTTTTCGAAAAATGCTGTGAGGAGAAAATTTGATATCAACTGTGTATGTAATGTCAAATATGTACTGAATGGAAATCAAAATTCTGTTCAACTAATAATAATGGGGGGAAAAATTAAAAAGATTGGACTAGTCCTACGAGAGGAATCTCACAGAATATTACACACACACACGCACGCGCAAAATTGATTTTTTTTCTCATGAGTGCAGAATAGTAATCTTGGTTGTAAGATTATATTAAACATGATTTATTTAAACAAATTTGCTAAAACAAATCAATTTAGTAAGACTAATGGTAAATTCGGGTTCAGTTCACTAAAACATATATTAGCCTATGTATGCTGTACAGATATTTCTATTCACATTCTTATGGAAACATTTGCTAAACTTGAAAATTGGTTTAAACAATAAATTTTTAATGTCGAAATATATTTTGACAGCAATAATTACCATTTTGCACGTGTTTTTTTACGAAGAATCTGATTTTGGTATTTAATTTGCCATAAAAATCAATTTTGCAATAATTTATTTAAAAAAATTGTTTAAACAAATTAATTTTGCGAAATTAATGGCAAATTCGGATTTAGCGCATCCCAAAACCCTATAAGCCATATATTGCTTATCGGATTCTTGAAAAAAATCATTCGGCCTGGAGAAGGATTGAGAAGATCATCTTTACCCTATCAGAAACGTCCTAGTTTACGGGTGTAGCAAGTCGGGGGATCAATTTTCTTTAACTGTGGGGATTTCTGAAGAAAACCCAAAAAGATTTTTTAATTTTCGTAGCAAATCCAGGACGAGATTAATTTCGCCCATTTTCAACCTGTTTGGCCCCACTGTGCGCCGTTTGCGCGCGTAAAGCCACTCGTGCCGGCTCTGCAGTGTCTCATAATCGTCAGAGCCGCGTGGAATCATTAACTGTCCCGCTCCGCGAGGCAATCTGCGCCACGCGACCTGGCTCCATCGCTTGCGCGTGGAAATCCCGTTCGTCCTCCTCAACGCACGCGGAATCACTCGAGCCGCGCAGGACTGCATTCGCGTGAACTGGCTCTACGTGCAAAAAATCTCCCGTCAGCCACGTCCGCGGCTTATATACGGGGAAATTCGTCGGCCACTGCGTTCACCAGTCTCGCACGTAATCAATCCATCTGCCACCGCCCAGTAATGCTCGTCGCCCACCGCGTCATTACCGAACGCCGCTGCCTGAAAAGAAAACCGTTGGCTGAGTTCGCAGAACCATCCGCCGAGTGCGTCGCGGATCTGTGCGGACCGATTGTTTTCCACGCTTTCCTCGACGCCCAGCCACCTGCTAAGCCTTACGTAATCCATACACTCCCGATCGCGACCGCGGAAAACACTCCATCTACCTCCTCGACCCCGAATGCCTCTCTCACCCCGTCCTACTCCTCCCCCCAGCTGTTGGTCTTTACTACCGCTGCTTCACCGCGCGACTCGATTCCGTGGTAGATGGCTGCATAGCTGCTTGGCTGCTTGGTTGCTCGATTGCTGGGCTGCTGTTACTGAACTCTGGGCTCTCTCTCACACTCTCTTTTCCCATCATCCTGGAAAAAGGCGCATGTTCTTCCTCTAGAGAAGAGTGCTCTCCCATCGTCGCCGTCTGATTTTCGTCCTATTGCCCTTCTAAGTTTCCCGTCTAAGGTACTTGAGAAGATATTTCACGACCAAGTCATGAGTTACCTCACATCCAACAACATCCTTGACCCTAGACAGGCAGGTTTTTGTCCTAACCACTCCACGCAGACAGCAGATAGTTATAACGAAGAGTTTTGAAAAGTCATCGTGGCTTACCACGAATCTTGGGGTGCCATAGGGGTCAGTTCTCGAACCGCTCCTCTTCTGCATTTACATTAATGACCTACGTGACGTACTTGACATTGAGGGCGTTGAGCGTGTGCTTTATGCAGATGACTTACAAATATATACTCAGGTTACACTTGACAGACTGGCTGAGAGTATAGCATTGCTGGAGAAAGCGGCTGCGGCCGTGTCGGGGTGGGTCGGCGCTGCTAAGCTGGTGCTCAATGCCGGAAAAACTCAGGCCATCGCATTTGGGTCTGGACACTATATCGGTCTTCTGCACGAGGAGGCACTCTACGCATCTGGCATTGTGATCGGTGGAGTTCGCGTGCCGTTCTCTGGCACGGTCAAGGATCTTGGTGTGGTGCTTGACAAAACCCTACCTTTGCGTCAAAACACTGATACAGCCACAAAAATTTTCAATAGAACCATGTACAGTTTGCGATATTTTCGTAAATACACGACTAAGATCCTGCGCACACGCCTATCGATGGCTCTGCTGTTCCCTCATCTTGATTACTGTTCTGCGGTATACCTCGACGCATCTCAATAACAAAAACAAAGAATCCAAGTGCTACAAAATTCATGTGTGAGATATGTATTTGGTGTTAGGAGGGACGAACACATCACTCCCTACAGGGCTAAGCTGGGCTGGATGCACACGGATATTAGGAGGCAATATTTCATGGCTGTACTTTTGTACAAGACCCTGCGCATCCGACAGCCGGAATACCTTCTGAGTCTCTTCACTAGGTATGTGTCCACTAGGCCCTCCAGGGGTGATGCACCGGAACTTTCAATCCCCAGAATAACGAGCAGTTTTGGAACAAATTCCTTCCAAGTGCAAGCGGCACAACTTTGGAACTCCCTACGCTCCTCAGACAGAAACTTGCCGTCCTTATTCAGTTTTAAGCGTACCGTAAAGTCTTATTTTTTAGAATTATCGGAATGACCTTTGCATTTTTCTTTTTATCAGAATAGACATGTTATTTGTGATAAATCGCTGTATATATATATATTTTCACGATGTTGACAAGGATGATATGTGAAATAATTTTATAAGAATGACCAATATTTTAGAGAAACGGCTGATAATGTAAAATGCCAATTCTTATATCTGTATATGTTGAGATATTCTAACATTATTTGTTCTGATGAGCGTGTGCGCATGCGTGAGCGCAGCGTGGCACTAGCGGCGATCCGCCGTGCGCACTTGATCGGTGTGCGCCGAGTTGGCCGGTCGACTTCATAGTTCATTCGTATATCGCTAACGGTAGTTTCTTGTTACGGAAGATTTATTCCTTGTTCTATACGGTGGTCAATACACGGTGGTATATTAATTAAATAAACTTATCGCAAACTTCCTATACTTGTGTTCACTCTGTGTTTTCTTACCCCGCCTGGTCAATCGAAAACCATTCAGGTTATAGGCCAGGCATGCTTCCATCACGCGTTCGGGTATCGTGACTATCGTGCAGTTGAACTACAAGTGTCACAAGTGTAAAAGGAGGAAATGGCGGACATGGTGGACTTCAAGGAGGCTACGGAGGTCACGGAGGGGCTGGAAAACGGCATCAGAAAGTACATAAAATTAAGTGCGAATCGCGAATCGCGTGTGCCGGTATAAAAGGTGCCGAGAGTGTCCGTCAGTCGCTCGATTGGTTGAGTATTCGTGCGTGCGTTAATGCGCGAAGGAGGTTGAGCCGCGCGAAAAATAAACGAAAGTCACGCGTGTCGGGACAAAAGCCGGGCAGATCGGCGAAGCGGCGCGATTCTAGGAATCGGCCGACCGGCGCATATTTTGGTGCGGCGCCGCGGCCCGCGCCCGCGCGCAAGCACAAGGAGGGCGCTCGGAGGAGGAACGGCGTTGCTGAGCAAGAGAGAATGCTCGCGCGCACGCATGGATGGTGGGGAGCGGACGGCGCTCGCGGCTCACACTTGCACACGCATGAACGGCGGTAGAGCGGACTGCGCTCGCGGTGCACACTCGCGCGCGTAGATGGCGGGACACTGCTCGCTGAATATTTACACGCAGCGGTAAAAGCGTGATCAGGAGCGCGCACACGGCGGTTTACGGATGAATATAAGGTGGTGTGTAACGGGTCAAGCAATCGCGCGCGTGCTCGTGTTGACAAGGATGGATGGTGGGAACAACGACGGAGGTCGCAGGAACACACTTCAACCGTACTGAGTGTGTGCGCATATATATGGGACGTTCCACGTCAAGTGAGCATGGTCAAAATTTTGTTCGCAATTCTGCATTGACAAATTGATTGGTATCCATCCCCAGAATACTCAAAAATTTTTTCAGATTTTTAGGTGCATGTATGTGGAAGTTAGTCTATGCACTCAAAACCTGAATTATTCAAAATTTAACTTTTTCCTCAATTTTGAGAGCCCAAATAATCTTGTCTATGTGTGAAAATGAAAAAAAGTTGAGAACAAAAATTATGCTGAATACTACAAAGATTATAAAAAAAAATTGTTTGACACCAGAATCCTCCATCCGGATAGGCTACTCTATTAATTAAACATGTTTCAACCAGTTTGGCTATGTTCGCCCACTTATTTTTGACCTTTCAAGTTATACGTACAAACCTTTGTTCGATAGCTTGAAAATGGTCTCATACATTTTTTGGAGAAATTCCAATATCTCCTACAATTAATTGTTTAAATCTGCAATATCACAATCCCCTTCTTGATAGTTTCAACATATCAGGTCCACGATGAAGCTCACAGTGAGGATATCATGCCTTCGGGCCATCAATCTCAGTCAAACTCTACAGATATGTTCCCTGACACTGGATCAAGCTACCGGTAGAGTTTGGAGTTCCAGCGCTGCCTTGTTATAGAGCTTTTTATGACTTTAGACTGAAGCAGCTATATATAGATATACATATCTGCCTGGATTTGTCTAAAATTCACATAATTTTCATAATTTCATGAAGAAAATGATGTATTTCACTTTGTTTGGTACTATGAATAAATATTAACTCATGTGATTGACTTATATTGTGTGAACTGCAAGGCTAAGGTTGGAAAAGCTATTGACCGGTTGTCTCAAATCACATTCCTGGTTAATGTTTATAATTTCATGTGTAAATAACTTGCATGTGATTTGAGACCACCCGTCAACAGCTGTTCACACAATATAAGTGAAACCATAAGTTAATATTCATTCATAGTACCAAACAAGGTGAAATACATCATTTTCTTGATGAAATTATGAAAATTATGTAAATTTTAGACAAATCCAGGCAGATATGTATATCTATATATAGCTGCTTCAGTCTAAAGTCAAAAAAAGCTCTATAACAAGGCAGCGCTGGAACTCCAAACTCTACCGGTAGCTTGATCCAGTGTCAGGGAACATATCTGTAGAGTTTGGCTGAGATTGATGACCCAAAGGCATGATATCCTCACTGTGAGCTTCATCGTGGACCTGATATGTTGAAACTAACAAGAAGGGGATTGTGATATTGCAGATTTAAACAATTAATTGCAGGAGATATTGGAATTTCTCCAAAAAATGTATGAGATCATTTTCAAGCTATCGAACAGAGGTCTGTACGTATAACTTGAAAGGTCAAAAATAAGTGGGCGAACATAGCCAAACTGGTTGAAACATGTTTAATTAATAGAGTAGCCTATCCGGATGGAGGATTCTGGTGTCAAACAATTTTTTTTTATAATCTTTGTAGTATTCAGCATAATTTTTGTTCTCAACTTTTTTTCATTTTCACACATAGACAAGATTATTTGGGCTCTCAAAATTGAGGAAAAAGTTAAATTTTGAATAATTCAGGTTTTGAGTGCATAGACTAACTTCCACATACATGCACCTAAAAATCTGAAAAAATTTTTGAGTATACTGGGGATGGATACCAATCAATTTGTCAATGCAGAATTGCGAACAAAATTTTGACCATGCTCACTTGACGTGGAACGTCCCATATACATGAATGTATATACAACGGATTGATTCGGACGTGGGACGGTCGGTCGGGTGGGCCCGCCTGACTAGCCGTAATATCATTTTCGGACGTACGAATCATATTTCGATTTAAATATAAGAATGGTGGTTTCTAGGTTAAGTTTATAGTATGTTGGTTCGTGTAATAATATTTGACGCTGTATGCCAAATATAATAACACGATAATTTTTGAGAATCAAATTGAATATGGAATGTTGAAATGATCATTTAATACGGAAGGTACAATTTTGGAATTTTTGCCATAGCTTTGGAGAATCTCAATCTGTCTCGAGAAGAGAAACAAACTCTGAAGGATTTTTATGAGAAGTGTTCTCAAGAATTTTGGAACTTGGATAAAAGTCATCCCAATGAGATTGGCTACTTCTCAATTAAGGATACGGAGTTTGAATACGTTACTGATTCTGGCAAAACATATGTTGCAGATAAAATTTCGAGTAAAATTGAATTGGCCATTCAATACTCACAAGTAATTTATTAAAGTCGCAATAGTCAAATATAGCTCACAAAGTTAAAATTGTGTTGAATTTATTTGGAATGTGTTTGGTGGAACTGAATTTGAATTTGAAATTGAAAATCAATAAACAACGGTAGAAAGGAGGGGTTGACGTCAACTACGGATGAACGGATGTACAGTAACGTAATAAGTAAAAGGGTACATAGTTATGGAAGAAAATATAGAGAAAAGGGAGCAAATTACGGAAGAACGGAAGTAAATAAACAAAAATAATTTTGGAAAAGCGACTATAAATAAATTAAAGAAACTGTTAACATTTCTTAACAAGAATTCAATTCTTCCAACACAAAATAAACGAATTCTCATTGTGATGTTGGACGCTGTGTGCCGGGCGTCATAGTACTGAATTCTTCAAACAACAATAACTTAAGTCTTGCTGTGCATTTGAAACTATGTGTCGTATGTCATGACATTGAATCGAGTATTGATTATAAATATTGAAATCCTGGAAAAATGAGTAATAAATTACATTGTTGTTATATAGACAAATCTACCCTTGACAATAAACACGTCAGAGTGTTGGAATTAGTATGGATTACGAGGATAAGGTGGATTACAAGGAAATCTCAGAGATAAAAAATGGAGATGAACTCTTGAAGGAAGAAACGCCAGATGGTGCTTCAACCTTGATGGAAAACAAGGATAAGCCTAGCTCTGAAATAAGAACGGTTGTTGATGAGAAGACGGTAGTTACAGCAGGAAAAGGAAGTAAGGTAGATCAAGGATGTCAAACTGAATTGACATTGGGTAAGAATACTAGTAAACCAATTATTCTTACAAATGATAAGGTTTGATCAATAATCAAAATACTCGTAATCTCTCAGATGCAAAAATTAGTGGAGAACTAAAAGAGGTTAGCGAACAGCTGAAAGCTGTTCTTGCATTATCAGTGGAGATGAGAAATGAAATGCTTAAAGCATGCAAAGATTCTCAGCAAATTCTCCAATTTGCCAATGATGTGGCGAGTCAGCTCAGAGGAACGAATGAGACAATAAGACAAACAAAAAAGGATATTGAACTGGCTGGGACTGCATTCTGGAATTTACTCAAAGGTGCCAGTAATAAGGTGGATAAGGAATTGGATGACATGAAACTTAACAGAAAGTCCCAGGCCCAGGCATTCATGGAAACTATAGAGAAAATAGAAAACGAGTTCAAAAGTTGGTATGAAGAAAATCCAAACTATGAGTCGGACTCGCACAAGGGTACCGAAGGTAGTAAAGTGCTGAACGAAGGTGGTCATGGAAGTACGGATGGATATGTACAGGTAAATGGTAGTAATCAGACAATATCTGGGGACGAAATCTCGGATATATGTAAACGAGAAATGATAAAATTAAGGGGAGAAAGTACAAAAATGAATAGTTCGTGTAATGCAAATCATAAGCAACTGAGTCTTTCTCTGGCGGATAAAGGTAGTAGCATAAGGAGGGATTATAAATTAACAACAAAACTCAGGTTCGAGTATTTTTGCTTTCTCAAAGAAAAAGCTTTGTAATGGGGCAAAAATCGACCCACCGAATCAGACCTCGGGACCTCGATTTTCGTAATCTACGGGTCGAAAAACATGGAAATCCAAAAGTGTGTGTGTGTGTGTGTGTGTGTGTGTGTGTGAAGAAATGGTCCGATCTTTTTGAAATTTCGCACACAGGTTAGTCGCGGCAAAATCTCGGCCGAGTTCATTTTCCAGCAAAATCCGTTGGTTATTTCCTTAGCAACCGTTTCTAACGTGTTTTCTCACAAATCCTTATGAGTGCTCATTGGAGCAAGCTGGAAAATCAGTTTGAGTCACACTCTATGGCTAAGGACACTGAATTGTTCTATTTTCTCCATAGCAACCGTTGTTTACCTCCCTAGCAACCGTTACGAAGGTTGGAAATTATTCATTTATGACTTATTTCCATCATTTTTGACGGCAAAGGATACAAAATCTTCCCAATTAGCTCCTTAGCAACCGTTGTTCACCGCCCTAGCAACCGTTGCTGAGGGTAAAAAAAATTCATGTAAGTTCCGTTTCCAGTATTTTCTACGTACTATAGAGAAAATTGGGAAAATTTGGTGTCTTTTGCCCTCGAAAATGATCAAAATAGATTTTGAATTGATCATTTCCAACCTCAGCCGTCGAAAATGATCAAAATGAGTCTTCACGTATGCTAAATACGGACCGGATCGATTTTGACCACTATTAAACCGTATGACAGTCACAAGATGAATTGATCGAAAAATTATGCAGGTCAAAATGTCTCGCATCGTGTAGAACCTAGAACCGTTCGCTTTGTTGCATTTGATCAAAAAATAAGAGAGCCCGGGCAGACATTAACACTCGCGACAAAGTTTGGTCAATTGAAAAAGAACGACACTTTACACAGTCACAAAGATACGAATTGAACTGATTAAATAATTTTTTTGTAATCTTTGAAAAATAAATGATAGTATCTACGCTAGTGGAAAGGTGAAAATACAGGTTTGGGACGCGTTTGTGGGTGATGTTGAAGCCTCTTTGATAAAGCATACTGCTATGGCACTTGGCAGCGGTTTTATGACTTTCTCACGTCGGAGCTGCGATCTTTAGATCTTCTCCACGTAATCGATTCTTCGTTAACGACTTCTACATTCCTTGATGATACTCTAAAGGAGTAATGAAACTATAAAGTCAGAGACAGGGTCATTATTAACAGGGTGGATTTCAGTTATTATCCTAAAATCTGTGAGATAAAAGATCCAAAGTTAATAGTAGAGAAACTGAAAGAAATAAAACAGTCTGAATCAAATCTAACAACGGTGGAATTAAGGGTGAGATTGTATGATATGAAGTATTCTCCTAAAAGAGAAACGGCTTCGGCATCGATAGGTTTGAGGAATGTGTAAGAATGTTCGGAAACTTAGAACCGGAAGGTCTGCCAGAGAAAGAGAAAAGAGACATCTTCTATAAATCAATTAGATTGACTATACCTTCTGTACAGTTGGCAGATTTCGCATCCCGTAATCAAAATGGTATAGGTTTAACTTATGGAAAACTTAAAACTTATACTATGCAGACTGAAGTAGAAAAGCGAAACGATGGTGTTCAAGGTAGTCAAGGCAGTGACACAAGGAAGACGGTACTAGCTACCAAAACCCCTGGTAAAACAAATCGTTGTTGGAAATGTGATGGTCAAGGCCACTGGACTAACGAGTGCGCGCGCACTGATGACAAGAAGCTGTGTTTCAGCTGCAACGATTTTTCCGATGTTGACCACATCAAGTACAACTGCCCAAGGAAACGCAATGCTCGTGGACGAGGCTCCAAAAGGTATGTTTCTCCACGCGGTCGTGGTTCTTTTAGAGGCGGCAGGGGCCGATTCCGCGCGAACAGAGGCAGAGGTTCTGGTCAAGGTAGTTTCAAGGGAGGTAAAAGGAAGGGGGAAAATACAGGAAACGGTGGTTCACAAAGTAAGAAGGGAAAAACTGCTTACAATGTAAACGCAGGAAATAATTCTCATAACCGAAAATCTCAGAGCAATGGTGGTTCCAAAACAGTCGACTCAACAAACAAAGGTAAGAACTACACTTCATATTTTGTTGAAAATTGTAATGAGTATGTCAATGTATATGATGATCCCGATTGTAATGATGAACACCCGTTGCTGTTCAGATGTATAAGTGACTCAGGAGCAACGGACCATATGTCAAAAACTAAGGTAGTTTTCAAATCACTTGACTTGTCCAATCAAGAGTTGATTCGATGCGCAAACGCAGATGAATCTGCAAACTTGAAATCGGAGGGAGTAGGTACGGTGGCAATAAAATCAAGTAACGGTGGAATGGTGGAATTAGATAACGTAATCTATGCAAAATCACTCTCCGATAATCTATTGTCCCTAAGGAAATTTGCAGAATTTGGTCTTGCTGTATACATGTACAGTCAACGTATTGACATATTTGATCCTAAATCGAATGAGTTGTTATTGACCGGGATTTATAGTAAACCTTTCTGAATTATTGAGTTAGAAGTTGAACAGGAAGGTATGTCGGAATCTGAAAGTAAAATCAGAGTCGAAAAATATTTGTCAACTTGACCAGAAGTGATGATAATCATGTCACACGGAGCGTAACTAGAAAATTAAGAATAGAAGGAAATGGAATGAATACAATAAATGATCAAGATGACACGTATACGGTAGTGAAGTCAACTGAACTTGATAACTCTGATGAGACAGAAATTGCTAAGGTGGATCCCAAGAATGATAATACATCTGAAAGGGGTATTTCTAATTTCGATGTTACAATATGTGACAGAAAATTCAACAGCGTCAATGAATTGACTAAAATGGAAGATGTAGAAGAAAGTCCATTTACCGAAACAAATCGAAAGTTCTTGAAAAATAACAAGGCTCTGTTATGGTATGTAAGGTTGGGTCATGCATCGATAAAGTATCTGAAGCAGTTACAAAAGCTGCACCCAGAAATTGCTTCATTGAAAGATACTGTCTTTGATGAATCAATAATGGATTGCGGAGTGTGTGCTTTATCGAAGCTCAATAGGAAGTCCTTTTCTTCTGTGAGAGTGAGAGCTGCAGAGCCGTTCCAGATAATTCATGCAGATACGATGGGGCCAATTAGCCCTGCCACACATCCCAAAAGATACCGCTTTATTGCAGTATTCATAGATGATTTTTCCCGATTGGCTATGGCCTACCCTATGCGTCATAAGAATGAAGCGGGACAATGCCTCGAACTTTTTGTCAAAAGTTCTTGGAATATCTTGGGCAGAGACGCAAAGGTATGTTTTCTAAGGTGTGATAGAGGGACAGAATTCACAGGTGGTTATACGATAGAGGTGTTGAAAAAACTCAATGCGGAATTGCAGCTGGCCTGTCCAGACACTCCCCAATACAATGGAGTAGTCGAACGTTTTAACCAAACGATTCAGAAAAAGGTAAGAGCGTATATGTTTGATTCTGGATTCCCAGAAAATATGTGGGATCTGGCTTTTGGAGCGGCAGTATACGCATATAACAGAACACCACACAGTGGTAATGATATGAACATTCCTCTGGAGAAATTTGCTCACATCTATCACTTTGAACTAGGTCAAATCAGAAGATTTGGATGTATTGGATATATAACTATTCAAAGAAACGTAGGACCAAAGTTCGGTCCTAAAGCAAAGAAGGTACTTTTGGTGGGATATTCGAAAACTGGCTACCAGTTCTTAGAGCCATACGGTGGTAAATTTTATGGAAGCAAAGATGTAAAATTCAACGAAAAGGTAGTATACAGAGATATATATAAGAAAAATGAAATCAAAGATTGGCCTATTGAACCAATACAAACTAACCAGAAGGACTGGTTCATTGAATTCAAGGAAGATGAACACGGAATGGTAGAGGAAATCTCAAAAACGGAGGGAGTGTTCAAACGCAAGAGAGGTAGATCAAAGAAAGACGAATGTAAAAGAACAAAACTTGATGTTGATGAAGACCAGAGTACAGAGAACTCTGGAGAAATAGTAGACGAAAATCAGGAGTAATGGTGGCATTCACGTTTAAGGCAGAAATGGAAGAAAAGGTGGAAAACTACAAGGACGAGATCTATTATTAATTACTGGCTCACATCAACAAGGATCCAACATCCTATATGGAGGCTATGCAGTCGAAAGACCACAAAGAGTGGCAGAAAGCTGTTGATAAAGAATTGAGATCAATGGAAAATCATCAGGTCTGGAAATTAGTAAACAGACCGTTATTGAAGGAAAACGGTAAGAAGCCTAACATAATAGACTCGAGGTGGGTGTTTAAAAGAAAGGTAGACATGGATGGAAACAAGGCAAGACTGGTGATTCGAGGCTTCAAGGATAGAACGAATCATGATCTCAGAGAGACATATGCACCAGTCTCGAGACTTCCACTAGTTCGGGCATTGTTTGACATAATAAACAAGTTTGATCTAGAAGTAGTTTAACTGGATGTCAAGACGGCATTCTTAAACGATACGTTGGAAACGGAAGTGTTCATGGAAATTCCAGAAGGAACAATGCATTCAAAACAGGAAAAATTGAACAAGGTGTGTCAACTGTTAAAGTCTTTGTATGGATTGAAAGTCAGCCCCAAAAGGTGGAACAAAAGGTTTATGGAGGTAGCCTTATCACTAGGCTTGAAAAATCATGAAAATGAGCCTTGTATATTTATATGGGAGGATGGAGGTAATTTCTCGATTTTATTATTATATGTCGATGACATAATTATGGCAAGTAACTGCACAAGTAAATTGCTTGAAATTGAGACAAGATTGCAATCTCATTTCAAGATGACAGATCTGAGAGAACCGAAAGAATTTCTTGGAATCAGAATAAATAGAGATAGGAATAAAAGAGAAACGAAGCTCAGCCAGGAGCTATACGTTGATAAAGTACTAGAGAAATTCACTTTCGATAAACTGAAGAAATCAAAGACTCCAATAGAAACGTCACAGGCTGCGAATAAGAAGCGCAGAGATCGAGAAAACTCTGATGATCTGCAGGATTTGGCAGAAACTCTTAGTATGGAAACTAATTCTTACCGAGAGGTTGTGAGAAGTCTGCTCTATCTGGCAAATGCAACTATGCCAGATATTTTCTATGCTGTAAATATGCTGAGCAGACACCAAATTGATCCTAATAAGGACGATTGGAAAATGGTAGCGAGAGTTCTAGGATACCTAAGACAAACGAAGGAATTAGGTCTGTTGTATTAGGGAAAAATGGATGAAATGGAAGTGTTCTCTGATGCAAGTTTCGGAGACTGTAGAAACTCGTTGACCACTTGTGGCTACGTAGTTAAACTGTACAATGATTCAATAGCATGGAGGACTCACGAACAATCATATGTCGCTTTGTCGACGTGCGAGGCGGAGTTTGTAGCTATGAGCGAGGCATGTCAGGATGTAATTGGGTTGTCTAATTCTTTAAGAATAATCTCTCTATATTAAAAGCCAGACCGCCGCCGCCGCCGTCAAATTTCTGCACCCCTTTTTTGCACCCCTTTTTTGCACCCCTTTTTTGCACCCCTTTTCTGCACCCCTTTCTTGCACCCCTTTCTTGCACCCCTTTTCTGCACCCCTTTCTTGCACCCGTTTTCTGCACCCCTTTCTTGCACCCCTTTCTTGCACCCCTATCTTGCACCCCTTTCTTGCACCCCTTTCTTGCACCCCTTTCTTGCACCCCCTTTTGCCACCCCCAACTCTCGAAGGATTGGTCCGAATTTCTTGAAATTTTGCACACAGGTTAGTCGCGGCAAAATCTAGGCCGAGTTCAATTTTTAGCGAAATTTCTTGGTTATTTCCCTAGCAACCGTTACTAACGTGTTTTCTCACGAATCCTCATTTAAGAGCTCATTGGGACCATCAAAGTCAATGAAAATCGATAAGACATTTCCCATAGCAACCACTGTTGATATCGTTGGCAACCGTTTGTCTACATCCCTAGCAACCGTTGCTTCGGAAGCCAGGAAATAAGTTTTAAGTCACACTCGATGGCCAAGGACACTGAATTGTTGTATTTGCTCCATAGCAACCGTTGTTTACCTCCTTAGCAACCGTTACGAAGTTTGGAAATGATCAATTTACGACACGTTTCCATCATTTTCGATGGCAAAGGTAGCTCCTCAGCAACCTTTTTTTACCCCTAGCAACCGCTGCTGAAGGGAAGATAAATTCACGTAGTTTCGTTCCCAGTATTTTCAACTGTACAGGATAGAAAATCTCCGTTTTACTCATAGCAACCATTGTTTACGTGTCTAGCAACCGTTGCTGCAGAAGAAGAAAAGGGCTAAATATCACTTTGCATGAGTCTTTTTAATCTACTTATTCATCGAAACAACCGTTTGTTTACATCCCTAGCAACCGTTGCTTCGGAAGCTGGAAAATCTGTTTCAAGTCACACTCAATGGCCAAGGACACTGAATTGTTATATTTCCTCCATAACAACCATTACGAAGGTTGAAAATGAACAATTTACGACCCGTTTCCATCATTTTTGATGGCAAAGGACACAAAATACAAATCCTCCCTATTAGCTCCTCAGCAACCGTTGTTTAACACCCTAGCAACCGTTGCTAAGGGCAAAAATAATTCACGTGAGTTTCGTTTCCAGTATTTTCAACTGCATAGGATAGAAAATCTCCTTTCTACCCATAGAAACCACTGTTTACGTGTCTACCAACCGTTGCAATATTTCTCGAAATCTTACCAAAAATCTGAAATGAAACACGCGAAAAACCTAAACCAAAAAAATATGATCTGACACATGGCACTTTTAACCTGAAACTGAATAAACAAACGTTTAACATGAACATGAATGAAATTAAGCTTTTATTTTGATTCGAATCGTTCGTTTAGTATTCTTTTCAATTGATCAAAATCGAAGTTTCAAGTTTCAAGTTTTATTGATTTCAATGTAATTTTTATTCAACTAGCAATTCACTGCGCGCGCATTGAGTTTATTGGTTGGCTGAACACGTGGATGATAAATACTTTTTGTTCATCAACAATATTCCAAGAAAACACTTGGAATATTGTTGATTTCAAATGCTTCTGTAACCTTAGCACATCGAAATACTGACAGCATAGTAAACATTAAGGATAACCCCTGTTCACTCAGGCTCCCGACCAATCCAAATTGAGCCCGTTAGGAATCGACCAATCCGAAAAAGTTCCTCAAGATGGCCACCGCCATCGGAACTTCCTTCAATTTATGAATTGATTATTACTACACTTATCATTGAAATTATTGACTTTCAAAGAACACACGGGGGGGGGGGGTTGGCGAGCGAAGCGAGCAGGGGGGTACCCCCCCTAGTGATTGATAAAAGCTTCTTCCCAATAAGACTCTGGTGTGATAATAAGGCGGCTATATCTTGCACAAAAATTGATGGTGGAAGCAAGCTTAGACATATGGTGGAAATAAGATCTAATTATGTAAAGGAATGTGTGAGGAAAAATTTTATTGAAGTAGCTTGGATAAAATCGAAGGAACAGCTTGCCGACATATTAACAAAACCTCTACCTCTGATTGCTCATGAAGATCTGAGAGATCATATCATGAATATTGATAAGGTGGATAATTGAATTACGTTCCAAATATTTATTTTGTCTTCTTCTGTCATAGGAATCCATGAATGAAGTGAACGGCTGTATCAGCTCCGCCGATTTGACGACACTCTCCTCACCAATCAATGTCAAGACTGAATCAATTAATAATTGAACCCACGCACAGTCTACTTGTAGTATAGTCTTTATGTGATATTTGACTGCGATACTAGTGTAAAATAGATCTACTAGATTTAATACATGTGTGAACGGTAGAACGGTTGCAAAGTTGTATGGAAGTTGGAACTAACACATTGTATGTATATCTCATGATAGCAGTATAAATAATGTTAGGGAGGGAGTGTTGAGATATTCTAACATTATTTGTTCTGATGAGCGTGTGCGCATGCGTGAGCGCAGCGCGACACTGGCGGCTATCCGCCGTGCTCACTTGATCGGTGTGCGCCGAGTTGGCCGGTTGACTTTATAGTTCATTCGTATATCGCTAACGGTAGTTTCTTGTTACGGAGGATTTATTCCTTGTTCTATACGGAGGTCAATACACGGTGGTATATTAATTAAATAAACTTATCGCAAACTTCCTATACTTGTGTCCACTCTGTGTTTTCTTACCCCGCCTGGTCAATCGAAAACCTTTCAGTATACAATAAAACATATCTATCTATCTATCTATCTATCTATCTCTCGATCGCGCTGCACATTTGCTCACAGTCACTCGCTACGCGTGTTGCGGTGGCGAAAGCCTATGCAGAACTGCTGACTTCCATGCGCTCGCACCACGCCAGTTCCCTCCACGCGCGCAGCGCCGCTGTCTGAGAGAAATACCTCAGCTCACACGCACGACGTTTAAAATGGCGCTCGCGCACGGATCCCACGCCGAAGTAGCTGTGTGCCTCTCACGCCCCACATCATATCTTGCCGTCTTTCACGCATTCTCTCATTTTCTATCTCTCTTATTCTTCTTCCTCGCTAATGTCTCTCGTGCTTTACTGCTCCACTCCATTTGTTTCTCCCTCCCGCATTCGCTCCGGCTCTTGTGTACCATCCACAAAGACATATACAGACACCCGCAAAGGCATAAAGCGAGGGCACGGAACGGTGGACAACGTATCTGCTCTTCGCACGAGATACCTGCCTTTTGAAAAGGTACCTGTTGCACGTGGCGCTGCTTCTCCTCCCATTTTCGCATGCACGTACTCCCTACTGTAGATAAATAGGATGATTATGACGCTAACTATACATGGATTATCTGAACGATTCTCAATTATTACTTCTGTCGCGTCGCTATGTTATAATTATGCTATTGTATTCTGTGAACTCGGGGTGCACTCGCTCAACTATAACTGGTAATAATTTATGTAGAATAAATTTATCATCAATATAGTATGGGGTCATGCTCTTAGGTAAATATACGTTATGGAGAAAACATGGCCTTTCGGCCTAATCATAATCGGGACTACTCAAAGATAATTATAATCAATAACCGTGCGTTGTTTTATGAATACGTTCTGTAAGCCGCTTGAGCACCCACTGGCAACACTGCAACTTAATACTACATATTAGGAAAATATCCTATGGATGTATCCTTATAACTAACCTGCAGCTGTGAAGCGGCACATGCTCATCTAGCGCTTTTGATGAGAACGGCCAGCTATCGCCATCACATTGACATGGGCTTGCCTAGAGCATTTTTGCATACACACTCATACCCGTAATCATGAGACTCCTCCGCACAAATAATATAGCTGTAGAGTAAGAGCGCATCGCAAATCTGTGACACACCGCAAAGTTACGTTCATGTCCAGGGGATTTGAATATTTGGCAAGACCGGACCATAACAATGTAGTAATATTTCATGGAAAAATGTTTCGAATCCATAGAAAATAACGAACAGATAGAGGATCGATGAAAGCACTAGAAAGTATGAAAGAAATCATCTCAGTGCTAGACATTTGTTCTGTATATCGATGAATATTATCATATATCAATTGATCGTTATTTTAATATATTTTATAAAAATTTCAGGAGGCAAATCAATCTTTGGAATGTCGAAATCTTTCCTACGATGACGATGAAATAGAATCGAATGCTGCTAGTCATGACCAACAGTAATCGATGAGCATATTTTCTGTATACTCCCGATGGATTGTGAAAATGTATTCATCTGGCGATTGAACATGCGTTGTGATATTTCATGCTACACCGTTGTAAATATGATAAACAAACAATTATTTTACGATTAAAATGTATGTCACGGAAATTACATTGATTTCTGAGAATTCATGAGTTAACTTTCACTTTGTATGAATCGAATTCCTGAGAATGCTTACCTATCGTTTCTCCCCGGGACAATCTTTTCTAAGTGAACTTGAAAAATAAACGAACTAAATTATATCAAGTTTTTATCGTGTTCTACAGAAAGAGAGAGAGTATGAACGATACTCAGATAATACATATCTGTATTACTCATAGTTGATCTCGAGAATTCCGTTCCTTGTTATTAATTCCTACACGTAATGCTGACCTCGTTACGATTCCAAGGCCGTTATAGGCCATAAATATAGGAACGATTGAATTTCGATTTTACTGTATAGCTGATCATTATGTGACATGAAATGGTCCAAACTTCCATACAGAGAACGTAAGCCACGCTCATTTTTTGATTACTCTATTAGATAGTAAGAAAACCTCCCTTCGTTATGGCCCAGACTCACTCTTTCCGAATGTCCCTTTTTTCGACATGAAAGGAGGCGTGTAAGGAGCAAACTCTAACGGCACCCCGTGGATGTTTTTTCGGTAGAGCCTGTTCTAATCCACCAGATCCGCACTTGATGCGATAGGTGAGGAAAAGTCTGTCAAGAAAGTCAGTAGAAAAACAAAAGAATTGAAATTGTAATGAATGGAGGATGCCGAGGATTTAATAGAATCAGACTTTATTGCTGGGTTCTATCGAGTTTCATGTTCGTTGCTCTTGTAGAATCATTCTTCGATTTTGTTGCTGGCGTTTCAAAAGCTATGGCTCAATTTTCTCGCGGAAAACCAGCTTTTCGATTCTATTGCTGGCTTTAGATAAGCTCTAGAACTGTTTTTCTTACGGCAACTCCGCTTTTCGTTTTTGTTGCAGAGGACTTCTTGACTTGCTCACGTAAAATCCACATTTTTGATTTGTTGTGAGAAATTTATTGATTTTGGAATTTGTTGTTCGCATGTAATCGGGATTTCGAATGTGTTGCTGGCTCTTTGAGAACGGTGGCTTAAATCTCTCGGGTAAAACCAGCTTTTCGATATCTGGTGATGACTTTTCTGTTGATGGCTATTCAAGAACTCTGGATTATCTTTCTCACGTGAAATCAGCTCGTTAATTATGGTGCTGGAAATCTATTGACTATAGAACTTGTTATCCACGTTAAATCATCATTTCAGTTCAATCCTGGCAAGATATGAACCAAGTCCGATTTTTAGCGAAATTGATTGTTCATTTCCTCAGTAATCGTTGCTCAAGTGTTTTTATTAAAAATTTTCATAAATCCTCATAAGTGCTCATTAGGACTCAATGAGAATCGATGAGAACCGATAGCAACGATTGTTGATATTCCTAGTAACTCTTGCTAGGTAGTATAAAATAAGATCTAAGTCCATTTTTCGATTGGAATAGTCACAGAATCTGTATTTCTACATAGCAACCGTATTTTACTTCTCTATCAACCGTTTTTAAGTGGATGAAAAATGATTTGAAGATTATACACAGTTCTACTGAGAATGAAAGACATAGAATCTTTGTATTGTCGTAGCAACTGTTATTGAAATGTTT
This sequence comes from Aphelinus atriplicis, assembly GCA_020882685.1. Classification (NCBI taxonomy): domain Eukaryota; kingdom Metazoa; phylum Arthropoda; class Insecta; order Hymenoptera; family Aphelinidae; genus Aphelinus; species Aphelinus atriplicis. The sequence continues at coordinate 24,336,741 of CM037073.1, read as the reverse complement.
AGCAACCATTATTCATATCCCTATCAACCATTGCTGCGGATCAATAATCAATTGGTTTGAGCTTCATCTTACAAAATCTCTCATTGAAATATTTTTTCTCACACAAAGCCTCTTTGAGCAAGCATACTGTTGATGCAGTTACCTGAGGTTTCTCTATTCATGTACGACTACTCGTTTTTTGTAAAAAAAACTCTAGTTTCGATTAGTCACATCAGTTTTACACAAAACACTTTTTTTAACACTGTAAATACGATTTTCATGCATCCTAAGATGGACCCTTTGAGCAGAAATTCGAAATGATGATTTATCATTCCAGTTGTGAATAGGAGGGCGGTAAGTATTAGAACATGGATTTTCAATCCTTAGTGATTCTTTTACAATGGTAACTACTCTTTTCTAGTGATTCGATCAGTATCATCAATGTGATTATACCAATGATTATGGATTGAAAGACTGGAAAGAAGTTGGCACAACCTTTCAGAAAATCGTGAGATGGTTCTTAAGTACTATTATACCTCGTGATTTGAGCGATACAGTCGATTTGTTAGTTGTCAAAATTTTTTTTATAATTCTGTTTGGACAAATCATTGATATCTATCACCAGAACACTCAAAATTTTTTCCAGATTTTTATGTGCATGTATGTGGAAAGTAGTACACGCACTCAAAACCTGAATTTTTCAAAATCTGACCCTTTTCCCAATTTTGAGAGCTCAAATAATCTTGTCTATATGTGAAAATGAAGAAACAGATGGAAAAAAAGTTATGCTGAACACGTTTGAACATGTTTGGACCAGTTTGGCTATGTTCACCAACTTTTTTTTGACCATTCAAGTTATACCTACATACCTCTGTTTGATAGCTTGAAAATGGTCTCATACGATTTTTGAAGAAAATATCAATTCCAATATCTCCTGCGATTGATTTTTTAATCTGCTATATTACAATCCCTTTCGTTTTATTTGCAACATAAAAGGTCCATGATAAAACTCACAAGGAGAGTATCAGACCTTCGGGTCACCAATTTTGACCAAACTTTGTACGTATGTCCTGTGACACATCAGTGATCATACGGACAAAGATTTGGTTCCCAACGCTCCCTCAGGTCCAAGTTACTCTGATAGCATTATAATTACTTTTTATTCTTATACACTACACACACTGATCCGGATAGTTTTTCTCTCCACTTTCTCCATCGAACAAACTGCTTCTTTATGCTAAGACTGCTTCTTGCGTACATCAGGAGGCTGAAAAAAATATATAAACTTTGATATGTTACATTGACTGATCACTCGTGAGTCAGTAAATGCAAGTAAACATCTGATTTCTACAAATTCTAAAATTAAAAGCTCTAGACCAAGGCAGCGCTGGAACTTTAAACTTTACCAGTAGCTTGTTCCAGTGTCAGGGAACATGTCTGTAGAGATTGGCTAACATTGATGACCCGAAGGCATGATATCCTCACTGTGAGTTTCATTATGGACCTTTCATGTTGGAACTAACAAGAAAGGGATTGTGATATTGCAGATTAGAAAATCAATTGCAGGAGATAGTAAAATTCCCCCAAAAAATGTATGAGACCATTTTCATCTATAGAAAAGAGGTTTGTACGTATACCTTGAAAGGTAAAAAATAAGTTGGCGAACAGAGCTTAACTGATTCAATCATGTTAAATTGATAGAGTTGCTAATCAGGATGAAGAATTCCGGTATCAAACAACTTTTTTTATGATCTTCGAAGTGTTTAGCAAAACTTTTGTTCTCATAATTTTTTCAATTTTCATACATATGGGGCGTTCTTTGTCAGCTCTCCGAAGCCGGCGCGCGGACGCTAAAACCTCACGTTTTCGACGCTTGTTTTCGACTCTATATGACCCATATCTAAATAATGTTGGATATGCTATCAATGTAGTTTTTTCTCAGCTTTCCGATGGTGAATTTAGTTTTCCGAATTTTTCACATTTTCACAGAAAAAAAATATAAAACAGGCCATATCTCAAAAACCTATTTTTTTTAATTTTTTTAACTAGTCTAGATCGAAAGCTGAGGTTTTTTTACGTTTATATGGACCTTCTGGATACCTAGACTTTTTTTGTATTCGAGTAATTGAGTAGCAAACATGAGAAAATGCGCCGCGTCGGGCCGGGCCGCGCTGACTCCACGCGCTCCAGCTCAAGTCTTCTGCTTACAAAAGTGCCGAAATCGGGATATATTTAATATCCATACAAGTCTCTATCAGTTGGATAAACTACTATCTAGATAGTAGATCATGTACTCATTTGGGTTATGGACTGAGATATGCGGACATTATTTCATTTCACATTCTTTGACCTCCGTTTTGGCTTTGATATTGAAGACTTTGCCATACTATGTTTCAACTGAACTACTTTTTCAGTTCGTTTTGATCTAGGAAAAATTTTATATTCCTCAGCAGATGAAATTTTTTTGACCATCAGTCTGTCATCGGAAGTTGGTATGAACGCATGAAATTGCAGAGTACCTTGTATACCAAACCAATTATCAAATCTTTCTTTCAATTTCAGTTTAGCTTGCTCATAATCTTCTTTTTTACTATAAAATACCATGGTTTCTTTACAGTAATTTCTTGCCCATTCAAATAAACCTTCTGCGGTTAAAATATGATTATTTGCAGAGCGTTGTAAACTTGCTCGTTTAGCACCTCGTTTTACATTAGCTCCAATTCCATCGCATGCTCCCTTCCCATGTGCGGTCGCACAAAAATGCCATTCCGCGGGAATGCCAAAATCTTTCTTATGATTAATAAGATTAGAGAAACTTTTCTGATTTTTGAAGTGTTGACCCACTCTATCGGTACTATAATAAATTTTCTTTGGTTTGTATTCTTTCTTCAGGTAATTTATGATTATGAGCAAGCTAAACTGAAATTTCACGAATTCATCAGTATTTAGGTTAGACAACGTTCAAATCCGAAACTAAATGAAAATGTCTAAGAAAATCTCCTCCGAAAATAGCGTAAGGAGTGTCAGCGACCAAGAACTTCCAAAAACCATGAGTTTGAATTATAGAGTTCAAAGTTCTCAATAAACATTCAAGGATCCATTATAGTTAACAGGCTAAGACAGATAATTGGAGAAAATTAATGAAAATTGGAAATAAGGTTAAGTTTTCGCACCAAGATACTGCCTTATAATGCACAACTGCACGAAACAGCAAGTACAGGGAGCATTACACTCAAGTCTCAAAACGATTAAGGATCTTCAGATCTGATAATAATAACTCTCCAATAGACTGTTGCCATGCGCAACTCATAACTAAGTGACAATACGCAAAGGCCAATATCATAATAATCGCCAATTCACAATATAAATTCAGTTCTATTCTGTATGATATGAGATTTAAGTTCACTTGCTTAACTAGAGTTGAGCTTGTTATGATTCATACGAATGCTCACTCAATAGAAATGTAAACAAGCGCCAAGTCGAAATGAAAACTCTATTTCAAATACAATCATCCGCTAAGCCAAATTCAAAATTTAAGTTGAATTGTAAACATACGCTAGCATGAAATTAAATTTACTTGGAATATAAAATCAAAATCAAAACTTATGAACAGCTGAATTGTGAAAGCAAAATTTTTAGGAAAAATTTATCCAGTCGAAAAGAATTCACTGACTTTAGAAGGAACTAAATTTTTCAATCTCTCAAAGATTCTCCATAAATAAAATGATGGTGTGCTGCGGACGTGAAGACAGTACCTTGAAGATTCGATGCTCGTAGACGTAGTCGCATAGAACGCAGCAATCGAAGACGGCTCGTGCAGCACGTCGACCTTGAAGTTGTACGCTGCTCACCAGTGAGATTCGGGTGCACGACCCATGCGGCCCAAATCCTGCTGCTTGGAAAATCTTCCCATCTTCAGTGATGACGATGTTTGTGTTCGGGAGCACGAATCGTGCGGCCCAAACCAATTTCCAAAAGTGCACAAAAGTGCAAAGCAGCTAGGAGGCAGTGCCTCACAAAAAAAATAAGTTAGCAAACAGACGAACTATCAAGGCCAACTGCCTTGAAGCGACGCAAAACGCCGTTGAAAGTCGAGCAGAGAAAGGTCGACATGACCTAAGCCACCAAAACAAAGTGGAGAAGTCCGATTGGATACTGTCTCACGACAAAAGTCGAATGAGAGAAATAAAAGTTACCAAAAATAAATTCTTGTGAAACGCACAAAGGAATTCATGAGGTTTTTGTCTGCTGGAGCCAGACAAATAATAAAATTATTGCGCCACAAAGGACGCTGGCTCGATATATAAATATATCAATGTGTGTATTTCTTGGAAAATTTATATACAACACATTAGGTGAGTCTTCGAAAAATAAAAAGAAAATCTCACCTGCGTGTCTCGCTCCTGTCTCTGGAATCAACCGCGTTTGGTTGATTCCAGAGACACGAGCGAGGACGCAGCGGTTATTGTCTCCATTTTTTTTTTGTTTTTTTCCTTTTTCTTTACTTTTTTTCGTTTCTCTTTTATTTTTTATATTTCATTTTATTTTTATGGTATAAGTGTTCATTGATGGTAATGCCGAAAACAGTTCTTTCCAAGTTTTATGCATAATGGCAAGTTGCAGGTACTGCAAATGTATAAAGTTCTGCAAGGTTTAGACTTTGTACTACACAGAGCTCATCGTCTTGGATTTTGTACACATTCAGGTATGTGACATGATTTAGAGCGCCTTTTCTCGATGGGTACTATAGGTTTTGTAATTTCTGGAATTTCTAGTCTGCCATGTTGATTCCGCCATTTTGAATGTAGGAAAATTGTAAAACTGATTTCATATTCATTATCAGTGATCCTAATAACCCCTGAGTAAAAATTTTCAGACGTAAATACGCTATTTTTAAAATTTTTGGCCTACCATTTTGAATTCGCCATATTGGATTTCAGAAAATCAAATTTCCGTATCTTAGTGCGCGAAGTTTGTCTTTTTTTTACAGACTAGGGTCCGCAAAGTACCGTATTCTTTCACTGTGCCAGAAAGTAGTGCGAGAAATAAAAAATATATGAATGCACTGCGAGATAGATGTGAAATTTACAGTCATCCTATTACGAAGCCAGGTATAATTTTAGATTCTTGGGGAATCTGCTTAGCAGAGAGACCAATGCATTCCTATATCCCTATACATGCATGCATTATGATATTTATCTTATTTTAGTTCTAAAACAAAATCCCCACAAAAATTTCTGTCCAATTCGACTCGGTCAAGTTCAAAATTCAGAACTCTGGCTGTCGAAAGGCCAAAACTGAGTATCTAGTCAAAGGAGTAGAGGTAAACTCTACAGAGTAATGCTTAGAAACGTGAGGGTCAGATGGCCGGTATATATACACACGGGTGTTCATTTCACTTGCGAGAAAGGAAAATTAACAAATTGCAATGTTTCAGTAGTACTATAAGTTCGCTCTGATGTAAAATGTATTGCTCAAATGTGTTCATTTTTTTTGTCGTATCATGTCTATTTTCTTTTTGATGTTGATATTTTTGTTGTTTCAACTCCCCGGCGGGGGCTTCGCCTCCTGCACCCCCACCAGTGTTGCGCCCCTGGGCCCGCTCTTTCCCTTCTCCTACCCGTACTCCTCCCTCCGCTTATCGTACCTTCGTTGCACTCAAGCAACGAGGGTATGACGCTATGTACATGTGTCAATCATCCATTACGCAGTCAAACTTTTCGCACTTCGATACGAATAATAGTATACACAACTCGTGCGCACGTAGGTAAATCCAGCACGAGTGGGGATTGGCGCGCGAGCGCAGAAAGGGTGACAACACGAATATAGTCACGTAATGTACTATTGTAATTGCATATTCATAATCAGCGACCCCAAAAACCCCTGATTGAACATTTTTGAAAAAAATACGTTATTTTTAAAGTTTTGGTCCGTCATTTTGAATCCGCCATTTTCATTTTTGAAAACCTGACCACAGATTCGTAATTAGCAACTATCAAACCCTAATATACAAATTTTCATAAAAATCGAACGACAAATGAGCTGGAAAACGATTTTTTCCTAAAAAACTCTTTTTTTTGGAATTTGTTGATTTATAACTATCTAACAACAAATAAAATATCAATTTTTGTTAATTAGTATTGTAGCGAAACTTCCTAGCTATCAGGAGAATCTATTACCAGTCATATACACCGATAAATAAAACTTTTATAAATAAAAATCTTGGACGAAACAAGTGGTTAATATATTAACCACCATGCTGTGAAGGGTTAAAGTTGACAACGTCTCCTATAGTATGTAAACTGTACAAAGAATACATAATACTCCAACAATACGATAATTAATCAGAATGTATACTGATGAAATAATCAATTGACTCATATGTTTATTATGGATTTCATTTTTTTTCTAAGTAATATAAGAGATAAACTAATTCTGCCACATACTTGACGCAACATTTTTACTTTTTTCAAAGAAGGTTTTTTTTAATTATTTTCGTAGTGTATTGAAGCCACATGTGTTTAGCGCACACTGTATCTAGTATATGATAAACACGTTGTTTGTACTCCCTGAACATTTAATTTACTATACCCTTCACCCACGCATTAACGATTATTAATAACACAACAATTTTTAACGGCTGAAATATGCCTTAATTTGAAGCTCCGGCTTCTCTTTTTGGCAACCAGGTGCCAAACCGCTGTGCGAGCCGTTCACGCGGTTTTTTCACTATTAAAAGAAACGAGGTCCAAGGTCAGACATTCATAAATATGTTGGATTTGATCCACGCTCAGATTGTTTTTCACACGGGTAGTTGTATGTTGGACTTTCTAGAATGGGTAAATCGTGAAACCAATTCCGATTTCAAATTTAAATGCAAAAATGATATTTATTCTAAACATGTTTCTGTTTTCTGGACATCTTCTGCTTATTCTAACAGGTGTGAGGGCGTGCGCGGCGACGAGGCTGCAAAAGCCGCGTAGTGGGAGAGCTTATATTTCTCTTTTCTTTACATTTCTACCCCTTTTCTTTCCTTTTCGGTTTATTTTCTCTACTGATCTATACGGTTTTCATTCGTGCGCGATCATCCGTTTTTTTTCCATTTCTTTCCTTTTGACAGACGATTATAATACGCAGTGACACTGCGCAATCTAATTGCAATTCTTTCCACATCGATGAGTGAAACATAGTACAGTTTTCACTTGTCGACGGCCGTAATCCGAGTATCGAGAGAATTCTGTTTAAAAGAAATTGGATAATTTTTCTGGCTTTCTATTCATTTTATTTTTTTTTTTTTTACTGACTCTTTTCTATCTTGTCGATTAAGATAGGAGAGGAGTACCTTGTCTCTCTTGCCCACGTATAGGGCAAGATATCTACAGGCATTAGATAAATAGCTTTTGAGATTTGTATAAATCTACTGTATGAGGGCCGAATACGAATACATCACCGATATCCCGCGCAAACAACAAATTTGTGTTTGGTTCGGTTGGTTTCCGCAGGATTTCCGAATTTCAAAGCCATCAAGAACCACTTGGCTGTGCGTCTGGAGTCATAGATTAGGCAGAAAGCACTGCATGCCCGTGCCCCCAAGTTTCCTTGTAGTCTACCTGCGATCGGTAGGCACCGTAAGCGTAAGCTATAGCAAACGATGAAAGCACCAAGAGCGTAGATGGCAGAAGAACTTGAGACTATTACCAGTTCATTGAAGGGCTGGATGATGTTCCTCAATAAGGAAGATCTGCGAGACATGCTAGCACAGCTACAGCTGAAGACAGACGAAACAAGATTCGAGTAGCACTTGCGTCTGGAAAAATGGCTCCTGGGGGATTACTCAGCTCACGACTTCGTGCCCTCTACCGATGAGGAGAGCGTAAAACGGACTAGGCACGTAAGCCAGAGAAGCGAAGTCGTGGCGAGGATCGTAATGGAGAGAACGGGCAGCACGATTGCAATCCAAACGTGCAGCTCAACGGAACGAAACCATTACAATCGATTCTCAGTAACGAGCTAATAAACAGAGAGCTTCCAGCTACGCTGGCACTTCTCTTTCAGGAATATGGAGAGCTAGAAATTCCCGAAAGAGAAGCAATGCAAGCGGCAGCGGTTCGGAATCCGGGTCCGGCAAATCAGACAAGCTAGCAGTGCACAACAATCAAGATTTAGTGCACGATACCAAAGGCCCATTCAACGCAGAACCACTCTGAGAGGACATATTTGGCTCAACTATAAGTCGATAATTGTGCCAACTGTACCCCATTTATTGCACAATACTTCACCATATAATAATATTAAATTCACGTATAGCTCAGAATATTATCTCATGAATTGGCTCCAAATCTCGATATATTAACAGTTAATATGCGAGTGTCCAGTGAAGAAACTGCATAACTGTAGACAGCAAATCACTGTTGGCAGCGCGTACGAGTATATATGCATAGAGTGAATTGGCACGCGCAAAAAGCTGTTAATTAACTCCCGGCAGTGCGCATTACTTTAGAAAGTTGTGATTCATTGATTATACAGAAGAATGGAGGATACGCATATCCGATCCATTATCGAAAATTTCTACGTAATAATTATACAAAATTTATATCATATCCAGTAACAAAATTCTAACCGCCAAGTCATGCTTTTATTTATTTTCATTATTATTTCGAGTTCTTTATGATGTTGAACCTCAACCCGCTATTTGTTTTTGAAATATTTTTTTGCATATCCTATACGCAGGTAATGGTATCAATGCCCTAAAAATACTGCGTTATTTTATTGATAATAGGCGGCAAAAGTTTGGAGAATTGTTCCCTTGTCTGGGTGTACAACTCCAGTTTGAGCAAACGAGTAAAGAAGGCGTACGTTGTCCCATCTTTAGATATAAAATATTCTATCGTTTATTTCACACAGTAAAATTTTTTATTCGCAAATGCAAATGTGTGTCAATCTGTAATATTTCGCTACGATAGGCGGTAAATTAACTGTTAACCCATGAACGCTGAAGCGTACCGTTGTTTTAGTTATCTTTCAACGCGATCATTTTCCATGTTATCGGAGCTGAAGTGGATTTATTTGTACATATTCCGAAGTAGAATTCTATGCTCTTACAGAATCTAGACACAACATTTTGATTGAACATGAAGGAAAGAAAACATGGCCGATTTCAACAAAGGAAAACTTGAAAATTTTCGAAAAAAAAATTCCTTGATTTTCTTTCGCAATGTTACCGTCGAAAATCAATGCTCAAATCATGATCGGTTGATCAATCAAATGATGATTCGGTTATGACTATGTTACTGTTAACAATAATTTAGCTTCCAGCACTTCCAGGACTTCCAGCACCACTTAGACCATGGGCGCCATTTGTCACCGCCAGCGTAAATAAACAAATGAATAAATGTATCTTATAAATTACGCGAGCTTGCCAGAGCAAGAGACAAAATTTATTTATAGTGCGCAAGTGAGGTGGTGAATCTCACTTGCGTGGGAGTGGGTTCTGGGGCTGGAAGCGTGGCAAGTTAAATACAACATATAAGTTTAACACAAAAAGCAACGTTTATTCAGAATAGGGAATGAGGTTACAAAATTGGACTTACGAGTCCGGGGCGCGTGCCGCGGGCCGGAGCGGGAAGCAGCGAGCAGGACGTAAACAAGCCGGGAGAGAGAGAGAGAATAGTCGGCGCGGTACTTACTCGGCGACGAATATGCTCCGGCTTTTCGATTTATCGACGGTCGCTCGCTACAAATTGCTGCACGCCCGGGGACGATGTAGGTGCACTGCACACTAGCTGCACGTCGGAGACGAGGGTTGCGAAAATGTGGAATCGCGAAATACGAAAAGGTCGGCGCTTGGGAGAAACACGTGTTTGCGCGGGCTGCTCTGCATATAGACTGTCGTCGCGCGCACACGTTCCCGCGTCGATCCTGCATGACGTCACGCGCTACTATCCGTCGCGCGAACCGCGGCTCTCTCTCTCTCTCTTACCTTTGACTCAGCTGTCTCACGCTTCGGTGTTGACGCTGAAACATAACTTTTACATGAAATCTTTATGATTGTACTTGGGGTAGAGAGATCTCACAGGGCACTGTTAATCAATCATTCATTATATAGATATAATATACATATTCTCAAGATAATTCGAAACTGTATTTCTCCCATCGGAATTCACACCGCGAGTAGTTAAAATATATTCAATAGCAGCTGTTTTGTGGTTTGCACTAATGCAACGTTGAAAGTTCATTGCGTACAATAGTTCGCGGCGTTGAATAACAATATCCATGGTGATCCCCCTTTTAAATAATTTTTGAAATACAAACGAAACTAATATCCTCAAAGTTACGGAAAATAAAGTTATCTCATCGATATACCACGACTGACTGACTGTCCGGCTGGAATAGTGACGGACTCTGTCACTCACTCACAGAGGATTCTGGGTATTTGTCACAAACAATACCAATCCTGAGGATAGAAGAGACAAACTTTTCAGAACAAGTATTTTCCATAATATTCAAAACATACTTTCATTGTTTTCCAACACAATGACTACTTGTAGTAAGTTTCGGTAATTTCATTACATAGTATTGAAAAATTTAATCTTTTTCGAAAAATGCTGTGAGGAAAAAATTTGATATAAACTGTGTATGTAATGTCAAATATCACATTCTTATGGAAACATTTGCTAAACTTGAAAATTGGTTTATTCAATAAATTTTTAATGTCGAAATATATTTTGACAGCAATAATTACCATTTTGCACGTGTTTTTTTACGAAGAATCTGATTTTGGTATTTAATTTACAATAAAAATCAATTTTGCAATAAATTATTCAAAAAAATTGTGTAAACAAATTAAATTTGCAAAATTGATGGCAAATTCGGATTTAGCGCACCCAAAAACCCTATAAGCCATATATTGTTTATCGGATTCTTGGAAAAAATGCTTCGGCCTGGAGAAGACTTGAGAAGATCATCTTTACCCTATCAGAACGTCGTAGTTTACGGGTGTAGCAAGTCGGGGGATCGATTTTCTTTTACTGTGGGGATTTCTGAAGAAAACCCAAAAAGATTTTTTGTTTTTCGTAGCAAATCCAGGACGAGATTAATTTCGCCCATTTTCAACCTGCGGTACAGGGTCCACGCCATTTCTGTTTGCTTTTTCGAGCCATTCGATTTTGTTAATACCAAGGAGGTGGTTGAAGAACTGTCTGCTAAATATGCTGTGTGAGGTGTCCATGAAATTGAAGGAAGGGACGGAATTTGAAATGTAAGAGATGCTTATAGTAAAAGATTTTTGGAGGGTCACGGTACGGGGAACATTATGCGTTAACTTTATGAAAGAGTGGGGATCGTCTCTGGTTTGCAATCAATTTGAAACTGGAGTATAGGTGGTCGGGCTCGGAGATTTGCAGGACCTTATGGGCAAGTTTGCCAGCGACTAGATCGCGACGACGTTTGGGAGTAAGCCAGTTAAGAGCTAATCTGAATGGCGATACGAAAGATCTTCGAGGTATGTTCCCGTACACGTATCTCATACACAAGTTGAGTAGGTGATGTAGTTTTAACTCTTGATAGTCGCGGAGTTGAGTGAGAATGGGCGCACTGTAGTCAAAGTGCGGAAAAATGAATGACTCGATCAGATTGTTCCTCAACTGTCTGGTAAGGGCGTGTCGGTAATGCTTTAGCAAGTAAAGAGCTCCGTGGATTTTCCGAGATATGTCTCGAACTTGCGTATTCCAATCCAGATTTGATGAGACATTAACACCTAGGTTCTTGAAAGATTTTGAGTAATTTATGGGTATGTTTGCTACAATGATACGGGGTAGTTGATCGATCCTGAGGGAACCAATAAAACTTGGACTGCCTAGGATGATCGTGGTCGTTTTTTTCGGGATTTAATCTCAAACCGTTGTTTGCAGCCCATCTAACTACTGCGTTTGCATCACGATTGAGCAAGCAAATATATTCGAGTAAATTTTCTAATAAATAGTGTTTAAATATACGGGTGTCGTCTGCGTAAATGGAGTATAAAGCATGTAGAAAAGTGCTCGGGAGGTCATTGATATAGATCAGGAAAAGTAGGGGCCCAAGGCAACTGCCTTGGGGTACTCCCGAGGTAGTGTGCAACCAGTCAGAGTGTGTTCCATTTTCCATGCGGACGGCTTGAGCGCGATCTCTGAAGTAGCTTGCAAACCATCTTATTACTTGATCTCTGCAACCGTAGTTTCTCAACTTTCGATGGAGCTTTTCGTGCGGTATAGCGTTGAAAGCCTTCGAAAAGTCGAAGGATACCAACACCGTAAGTATACGACGGTCAATGGCAGCTGTAGCATTTACCGTGAGACCAAGGTTTGCAGTAACTGTTGAGTGGTTAGGACGATAGCTCGATTGATGGGGATTTAAAAGATTGTTAGAAAGAAAGAATATAAGTAACTGACCATGAACTATGCGCTCGCAGATCTTCGAAATTTCCAGGAGTTGTGCTACTGGTCTAGTGTCTGATGAATCTTTTTGCAAGGGAAACAATTGATGCTTTCTTCCAAGTGGTCGGAAAGTAGCCAGCTGACAATGACTCATTTACGAGTTTAGTAATGTGGGGTAAAAGAGCACCCTGTTGAAAAAAATCGACTGGATTCCCAGCTGGATTTGCACTGGATTCCAGCTGGATTCACGCTGGATTCTAGATGGATTTTGACTGGATTCCAGCTGGAATCCAGCTGGAATCCAGTCGATTTTTTTCAACAGGGCAAGGAATGACAGTTTCAGCATACCTGCTGAGATTCGGTCGGCGCCTATGCCTCTGGTTTTACTTTGTGAGAAGGCACGAGAGATGTCGGCCTCGGTTGCTGGGCTAAAATCGAAAGTGGGCTTTGTTCTGTTAAGTTATGGGATTGAACATATATTTTCGATTAATTCGTCAGTGATGGGGTCTGACGAAACTGATGCGTAGTGTCTATTGGAGAGTATCGGTTGTAAAGTACGTGAGAGGTGAGGGAATACGACGCGAGGCAAGCCCTATTTTCTTCAATTCATTCCACTTGGCTTTGGGGTTAGGGGCTCTATCAATTTTGCTCGAAATGTAGCAATTTTTTCGGATATAACATTTAGAAGGCTACTTATTCAGAATCCATGATCCAGTTTTCATGAATTAATTTTGCGAAGCCAAAATGGCAGATCACATATCCGAAATCTTATGGAATCTAGCACGGAAATCTACATCCTGATTGTGCATGATGTTTTACACATCAAATAACTGAGCTGGAACTGGAATTGGAACTGGGGAGTATTTTTATGCTTTCGGTCGATGTTTTTGAAAAAAGAAGTCATTGTGGGTCTAAGTTACAATCACAATGTTTTTTCACAATTGAGAGATTCTATCGATTTTTCACTAAATAATTAGATATTGAACTTCGTAGGTGTTATAGTCATTTACAAATCTACAATCCGGAAGAAGATAATGTCCAACGTTCTCTTGGAGATTTTTATGAGTTGTTCGTGAACCCACTCGACCCAACCAGAAAGCTATTGCTTATTGGGTTTACGGCATTTTAAGTCCGAGGAGAATCCGTGATAAGATCATCTATCGACACGAGTACTCACTACACCGCGAAGATAGATCAGGGAAGAAACAGTTGTGGATGGAATTTGATGATTTAATAGAAAAATCCACTTACCTTAAACCGAGTCACAAAGTCGAAGTACTCATTTTACTTGTGTCGTCACGCGTCGTATAGATAATACAATGATATTTTTTCGTATTGTATGAATGAGTGTAAGGTGCAAGGGCGAGAGCGCAGATTAAGGGGTAATATCCGGCAAATGCTCAAAAAAACAAGGCTTTTTTCATGATTTTTTTTAAACGACATTTGAGATCTAAGGTATATAAATAATATATCATTGGATTAAGCAACTTGGAGAATAGGAAAAAATCTTTTATTGTTAGTTTTTTTACAAAATGGCGGCTGTGCAGCGATTACCATGAACCGCTTTTTTAAAAAGTTCTTCCGCGGCGAGCAGTAGAACTGAAAAAGTTTACATCCGATTGACTTGAAATTTTAACTGTAGCTTCTTCATTAGATTATCTAGTGAAGTACACATCATTATTTTTTTAGAATTTTTTTTCGCAAAATGGCGACGGTTCGAAAAAAAATTTTTTTTTTCGACCAAAAAAGTCGACTTTAATTGTTTATAACTTTTTTTTTGTCAATCAATCGCTAAAATGGTGTGTACTTCACTAGATAATCTAATGAAGAAGCTACAGTTAAAATTTTAAGTCAATCAGATGTAAACTTTTTCAGTTCTACTGCTCGCCGAGTTTGAAAACATGGTTTTGAGAAAAACGCGTTTAAAGTTTCAAAATGCTATGTATCTTATACGAAAGTTGTTCAGTAAAAATTGATTTAAACGAATTTTGAGTTTAGATCAGTACTTGGGAGTTGTAGATTTCGATTCTAGGATAGTTTTAGCATGATTCAAGCTAATAAAAAAAAAAGAAAAGAAAAAAAAAATTTGCCGGATATTACCCCTTAAGCAGCAAGTGCGCGGCCAATACAGCCATGTGACGCGCTACCGGTCTAGACACCGCGCGAGGTCCCTCCACCGACCTTCGACGGGGGCCATAAAATCGGCGCTCGCCTCCCGCTCACGCGCCGCTATATCTATATATACGTCTCCGGAAAAGTCGTAACGAATATTTCGGTTTTTCATAGTTTAACGATTGAATTTTCATTTCACGAGGCCGCGACCTTGATGATTATTTGTTGCAAATTTTCTGCTCTTTCAAAAGAGACCACACACGACATAGTTTTTTATAAGTTTTTAACTTATAACAATGAATTTTCATCTCAAATCGAGATATAAATTTGCACGAATGAATATTAATGAATTATATAGATGTAATAGCGAGTTTGCGTTTGAATATTTAGCGATCATAGTGATTTATATTTTAAAGTTAAACCTTATATTGATCAGAGATTTAAGTTTAAGATACGCTGTAATCATGCGATAGTTATAAATATATTTATGTTTAACAATCGAAGACTGATTTTAACGTTAAGAAGGCAAGGAAAATTTTGTATCACAAGCGCAGTACGTTTTAACGCGACGCACGTGCAGCCCGCCGTGCGGCATAGCGCCGTGGCGCGGAAGGGCCTGCTATCTCGCAGAAAATTCATAAAACCGGCAACTTCCGCTTTCCCACCCTCGAAGTGCGCTTTTCTAGCCTTTTTACTGATACACAGGCATAAGTAAAACGCGCGTAATATTTCGGATTTTCGGCTTTCAAAATTCG
The DNA here is from genome assembly GCA_020882685.1 of Aphelinus atriplicis. Taxonomy (NCBI): domain Eukaryota; kingdom Metazoa; phylum Arthropoda; class Insecta; order Hymenoptera; family Aphelinidae; genus Aphelinus; species Aphelinus atriplicis. Next base: position 24,321,482 of record CM037073.1, on the reverse strand, counting down.
ATTTTTGATTTTAGAGCAATTTCACCCAATTATTTTTTGCTGGAAATTCCAATACGGTTCGATAGAGATCGCATACGCCTGGTTTTCAGTCGATATTTTATAAAATCGTTCGATTTATTGTTACTTTAATTGAAAATTTGAGTCGATATATTTGACTTGCAGACTTTCAACGTCGCAATTCCGAAGTCAAATCGCGAATTATCAAAATATCATGGATTTTAGTTTTTGCGAGACTGGCGAAGCGAGAGAAGGCGAGTGCCGCGAGATGGTTTTTAACTTGTTAAAATTTGTTTTTTCGAGTTAGAACAAAATCAATTAGTATTATGCTGTGCACCCTCCATAATTACAAATGTGTATAAATTGTCGATCTTTGAGGGCCAATCCAGAGTGAAGTGGAATAGGGATGAGGCCAGTGAACCTAACTGGCGAAACGTCGCATTAAATAAATATGTGGTGGATTTTGTGAATTTTCCCTATTCCACTTCACTCTGGATTGGCCCTCAAAGATCGACAATTTATACACATTTGTAATTATGGAGGGTGCACAGCATAATGTCAATCCCGGTCTACGATCGAAAAATGACCAGACTTCTACAGGAAGAAGTTTTTTCAAGTCAATAACATCCGACTTTGGGTTCAAAACAACAAAGATCCTCAAACTCTGGTTCAACCTTCGACATCAGCTAGCGGCTGCCAATTGACTGTGTGTATGAATACTAGTGAATATAGAGAAAAAATGAACTCACTTTGAGAAGATAAATATGTGGTGGATTTTGTGAATTTTCCCTATTCCACTTCACTCTGGATTGGCCCTCAAAGATCAACAATTTATACACAAAATGAATTAGTTATTCATAATCTAAATTTTGAGATCTTTCAGAAAAGACCTCACAAGATATTGATTTTGTCAAGTTAATAAGATAAGTTTGTCAAATGTGTGCATTTCAGTAACTTGTGCGAGTTAGCAAAGCGGATAACGCGCAAACCTGAATCACACAGGTCGACTCGCGATTCTGCGTACATCAACAAGTAGATTTATACGCGAATAACCTACGGGTGTAGATGCAATATGCACATGGTCATAAATAGCGTGTAGATTTTTTCCACTCTTAGTCTAAGGATGATAACACGTGTGGGTGGAAAAGGCGTTTCCTTCGGGCTTCCCCCAAAACTGAGGAGCCAATGGAGACTTGAGTCCTGCAGTTGATAACCGATCATTGGAGAATCGGTATGGTAGGTTAGAGGTCATTAGAGTGTCGTGACCAGAGGGCGGAGGAATAAGACAGAAGTGAGGGAGGAAAACCCTCTTGCGCTCTCTCTCTCTCTCTCTCTCTCTCTCTCTCTCTCTCTCTCGCACCAATGCTCGGGATATATGGATCGCGTGGGAGTGAGAAATATAGGATACAGGCTCTCTCTCTCGCTCACATGCACGGGATATATGCTTTGCATAGGATACGTGGGAGATCCGATAGTGCCATCTCGCTTACTCTCATGGGTCCTTATGGCCCAAAAACCATATAAAAAGGGCAACGCGGCTGAGCGAGGCAGCAGTCACGCGCCTCTCGAAGGTAGTGAAACTGAGAAGGACGACTTGATCTCCTCTGCTCGCTTGGCCTACGTGCAGGTGTTACAGGCCTTGGTCGCCTCCTCTTCTTCTTCAACCCTCGGGCCTTAGTCGCCGTCGTCCAGGACTCAGTCTCCACTAGGATCTCCAAGCCACCTACTACAAGTTGTATCGGCCTGCGTCGCCGAATTTGGATCAGCAAATAAAGGATTGAATCAACAGTAAGTGTTTCCTATTCCTCTCTGTCTCCCAATTTTCATATTTCTGTCAATTCTATCATTTCGTCTGCTGGAATACGCAACTCTTTCGTTGTGGACTACGGGCCGAGATCAGTGCATACTGAACTTGGTATAGACAAAATATTCACCTTTCTTTTCGCGCTCAGTACGGGACCTTAGCGCCATGCGGACTGAGCAGTAGAATCACAAGTAGAAGTAATCAGTCTGGCTGTGTTATAGAACACAGATGCGGAGTGATTACCCTTTAGATTAAAACGAGACGGGGTCCGAAATCGGTAATACCGAGACTCCGAATCGTCTGGCGAAAATTTTGAGTAGAACCGTGAAGTTAGTTAGGCCCGTAAATTGACTCAAGTCAAGGCGAAAAAAAATTATTCTTTCAATTAAACTCTTGTTTCGGGTGAAGAATCATCCTTTTTTTGAAATAAACACAAAATTTCATCGCATCTTGAACCTTTCCTATCTATGTTTCTGTGTTGATCTCAAATTACATTTTCGAGTTGGATTTTGAATTTTTAATCTTGAATCACAATTTCCGTTTTGAATTGAATCTTCAATGGAATTTGATATTGTGTTAAATTGAATTTTGAATTATATTACGAATTGAACCTTGTTTTGCATCAAATCGAATAGTACTTTGAACTATTTTTGAAACATTTTGGAATTTGAATTGAACCTTATTTTACATCAAATTTTCACTCGTACCTTTACTTTTACTCGTCAGAAAACACGGTAATTACGCTAACGAACAGAGCCCCGCCAGCTCACACCCAACGTCACATACTCAATCGATTATTATGAAATATTAATTTACAGAACATTTTCTTCCGACCATATTTCATCATATCCGTTCTCAAATGTGCCAAGTCTTCCATGGAGTTTATTGAACTTAGTTTCATGGCATGCGTCTAGAGACCAATTTTTTTCGTAGTACGCAAGAGGTGTAACACCTTGCGCGGGCCCGACACCCAACGCTCGGGTCCGAGTGCGGTGCACCGAGCGTCTCAGCAACGGGCACGGAGAGGCCTGCTATCTTTCAAAGGGCCATAAAATGCCAACTCCCGTCTCTCGACCTTCACCGCACTTTTTTTAGCTACCTTTTCCAACGGGTAAAATTGACGAAAATCGAAGTCGGAATTTCGCGTTTTTCCGTTTGAATATTGAATTTAGACGATCGCGACATTAGAGTTTTTCACAGAGAATGTTGAGATCTCTCAAACTAGATCTCGCAAGAGCTAATTTCAAACTTCGTTTGTAAGATTTAATGATAGACTTTTATTCTGAATCGATTACGAATTGGATAGATTTAACGTTGACAATTTAAACACGCGTATTAGCTGGTTGAATTCTCGATTTATAAAGATTAGCGTTTGAAATTTCAGGCATAAGTTTGGTAGAAGTTCAACATCAAAATAGAATTAGGATGTAGTAAATTGGAATATAATTCGATTAGTAATTACAAATAAGTTTCGTAGCTGAATAATCGTGGGAATATAAGAATGCAGCATAGTGCGATGCAACGTGACGCGCGTGCAGCAACCCGCACGCGGCATAGCGCCGTAGCGGGGAAGGGCCTACTATCTCTCCGAAAAGCCATAAAAACGGCAACCTTCACTTTCCGGCCCTCGATGTGCGCTTTTCCAGCAGCCTTTCCGAAACACAGGCGTTAATGAAGATGCGCGTAATATTTCAGTTTTTCGATCATTAAAATTCCGTTTTTCATTTTAGCGCAATATCGTCCAATAGTTTTCTACTGGAAATTCGTTCACGGTTCGAATAAGACCACACAATTTTAGGTTCAATATTGAAATATTAATCAATTCATTCAAAATTATGTTCGATTAATCCAATATTGAGTCGATCTTGTAGATCTTGTAGATCTTGTAGACTTGTAGATCTTAAATGCCACGAATACGAAGTTAAATCGCGATAGTATTAAAATTGCGGAATTTAGATTCTTAATTAGAGACACGTCCCCGCGCTTAGCACAAGCCTAAGGAAGTGAGAGAAAGCGAGCTCTGTAAAATTAGTTTTTAGTTGACTAAAATTTGGTTTTTCGCATTATAACAGAATAAGTTAATTTTTCAAAATGAACTTGTTCCAAAGTTGAATAACGACTTGAAAGGCGTATTTTTATGAGATAAAATTATCGGTTAAACGCGCCGCTTAAAATTGTGCGAATCAGTGTAGTGAATTGGGCATGAACCTGAATCCGTGCAAGTCAACTCGCAGATCCGCGCAATTCAACGTGTAAATTCGCGATATAACGTACGCATGTACATGCAATACACATATAGGTCTAAGTAACATAGTAATTTTCCGACCACTACTTTATGTAAAAAGTTTGTAAGGGTAACTTGGAAGAAGGAAAAGGCGTTTTCCGGGTAGTTACCCCAAAGTAGAGTTGACCAATAGAAGACAGGGTCCGGCCGCCGATAATGGTCCATTGGAGGGTCGCTGCGTAGGCAAAGGGAGGGAGTGGGAGGAAAACTCATGTGCTTTCTCTCGCTCCACTGCAAAAGATGGTGGCGGGGGTGGCGGGGTCTGACCCTTCCATCCTTCTTCTCTGACTCTCTTGCTCTCTCTCTCGCTCCAATGTATGGGATCTATACCTGCGATGGGAGTGAGTGAGAGATCCGATATTGCGCCCTCGCTTGCTCCAATAGGTCCTTATGGGCAAAATTTCGTATAAGAAGGGCTTACTGCCGTGTATCGCCAGCACAGTGACGCTGCTCTTGGAGTAAGAGGCACTGTAAAGGAAGACTTGGTCTCCTAGCTCGCACGGTCTATGTTCTCACAGAGACGGGTTTTTCCTGGCTCTTGGGCTCCGTTCCCATTTTGGCTATTAAACCACGTCGTCCAAGTCGTTTTTTTCTTTTGCTCTAGCTCCCTCGGCCCGCGCTGCTACTAGACAGATTCGTCCGGCTTCTAGCAGTGTTTGACGAGTGAACTGGTGAGCTTGTAGTACACCCGGCCAACGTCACCATCGGTTTTTCTGTTGTGGCCTGACTCAGGCCTCAGGCCGCTTGAGTCGCCAACCGTTTTGTATTCGTCCTCAGTCGCCGTCGGACTCCGTCTCCGCTTACCCGGCCCACGTCGCCGTTGATTCCAGAAGACGCTCTTTCGCCTTCCAAGTTGCTCACCGCGAACCAGTGTATGAGCCAGACTATTTTTCAACAATAAAAGACAAGGAAAAAGAGAAAAGTAAGTTTTTGTGGGATTTTGAACACCCAACCCCTTTTCATTTCTTCTACCTAAAATAACTATCTTTTTCTTCTCTGACGCTTGCCGTTTCACCTTCGCGTGGTAGCGAAAACGAGACAGCTTTCGCTGGCTCGGGAAGAATGCAACCCTCTTTTAGATCGGTAACGGACGGAAGCCTTTGGGCGATTGGCCGCGATCAAATATTTTTATGTCTGAATAACTAACTAACTAATTTTCATGTCTGATCACCGCACAGTCAAATCGACTTTTTGTTTTTACTTTCGAGCAAATGAATTAAATCTTGTGATGAGGCAAAATGCCCATCACATTGATATGAATAAGGTTGAGCACGAGTAAGCGGAGCGTCGGTACTAGAGATAGATAGATAGATAGATAGATTGATCGATGAGCGATTCTCCCAAACTATTCATTTTTGGCCAAGAAAAATTTTTATTTTTAATTTCAAAGCACACAATCCTCCAGTTAAAGAGTGAAAAAAAATCGCGTTACTCGCGTTCAAGCATAGGTATCTGTAAGAGCAATAGGTATATTTTAGTGCTTGCAACAGCTCATATATTGAGAAAGAAGGCAATTCTGAAAATGTTTTCTACATTAAAATTTGGGGATGATCTTAAATTTGACCTTGAGATCCATCCTCAAGACTGTTTCGTGGTTAATTTTCTTTTTCACAAAATATTTTTATGGGTACCAAATATATGATGATAGAAAAATTTCACGCTCATAAAATCACTGTGCATAACAATTTATTATTTTTCCCTCATTCATAAAAGAAATAGTACATACATCAAAATAATCAATTTAATCAATGGATGTCGCAATAATAATAACAATAACAAGAAAGTAACTATAATAATGATGATAATCAATCTTTTATATTTTTTTAATTTTATCTTCCAACTTCATAAAATAGCATATTCTTTATACACTTTTGAAAATTTCAACGTTTTTGCTTTCTCAAAGAGAAAGCTTTGTAATGGGGCAAAAATCGACCTACCGAATCAGACCTCGGGACCTCGATTTTCGTGATCTACAGGTCGAAAAACATGGAAATCCAAAAGTGTCTGTATGTATGTGTGTGTGTGTGTGTGTGTGTGTGTGTGTGTGTGTGTGTGTGTGTGTGTGTGTGTGTGCGTCCCGTTTTTTTTCGTCTATGATAACTCTCGAAGGAATGGTCCGATCGTCTTGAAATTTTGCACACAGGTTAATCGCGGCAAAATCTCGGGCGAGTTAAATTTTCAGCGAAATCCGTTGTTTATTTCCTTAGCAACCGTTGTTTAGGTGTCTATTTTTTCGTTTCTTTCGTCCACGATAACTCCCGAAGGAATGATCCGATCGTCTTGAAATCGTCACACCGGTTAGTTGTGACAAGATCTAGTCCGAGTTAAATTTTCAGCAAAATCCGTTGGTTATTTCCCTAGCAACCGTTCCTAACGTGTTTTCTCACAAATCCTTATGAGTGCTCATTGGGGCAAGCCGGAAAATCAGTTTTAAGTCACACTCGATGGCCAAGGACACTGAATTGTTGTATTTGCTCCATAGCAACGGTTGTTTACCTCCCTAGCAACAGTTACGAAGGTTGGAAATTATTAATTTAAGATCTATTTCCATCATTTTCGACGGCAAAGGACACAAAATCTTTCCAATTAGCTCCTCAGCAACCGTTGTTCACCGCCCTAGCAACCGTTGCTAAGGGGGAAAAAAATTGATGTAAGTTTCGTTTCCAGTATTTTCAACGTGCTATAGAGAAAAACGTGCTATAGTTTCTTTGAAAGTTGTGTCGCTCGCGTAGTCATGGTGCTGTTTGGTCAGAGTAGATACATCAGAAAGCTGTACATTACTGGGAAATTCATCGAGTTGAACTTCATTTTCAAATGTCTCATTAACTTTCTGTTTTTTCCTCAAAACCTTTTTTTTCTCAATATACTGACCACCATATCTTGAGACTCGACGAACTAATCTGAAATGATTTTATGTGATAGTTTTATTGTCATAATTATGTCACTGAGTATAATAAAGGGTATCAAAGTTCTCTTATATAAACTAATATGTATTCGTCAAGAAACAAATAATTTCAAAAGGTACTTACGTTTTTTCACTCTTTTTAAAGATGCGTTCTCTATTATCAACTTTCTTTTCATTTAATTGCGCAAGTCGTAGTTCTTCTTTCGATTTTGTTCCACGAGAAATTTTCCTTTTCTCTCGCATTTTTGCTCGTTTTATAGCTAACAAACGTTCTCGATTCAATGGATTCATTGTGTACTCACAGAACTGTATATTGAAAAATACCAAAGACGAATAAGATGAGGTCTTACCCGCACAGAGATTAACAAGCGACTGACATTCCTATACAATTAATAGTAGACAATATCTGTATACATGCTAACATTATACCTAGTATTGCACTTGACCTGTTCGATTCTCCCTGCTATGATCACGCTTTCGACGTAGAAAGTAAACAACATGGGTTACATGACACGTTATGTACGGTCGGCAATTTGACAATTCTATTTAGGATCGTAACTAACGTACCTTGCCTGTAGTATTGTTCCGTACATTACAGAAAGTACTCAAATGAGTGAAAAACAAGATCACAATCGGTTACTGACGTGTGCAATGACTTGAATCATCGTACGGGAAAATTCACTCATGTTTTCATACGAATCACGTTTTTCCCGCCCATGTTTGTGATTACGTGAAATTTTTCCTAGACTAGGCACACTTTCGAGTCTGGTCTAGATTTGAAAGTGATGGGGAGAAGAAAATATTCTCGTTAAATAGACATGAAAATATTGGTAGGTATTTTTCATAGAGCTGAATAGAAGAAAAATTTTGAAAAAAGGAAAAAAGCGGTTTCACTCATTTATTGTATCGTATTTTCGAATTGAGTGAGAGCACATATAAGCTCTACAAATTTTCTGGAACTACAACAATTAAAGTTGACTTGTTTCAAGTTTCAAACTATTTGAAGTTCAGGTATTTGAATAAGAACATTTGGAAAATAAAAAGTGCTACCGGTTTCACCTGGACATCGCGTAATTTTCACCTTCTCTTTACAGAATACTCTCATTGGGTAATGGAAAATTGAAAAAAAAATTGATAGATCATCTTCTACATTTAATTTGCAGAAAGTTTCCTTAAGAACAATGATATTTTGAATCATACAAAGACTTAATTTTCAGCGGTATCGTAAGTTAAAAGTTTGGGAGAATTACTCAGATATGTTTTATTGTATAAATTATACAAAAATGGTATTTACATAATATCAGTCATCTTTTTAAAAATATCAGTCATTTAGTTAAAATATATCTCACATATCATCCTTGTCAATAGAATTCTTAAACTAATTATCACAGATAACGCGTCAGTATTGGTATAAATTTATACAGCCAGTCATAACAATTTGAACAATCTAGTCATAGCGTCAATCTTTATAAAAGGTGTCAAAGACATTCATTCAATTCTAATTCTAAAAAATAGTTTCTTATGGAACATTTGAAACTTAATAAGGACGGCAGGTTTCTATCAGAGGAGCGTAGGGAGTTCCAGAGGTGTGCTGCCTGTACCTGGAAGGAATTTATTCGGAAATCATTCCTCATTTTGGGGACAGAGAGTTCCGGTGCATCTTCCCGAGAGAGAGAGAGAGAAAGAGAGAGAGAGAGAGAGAGAGAGAGAGAAACTTGAATTATAAATACATATATCTTAAATCATAAATACATATATCTTAAATTATACATACATTTATCTTAATTCATAAATACATATATCTTAAATTATAAATACATTTATCTTAAATTGTTAACAATTATTTATTTAGTATTTCCGGGGTTTTTTCTGTGGAGGAATTGACATTTCCTCTTCATCATTATCACTCTCCAAATCTTCATCGTCTACTTGAGAAATATTTAATGCAAAAGATTCATTCATTGCCTCTTCTGTTTCTTTCTCTTTTGTTATATAATCGAAATCTATCTCGAAATCAGTTTCGTCAACAGGTGTTGATATAACTGCAGCATTGTTACAAGTTTGGCCATGACAATTAGTGCAATAATCGGAGCATTTTAGGCCATGTTTCTTGCAACTGCAAGTATTATTGCATTGTTCAGAACATTTACAACTTTTGGATGTACTATTACTAGATTGAAATGCACATTGTTCTAATTGAATTTGTCAGGGTTATGAATGAACATTGTCGAAAAATATGATTTGAACGGCTCTATAAGTATTTATTATTACATTTCTCATAAATACATCGTTACCAATAATATTTACGGTACTTTAACAAATAACGGAACGGGACATTTACAAATTTTAGATGTAGTATTACTAGATTGAAATGCACATTGTTCTAATTGAATTTTTCAGGGTTACGTATGTACATTGTCGAAAAATATGATTTGAACGGCTCTATAAGTATTTATTATTACATTTCTCATAAATACATCGTTACCAATAATATTTACGGTACTTTAACCGACATATATAATCATATTTTGACTTGCTATACTAAATTAAAAAAAGAATCATCAAATTATCTCATATAGAAGCTGAGATATTGTCGATAAAAAATCAAACGTTCATTTTGATCCTGAGCGTTCGACTTTTCGTCGCGTCTTTTTCGCTACCCCCTCCACTGCCCGCCACTGCCGCTGCGCCGAAAGTGCTGCGTTTCAATGACTTCCACCAACCTTCCGCCCGACTATTAAGTATGAAGAACATTACTCACGTACATAATAATTTATATTTAAGTAAAACAATGTTCAATCTACCAGAAACCGTTTCAATTTTTATTCTACTGCGAATACTTTTGCCGGAAAGTTACCTCAACTTTGAACTTCTATATCTCGGGATTCACAAATCAGATTTGAGTAAATGAAAACTCAAAATGAACGTCTGTTTCTTTTCTATCATATGCAACTTTTAAATTTTGAATAGATATAAAAACCGCGTTGCAGTTGCATTTTTATTGACCAATTTTCAAAAAATCATAAAAGTTGTTAAAATTAATAAAATCGACCCTTTCCGTGGGGGATCGATAGCTAGTATCTATAAAAATACGTAAAAAAATTGACGGGTTTCGGGGAGGCTTGTAAAGGACTAAATTACAATTTTTCATTTTTTTTAAAAAAATAGATTTTGCGAAAACTATCAGAGATATCAAAATGAAATTTTTTTTGTATTTTCATTACTGTATAAGGTACTCTAAAATAAATGGTCATTATCGTAGGTATGATTTGAAAACTTGAAAAAAAATCGCATATTTTTTGGGGTCATGTTTTTGTTTGTATCTATTTAGCAACAACAATTTTCGAGATTGATGTTTCGGAATACTCAATCCTCATGCAAAATTTAATGACGAAACTTTTACCTCTCTTCCGTTTTACTCTAGGATTGATAGTTTTCATACAAACTCAAAATGAAAAAAGAAAAATACAGATTTTTGAACATTTTCGAAAATAAAAACATGAAGCCATACTTTTCAGTTTGACGCACATGCACCATTCGATTTAGAATCATTTTCCGGAGGGAACCCAAAAGTTTTTAGCGACAGTGTATGAAAAGTCGCAGTAAAAACAGATGATTACTGTGCTATTTCCTTTGTATCAGAACACAATTGTGAAAGCTATACTCACGGACAAGACCCGGAAAATCGGGGACACTCTACGAAAAAAAGTAGTTGATTCTTTGGAAGGAGTTACGTTTGTGTTACTAATTATTCACATTTATTTCTGTTTTATCATGTCTAACCATTTTTCTCGTTTCACTTGATGAGCTCATGAGCGTAGGTTTGCACTGTACGTCACCCAAGCAGTGGAAGAAAGCAGCGAGAAGCAGAAGAAAAAGCAGCAAGAGCAGGGGACGAAAGCAGCACAGCGCAGCGGGGCAGTAAGGGGAGAGCAGCTCTCCCGCGTCGAGGTGTTGATGCGATGGACTTCAAACTGACTTTTCCCACTCCATAGTAACGGTTGCTAAGGACGTAAACAACGGTTGCTATGGTAAATGTCGGAGCTTCGACGTTATTACTTCTTAGTCATCAACAGTTCCGAAAATGGACCTACAACTGATTTTTCCCACTCCATAGTAACGGTTGCTAAGGACGTAAACAATGGTTGCTATGGTAAATGTCGGAGCTTCGATGTTCTTACTTCTTAGTCATCAACAGTTCCTAAAATGAACCTCCAACTGACTTTTTCCATTCCCTAGTTCCGGTTGCAAGCGATATGAACACCGGTTGCTAGAGACATCAACAATGGTTTATACGGGAAAGGTCTCTTTGATTGTTATAGAATCCCATAAATATACAAACCCAAATGATCATTTATCATGAATTATATGGGAACTTATCAAAACATGATAGCAACGGTTGCCATGGAAATAAACAACGGATGCTACTAAACACCAAACTAGGTTCACATCTGCCGGAGACCGACCTGAGTCCAAAATTTCAGGACGATCGGACCATTCCTTCGAAAATTAACGTACGACAAAAAAAAGTCAGTCTGAAGCTGAATTTTGTATCTCCATAGTAACGGTTGCTAAGAGAATAAACAATGGTTGTTCCAAAATGAATGGCTTATCGATTCTCATCGATCGTCGGAAGAATTGCGGATCCATCGTGCATTGATGATGATTTTTGGAGCTTTTATCAAAAACACGTTAGCAACGGTTGCTAGAGAAATAAACAACGGAATTGGCTGAAAATTGAACTCGACCGAGATTTTGCGGCGACTAACCTGTGTGCTAAATTTCAGAACAATCGGACAATTCCTTCGAGAGTTATCGTACGACAAAAAAGTGCACGTACGTACATACGTACGTACGTACGTACGTACGTACATACATACAGACATTTCTGGATTTCCATGTTTTTCGACCCGTAGATTACGAAAATCGAGGTCCCGAAGTCTGATTCGGTGGGTCGATTTTTACCCCGTTACAAAGCTTTCTCTTTGAGAAAGCAAAATCTCCACCCATTTGACACCCTATTGGAAATACTTGCCTTCAATGGACAACTGGTTATTTTCGCTACCACAACCGTCACAGATACAAATAACCTGTCCTGGGCAACAAAGACAGCTCTTCCCAATATCCGGAACAGGACTACTCCACCTGGGACCGAAATGCTCTGCTCAACACGAATCTGTTAAGCTGAGAGGACAAAAATCAATAGGATATTCTAAAGAGTATTTCTACTCTGCCCATGTGAATTTGGACCTTCTCGAAATCGACGACGAGATCTTTAAGAAGGTTGATCTAGTCGGAAAGGTACCCATATCAGATACTCCCTCTCCCAAAAGGGAATTCACCTTGGAAACTATCCAACAGAGATACCAAGCCTACATCTAGGACAGGGAAGAAAGGCAGAAGCAAACCTATCTAACTTACGGCGCTTATGGAACTAACTTCGCTTTATTGCTTATCACCATCATAATCATCATGCTATGCACACGCCCTAAGTGTCGTGAAAGAGCATACAAAATGGCACGAATCCCCAGCAATGCTGATTTCGACAATTACCATCCAGTCAATGTACTACAAAACCTACATGATCACTCTGATCATGAAGAACCTTCTGCCCTCGAAAAAGAAAGCAGCTGACTGGGAGCGCGCCCTACATCATGTCATACGCTTACGCTTCATAATTATAAGATCAATTCTAACATTAACATTCTTTTCACAGGAAGCAAAATCCTTTTTATCGCGACTTTTTGACGCCGCAAAATTTTTCTCCTTATATAACCGCACTCAGCTCTATTTAAAATACGCTAGTTCACTCGGCTATTTTGTCGACGACTATACCGCGGATTTTGTTTTACGTTGGATACCTGCCTGGGATAGATTTTATCCCGAGTATACAGGCAAAAATATCCCCGACCGACCACTCGCTCGCCTCGCGATTCATAAAAAAATATTCCTATGAATAAAGGAATATTCACTTGCGACGCACCTATCCCGCACGAACTAGTCCCACTTTTCGATACTTATTATAAACATTCCCTCAATTTGGCTTGCGCCCTAAACCCTCACCCTCTTGACAGAAGAATATTTTTCCAATATAATCATCCGTTAGAAGAAGGTTATCCTTCATCCTTATCAGTGAGTAGCATTCAACTCGAGCACGTAATTTTTACCAACGGTTCAATAGTTTCTAAACACTATTTCAATCAACCTACTTATTGTTACGAAAAATTTGAATCAGTATCCTCATTTATACACAAACACCCCAGTTCCAGAGGTCTATTACATTTTAACGAATTTGGATTTTACCTAGATAAGAGCACAGTCCAACAAGCGATCTTTTATCACCGCACTGACCCTGAAATTTTTCTTAAAAACGGAATTTTTAATCAACCTTTACACCGCATACATTTCATAAAAGAATATAGTGAAGAATTACAATAAATAAATAGGAAATAAAATAAAACATAAAAATCCAAAATGGACGCAGAAGCAATCGCGAATCTCACCCACCATCAGAATATCACCGATGCCCTTTTAAACACCATGGGCGAATGCATGGCCGTACAACAAGCCTTGCTACACATCAGCCCATACGATGGGAAAAACATGCCCTTAAAAACATTTCTACAGGACGTTGAAAACGGTCTTGCGATGTGCCCTGACGGTATTCGTAACGCCTTCTTCAAAGGGGTTATCGCAAAACTCCGCGACACTGCCCGCGATGCTGTTAGCGGCATTGAAATCAACTCCGTAGATTCCTTGCGAAACGCGCTCAAAGAATATTTTGCGCCAAAGAAAACATACTCGCAGTTTTGCGCCGAGATACAAGGTGCCCGCATGCGCCGCAATGAAACCGCGATGGAATACTATAACCGTATCAAACAAAGCATCGAAGGTGCAAAAGCCGCCCTCCGCGAAAAATTCGAAGCTGACCAAATTCCCCATATGAAAACTATGTTGGAAGGCATAGCCCTCGAATCCTTCAAACGCGGATTATCTGACGATCTCCTTTACGCTATAAGCGTCCAAGAACCCGCGACCCTCGCTGACGCACTCCGCGTATCCCTTCGAATCGAGAATGACATGACCAGTGCAAACGCTCGGAAAGGTGAATTGCTTATTGTCGAAAATCCAGACAAATCAGTTCATTTTGAAGATATGCCCTAGAAACAGCCTCAACCTCTTTGATAATACCTATACTCAATTATTGGAAATCGTAAGACAAGCCAGACTAGGTAACTTACACGCATCATTAATACCCACCACAACCCTTCATAAAATTATCCGACAGATAGAGGATGCACAATCGGATTATGAATTTCCTATCCCCATTAAACACGCTCGATCAGATAAACTCACCCATATTGCAACCACGCGTTTAGGTTTCAAAAACAGCAAATTCTTTATTGAAGTAAAAATCCCTATGCTAAGTAAAAAAACCTCAGAACTGTACCGAATTCACCCTCTCCCAATCAGTCAAAATTCAACCGACGGAAACATTTTTGCCTCAATAATCCCACAAGCCCCTTATATAACGATCAACCAGGATCGAGGATCTTTCAGTTTCCTGGAAGAAGAAGATTTTTCTAAATGCACTAAAACATACCACTACTTGGTATGCACCCATGACCGACCAATTTTCGAAATATCCAAAGGACACGGCCTGTGAGTACCTACTACTCATCCAACCTGATGTTAGGGCCTTAAGTAAATGCGATATAAAACCGCTGCCAAGTGCCTCAGCAGTATGCTTTCTCAAAGTATTGCAATTGAACCTCAACTTGCATTAATCACCACTCTTTGAGAAATCAAAATGAACCTCTAACTCATTTCCTCCACTCCATAGTAACGGTTGCTATGGTAAATATCCGAGCTTCGGTGTTCTGACTTCTTAGTCGTCAACAGTTTCGAAAATGGACCTCTAACTGACTTTTCCCACTCCATAGTAACGGTTGCTAAGGACGTAAACAATGGTTGCTATGGTAAATGTCGGAGCTTCGATGTTCTTACTTCTTAGTCACCAACAGTTCCAAAAATGGACTTCAAACTGACTTTTCCCACTCCATAGTAACGGTTGCTAAGGACGTAAACAACGGTTGCTATGGTAAATGTCGGAGCTTCGACGTTATTACTTCTTAGTCATCAACAGTTCCGAAAATGGACCTACAACTGATTTTTCCCACTCCATAGTAACGGTTGCTAAGGACGTAAACAATGGTTGCTATGGTAAATGTCGGAGCTTCGATGTTCTTACTTCTTAGTCATCAACAGTTCCTAAAATGAACCTCCAACTGACTTTTTCCATTCCCTAGTTCCGGTTGCAAGCGATATGAACACCGGTTGCTAGAGACATCAACAATGGTTTATACGGGAAAGGTCTCTTTGATTGTTATAGAATCCCATAAATATACAAACCCAAATGATCATTTATCATGAATTATATGGGAACTTATCAAAACATGATAGCAACGGTTGCCATGGAAATAAACAACGGATGCTACTAAACACCGAACTAGGTTCACATCTGCCGGAGACCGACCTGAGTCCAAAATTTCAGGACGATCGGACCATTCCTTCGAAAATTAACGTACGACAAAAAAAAGTCAGTCTGAAGCTGAATTTTGTATCTCCATAGTAACGGTTGCTAAGAGAATAAACAATGGTTGTTCCAAAATGAATGGCTTATCGATTCTCATCGATCGTCGGAAGAATTGCGGATCCATCGTGCATTGATGATGATTTTTGGAGCTTTTATCAAAAACACGTTAGCAACGGTTGCTAGAGAAATAAACAACGGAATTGGCTGAAAATTGAACTCGACCGAGATTTTGCGGCGACTAACCTGTGTGCTAAATTTCAGAACAATCGGACAATTCCTTCGAGAGTTATCGTACGACAAAAAAGTGCACGTACGTACATACGTACGTACGTACGTACGTACGTACATACATACAGACATTTCTGGATTTCCATGTTTTTCGACCCGTAGATTACGAAAATCGAGGTCCCGAAGTCCGATTCGGTGGGTCGATTTTTACCCCGTTACAAAGCTTTCTCTTTGAGAAAGCAAAATCTCCACCCATTTGACACCCTATTGGAAATACTTGCCTTCAATGGACAACTGGTTATTTTCGCTACCACAACCGTCACAGATACAAATAACCTGTCCTGGGCAACAAAGACAGCTCTTCCCAATATCCGGAACAGGACTACTCCACCTGGGACCGAAATGCTCTGCTCAACACGAATCTGTTAAGCTGAGAGGACAAAAATCAATAGGATATTCTAAAGAGTATTTCTACTCTGCCCATGTGAATTTGGACCTTCTCGAAATCGACGACGAGATCTTTAAGAAGGTTGATCTAGTCGGAAAGGTACCCATATCAGATACTCCCTCTCCCAAAAGGGAATTCACCTTGGAAACTATCCAACAGAGATACCAAGCCTACATCTAGGACAGGGAAGAAAGGCAGAAGCAAACCTATCTAACTTACGGCGCTTATGGAACTAACTTCGCTTTATTGCTTATCACCATCATAATCATCATGCTATGCACACGCCCTAAGTGTCGTGAAAGAGCATACAAAATGGCACGAATCCCCAGCAATGCTGATTTCGACAATTACCATCCAGTCAATGTACTACAAAACCTACATGATCACTCTGATCATGAAGAACCTTCTGCCCTCGAAAAAGAAAGCAGCTGACTGGGAGCGCGCCCTACATCATGTCATACGCTTACGCTTCATAATTATAAGATCAATTCTAACATTAACATTCTTTTCACAGGAAGCAAAATCAAGGTCGGCCCAAAAAAAAAAAAAAATATATATATTCCTTGAAAATGGCGGTGATACTGGTTCTTGCCCTGCTCACTAATCAGCTAACTCGAGCTGATGAGTACCCCAATCAGAACTTGCCTGTTAGTTCAGGAATGTACTACGAAGATCTCGGTACATTACATTTCCCAGCAAAAACATGGCATGGAATCACAGAAATAGACTTCCAAGTCTTGATAGAAAATCTAAACCCTCTGAGAGCACGCCTCAGTAACAGCAACAACTACACAGAAGAACTCTGCACCCTCCCTCTACTCAAGAGACTCAACCGTCTCAACAACCTCCAATCGGAAATCATCAATATAATTCCAGAAGACAATGAGCCAGAACCCAGTATCACCCCTCTCAATCTCCAAAACCACCTGCGGGACGAGATAGAACATCTTCAGTCAATATCCATAAGAATACGTGCAAGCCACAACATAACCACTTGGCTGCGTATCCTCGACAGATACCTAACCAAAGCTACTATCATTTGCACGGAAACCTTAAAAGCCGTGGAATTAGCAAAAACAGGAAAATTATCTTCCTATTTTTGGTCTACCGGGACAATTTTCGACGCTATCAACCTGCAGAAAATCAACAGGGAATACATCATCCCAAAATTAAATCTCCAAACCATGGACTTTGCAAAAATCGGATCTCACACAATCACGAGAGTCGGACTACAATTATTATTCAAAATTCAAATTAATCTGTATGAAAACCACCAACACCGGTTGCTAAGGATGCACAGCTTACCAACGCCAATTTCCGACTCCTCCGTGAGATATGTTCAACTATCAAGTAAATATCTGATAGTAGACAATCAGGATAACTACAGCCTCCTCTCCCAAGAAAACTTGGATACCTGCCTACAAATCAACAACATTACATATTGTTCAGACTTACCAATCTCAATGAACAACACCATCTGCGAAGTCCAGCTACTCAAGGAACGTGCACGTATACAATGGAATACTTGCAACATCAGAACGACAACAGGAGCAACATCCTTCCAATATCTGCCGTGCTCCGACAAGTGGTTGTACACGGCCCCAAAACCCACGTTAATATATATACTCTGCGGAGAAACCCACATCGCAACCTTTACCATTCACGGGAATGGATTTCTTAGGATAAGACCGAGTTGCTTTATTGTAACCCATAAGTATAAGTTACCTTATAAGAAGATAGCAACCAATCAGTGCGCCACAATCTTCCCAAATTACCCTATCTCACTTGAGATAGAGGATAAATCAGATGCTCTTCTTGATATCACAGCAGGAAATTTGCTGCTGATGGGCACACTGGTTTGTTCCTTTTTAGCTTTTATTTTTGCCTGTCTAAGACTTTACAACCCTAGGATTGTTATACGTCATCCGTACGCCGTCGTGTCTCATGAGCGATGTGCAGACCCCGCAGATAACATTAACTTACAACCCTTAGAGGGAACCGCCCTCTAAAATTTCCACCTGTTCTTCTCTTTCATTTTCTTTTATCAATTATATATAATATTTGTGCATGTTAGGAAATTATGTATAGAATAGCATGTAATTTAGCACTATCTTTTCTTACTATTATTCAGTAGATTTTGTAATCAATTAAGGTGACGGGCATATTTTTCTGTAGCATAGTTAGTAAAATCTGATTAGATTAGATTAATCCTTATTATAAAGAATTCAATTGTAACTGTTTAATTTAGACACTATTCATAAATTTTTATTCTTATCAGACATGGCCGACTTTAGCTTGGTGCAACTACGCGAGCTGAGAGGAGCCTACTGCTCCTTCCGCATGGTGCTATTAAAACCTGCATACCGCTACAGGACCCTATTCCTGCGTTGCCAGCACTGTGCGACCAATACAGATAATCCAGTTAATATCGCAAGCAGCCACGGAATAGTTAGAGCATCACGATGCGAAGATAAAAGCATCATAAGATGCTTCTCCTGCACCAGATCCCTTGGAATACTGAAGCCAGGACCGCCTCTACCTGACCTTTATGTTTGGTACTTTTTAGGCGTCGACTACATACAGCAACCGAGGCTACTGCCAATCGAAATTCCACGGCAAAGGAAAGGAACACCACCCGCCGCATAAAACTAGATTTAACTTAGGTTAAGCATTCTTTAAAAATTTAAGTTCCTTTATGTTTTAGGACAGCCTTTGGAGACTGCGGGTAAGCAGCTATCAGATCCATTCCCATTTTCCATTCCTCCTTTAGAAAAAAAAAAAACGATCAAAAGGGAAAAGTTGCGCTCCTCACATCCATCGAGGACGATGAAACCTTTTAGGCCCGGAGGTGTAACATCCTGAATTCAGGATATAAAATTACCCTCAAATATGCCCAAGCAGCGCACCCTTTCATCCTGTCACCTTTTTTTTCCTTTTTTTTCTCACCTTGGAAATTCCGCGACTACCACCAAGCCCTGTCCGCGACACAAGTGAATAGGCCTGACGCATAGACTCGCATCCGCGATTCTCAGATAAGCGCGACCTCCAAACTTACACTTGTGTCAATACGGCCGCCCGGGCAACGCCAGTTAAGACATTCATCAATGTCTTGATTGTGGATACTCCGATTACGGCACGCTCAATTAATTTGATACACTGTCGCACTGATCTATCTAACTAAATATGTAATATCTATTTTATATCCAATTAGTTAGAAAAATCCATAGATCATGTCAATCAGTAAATCAAACATTTAATTAAGAGACGCCGATTGAGTATATTTTTCGCATTATTTTCACCCCATTAAAAGTTATTTTTCTATTTCAAAAATAGCCTGTTTTTCGGCAATTTCCATCTCTCCCACTCCTCAAGATGTCCAGTTTTCTCCGTATAAAAACCCCTGATTTCTATGCAGAAATCGCCCAGTATCGAATAGAATTTCGGATCGGTCACGTTTCCCGGTTCGATAGGATCGACCGCGAGACAATCGTTATCAGTCCAATCTCCGGTCCCGATAAGGATCAACCGCGAGACCTACTGATAACTTAGTGCCCAGTTCTGAAGAATCGCGACTCGGTCACTTATCAGTCCCATCTCCGGTCCCGACAGGATCAACCGCGAGACCTACTGATAATTTCGTGCCCCGTATTCGCTACAGACGAGCTCGGTCACGTCTCCCGTTTTCGACAGGATCGATCGCGAGACAAACACTTTATCAGTCCAATCTCCGGTCCCGACAGGATCAACCGCGAGACCTACTGGTAATTTCGTGTCCAGTATTTGCTACAGACAAGCTCGGTCACGTCTCCCGTTCTCGACAGGATCGATCGCGAGACAAACTCTTTCATCAGTCCCATCTCCGGTCACGACAGGATCAACCGCGAGACCTACTGATTTACGTCTCCCGTTCTTGACAGGATCAATCGCGAGACTTATAAATTTTACTCATTCATCTAATTTATCCAATTTGAATCTGATCTCATACGCATACGCCGAATCAGGCCCAATTTACCGCGATAGAAAATCGCCATAACTAAAATATAAATTTTCCTTTGCCCTGACAAAGAATCAGGTATCCTTAAGCTCTTTTAAAAACCATTTTTCCTGTGAAACATAATTCCTGAACCAGGATCGATAGCAGCAAACTCTGCAGACTCCAAGGTAAGTCCAACAATATAAAAGATTCACATAAATAACTATATATTTATATATAAGCAATTACACGAGTAAATAATCCGTTGTTTCTATAAACCCATTTGTGACTCGTGAACCAAAATCTAGTAGCTACTCAGGTCAAATACTCTGCATCTATTGTACCCTGCGACCCATTGTAATCCGACCTCGGCTTGACACCTGTGTACACGCCGTTTCCCCCATAAGTCCCGACTTCCAATTTTCCTCAGTACTCGTCCGCAGCCTAGAAGGAATACAAGCGTTTTCCCTAGCTCTTGATTTAACTGTTTCAACTTACAATTATTAGAACCTCTAACTGTATTTTCTATAAACCGTGTGTAAAAGTGTTACCATTCGAATTGTGTAAATAAACGATTTGTGTTCCCCACATCTGAAGTGTGTGAGAGAAATCTTCTTCCCCACTCCCCACACAAGAGATACATACATACGACAAGGTAAAAACAAAAATTTATTCATCACTAGTACTCTTCCTTTCGAAACAAAGTTCTCGGGAACTTAGTCTCTAAATTCCACGCGCCTCCTCCGCATTTGCCCCTTTCGACCCGGCCACGCTCGAAGAATATTTTCGCCACCGCTTTACCGCTCGGGCGGTTCGCGAAAGCCACGTGTCGCGCTGTAACCTCGCGAAATAAACCCGCGAGAAGCCAGAACGTCACATAGATTAGATTAGATACGTTTATTTATGTACATTATGTTGTACAATAATATAAAGAGTGAAAAAGTATACAAAAGGTAATAAAGCAGAAATAAAATACAGAATTGACTAAAAGTAGGCGAAGTGAATAAAACAAGTGTGTTAGAGTGAGCGGATGCAGCGAGGATGCATGAAGAACAGTATAAGAATGCAATAGATGGAATGTATTATAACTAAGAAACTAAAAACTAAGAACTATGGGTGATACCTTCGCGGTCAAAAATATATTTGAAGATGTGGTGCTTGAACATGGCGAATGAGTTGATGGAGCGAATATGACTAGGGAGATTATTCCAAATGTAGGTCGAGCTAATGTGGAATGAGTCCCTAGTCGACTCCAGTCTGAACGGAGGGACGACAAGGGGCCTTTGACACACACCCCTCACAGGCCTATGGCTGGTGTAGAGCTGATAGCGATTTGCAAGGTAGGATGGCCTACCACTTGCAAGGATTTTGTGGACGGTGCATGCAGAGAAATACTCCCTGCGTCCAGAACTAGTAAGCCAGCCAAGCTGACGCCTGTAGGGAGTGATGTGCTCGCGCCTCTTTACACTATAGATGTATCTGATCCCTGTATTAAGGATACGCTGAATGAGGAGATCCTGTTCATTCGATAGATCGGAAAGCACTAGAGAGCAGTAGTCTACCACGGGAAACAAAAGCGCCTGAATAAGGTGCTTTCTAAGCGCAAGGGTGGTGCTGCGCCTGAAGTGATGGAGGCGGTACATGAGTGAGTTAGCTTTTTTGCAGATCAAGAGAACATGCAGTTTCCAATTCAGTTTTGCGTCAAGCACCACACCAAGGCTACGTACAGAAGATTCGATTGGGACCGGGGTGCCATTTATCACTATTGAGTGGAATTGTGCCGATTTGGATAAAGCATTGACATAGAAATTGGTCCCAAAAACAATTGCTTTGGTTTTATCAACATTGAGTTTAAGATGGTTAAGGGCGGCCCACTCAGCGATGCAAGAACCAACTCTGCTTAATGCAGCGAGCGCTGCGTCAAGTTCAGATAGGGCGCACTGGAGATACACCTGAAGATCATCAGCATAGACTATGTACTTAAAACCAGCTGGGAAATGTATGGCCACGTCACTTATATAAAGGGCAAAGAGCAAGGGGCCGAGAACTGAACCTTGGGGAACGCCACAGTTGACGTTGCGGAAGCTAGAGTGGTTGCCGTTCCGGCCCCTTACTGCCTGCCTCCTGGTGTCAAGGTAAGATCCAAGCCAGCGTAAAACACTGGATGAAAAACCCATATCGGAAAGCTTGCGCAGTAGCGTGACGTGGCAGACCGTATCAAAAGCCTTGCTGAAATCAAACAGGAGCATCGCAGTCACCATCCTTCTGTCCCTGCCGCAGCGGATGTCGTCCATAAGTTTAAGTAGAGCAGTCTGAGTACTGTGACCGTTTCGAAAGCCAGACTGGAACTCATCAAGGAGGTTTTGGCTTCGACATAAGCAGTGATTTGATCGGAAGCGATCCTTTCAAGTGTTTTTGATAGAAAGCTAAGCAGAGATATGGGGCGGAAATCGCCCAGGCATGTGGGAGAGTGCACCTTGTTAAGGGCCAGTACAAGAGATTGCTTCCAGCTGCAGGGGAAAACAAACTGGGATAATGAAAGATTGAAAATTTTAACAAGATGCGGTCCAAGAGTGGGGAGAGCCGCATGGACAAACCTCTGAGGAATCTCATCAATGCCAACCGCCTGCGACCTTTGCCTAACGATGGCCTTCTCGAGCGACTGAAGCGTGATTTCAGTAAAGCTGAAACCAGCCGAGTGTTCAGGCAGTTCAGACAGGTAGAGAGCGAGCGAGGGTGCTTGAGGATCGTAGGAAGTCGAGGCGAAGTGAGCATTTAGATCATCCGTGGAGAAATGCGCCATGTTACCCTCATTGTCTGGACAGATTCCCAAATGCCTGAGCTCCTTCCAGACCTCCTTGGGGTCAGAGAGGCCCTTGATCCGGCCGTAGTAGTAAAGTCGGGCAGATTCTACAAGTCGGTGAGTCTCATCACGTACACGTCTGTAGTGAAGCAGATCAAGGTAGAGTTTGGTACGTTTGTAGCGTCTGTAGAGTCGGTTACGCTCCTTGATGAGCTGGGAGTGAACGTTAGTGAACCAAGGGTGTCTGCGTTTCTTACGGTGTTTGACTGTTTTTAAGGGCGCAAAATTGTCAAGTGCAGTGAGGATGTGGGTATAGAGGCAGTCTAGTTCGTTTGAAAGTGAGCAGTCAGTCATCGAGGGCAGACCAATCACAGCCAGCAAGATATTCATTAAGGGCTTTTGGATCAATTGCTTTGAAATCGCGATACGAGTAATCGGCCTGAATAACCTTGGGAATTGATATATCAAGAGTGGCACTGATCTAGTTATGCCCTGCGATGAAGGGAGTGTCAGATTCGTGGTAGTCGAGGACTGTGTCAAGTTCGTCGATGATGCAGAGATCAAGCCAGGTGTCCGAGTTTGCAGTGTGATGAGTGGCACCGTAGGGGACAAGTGCAAGGGAATTTTCATCGAGGAAACCACGTACGATCAGCGCATCAGGGCTTGATGATAGTTGATCAGCGTTGAAATCGCCAAGTATGACCTTGGAGCTGTAGTCATGCATATACGTAGTGAGATCCTGGAAGAGGTTAGTTCCCTGCACGAATGGTGCATGAGGGGGACGATACACCACACCTGCAAAGATCGGATTGCCCCCCCTGGGAGTGATCTCGCAGAGAATGTATTCAGGAAATGTTTCATGTGAGGTCCAGATTTCAGTCGATGTGCAGAGTATAGTAGCGGAAAGCGAGTTATGGATGAACAAAGCGACACCGCCTCCAGTGGTTCTCCGATCACGTCTGAACAGGGTATAGTCATCCAAAGCAACGATGTGGTCCTCAATGTGGGGCGCCAGTTTGGTTTCAGTCACAGCAATTACGTGGAAATGGGGGCGAGAGGCCACGAAGAGCCTGATCGCTCCAATGTGAGCACCAATGGAGTTCGCATTGAAGTGACAGACTCGGAGTCCCTCCCTCACGGCCGTCGTGGAGTTGAGCAAGGATTGATGATGGGGGTTAGAGAATGAGCTGTTAGTAGGTGATTTCGGCGAAGCGATGAGCTGTGCTGTTTGTGAAAGGTCGGTGATATGCGAACAAGATGATGAATTGATGTAGCATGAGTGAATCAGTTCGGAGTAGATAAAAAACGATCTAGATCTTGAGTGGATGTGATACGCGTGGCAGTGTCACTCTTCTTTCTTCGAGCGAAGATGGCTCCTTGGTGGATGTAGGAAGTGTATTCGCCACCCTGGCGATTCAGCTTCCTTAGCCTGGCCCGTACGGTGCGATGGAGTGCGTGGGTTTCTTTAGACAGAAACTCGTTAACGTTGAGTGGAAGGCTGTCAATTGGGAGGGGCACACCCGCCGACTCGAGCAGATCATGCCTGATACTGGTGGTCATCACCTTACCTCTCTTAATCTTTGCACGAATGATGTTGGTGACGTGAGCAGGGGAGGTAAGGGTGACCACCAGCAGAGGTCTGCGGTATGGAGGGGCCTCGGGAGCAGACTGCTGCAATGACGAGGACGAGGACATGGCTCCATGGGAGTCGCTAGCAGCGACCTGTCGAGGGCGGATGTACCGAGCTGAGGCTACATCAGAGGGCAAAAGGCCCTCATGGATGGTGACGAGGGCAGCAAAAGCAAGCTTTCTAAGATCTGCGCCAGTTTCAGCATCAAGCCCAGTAACGACAACGTCAGTAGAGAGCTCTCGATGCTGGCTAGTGATCTCGTTAAGCTTGTTGCAGAGCGAATTGTTGATGCGCTCTAGGTCCCGAATTCTTGCATCAGTTTCAGTAGCGAGAGTCGCAGCAAACTCACCAGACTCTAGAGCAGAGCCACCACAGGTGATGAGGGAGCAGACACGCTCCTGGCCATCACGAAACTCAGCCAAAGAGGATTCAATGGCGCGAAGACGAGTCTCCTGATGCTCCACTTTTGACTCAGTCACCTCAACACGGCTGATAAGACCGGGAAGAGACTGAAGATCGCACTGGATCTTAGCTATGGAGGTTTCGAGGGAGTCAAGCTTGTCGATTTTGTCGACCTTAGCGAGAATACGGCGAAGAATGTCCTCCTGCTGGTCATTTCTGCCTGAAGAGATGGAGCTAGACCTGGAGCATCTGCCAGTAGAGCCAGCAGTTGACAGATTGTCAAACGGGGTAGGAGTCGTGGCAGGTGTAGGGTGGCCAGAGTCCAGAGCGCCAAAGGGATCCACACCGAGCGAGGGTGATGCGGCAGTCGAGGTTGCTTTAATAGCGGGAGCACAATAGGTGCAGCAGCGAACAGGCCTGTCGTGAGACTGCACTGTGATAAATGCCATGCAACATTTATGCCAGCGCTTGGAGCAAAAGGCACAGGGATTAGTGTGCATGTTGCTGCGCGAAGGCTTACTGCACTTCTCGCAGAGCAGCAGGGCCTCATCACGTTCTTTCGGTCTCGCTCCATTATCAGAGTGCTTTGCCTTGTCGGATGATGAAACAGTCAATTTAGATGGTGGGGCCATGGCAGAAGCAGCACTGGACAAGTGTGGCAAAAGAAAGACAGAAACCAAAAACTAACAGAAAGAGCAGACTTAAGTTGTAGAACCGGCCGCTGACGATGGGCGAAAAATGAGCTGCGGGCGCACTGCGATGCAGAGAAGGCCTAAGACCGCTCGGTGGGCCGAGCGAGGGGCGAGGACGGCGGGCACGGCTGGCGCTTGGTGGGAGCAGTGCAGGGCGGAGCCAAGTGGGTCGGCCGACGACACGATCAGCGCTCACGCTGGGGGCCGTCGATAAGTTATCGATTGAGCCCAGCCGCTGATAAGGAAGGTTGGGCCCACGTGTTGCTAAATAAATAAACAAACACGCACAAACACAGAAAAAAGTTAGCAACAAATCTTAACACGGATTTGTTGAACAGGAAAAAGAAACGGGCACAACACTTCACTTAAAACAGCGGCTGATCCAGCACGAAGGTGGGTGGCAGCAACAACAACACCGGCAGCAACAAACACCACGGCACAACAAATTAGTCCAGAGTCACGATAACAGAGTCAAAAAATTGGCGGACCGCAGAAGAATTGTTCAGAAGCAGCACCGGAGGATGTCGTAAACAGCGGCAGATCCAGCAAGGCGGGAAAACAAGGCAGCGGAAAATGGCGACGTAACCTCAACTTGAAGACGGAGCCCAAAAACTCGTCGCTAGCCAGGAAATAGGGCTAAGACACAAGCCGCGAAGAGGCACAGTTCACAATCACGCTGGCAGGAACACAGTTGCAGCACGTGAAAAAATATTACGCGCACAGAAAGCGAAAATGTACTAGGCCGCGTCCCGCCGAGCCGTCACTCAGAGAGAGAGAGAGAGAGAGATTGATTGATTGATTGATTAACTGGTTTATTAATGCCAAGGCCAATGTGGCCGAATGGCAATTTGAAATTTACAGAATAAACTTATATTAATATAATATTTTACATAAATTTTTATACAATACAATTTTTACAAACATTTTCATAGATAGACAGTAGATTCAATTTCATATAATTTGGTACAATAACATTTGAAATGATTGTTTTAATATTAATTTGACATTTACTGCTAATAACACAGATGACTTACTGAACTATCTAATGACTATAATTTGCTCTTGTGCTCTCAAGTGATTGTACAGTGCAGTCTTAAATGCCTCGACTGTGAGCTTGAGCTTGATATGCGTTGGTAACGAGTCCCAAAATCTCATGGCCATAATCGAAAAAGTATTTTCGTAGCTCATGAGTTTAACTTTTGGCATGATAAAACTCGACTTTTCAGAATGGTTTCTCGCGGATCGCCGGACGCTACCATCATACATGGGGAAAAGTTCATACAGATAGGCAGGCTTTTGTATGGTGAAGATTTTATACGTCTGAATACCAAGGAAATATCTGCGCCGGTTTTCCAGCGAGAGCCATTGCAAACGTTCGTAATAGGGCGCTAGGGCCGTATCACGTCTCAATTTAAAAATAAAGCGAACAGCTACGTTGCATAGTCTTTGAAGTTTTACAGCCAAATATCCAGAAAGACCAGAGTACACAAGACAAGCGTAGTCGAAGTGAGGGATTACAAGTGCGTTTACGAGGTGAATTTTCAATTTCACTGAAAGATGGTTTGCTTTATAACGAAGGCGATACAAAGTGACAGTCACTCTTTCTCTCTGAAGTGATTGAATATGGCGGGATCAGCAGCGTCGACTCCCAGAGTACGTTGCAGCAAAGAAATCGGGCTACCCTGGCTCGAAAAAGGCAAGCCGTGCGGTGTATACTTGCGTAGACAAGAGGCAGCAGGTCCCGGTTGTCCACAAAAAAACTACACCTCTCGGGGAAGTGGGCAGCAACAAATATTCGCCAATATGTCAGGAGCGATAGAAGACACGTCTGTCACTTCTCATAGAGAGAGAGAGAGAGAGAGAGAGAGAGAGAGAGAGAGAGAGAGAGAGAGAGAGAGAGAGAGAGAGAGAGAGAGAGAGAGAGAGAGAGAGTGTACGACACACACAGCGCTGGGGAGAGATAGCTGCACGCAGTTAAGCAGCAGCAGCGGGCAGTCAGCGCCGAAGGAAGGAGAGCGGCCCGGCTAATTGCCGAAAGGTGAAGGGTCACTCGCTCTCTCTCGCGACAGCCACGATAGGCATCGGACGCGACTCGCGGACCACGTGCGCCGAGGTCCTGCGAGCCGATTTTGGACGCGATCCCCGCACCCGGGATTGCCGCGGCAGTGACGGGGCAGTGCGAAGGCAAAGGGCAACAACACCGCCCGGGGCCGACCAGCCACCCAGCCGATGTCGCCAGGGTAGAGCAGACAGCGTAGGCGAGAGCGAGCGCCAACGAGCAGCGACGGCGGAGAGCTGGCGAGCGCCCGACCGAGGAGCCGTGTACTTGGTATGAGTGAGTACGGCAAGTTTCTCTCAGCCGCCACCGAGACTCTCTTCTTTCTCTCGCACGTATGCGACAATGATTTCCTCTCGCGTCCACGACGGCTCGTACAGCCGAATATGAGATCGAACAACTTGACGCAAACTGAATTAAAATAATGAATGCGCGAAACACGTGGCTTGGCTCCCGACAGTATCGGCTACTTGCGCAGCCGGAGTGAAATTAGATTTAGTAAAATACAGCCGCAATGGCTAAATGATAAAGACGTGTAACGCAATCGAGTAATAAATTATATACGGTAGATATTTGAATAGCGATATTTTGGATTTGTCTTCCTCCCTTCTCGCCCCCGCGCGGATCCTGTTCACATAGGTACGACACCGACAGCGGACGGCGGAGCAGAGCCTGGAGCAGCACGCCCGCACGGACAACACCTACCCTGTCTCGAGGTAGGCCCGACGACGAAGCCCCCATCTCCACGGGTCTCCAGCCAAATCGGGTGGAGACAACTCTTATATATGGGGCGTTCTTTGTCAACTCTCCGGAGCCGGCGCGCGGACGCTGAAACCGTTTCCGACGCTTGTTTTCGACTCTATATGACCCATATCTAAATAATGTTGGATATGCTATCAATGTAGTTTTTTCTCAGCTTTCCAATGGTGAATTTAGTTTTCCAAATTTTTCACATTTTCACAGAAAAAAAATATAAAACAGGCCATATCTCAAAAACCTATTTTTTCAATTTTTTTAAGTTTTCTAGATCGAAAGCTGAGGTTTTTTTACGTTGATATAGACCTTTTGAAAACATACTTATTTTTGTATTTATGTATTTTGTTCTCCATTTGACTATGACGGAGGAATAATATCACACTGTAAAGTAACAGAGCGGGGTGTCATACAATAATAATACATATCCTATTATCATTGATAATTCATGATATTTATTGCTACTTCCTAGAAAAAATTCTCATTCCACAACATATTTAATCCAGGATAACATTTCGATGTGATGTTTGATGAATTGAAGGAGTTTAGAAGAGTTGGGTTTAAACCTGAAGCATTTCAGTTTTCCTACCTACTCTTAATCACGATTGAACATTTTTAGTTATCAAGATTAGATGTTTTCCTGATTTTATGCACTCTTGGATCATCTGGTCGTATCACTGGAACAAAAATAAGGATAGATGGTTTATAGTTATTGATAGGAATGAGTCATTTCAAACGATCTATATCCAAGGAGTATCGGGGAAAATATCATTCAGGACCAATTTTTCGGATTATGTAGATCAAATGAATTCAGACATCATATCTCAATATGGGACGTTTCGCCAGTAGGGTTCTTAGGCCCTATTCTGTTGGGGCCAATAATAGAAAATGAATGATACAAATGATCAATGGTACATACAAGAGATAAACAAGGAACGATTCGTTTTAAAAATAGGTGAAGTGGAAAAATACCGTCACGTCATTTACATACAATGCAAAAAGCAAGGGACTGAGCATAGAGCCATGCGGTACTCCAAAATTAAGGTATTTGGACCCAGGATGTTTCTTCTTCTTCTTCTTCTTCTTCTTCTCCTTCTTCTACTCCTTTTTCTTCTGACAGACTCTTTCGAGGACACAAAGATGTCAAGAGCAGTATAAAGTTTCTGTAGAAACAGTAGAGTTCAATTTCAAGTGAAGGTTAGTGCCGGCAATGATTGACCAACAGCTGCAACCCAGATTGATTTTTGAAATCTCGATGAGTCAAATCTCCTTGGATGATTCCGGGAACAAAGATATCCAGAGTGACAGCGATAAGATCATGTCCATCTATGGAGGTCATGTGAGTCTACCAGTGGTGGGTTACAAAGTCAAGTGGCCCACAATCTACCGAACAAGTCAGACGTTCCAGTCAGCAGCGTTATAAGTGGCACTAAAAGATAGAAGAACGCGGGAGTTTTCGCCAATGATGCCTCGCAGGATCAGAGCGTCCACACTACTAGAGAGCTGGTCAACATTGAATTCTCCAAGTATGACCCACAAAAGGAGCGTGAGGAGGCGTGGGGAGGGGGCGGTGAACATTACCAATAATCATTGGATTGCCGCATCTGGGGGTGACTTTACATAAGATGTAACGGGGTAGACCTGGCTGACCCGTCTAGGGAGCAGTTAAGGAGCAGAGCAGTTGAGTGGAGAGACATTTGTGTATCGAGAGAGAAACTTCTTGATACACAATCTACTTATGGTATTGAGGCCACTCTCGAGAAAAATAAAATCGTTCCGCAAAACGCGCACACTCCTTCAACTATTACCAATGAAGCGCCTAGAAGGCTTTCACAGAACCTTATTCTGATTTTATTCCGAATTTCGATTATAATTATATGAATTCAATATTTTGATGAAAATCCAAAAATTCCTCTCTCTTTCTTCTCTCGTATATATGTTCGATGGAAACGTAGCCCAAAAATCGAATTCAATTCGCAAATATAAGGCCAAGCCTTATAAAATGTTCAATGGGTACTATAGCCCGAAAATTCAAACTTCAGATAGGTACAATGCCTAAACTCTAAAATCATACATGTAAAGGCCAAGCCTTAGAAAAAAACTTTTTAAGGGTACATAAGCCCAAATTCTAAAAATAACTCACGTAAAAGGCCAAGAAATGTCTTTGCAAAATTTCAACTTTCCGACGGGTACTGAGCCTAAAAATCAAATTTCAATCCAGAATCGAAAGGCCAAGCCTCATAAGTTACTTGGAAGGAACCAAGTTCTCTTTTCAAAACTGACTTCGCGCCACTTCGTTACCACTTCGTTACCACTTCGCGCTGCAGGTTACCATAGGCGTCGTTTGTAAACACCATGTAAACACCATGAAACGAGAACAAAACTGTGAGTAGATACATTTAAAATTATATTGGTTATAGCATGATATTTGTCGACACATGTTCAGAATTGAAGTTTTCATGAGTGAAAATCAATTCTGCCACTGAATTGTCATCCAATTATACTACATTTGTTGTCTTTGTGCTTGAATACATGTTATTATTGCTTCAGTATTTAAGCACAGAGTGAAAAGTCGATGATCGTTGATTTTTCCATATATTTCATGTTTTCTTTATGTGAGTAAGACATGATAGTAAGATTTGTTGAGTATACGTGTAATTTACTCCTTTTGTATGTTTTTTAGGATAAAATGTGATGTAGTGTTCAAGTGAGAACAGTGAAAGTGCAGTGCAGTGAGGGAAATACGTCTCAGATGACATATTGTCATTTGGGACGAGAACAACGGCTCCACCCAGGATACATAAATTAATATCTAGGAAGTTTGGGAGCGTTGGACCCTAAAATTCTGGATTCTCTCTACTATTGCCACCAGGAAACAGGAAAAAAAATTTAGTCAAGATTGGTGACCCGAATCCCAAGCGGTCTCCTAGAATGTCCGTATAAAGAGGGTGCTTCTCGAGAGAGGTTGACCTTTCTAGCCTAGTCGAATGAGTGACGCTCTTTATCAAGAAAAATACAATTGCGAATTTGGAATCAATAAAAAAAAGATGGCGGAGCTTTGATAAAGCATGACACGGGAGAAGAGTATCGGTTCGTTTTCTATTAATTCTCAATATGATATCTTTCAATCAGCGGTGCATATCCGCTCTATGAGCGCATTCTTACTTAAATGTAAGATGATACTTTTCGGAAAATTAAGGAGTTCCAACGAACGTTACAAATAGTCTAAGCTAAATTTATATTCGCATATTCCATAGTTCATTACACATATTTCCCACAACTCCATAAACATGGTAATAACGTAATGCGCTTGCATTACGTCACAATAGACATATAGCTTCAACCTAACTTATTTCCAGAATTGAAACTGATTAGAATATGTTTTCGGACCATACTATGATTTATCCCCAAAAATAGCTTATCCTCCACCAAAGTATTCTGACTGGTCCCAGAGTACTGCATTTGATCTATTCCCAGTGATTAACCGATATATTATGAGAAATAATAAAAATACTCGTATCTTACACTTGTGGCATACCAAAAAATGGTAAGTGAACCAATATATCATGGGAATTGATAAAAATACTTGTGTCTGACACTTGTTGCATACCCAAAAATGTTTATCTCGTTAAATCTTCCTTACTCACCAACAGACCACTACAGATTTGAGTCACCGATCTTGACCCAACTTTTTTTTCATATTTGTTTGAGTCAAGAATAGGTGATATTCAGAGTCCCAGAGTGTAATACTCCAAGATTTCCAAGATATCAATCATTATATCTTCGTTGGAGCCGTAGTTCTCGCCTTGGATTGAAATGTCCCTCATGAGGTGTATTCCCTCTGAATGAACTTCACTTCCACTTCTATTTGTCGGATACTGCATATGATATCCTGTGAGACACATAGAATCAATTAGTCCAGTTATATTACTCAAACTCATGAGGACATTACCCTCGAATAGAGTAAAATCTAGGAAAAATTTATGAAAAAAGACACGGTTTACAACTTCCGACTCTACGCTTGGATAATAAAGTAATAGAAACTTTTATCCAAGTACAAGTGGCGCAAATACAATCAAATTCAATTGTATTGAATTTGAATTGTAAGAACTTCAATCCTGATCACTCGTAGTCCAAAGTCACACAGTGATAACCAAAAACAAAAATATTCTACTTACATTTAATTTGCATCTCAATCCCTTTCTCAATCTAATTTGGGTCCTGTTTATCGGATCACTGGTAACATGAACATGAACAACAAATTATCATATTCTTAAAGCAAATTGATAGGATAAGAAGTACAGTCTAAATGAATCCTTATCTGGATTTTGCTGCATTTCCATCCCATCAAAATCTAATCAGCTGCCCACGTTGAAGATAAAAATTTGCTTGTACTACGGAGAAGATCTGTACAGGTAATAGAAATAGATCAAATAGAATAGGTATGGGCCTTCTGGGCTATTGGCTTTGGATACCAACAGCCCTGGTTGTGGTGATAGAAAAAACTGGAGAGGAGTTCCGGGCCCATTCCCGGGTAATAGTATGAATAAATGCACCAAGAAGTATTGATGAAAAGGTTGTGACGTGGCATTTTGCCCGTCACAAGGGTATTCTCCATCAGGGAGAATTCCCGGGGCTCAGCCGACTGAAGTTGGCGCTGAGTCCGCGCACGTGCGATCGATCGCCGTATCGACCGCGATCGAGCGCGCGCGCCGCCGGCGTGGAGCGACTTGTTGCGCAATCACGCCGGCAGTTGGATTTCCCGCGTGGCCTGGACAGCACGGATTCGACCGTGCCTGTCCCCTGGAGTTCGCCCCAGGTCTCCACGCGCCTCCACTCGCCCGTGCCCGCGTGCTTCGGCCGTGCGGCACCCTTTGTGTTATCACCGGCAGCAGCCTCGGCAGCCACCGGTGAGCCTCCTGACTCCGCGCCGGTCGTCGTCGGGTACCCCGGGACGCCGCCAGCAGAGGCCCGCCGTCGTCGCCGCTTCCAGCCCCGGCTCGGCAGGTAGGAGGTTGAGTGTTGCGTGAGTGCGAGTGCCTGACCCGCGAGCTTGCCCGCGATCGCGTCGCGTCCGTGTCCGCGCCGTGCTCGCGTCCTCGCGATTGTTTGTAGCCCTTCGGGGAAGTAATCATTGTCGCGTCTCTCAGCGGAGAGCTTCCCACGGTGTGTGGCTCGACACCACCGTTGGGGATTTTTGTATCACCTTTCGATTAAATAAAGCCTCGGTACTTAAACTCCCCCGATCACGCGTATTCATTGCGGTCGTGGCGCAATTCCCCTCGTCCCAAGTGCCCCCCTGGAAGAGAGCCTCAGCCGGGCCATCCAGGATCGTCCGGGTCGTGGTTCGACACGACCCCGAGCATCCTCCCCCTTCCGCCTACCACTCGACTCGACGGGCGCCGTCCTCACGGCGGCTGGCGCGCGAGTACCCTCGCAAAGTCCGTCGAGCCGAGAACGCGTGAACGTGAACCCCCGTGTATCCAGGTCGCCCCGGTACGCGGGGGCCACCTCACAAATGGCGCCATCAACGCGGTAGGTCGGGTCGAGAAATTCGCTCGCCGTTCGAAATCGCGTGATCGTTTTGTGTGACTTTGGAATTCCAAAGTCTTGCTCTCGCCAATGTTTACATTGGCCGAGGTGACTGTGTCCCTCGAATCGATGGAATTCAAAATAATCTCGACCTCGGTTGGATTAGATTGATTCGTCGAACCCAACAACACTCAGGAAATTATAGCTTGAAATAATATTCCACGATGGGAATATTTCGAGCAAAATAAATTTCTCATGAGTGGGGTAACATAATTTTTCTTTGTCTTCACTTAAAACCTAATTTGGCTATTCCAAAATTCTTGTTTCTTGGTGTTGAAAATAATTCCAATAATTATAATTTAAATATATTTTTTTTTGTTGATACTTCTGTTGAATGGGCTCTCCAAAAAAATGCTTGGAGTAGCATTATAAAATAAGTTATAAATAATTATTTTTAGTTACCACACTAGTGGATTAAACAATAAATATATTCATGTACATATACGTACAATAAAATTATACAAACATTTATTGTGATATTGGCGACTCCAATTACTAAAGTTTTTTACATAATTATATCAGAGGTGAGAGCAATGGTGTGAAAGTGAATGATGCGAATATATCATCCACACTGTGTTGTCTATCACCTCATGACATGCATAATCGCCTCACAATCATATCACTCTAGAATAAGTCCATGAATTAGTTTTAAGTACACCCGTAATAATAATAAGTGAAAAGGTATACCAAGCGCCTCATGACAAGAGTAATATTATTGAGTATAAGCATAACAATGGGGATGCGCAAAAGGTTATACTAATAAGAAATATCCCAAAAATGATTGACTATAACATAGTAATATAACCCAGATATTGAACATATAGTTGCTCAGTATTAAAGTAAAGCAAAGATTGAGATACGTCAAGCAAACAATTCCTTTTTGTCGTTTCTAAGTATTAGAATAAAATAAGATTTTCATAAGAAGACTGCACATATGTAAAATGATTAATATTGATAAAACTTATCATGGATTGCTATGCGCCAACAGTCCCAGTTGGTAGAAAATCCAATATCAGCTTGGAACTATCAAACTAAAGTAAACTCAAGTTGAAATAGCTTTAAAAGTATTTGGGAAATTTTATTTTGCACTTAGAAGTAAATATCCATGAGACGCTTGCTGAATTCCATTTGTTGCCAATAATTATAATCCCAATAACACCTTGGGATGTGGTACGCCAATCACTTGGGAAAAGAGTATGCGTTAGCTGAAAATCATTAATGCTGCAATGCACTCAATGGTGTTGACGTGTGAAGCCAATAATCATAAGTAAGTGCGTGCCCAGATTATTGTACCTGTACCAAGCATTTCCCATATTACAGTGTTTGGCAAATGTAAAGGCAAAGTAGAGATAAAATTTGAATATAAGTAACATAATAGATACATGTGTTGTGCCAATATGAAATCACAAGTTTGTCGAGTTCCAGTAGAGACAATTTGATTGTAAATAACTTGAAAACTTTATTTTGTGCTCGATAGTCAATTTGTAATACTTAAAATCCAATTCAAATCAATAATAGATATACAAATTCTGCTTAATATAAAACTACAAGTTTGTCGAGTGCCACTTTTGATAGTAAAACTCAACTCCAATAATATCTTGGGAAAATAACATGCGCACAGGAAAGGAATAGTGGGTATGCTAAGCTAATCAGTGTTACAATGTGCTGATATTGTTGGCGAGGGAAGCCATGAATTAAAAGCTGTGGCACCTGCTATCCACAGGCTGCTATCCACATGCGTACCCACACTGGCAGTGGCGACTTCCCTATACACTAAGCACAAACACTTGGCGACTAACACATGTGCTGATACTTGGAGATAATTCCTTGCTCCCCATCAATTGAAAAGGTACACAGAGCACAATTGAACACTTGGCAGGCATATTCCTGTACGTTGGGCACTGAAAGTGGTTTTCACTATTGTGAAACATGAAAATAATTCCCAACATCAGTTTTCCACCCAGGAAAATCCCAGAAATGCTTGGATCGAGGTAAATCTTTTTTCATAAGATTCGCAAAAATCCAAGGAATCCGCAGATATAACGCTGGACCGTCCAAAAGCGTTTTTGAATTTGCTGCGAAGCTCCCAAGATTGCCTGGTATCAGCCGGTACACGCGCGAGGGTTATGTAATAGCCACGCGGCCACGTGGGGACTGGTGAGTATATATAGATATACACTCGGCGCATATATAGTCCACTTTCTGAGAGACTGCCTCGACGCGCGTAGACCCTTTACAGCTATAGTGTAGACAGACCTTTACACTTGCATAAAGCTTCTTTCCCACTACTAGATTAAATTTGAGTTCCAAATAATTCTTTTTTCTCATTTATTGTAAAATTAAGAGCACCTCATAGTATTATTTTGAGATTGTTTTTTTTTACCCTGTTATCCTAATAGTAACATTTACACATGAACTACTGTGTAGTACTATTTGAGGCTGATTTTTTTTCCTTACTCTTATAGTAATTATTTACACATCTTACATTATAATAGTATGGTAATATTTTGAAAATTCTTTTGAGTATTTGCAACTGGTTTCTGCAAGGTGCAGAGTAATTTACAGTGATTTAGAATATTCCTATTAACATTAAAATTTAATTTTGAATAAATTTGCATATATTAGCAATAATAATATTTCCTGTAAAATTTCGTTTATTTTTTTTTCTACCAATAAAGTCGAAAGATTTGGTGGCAGCTTGAACCACAGCTGCGGGTGCAAATAAATAGTGCGTTTTCCCACAACAATTTTCTTTTCTTTCTCTTTTCATTTTTTCCTTATAGAAGTGTACTTGATTACGGTTTCACTTTAGTTTTTTTTTTCCTCACTTCACGATTATTTATCTTTTGATAATAGATGAATCTCAAGGAATAACTTAGATTTTGGGTGAATAAATAATCACCAATATACGTGGAGCTTAATTAACTTCTTTGAGTATTATTGGATTTTACTACGTAATTACTTTTTTTTTCGGGTTAATTGTAATTTTTTTTTATTTTTGCGCTACACCGAATAGAGGGAGACTTCTGAATACTTTTTTTATTCTTCTTTTCTAGTCTTTCTTCTTCTTCTATTCTCGATTTTGTCCCCCGTTCACCCCCAAATTTTTTTTTGGGGAAATAAAATAGCCCATATAAGAGGAAGATAACTCGATCACCCCAACGAGTCACCAGTTGCGACATGGCGCCAGACGAGAGCGCACTGAGACAAGTGGCCGCGGCCGAACGCGAATTGAGAAATTCACTGCGACAAGTACAGGCGCGCGAATTATTAGCACAGCTACAGCAACATGGGCTCAGCGATGAAGGTGATATTAATACACTGAAGGACAGGTGGACCAGATTCTTGCTTCGGCAAAAGTTTGGTTCCGATACACGAGAGTGGAACCCGCAGGTCGATGAGATTCGGCCAGACGGAGCGAATGTGGTAGACCACAACACTCAAAATGTGCCCCCCACAATGGCAACCTTGCCACAGGGATCGCAATCTCTGGCACGTCCACAAACACCGCCTTCGCCTAGAAGGCAAGGGACGACATCAGCCATACTCAACCAACAGCAACCACAGTGTATGAGCATGAACACAGCAGGTTCAGTTCATCAACCACTGGACTTCCCACTGTCGGATTCGGTGATCTTGCATAGAAGTATCACGAATGTGGAATTTCAGTTGGCCCAACAACTGCGAAGCATGACTCTGGCACAGCTCCAACAACTTGTGGGCGAAATTAATTTGAACACGATGGGAACGAGTGCCACTCTGAAGGATAGGTACGTGCGTTTTTTCCTTCGTCAGCAGTTTGGGCCAGAGTACGTTGCATGGGATCCAGTTATTGACGAATTGAACTGGCCGGCGGCGCCGGCACAGCAAGAACAACCGCTATACCAGTTCACAAACACAGTCCAGGCCCCGAACGTAAACGTCCAACAGTTCGAGGGGTCAGGAGAGGAACAAATGGACTTGACGCCAACTATTGCAGGACTGTTCCAGTCGGCAACAGCCACACTGCCCGTAACGGAGGCAAATGTGCGAGCCCACACAGACGCACATTGGGCAACACACAACCCACCGCCGCCCGGAGCAGCCAGCTCGACACCCGCCCCTGTACGGCAACAATGCTATGGGGAGCATCCCAACAGACTGCACGTTCGACAAACAGCAGCAACTCAACGGTTCGTTAGCTTCCACCCGCAAGTTCGAGAGCAAATGCCACCGCCAGTATATTATGACTCGCTGAGCAACAATTGCGACGATTCCACCCCATACGTGGAAGACGCTTACGTCAACCGCCAAGTCCCATGGGAGGGCTTGGAACAGCCAGCATATACTATCCCACAGTTTAACCCGGTGGTCCAAAATATCCGTGCACCAATGCCACAATACCAACCAGCACCTTCTGGGCCTAGTTACCACAGCGTGGTCCGGCCACAAGTGGCTACACCCCGGAACTTCGCCACGCAACCAGCCCCGTTGCGTGACTTAAGGGAGGGGGGGTATCAGGCTGCGCCTGATTGTACGTGCCGACTGACGAGTCCACAGATGACGCGAACCTCGAGATTCGCGCCGCCCACATATGGAGGATCGTTAAACGGCAGTAAAACCACGAGATACCTGGACACGTTCAAGAAGTGGGGCCTGAAGTTCGAAAACAAACCGTGGGAAGACCCGGAGGACTTTCTGGACAAACTCGAAGACTGTGTCACAGCGGCGGACATGACGTTTGACGAGGCCTTGCGAGCGCTTCCAGCCGCGTTCGATGGAGTGACGGCTATGTGGTTTCGCAAGCATCGATCCATGTTCCGAGATTGGAATGATTTTCTCAAAGCTTTCCGCCGCGTATATGGATGCGAGGATATCCAGGCGAAGCTACATACCGAAGCTCGAGCCCGCACGCAAGGCGACGACGAGCCGGTCAGTACCTTCCTGACCAAACTCCAGCTGATTTTTGATCGGATGGAAGATCCCCTTCCGACCAAACAACAGT
Source organism: Aphelinus atriplicis (assembly GCA_020882685.1). NCBI lineage: Eukaryota > Metazoa > Arthropoda > Insecta > Hymenoptera > Aphelinidae > Aphelinus > Aphelinus atriplicis. The sequence continues at coordinate 24,282,335 of CM037073.1, read as the reverse complement.
TGGATATTGCCTATGACAATCTCCTACCAGCACTCAACGACAGGTTCACGAGAAATCAGTTTGCCTCGTTCGATGAGTTGTTGGATCTGGCCAAGCAGGAGGAGTCTCGAATTAGGAGGCGGAAAATGTTCCGAGCTCCGCCACCTTCGAAATTTTCGGTGTTAAGAGGGGCAGCGTATGTGCCAACACAGAAGCCGCGCCATTTCCAAGCCGCGGCTGTGGAGGAAAACGCGAAAGAGGAGCACGAGCCAAGGGCGCAAGAAGAAGAGGCAGACTTCAAGAAGCTGTACGAAGAAGCCCGAGAAGAACTGGCTGCTCTGAATCATCGTGGTGCGAAGATTTCTCAAAAGGCCCCGTACCCGAGGCGTGAAGTTCAGCACGAAGAGCGATCGCAGAATCGTGCCCCCTCGAACCCACCGAAGCCTGGTGGCAACTCCCCAAGCGCTAGCAAAACCCCCAAAACACCAAAGGGCCGTCAGAACGAGGCCAACGAGGAACCACAAAAGCCAAGTGGCCCAAGGAAGACTGATCCAAACGATTTGTGCTTCAACTGTGGCCAACGGGGTCATTGGTTCCACGCTTGCCGAGACCCCCTTGAAACGTTCTGTTACTCCTGTGGGTACTCGAACGTCAAAACCCCCGACTATCCTCGCTGCATTAAGCGCAAGGCGGGAAACGAGAGGCGGGACTCCCAGTAGGGGCAGGAAGTCCAAAGGCCACTGACGCCCCGACCAAGTCCAAATACAAGATTGGACAACCCACCACTCTGGAGTCAAGGAAGCTAATACAGAGTCTGGAAGCAAGCGCCCAGGAATCGCGGCGACTGATCAACGCGATGCAGGAGCGCATTCAAGGAACAGCTATTTCCGTCTCAGCAGCAAAAGCCCCCGATCTTACCCCAGAGAGCCCCAACGGCTCAGCCGTTAACCCCGAAGCGGAACCAAAAGCGACTGTACCACCCGATCCCCCTAAGCCCGAATTATCCCCCAGCGGACCATCGGCGAACGTCGTCGCGGCCCTCAACCTCAGTGAGATGTGCCGTCGATCGCCAAAACCATTGACCACAAAGGACGTGGAAGGCATGCAAATACCACCACCCAACGAGATACTGCAGGTCATTAAGGACTCTGGGAGTCCCGCACCACTGTGGCAGATGGTGGCTCTGGACCGCTTGGCGGCGGAGATAGATAATCCGGCCCGCGAGGTGGACCCCGGAACGTCCAAGACCGCGGATAACCGATTTTTCTTGCCCCTGGAGTTGGGAGGAGAAAAGTATTCCGTGCTGATGGACATCGGGGCAGTCAAGTCGTACCTGAACCCCAAATTCAAGAGCCTGTTTGGCGAGAACGTCCAGCCGTCGCACGCCAGAACGGAGATGGCCTCTGGCCAAACCACCGGACTTGAAGGTCAAGTAACGGTGGATTTGACCATCGATGGAATAACCGAAGAGATCTCTTTTGGCATTCCCTCAGCTCTGGCATACGACGCCATCATTGGCATGGATACGATGGAGAAGTTCGGTATTGTGATCCACACTGGTGGGCACATGTGGATGAGCCGAGCCGGGACAGTCCATACCTTTGTTCCCGGCGGACTCTCCCCTTCTGGACCAACCGTCGCCGCCCAATGCGCGGGAATTTCGGAAATTTCCGAAACCCAGGCGGAGACCCTCCAACGGCTGTTGGACCGTATCTTGAAGCCACCCAGTGAGAAATTGGGCACAACGCACTTGACCACCCACAAAATCGATGTGCAGGGACATGCACCCGTGAAGCAGCGGATGAGGCCGCTGTCTCCAAAGATTTTGGAGGTCCTCCACGAGAATGTGGATAAGCTCCTGGCCGATGGAATAATCGAGCCCAGCGAAAGCCCTTGGTCAAGCTGCCCCGTCGTGGTGCGGAAAGATAGCGGAAAATATCGCATCTGTTTCGATTACCGCGACCTCAACGAGCGGACTCGGAAAGATGCATACCCCCTTCCCACCATCGATGGCGTCTTGGACAAGCTGAGAAATGCTAAGTTCATTTCCAAGCTAGACTTGTCCCAGGCATACTATCAGATCCCCCTGGACGAAGACAGTAAGCAGTACACGGCATTCACTATTCGCGGTCGTGGGTTGTTCCAATTCCGGCGTCTACCCTTTGGCGTATCCAATGGGCCAGCGGCATTCCAGCGGCTGATGGACCGGATAATAACACCGGAATTGGAGCCGTACTGCTTTGCATATCTGGACGACATCGTGATCGTGTCCAGCTCATTCGAAGAACACCTTCGAATGCTCGAGTTGGTAATTGCCCGACTCAATGAGGCCAATCTCGAGCTAAACCGCGATAAATCGGAGTTCTGCTGCTCTTCTGTGGAATACTTGGGATACGTGGTGGACACCCGCGGTCTCCAAGCCAACCCCGAGAAGGTGGAGCCGATCCTGAACTACTCCGCACCCACTAACATTCGCCAATTACGCCGCTTCTTGGGAATGGTGGGCTGGTATGCGCGTTTCCTTGGGACTCTCTCCGATGACAAGATCCCATTGGTCGAGCTCCTCAAGAAGGACGTCAAATTCCACTGGGGTGAGGAGCAGGAGAGAGCGATGCAGCAGATCAAGAAGACGCTGACCAACCCTCCGATCCTCATTCGGCCCGACTTCTCAAAGCCCTTCTCCATCCACACTGATGCGAGTGATTACGCGGTGGGGGCGGTGCTGACCCAGGAAGTCGACGGCAAAGAGCATCCGATCCTTTTCGCCAACCGAGTGATGACCTCCGCGGAGCGGAAATACACCGTTACCGAGAAGGAGTGCTTGGCAGTCGTCTGGGCCATCAAAAAGCTGAGGCCATACGTGGAGGGGTACTCGTTCACGGTGGTCACTGACCACAGTAGTCTGTGTTGGCTACGCACCTTGAAGGACGCCCGCGGTAGAGTTGCGCGATGGGCGCTGGAACTCCAATCGTACGACTTCAAGGTCGTCCACCGCAAGGGCTGCATGAACGTAGTGCCCGACGCTCTGTCGAGAGCGTTCGAAAGCGCCGAAGCGCTCGCCGCGTGCGCGGAAGTCGAGGATTGGTACTCTCGACGCGTCGGCGATATCCAAAAATTCCCCCAGAAATACCCCACCTGGAAGGTGGAGAATGGGTTGCTGTACAAGCACCACCCCAACCCATTGTTAGATCCGTTCGATTTCGACCCCAACCCATGGAAGTTGGTTCTCCCGTTGGAACAGCGGAAGCGAGCGATCTACAGAGCCCACGATGCGCCAGAAGCTGGGCATTTTGGCGTGGACAAAACATACCAGCGACTTGAAAACGAATTTTCCTGGCCCGGTATGTACCGCGACGTCCGCGAATATGTGCGGAAGTGCATGAAATGCCAACAGCATAAGCCATCCCAGCAAGGCCCTGTGGGACTAATGGGTAAGCGGAAAGTCGAAGAGCCATGGTCAGTGGTAGCCGCCGACCTGATGGGCCCTTTTCCCCCAAGTTCAAAGCGCTCTGAGTACATCATCGTGATTCAAGACCTCTTCACGAGGTACATAGAGTGTCGTCCCTTGCGGGCCAAGACGGGCAAGAATGTCCTGCAAGCCCTGGAGGAGCTCGTGATTTTCCGGTGGGGTTGCCCCCTCTATTTCCTTTCGGACAATGGGAAAGAGTTTGTGAACGACACCGTGACCAAGGCCCTGGCGGACTATGGGATAAAAGTCACCACCACGCCACCCTATCACGCCCAAGCGAACCCGGTTGAGCGTGTCAACCGCGTGCTCAAGCCCCTGATTAAGACGTTTGTTAGCGCGGACCAGAAAGATTGGGATAAACATCTCAATGAGTTCGCGTTCGCGTACAACTCCGCGGTCCATACAACGACCGGTCTGTCCCCGTTCTTCCTTAACTTCGGAAGGCAACCCCGCCCCGCCAAATGTCTGCGGACAGAGATTGAGGGAACGCCGAAAATCAAGCGACGCGACCCCGCGACGTACGCCGACAAAATCAAACGCCTCAGAGCATTGCGCGAGCTCATCGCGGAGCATATCGAGAGCGTTTCCGACCGGCAGGCGAAATACTATAACCGCGGGCGCCGTAACGTTTCGTTCCACATCGGGCAAGCCGTGTGGAAAAGCACCCACAACCTCTCCTCTGCAGCCAAGCATTACGCGGCGGGCCTGGCCCCTCCCAAGGAGAGAGTGGTTATATCCAAAATCCTCTCTCCCGTGGTGTTCGAAGTACGAGACGAAACCACTGGGAAGATCACCGTGGTATCCATCGGCGATCTCCAGCCCGTGATTACCGAACCTGACCCATCTGTAACTAACCCCATTACTATTTCAGAACTAGACCCAGGAAATGAGCTCCGGCGAAGAGCAAGCGAGCCTCCCGATAGGCCAAGGGCCGATACCGCAGCAAGTGGCCGAGCCAAACGTGGAAGGCCAAAGAAGCGGCGAACCAGCCCAGCCCCCATCGACAGAGCCGCCGACCACTCCGAGCGGAATATCCATGGAGGATATTTCCTCCGCGCTCGAGCGCGTCCTAACGGGCCCGCCGATGCTCGAGGGCAGATTTAGCCTGCCCCTCCACTTCCTGACGCCACTCCCGGCTATCCGTAGTGAGGACTTGGCCGCCCTCGCCGAAGAAGAGGACCACAAGGTACCCCCACCCTCTGCTACCGGACAGGGCTGCACCGGCGAAAACAGCCGGTTGAGCCGGAAGGATCTGGGGAGTTGGATCGTCGCAGACCATCTGGCGGCGCTCAAAACGCCCAGTAACGCCCCAAAGGTTCCGGCAAAGGCGACACGTGCGCGAATTGCCGCAGCTGCGGACCGCGCCTCCCGGACCGGACTAGGCCCCATCAACGTGGCCACGAGAGTGACTGGGGCAACCAATGTCACCACGACAGTGGCGATGAGCGCGGGGGCGGCTGCTTCCAGCAGCCCAACCACCGCAACAAGCCAGGCCAACCCCACATCGGCCACGGCGGCCATGAACGGGGCAGCCACCAATACCCGCCCCAACAACACCGCGGAGCAGATTAGCAGCGCCATCTCTGCCGCGGTAAGCCGTGGAGCCATCCCGAAGCGGCCACCACCAGACCGGCGCCAGCCCACCGAGCACTATACGTTGGTGCGCACAAATGCGGGCCTGTACGTGCCCGAGGGCTTGCGCCAGCCTCCTGGGTTCGCCTGCTTCAGGTGCGAAAAACACGGCCACGGGTTCGAGGCCTGTGAGCGGGAGGTCAAGAAAACCAGGACCTTCTGCTATTTCTGCGGGCAGCGCGGATATACTTACCGCCACTGCCGCTGCGACCTGGCTCGGCGAGAACCCGCGCTGCCGAGCGCATCAGAGATGCTGAGGGCCACGGCCGAACGACTGTCCCGCAACACCCAGGACGCTTCGGAGGCCCAGCACGACCGCCGGACCACACCAGCCCGGTCTAAATCTGCGCCACGAAGCCCTAAGAAGACGGCGCCCGCACCAGCCGTGAAAGTGGAAACCGCCACTCCCCGGCAATCCAGCCCGTTTTGGCAAACCGGTCCGCAAGACAAGTCCGGCCCAGTCCGCACACCGAGCCCCGCAAAGAAGGCCCCCAGCACCAAGGAGGAGAAGAAGGGAGATTGGATCAAGGCAGTGAAAAGCCTACTTCCCCTCCTTCCCAACGGTGCCCACCCACGCGAGGCTCGCGTAATGCTGCCAGGCCTGAACTGGCCAACAACGGTGCCGCTGCCGGCGGTCCCGGAGGAAGAGCGCCCAAAACAAGGGCACTCTAGGGCGGCGGCCAACCCAGCCTGGGCACGCGCTCTAGAGCCCCTCCGAAGTCTGCTGGGCGCGCACTGCAGAGTGACGGCGCTGTTGGTTTCCCTGGAAGGCGTCCCGATTCCAGTGGAGATCAGGGTACCAGAGGACGACGACGAGTGAGGCCGCCCATCAGTGACGACCACCAACAGCGGAACCCTATCTCGTTGTTGTCGCCTCCCCCCTGCCACAAATTAGTGGTTGCCACCATTGGTGGAATTTTCGCTTTTGTTTTTTTTTGCCACAAATGAGTGGCCACCACCATCAGTGGAGTTTTGTTTTTTTTTTCGGATGCCACAAACCAGTGGTTACCACAATAGGTGGATATTTTTTTTTTATATATATTTAGTTTTCCTTTGCAATTTTCTTTTGTAGTTTTTCTTCTTGGTTCTTTTACGGAGCATACGGCTCAGCCCAGGGGAAAACCACCCCAAAACCCACGATTTCCAGTTTCGTTTTTTTTTGTTGTTGATTTTACCAATTTCCATTTTTAGTATTTTTTTTTTTTCCCTTTTGATTGTTTTTCTTTTCTTGATAGAGCATAAGGCTCACCCTAGGGGAAAACCACCCCAAAGCCCATAATCAGGGCAGTATTGTTGGACAGTATTGTACCGCCGAATGCGGAAGTGATAGGCCAAAGTAAGGCCAATGAGATTAGCCCAAGGGCGTACCAAGCCACAAAATGGCTAGTCAGTTTATTTTTTAGGTTAAAATTTTGTATTAGTGGTAAGGATAAATCAATAAAGAATCGTTAATTTGATACCACGTTTCCTTCCTTACTGTGTTCAATTATGCTTATAATTATGATAATTATTTCGATAAGCGACCCCTTGCTATAGATTTACTAACCTTTCATTCGCCCATAAAAAAAACCATTAACTAACCCTCACGCATGCCACATTTCCATTGGAATGAATGCAGGTATATCTGCCGAGCCAATGGAGTTCAACGAGCGGCGACGGCGGGGAGTAAAATGGTCATTGTAATCGGACAGCTGGCGCACTCCCATTGGACCTTGCGATGTAGGTCATGACGGCCGATGCGGGAACAGGAGTGCCACGGGCATCGTTGCATGCCCAAGTAAAATCTTGCGGTGACCCACGATGGGGTATTCCCCTTTTAACGTTGGGCCACTACGGAAACCAGCTCACACGCGAGGACGCCGTTTCGACCACACGTTAATATAGCTCGCGTTCCGTTTAGAATTACATTTATGGGCTGGATGACACGAAAAAAATCAAGTATTTAGCTAGGGAAAATGATATTCTTTATTTTGATCGTATTTTGTCATTTTTCTTCTCTTACACTTTATTTAAATAGGAACACTAGTGTTAAAATCAAACAACACATAGATTTGGCTGCAAGATTTGCCACAGTTGCGTAGGTACACTGCGACCGAACACTCGGTGTTTCGAAGCAATCTTGCAAGACCACGTTTTCCTTTTATGATTAGTCCACGCCCATACGTTCGAGTTGGTATCGTGATTTTGTTGTGACACGGTGGTTTTCCACGAAATATAAGGAACCACCTCGTGATTATCTTGTTTTGATTTATTTTTCTTTAATAGTAATTCGTTACGTTTTCGTTTTTTTTTGACATATATTTACTTACACGGATCGGTTTTGGTTCGACCTATTCCGCCCCACACACTAGTCAAATTGCCGGAAAAGAATGGCGATAAAAGTTGTTGATCGGTAAAATGCGGTTCCCTGCCCGGAACCTCCGCCGCCACTTCGAGTCCTTAGATTCGACGTGGGTCCGCGAGGGAGGTCGCCGTCGACAGGCGCCGAAACCTATTACCACAATTAACGTAGAGCCATCGGTATGCAGTATGAATGTGTGTGTGTACCTGTCGAGCAGTTCCAGACCAACTAGTTGCAGATAAGTCTCCATGGACCAGACTACCAACAGCGACTGTCACGGGGTGCTCAGCGTCGGCGGGGCGGAGTGGAAGACACTCCTAACCACATCCCGCGGAACACGAAATCATTCTTGAATGTTCAAACGTGTTCACTATTCTGTTTTTCTTCTTTCTATATCTTCTTGCTCATCCTGTACCCTGCAGTAACCCTTTAGGACGTGATTTTGGCACGGCCAAAGTCCCTTCTCAACACAGCATTGTGGGTTCGCCTACTGCTGTCGACCCTACCTTATTCTGGGTTTTGACCTAGAGCCACTTTGCCCTACATTGGCTTCGGCCACACCACAATTCGATAGGATTTGTCCGATCGGTGGTGATTGGGGCAAGGCCGTTCTGGCGGCGGTGGCTTTCTGAGCTCAACCGCAAACCTGGTAGCTTCGGCGTACCAGGATTTAAGGGAGGGGGGGAAGGACAGGACCTTTGATGGGCCCTATACCTTGTTTTTTTTTCTTTCGTATTCTTCCACGGTGCCACTGGAATTCTCTAGAGGAGGCCAGCACACCAGTTTCTTTTTTCCTCTCAGTGTTTGTCGCATAGCCCCTAGGTGGCTCGACACACCACGTACCTCGAGCGTTGCTCGCAAGCACCTAGTACCATTTGGTGTTAGCACCACCCCATTTTTCGTGGGACTAGCTTCGGCCACTCCCACAGCCCTTTTGAACTCCCAGGCGCCTACGACGCCAACCTGGTTCTCCCTCGGGATAACCAGAGTTTAAGGGAGGGGGAATTTGTGACGTGGCATTTTGCCCGTCACAAGGGTATTCTCCATCAGGGAGAATTCCCGGGGCTCAGCCGACTGAAGTTGGCGCTGAGTCCGCGCACGTGCGATCGATCGCCGTATCGACCGCGATCGAGCGCGCGCGCCGCCGGCGTGGAGCGACTTGTTGCGCAATCACGCCGGCAGTTGGATTTCCCGCGTGGCCTGGACAGCACGGATTCGACCGTGCCTGTCCCCTGGAGTTCGCCCCAGGTCTCCACGCGCCTCCACTCGCCCGTGCCCGCGTGCTTCGGCCGTGCGGCACCCTTTGTGTTATCACCGGCAGCAGCCTCGGCAGCCACCGGTGAGCCTCCTGACTCCGCGCCGGTCGTCGTCGGGTACCCCGGGACGCCGCCAGCAGAGGCCCGCCGTCGTCGCCGCTTCCAGCCCCGGCTCGGCAGGTAGGAGGTTGAGTGTTGCGTGAGTGCGAGTGCCTGACCCGCGAGCTTGCCCGCGATCGCGTCGCGTCCGTGTCCGCGCCGTGCTCGCGTCCTCGCGATTGTTTGTAGCCCTTCGGGGAAGTAATCATTGTCGCGTCTCTCAGCGGAGAGCTTCCCACGGTGTGTGGCTCGACACCACCGTTGGGGATTTTTGTATCACCTTTCGATTAAATAAAGCCTCGGTACTTAAACTCCCCCGATCACGCGTATTCATTGCGGTCGTGGCGCAATTCCCCTCGTCCCAAGTGCCCCCCTGGAAGAGAGCCTCAGCCGGGCCATCCAGGATCGTCCGGGTCGTGGTTCGACACGACCCCGAGCATCCTCCCCCTTCCGCCTACCACTCGACTCGACGGGCGCCGTCCTCACGGCGGCTGGCGCGCGAGTACCCTCGCAAAGTCCGTCGAGCCGAGAACGCGTGAACGTGAACCCCCGTGTATCCAGGTCGCCCCGGTACGCGGGGGCCACCTCACAAGGTTTATTGATAACGAAGTTTTATGAGTGGAAGTATCAAAGATCGTGAACTGATTGGTTCGATCCAGATCCGCAGAATACTTTCTTTCTTCCCCGTCAACGCGATCAACGAGCGTTGCCTAGTAGAGTTGAATTATTCTTTTGTCGACACTGTGTGCCGCTGCACACTTACATTCGCACAACCGCATTAGTGTCCTTGCTCAAACATGACCCTACAGGGGCCCACAATAGGATAAGCTTTTATTTGAGATAAATCACATCATAGTCCGGGTGATCGAAAACAGTTTCTGATCAGTTTCAAGTCTGGAAATGAGTTAGGTGATATCTACATGTCTACTAATGACTCTTGAACCAATTACTCTGAAAATTTGGCATTTTGCCAGAAAAATAGTTGTCTAAAATTTTCGCTCTAAAATATCTCCAAACAGCTGGAAACGGAGGTCAAAGGCCCTCACAAAATGTCTAATGGGCGGAAAATTGATTACAACGTTGGAAAGCTTAGAGAAAACTGGCCTATTGAGTTATTTTCTCAAGTACATTTTGGCATCGTGAACACGAGTTGGAAACGGTATGTTTTGGCACTCGCACGCAGCGCTGGGAGGATTGAGGCGAAACGCCCCATATGTGGACTAGTGCGTTTAGTTAAAAACACCCGAAAATTTTTATCAAAGTATATACGTTTTATTGGTTTTCTTGCGTCTACGATTTTCTCGAAATAACGAGAACGAGCTCATCATTCGGAACGTAATTGGTATGGAATGGAAGCTAATAAAATTCCGCAAATTCTGAGCAGAAAGACGTTGCTCTACTGTGCTTATGTCATGAGCTATCTCTCTCAAGAGTTTTCCATAGTTTTCAGGTTATGTACTGTATATATGTCAACGCGGCGCGACTCATTCGGAAGGCTGATTTCGTGCGTTTCAAATCACCCGATCAACCTGTGATCTCTATAATTCCGCAACTATAAGTCGTATTTTTATGTTTAACCACTTAATTTGGGGTAGCTCGTCAAGCTCAAGCCCAATTTCATTACATACAGTCATTTCGAGGAAATAGTAGACGCAAGAAAACCAATTAATCGTACACACTTCGATGAAATTTTTTTTCACTAAAATTGGTGTAATGTTGATATTGGATATAGCTGGCTATCCCACAAACGTGTGAAAAAATTGGTTTCAGAACCAAAGCTTTAGTTTTTGCGTAATTAAGCGATAAAATCCAAATGTCAAAAGCCCGTATTTTAAATTATGGACCAATCACAAGCGGCTTGGGGGTGAATTGAAACAATGATAAAGTACTCCTGTTCACGAAATTTCATCAATATTGATGCATGGAAAATGTGTTTCTCCATTGATTCAATTTTTTCGTGTCTCACCACGTGATGGGGTTTTATAACTATCCTAATTACTGAATCGTAGCTCAACAGGGCTCTTTTGGTAGGGAATTTCAATACAAACAACTTTCTACTGCACAATTTACTTCGAAAAGTTTCTCTAAAAAAAGTTATGCACTGAAATGTGAAAAAAAACAGTCATTTTCCAATTTTCTTTATTTTTCCTACAATTTTCCGCAACTTTTGAGGATTTTGCTTCGATCCAGTTTTAATGTGGAGGTGAAAATGAAGCGATTCTAGAAATGTTCAGACCCTAGGCACGTTTTCGGTTTTTTTCACTATTTTCGGCCTAATTGCACTAGTCTAATATGGGACGTTCCACGTCAAGTGGGCACAGTCAAAATTTTGTTCCTGATTCTGCTTGGACCGATCAATGATATCCATCACCAGAACACTCAAAAATTTTTTCAGATTTTTATGTGCATGTATGTGGAAGTTAAGGGCCCAAATAATCTTGTATATATGTGAAAATGAAAAAAAGATGAGAACAAAAATGATGCTGAATACTACAAAGATTATAAAAATCAACTATTTGACACCACAATTCTCCATCCGGATAGGCTACTCTATCAATCAAACATGTTTCAACCAGTTTGACTATGTTCGCCTACTTATTTTTGACCTTTCAAGTTATACGTACAAACCTCTGTTCGATAGCTTGAAAATGGTCTCATACCTCTTTTGGAGAAATTCCAATATCTCTTGCAATTAATTGTTTAAATCTGCAATATCAGAATCCCCTTCTTTTTAGTTTAACATATCAGGTCCACGATGAAGCTCACAGTGAGGATATCATGCCTTCGGGTCATCAATCACAGCCAAACTCTACAGATATGTTCCCTGACACTGGATCAAGCTACCGGTAGAGTTTGGAGTTCCAGCGCTGCCTTGTTATAGAGCTTTTTATGACTTTAGACTGAGGCAGCTATATATAGATATACATATCTGGCTTGATTTGTCTGAAATTCACATAATTTTTATAATTTCATCAAGAAAATTATGTATTTCACTTTGTTTGGTACTATGAATGAATATCAACTTATAGTTTCACTTATATTGTGTGAACAGCTGTTGACGGGTGGTCTCAAATCACATTGCAAGTTATTTACACATGGAATTAGCTAACATTAACCAGGAATATGATTTGAGACAACCCGTCAATAGCTTTTCGAACCTTAGCCTTGCTTATCCCCCAATCCACCTGGATTATTCCCAGGACCTGGCTCGCTGATTCCGAGAATCCACCTGAATTTTCTCAAAATCCACATATATTTTCCTAAAGTCCACCTGGATCCTTCCCAGGACCTAGCTTGCTGATCCCAAAAATCCACCTGGATTCTCCCAAAATCCACCTAGAATATTCCCAGGACCTGGTTTGTTTATCCCTAAAATCCACCTGGATCCTGCCATAATCCACCTGGGTTATCCCGAAATCCATCAGGGTTATTTCCAGGACCTGGCTCGTTGATTCCGAAAATTCACCTGGATTATCCCGAAATCCACCTGGATTATCCCCAGGACCTTGCTGGTTGAATCCCAAAATCCACCTAGAATCTAGCCCAAATCCACCTGGAATCTAGCCCAAATCCACCTGGAATCCAGCCTAAATCCAACTGGAATCCAGCTCAAAACCACCTGGAATCCAGCCCAAATCCACCCGGAATCTAGACTCGACATGAGCATCTGGGGTATTTCAATGTCTGGTAAGAAGAGATCTCACAGGGCCTTATATATGTTAATTATAATTAACCGCCGGTGACATATGTATATATATGAACGATATGGGGATACCACTAATCAAAAACGCGCTGGTTATACTGCAAAGTGTCGTGGAAACGATACATTGTATTAACAGAAAATCCATAGATTGATCAGTCCAATACAATCTAATTTTTTCTAAAAGGGTGGCTTAGAAGGGAAGCACATAAGGTGGCTTCAGCGAGTTCTTATAAAATTATAGAATGAGTTCAAACTTTCACAGAATGTACCTAGCACAACCAACTTTCAATTGCAACAAAGAAATTATGGGTCAACATGGTCATTTCTTTATGAGCGCTATAATGAAAATGACGTTTTTTACATAGGCTCTCATGACGAGAATCGATGAATCCCTTCTTAACTGAATAGGATCTTACGGAAATTTTTAAAATAATTTTAAGTAATGGGTATTTGTGAGTCGATTATAATATGATCGCGAAAATCGTATGTCGCCATCGAAATGAGATCGTGAAACTGAGAACAGCGGATTCTGATGAATTTGACAAGTGTTTATGTGCAGATCTTGACTTAGTTACAGTTTTTTTCCTTTTTAATCATCCATAAGTAATCTAGGATAAGATTGATTTACTTAAAAACCATAGGGGGAGCTGAAAAGGAAGGCTTAAGGGGGTAGCCTACCTAAATCTCAACATGGTTAAAAAAAAATCGTACGAGACTGTCAATTTATATTCTGATTCATTTTTTTACAGCGGTTTCAATGACGTATCGACCACCTCGGAAAAAATTTTTTTCACTGTAATGGGATTAAATTTGAGCCTCTTGCACGAATAGCTGAGATTCAATATGAAGTAAAAATTGTGGAATGTAGTCTGGTTTTGTGCAAACAAAATCCGTGGTTGGCTAATTCACTAGGTATAATAGTATTCAAAGATGGAAAACCTTGGGAACCTTGGATAGATATACAAAGTGTTGGAGAAGAATCAAAAGTGATATTTCAACACAAACAGTATTATGCTCAAATCCAGTTTGGAATGGCAATTGTAAATGTTGAATCAAGGGACTTCGTTATCTATAGTGCTTATGATAATAATTTCTTAATGTTTAACATTGAATATGATGAAAACTATTGCAAAGATATGTTTGAAAGATAATCATTCTTCTTTGTTGAACTGCTAATTCTTGTCTTCCAAAAAGGGTGGGTGAATAAGCTTTATGTCGAGTCGTTGGCTTGACATACTACATCTATGAGGAATCCTCCTACCTACCTACCTGTCATTACACTACTGCCTCTGCCTAATAATTTTATTAATCCACTTTGTTCAAATATCGCTTTATCAGATGTACAACCACCATATGATCTACTTAAAAATATTAAATGACCACTTGGGCTGGCAGCGGTCATGAATTTGATAATGTAGCATCTTTTATAATGTGAGTATAAGAACATTTGGCAACACAGTTTCTTCAGTTTATGAGTAGGTATTTCTGTTCAATCTACACTGGCTTGACAATTGAGAAAATTTTCAAAGCATTGAGGCATATTCTTGAAGTTTTCTTCTTCACTAGGGAAAATTATTGCATATTGCAGTACACTGCTCAATATAGTTAACATACGCATCAATATGTGTCTACAATTTTGCACAGAGCAACATTTGAATACAGCATTCAAATATGAATATGTCGCATTATTCTTCTTCATATAATTCATAATGATTAAATCTTCTACGCAAATGCAGTTCACCTTTTTATTTCCTACATCTGGCAATGCATACTTAACTAAATCGTCTACTCCATTGAAAATTCTAAAATTCTAAACACCAGTCATTGTACTCAATCCGGAATCTGTTCTAATACTTTTGTAGGGGCACACTCCTGCTTGCCCCTCGCGGCGCATGCGTGACAAGCGGTCGAGGCTTCCGAGCCAGCGAAGGCAGCGTGCAGCGGCAGTTACGCTCGAGCCCACCGAGCGAGCGGTCAGCCTGTGGAACAGGCGAGAGCTGTAAACCTTGAATAAACGTTTCTAAACTGATTACAGACTTAGCTCAATCACCCCAGCCAAGTGGCTTGTGGAAGCCACCCACCTCAAATCCCACATTGGTGACCCCGACGGAGAGGTCCACAGCTTCGACCTCGCCGACGTCTGCAGCCAGCACACAGCTCTGCAGCAAAAGCAGCGGCGGAACAGCGCGAGCCGCCATCACCGTCGCCGGCGCAACACGTGGCCGTCGAAGCCGCTCATCGAAACGACGCTTGGTGCGTCACGAGCCTTCGGCGCGGGGACCTGACCGCCCTCGTCTACACAGCTGAGCAGGCTCGCTCTCTCTACCTTTAGCGGATCATCCGCCTCGCCAGCGTCGCACTCGCGACACATCTCTCCACAGCTCGAGCCGCGGCATTTTTTGTCGCGCGCGCGCTTCTGTCGGCGAACGCGGCTGGCCATTTCTGGCCGCCGCCTTTCCATCAGCGGCACGCAGCGGTCCTGGAGGACCGCCAGACCATCGGCGATCCCCAGCTCGCTCGTCGGCGCTGCTCGGCAGGCACGCGTGTGAGGCGTTTGCTGTTGTCGCTGTCTCGGCTGCCTGGGCCGACATCTTGCCCGCCAAAGTCGCCGTGCTGATTCCAGCCAGCGACGTCGTCTCCGGCGCTTTGGACGCAGCAGCGGTGCAGCTGGCGCTTCACCTCCAGCAACAAGCTCGACATTTGCGAGGTACTTGTGCGTGCGACAAAAGAAAAATCAAACAAAAATTTTCAACATAAATTTGCGCGGAAAATTTCTCGTAATCTTTAGTCTAGAATAGTCTTTAGACTTTATTCTCTGAATCGACTTACGTGCCGTGTTTGTAAACAGGCCAGCGATCAAGGCTCGAGAACTTTCTTACCATTTCAATAACTTGCGCATATTCCAGTAGCTTCTGGAATATATAGCGAATTAATATTTCGCCAATTCTAAATTCAAATCAAATTTGAATTTCTTGAAATTGAGATTTTTCCTGCGGACTTCAAATTCATCTCGTCGCTTCGAAGCAGGAAATACAACAAATTGTTAGAATTAAAATTTTTATTCCTTCTATTAATAATTTTTGAAAAAATTCTAGAACCAAAATTTTTATTTTTCGTTTTGATATTTTGCAACAAATTGTTAATTTCTTTTTTGTTTAATTTTGAAACTAAAAAATTTTCTTTTTCTTAAATTACCATTAGTAAAAATTCAATTAATTTTTTTTTCTCCTGAACAATTATAAACTAAATTATTATTATTTTTTTTGTGAGATGTTTGAATTTTTCAACTGCGTTCATTTGCGATCAGCACTGCGCCAGTACTGAAGGATTTTATTTAGCAATCTATTGTTGCTGATAACTATTATTTATTACTTATTCGACTTTCGAGGAAACGCTCTGCCGTTGGGAACTCTGTTTTCCCATTTCATTAAAAGTTCTGAAAATTATTTTCTTTGGCGACTTCTCATGTCACAGGTGACCTTGAGTGGTTCAGTTTTCTTGGCGGCCCCTGTGATCGCGCAGATAGCGCTTGGGTGCTGGGCATCTCAAATACCTTGACGGAAAGTTCGCCTTCCCAAACAAAAGTTTTTTCTTTGGCTTTTTTATTTTCGTTTTGGCAAGCGATTTTCCACGAATATTCTATATTTCTTTGACGTATTGCGTGCGTGTTAGTTTAAGTCAGTGCACTTATGCACCCAACTCACGAGCTGCAGCGTACTCCTGTCAGGGGCGCTCTCTCTGCTCAGACGCGTTTTGGTTTAGTTTATAACAATCTTAATATTGTTGACGAAATGACTAACAACGATGACAAACAAAACGATTCAACAGAACAAACGCTGACCGATGACAAAGTTCTGCAGGACGCGAATTCTGCGTCTGGAGTTCTTCCCGTGGAAACACCGAATGGTCGGAATTTGAACGGTGACTCTGCTTTAGATGAACAAATACCTCTTGCACAAGCAACGTATATGGGGCGTTCTTTGTCAGCTCTCCGAAGCCGGCGCGCAGACGCTAAAACCTCACGTTTTCGACGCTTGTTTTCGACTCTATATGACCCATATCTAAATAATGTTGGATATGCTATCAATGTAGTTTTTTCTCAGCTTTCCGATGGTGAATTTAGTTTTCCGAATTTTTCACATTTTCACAGAAAAAAAATATAAAACAAGCCATATCTCAAAAACCTATTTTTTTTAATTTTTTTAACTAGTCTAGATCGAAAGCTGAGGTTTTTTTTACGTTTATACGGACCTTTTGGATACCTAATTTTTTTTTGTATTCGAGTAATTGAGTAGCGAACATGAGAAAATGTGCCGCGTCGGGCCGGGCCGCGCCGCGCTGACTCCACGCGCTCCAGCTCAAGTCTTCTGCTTACAAGAGTGCCGAAATCGGAATATATTTAATATCCATACAAGTCTCTATCTGTTGGATAAACTACTATCTAGCGTAGATCATGTACTCATTTGGGTTATGGACTGAGATATGTGGACATTATTTCATTTCACATTCTTTGACCTCCGTTTTGGCTTTGATATTGAAGACTTTGCCATACTATGTTTCGACTGAACTACTTTTTCAGTTCGTTTTGATCTAGGAAAAATTTTATATTCCTCAGCAGATGAAATTTTTTTGACCATCAGTCTGTCATCGGAAGTTGGTATGAACGCATGAAATTGCAGAGTACCTTGTATACCAAACCAATTATCAAATCTTTCTTTCAATTTCAGTTTAGCTTGCTCATAATCTTCTTTTTTACTATAAAATACCATGGTTTCTTTACTGTAATTTCTTGCCCATTCAAATAAACCTTCTGCGGTTAAAATATGATTATTTGCAGAGCGTTGTGAACTTGCTCGTTTAGCACCTCGTTTCACATTAGCTCCCATTCCATCGCATGCTCCCTTCCCATGTGCGGTCGCACAAAAATGCCATTCCGCGGGAATGCCAAAATCTTTCTTATGATTAATAAGATTAGAGAAACTTTTCTGATTTTTGAAGTGTTGACCCACTCCATCGGTACTATAATAAATTTTCTTTGGTTTGTATTCTTTCTTCAGGTAATTTATGATTATGAGCAAGCTAAACTGAAATTGAAAGAAAGATTTGATAATTGGTTTGGTATACAAGGTACTCTGCAATTTCACGCGTTCATACCAACTTCCGATGACAGACTGATGGTCAAAAAAATTGCATCTGCTGAGGAATATGAAATTTTTCTTAGATCAAAACGTACTGAAAAAGTAGTTCAGTTGAAACATAGTATGGCAAAGTCTTACAAATCAAAGCCATAACGGAGGTCAAAGAATGTGAAATGAAATAATGTCCGCATATCTCAGTCCATAACCCAAATGAGTACATGATCTACGCTAGATAGTAGTTTATCCAACAGATAGAGACTTGTATGGATATTAAATATATTCCGATTTCGGCACTCTTGTAAGCAGAAGACTTGAGCTGGAGCGCGTGGAGTCAGCGCGGCGCGGCCCGGCCCGACGTGGCGCATTTTCTCATGTTCGCTACTCAGTTACTCGAATACAAAAAAAATTAGGTATCCAAAAGGTCCATATCAACGTAAAAAAACCTCAGCTTTCGATCTAGACTAGTTAAAAAAATTTAAAAAAATAGGTTTTTGAGATATGGCCTGTTTTATATTTTTTTTCTGTGAAAATGTGAAAAATTCGGAAAACTAAATTCACCATCGGAAAGCTGAGAAAAAACTTCATTGATAGCATATCCAACATTATTTAGATATGGGTCATATAGAGTCGAAAACAAGCGTCGAAAACGTGAGGTTTTAGCGTCCGCGCGCCGGCTTCGGAGAGCTGACAAAGAACGCCCCATATAACTGAATCTGATTTGGAGCAATCCCTCAAAGTCTTTGCTGAATCTCTGCTTGCAAAAATTAACTTCGTTTCGACTCCTACTCAAACAACTACACAAGAAACTCCGGATATTTGGTCTCTTAATACACAACAATTATTACAAACTAACAATACTGCTATTCACAATAATACTCAATCGGCTCCAACCCCATCGCTTAATTCATCAAATTCACCTTTTGTACGTTCATCAAACATAGAGTCTACGCGGGAGATCAGTTTTCAGACGTTTTGGCAGTTTAATCCGGAATCGTGGTTTGAAATGTTGGAAATTCAGCTTGCTGCGAGAAACATCACAACGGATGATGCAAAGTATTGGAATACAGTCAAGAATCTCGGTTCGGAAACAACCCTATTGATTCATGATAGATTGAAAACGTTGCCCCCTGGTAATAAATATGATTCATTAAAAAAACATCTTATTGATCGTTTTTCGGAAACTGCAGAGCAAAAGTTGGAACGGTTGTTCAATAATGTACACTTAGATAACCGTAAACCGTCGGAATATTTTCACGAAATGATTCACTTAGCCAATAATGAAATTCCACGTAGGACGATCATAAAACTTTGGCAACAACGGCTTCCATCTAGTATTCGTTTGGCAATCGGTGATGCTTTGCTTTCGCAGGATGAAAATCGGATCTTAGAAAGGGCAGATTATACGTATCAAATTCTTAAGAAAAATTCAACTCATCGAATCGATTCGGTTGAAGCTCAATCTCCGTTAGGAAATCCGTTACTCGAGGATATTTCAATCAAAATAGACGCGTTAACTTCGCATGTAAACAAACGTCTTAAGTCTTCGCACAACAACAACAAGTTCATAACTCGAATCCCAAGCAGTTATCGAATCCCAAGCAATAATCTCAACAATAAATCCAGTAAATCAAATTTCAACGAAACTCAAAGCCATGCAAAGTCACTTCGATCTAAACAAGGACTCTGTTCATATCACTTCGTTTTTGGAAAAAAAGCAAAGAAATGTGTTCCACCTTGCAGCTGGAGCAACGACAGCCCTTCCCCCGTAGTTTCGCAAAAGTCAAACGGTAACAATCAGAATGCGAACAAATCAAATAATACGGATAAATCTCAATCAAAAAACTAAGAGTTCCGACTATCACGGAGGTAGATGCGTCGGGTGCTTCGGTTCGCCTCCATGTCAAAGACAAAAAATCCAAACTAGATTGGCTGATTGATTCAGGCGCGGACCTTTCAATCATGCCCAGACCGATTGATTTTCGTGGACCCCCACTTTCATTTTCTTTGCAAACATTAAATTCTCCAATCAAAACGTATGGCTTTGTGGAGCAGAAGTTGGACTTCGGTTTTTGCAGAAAAATCAAATGGACTTTTCTCATTGCGGACACTCCTTATCCCATCATCGGTGCGGATTTGCTCGAACACTATCACTTAGTCCCAGATTTAACTACTCGCGAGCTCATAGATAAACGTAACGGTCAATCAATAAAAGGGTTTAACAAATCGATAATAGACGTGCAAGTGAATGCACATGAGATTGATCAACCGTATCTTCGCTTGCTCGCGCAATTCCCTAAAATCACGCAAAATAACGATCCAGTTCCCTTACAGAATCGCAATGTGTGTATGCACATTCACACCAAAGGCCCTCCGGTTTTCCATAAATACCGTCCTTTGAACCCTGCAAAATTTAAAGCAGCTAAAGCGGAATTTGATCGTTTGTGTGATCTCGGGATTTGTCGTGTTTCAAGTAGTCCCTGGGCTTCTCCGATTCATATGACATTGAAAAAAGACGGTGAATGGAGGATTTGCGGTGATTATAGAGCACTGAACGCTGTAACTAAACCCGATCGTTACCCTATTCCCAGAGTTCGTGATTTCGCGACCCTCGCACATGGCAAAAAGATTTTTTCTGCACTTGATTTACATAGAGCCTTTCATCAAATCCCTATGTCTACAGATGACATTGAAAAAACAGCTGTTACAACACCTTTCGCGTATATAGACGACATATTTGTCGCCTCGCACAACAAAGAGGAACACTTGGAGCACCTCTAAATTGTTTTTGATCGTTTGGAAAAGTTTCATTTGCGTCTCAATTTAGAAAAATCAGTTTTTGGTAAAGAAAATTTAACCTTTTTGGGTTATTCTGTTGATCAGCATGGGTTCAGTCCAATGGAAGAGAAAACTTCAGCAATTAGAGAAGCGAAAAAACCAGAAAATATCGAACAATTGCGTAGATTTTTGGGCTTAGTAAATCAGTACAGATCTTTTTTGCCACATGCTGCGGAAGTTCAGGCTCCGTTGCATGCCTTTTTATCACATTCCAAAAAGAAGGATAAAACCTCAATTTCGTGGAATCCACAAGCCGAAAATGCATTCGAACGATGTAAGTCAGACCTCATAAAGGTAACCCAAATGGCTTTCTCAGATGAAAAAGCGGATTTACGACTAGTAACAGATGCGTCGGACACCGCGATGGGAGCGGCTCTAGAACAGTCATCAAAATCTGGCTGGAGACCGCTAGCCTTCTTTTCTAAAAAATTTAATAATGCACAGAAAAATTACTCGACCTATGACCGGGAACTTTTAGCTATCTTTGAGGCAATTCGTTATTTTTCGGACGTCCTTGATGCGCATGAGTTTACCGTTTACACCGACCACAAGCCATTGCAATATGCAATGCAGCAGAATCCGGAAAAGTCGTCACCACGCAGAGTACGACATTTGCAGTACATTTCTCAATTCAATACGAAGATTTTACACATCGCAGGCAAGGACAATGTAGCGGCCGACGCATTGTCTCATCTCGATGCAATAACCTTTCTAATAGAAAATGCATGCAAAGTACCCTTTTCCTCACAATCTATTCTGCTTTCATCCGGTGTCTCGGCGAGTATTGGTGCATTTAGATTACCCACGCGGTTCACCATACGCCAGCTTTCAGAGCAGCAACAAGAGGACGAGCAACTTAAGCAAACTATTGCTGACCCTGCTCATCCCTTGAAGCTCACTCGATTGACCTGGCGTCAAGATCACACTCCGTTTTTCTGCAACCTCCATGAGAGCGTTTTGCGACCATATATTCCGAAAACCAGCGGTAAAGTTACACTTCGTCTCATTCAACAACAGTACGTCTGGCCAGACATGTCTCGAGACATACATAAATGGTGTCGATATTGCACCAAGTGTCAACAAGCTAAAATCACGCGACGAAACAAATTAGTGCCTTCTCAATTTGAGAAACTTGACGGTAGATTTGAACACGTCCATATCGACATCGTTGGTCCCCTTCCGGAGAGCGACGGTTACAAATATCTTTTCACAATGGTTGAGAGATACACGCGTTGGCCGATGGCAGTTCCCATTCAGGATACTACCGCGCGTACTGTCGCGCGTGCCTTTTATGACAACTGGATCCGAGATTTTGGTGCACCTCTTTATCTAACTTCGGACCAGGGCCAACAATTTGAATCCAGAGTGTTTGGAGAATTACTAAACTTCTTGGGTTGTAAAAGAAATCGTACCACTGCTTATCATCCGGAAACAAACGGTACGGTTGAAAGATTCCATAGGGACCTAAAAGTAGCTCTAAAATGTCATACAGACGGTCCTGACTGGACTCGCGTACTTCCCACTGTCCTGCTAGGCTTAAGAACAAGAGTTCGACCGGACATTGGAGTAAGTCCTGCAGAAATGGTCTATGGCACAACCTTACGTTTGCCTGGACAGTTCTGCACTTACGCGGACGAGGAGCCTGATAAAAGTTCGTTCTTCAATGAATTCCGTTATTACATGAAAAGATTCAAATCAATGCCATTCGAACACAATATCAAAAAAAATTTCCCTTCCTTTGTATTCAAGCAATTGCAAGATTGCACGCATGCTTGGTTAGAAAACAAAGCAATTAAACCACCGTTAGCTAAACCTTATACTGGCCCACATAAAGTTATTGCGCGATTACAAAATCAAAAAGACTACGTAATGGACATAAATGGTACTCATAAAACAGTTACAATCGCGAGATTAAAACCAGCCTTTTATCTAGCTCCAGAAGAGACTCCTGAAAATTAATCCGATTAAAGTCAGTCACAGCAAGCGCAAGCCTTGCATGTGCAATCCCCACATAATGTAATTACGAATTTTGTTGCCGGCAGCACTCAAAACGACAGTCCTACTCAAAACACCAATGCGACTGACCGAAACACAATTGTCACTACGGCAATGGTGCATGCCCCTGATGGTACAAGCCCTGTAACTTTTTTTAATGACAGCACTAATGTGCAACCGACTGAAAACGAATTAGTTACAGTTCAAAATGACGTTGATGAAATCATCAGTATTAAGATGCGAACGAGCAGTTGAGTGCGCCTCTGGCAGACGTGCCAAGCACCTCAAACAATCAAGTAGTACAAAAAGTAGTACAAAAACGTATAAAACATATACCAAATATTCTACGAAGAAACTAAGCGCGCAATTAACACCAAGACTAGTCTAGTTTATAAGTTTTTGAACAAATCATGTAATGCGAGTTATGTAATAATGCGTACCTATTATAAGATATTTTGAAATAGAAATTACTGTGATTTTACCGTAACAAGCTTCTCTCTCTTGTAGGAGATGGAGTAAATCGACAGGCAATTGGCGTTGCTAAATACTTTTAAAAACACTCTTCCGCATCAGCAAAGGCACTCAGCCTTCATGGCAGAATGTCATTTGCAGGATTTTCGACAATGGGCGAAAGTACAAATAGAAAAGCGCGAGAATGCAATCCTTCGTCAAACCAAATTTGCGTTTAGTCAGCCAAAGATGTCAATAGCAATTAAAGTACCGCAAGTAATTGACGAATACGAGCAACCGATTCTGAAGTCATATATGTATCACATGCCTAGAAGAGGTACGCGGGCTCAAATTCAAGCGGCTTTAGACAAGTAATTCGTAAAGTATACTTTGACTGCCATAAGTCATACTGCGAATGCTACCACTGCTAACATTAACACGTTGGATATCGAATCCTCTGCGCTCATTCAAATTCTTGCCTGTAAAAAAGAGTTGTTTTGTTCTATCAATGGTGTAGATTACCGCATGAAAATCAAACCGTTTGTGGAAATTCCAATTCCACCAGAAAGATTTATGCCTCGTTACATTTTGCCGCCAATGACGAAAGCAATTTTAGATAATCATGTAATTGTATCAAAAATCACACCACATTTAAGCCCTACAGATTTTTTCAATCTGTACGATTCGTGCAATCAGTCGGAGAAGTTTAAAAGAACTCAATCAAATATTGGATTGGAAAAAGACACAATTAAATATTGGATTACCGAGATATGGATCAGAGTTTAGGGATGCGATGTTGGTGCAAGATTCAAAGATGTTTGTTTTTACTTCGATGTATCTGAATTCCACAATAAGATTGCGTCAAATTGTACTTTTGCGTATATTGCTTAATCAGCAAAAAAACAAATCGATTTCGACAAAGTCTCACCTGCGAACGCTTGATGTAAATAACTGCGAATTAGAGATTAAAACTCTTAAGATATTTTCACAGTACTTTTATATAGAAGAATTGTCAATAAGCGAACTTGAAGGTGAAATTGAGTCGGAATTATGTATCAGTGGACTTAGTGCTTTTTCAGCAACTAACTGTCAAAATATTAGATTGAATTGTTTAAAACTTGTAGAGTTTCAGAAACTAACGCAATTAGAACTGATTAACTGTAAAAAACTAGACATAACTAAATTGGTAGATTTTCTTAAAGATAACTTGTATTTGGAGAGCCCAACTCTCAAAGATTGTGCAAATATTGATATTCCAGATAATTCACTGTTAGAAATATTTAATGCAATTTTTTCTGGTGTAAATATACTCAAAACTTGTCAAACAGATTTTTCTGAAGAATGTAATTTTGGACAGTCGCATCATATTCGGAAAATTATAAATCCCACTAGATTGTTAAAGACACTGAGTCTCGAAAATTACAACTTTACCCGTGCATTTATAATTAATATGATCTCAGCAGCGCAAAATTTACACACCATAAATTTACGAGGTATAGACTTGCCCAGCGGGGTAAATTTTTTCAAACTTAACGTACCTTAAGCACCTAGCATTTCAGTATAATTTAAATACCAATGACTTTTTAAAACAACTTGCGCGTCTCGCGTTGTTTTCTATAAACATATATTGTACGATGGGCAAACAGAAGAAAAAGCCAGTACTGGTCAATCTATTTGCACCAATTTTGTGAAATACTGACTCGCTGGACGTTGTGCTTCACAATTGTAAAATCAAAGATGATCACTTTGCGTTGAGCGATGCTTTGAGCAGATCAAAAACTCGCCATGTTTTAGATGAAGAAAAGCAACTATTTACTTTTGCGTACCGAACTCGACACTAGAATGGCAGAACGCGTCTTCTTGCAAATTGGTTGATGAATGATTAATCATTGCCGTATACAGAATGAATTGATATTTTTCATTCTCGCCAAGTATTTTGTAAGCAGTATGCGAACTGTATTCATCATGTAACAGCAAGCGAGCTGTATTTGTTCAAAGCGTTACCCATGTAAACTGTACAAGGGAATTTTCTCAAGTTTCCTTGCGTAACCCTTTTGGGGGGGAGTACTGTAGGGGCACACTCCTGCTTGCCCCTCGCGGCACATGCGTGACAAGCGGTCGAGGCTTCCGAGCCAGCGAAGGCAGCGTGCAGCAGCAGTTACACTCGAGCCCACCGAGCGAGCGGTCAGCGTGTGGAACAGGCGAGAGCTGAAAACCTTGAATAAACGTTTCTAAACTGATTACAGACTTAGCTCAATCACCCCAGCCAAGTGGCTTGTGGAAGCCACCCACCTCAAATCCCACACTTTTACGGAAAGGTTGCTATTTTCCACAACTACAAAGTCTCGCTTGAATACTTCGATCTCACTCGTCGCGAGGCTCATAACGAGTGTGAGCTCCACTCGTTACAATTGATATCAGAAAACATCAGACAACATCTAAACTATTAATAATTTCAATACCATTGCATTGGCTTCCTTCTGTGCACGATCTGAATCTTTTTTAAATTAGTGGATAATTATCAATTGAGCGTTTTAATGTCATCTAGCTCTACTCTGATCATTTTCTACTTCCTTTTTTTCTTCAGACTGATCTGGTATACATTTGGGGGGGCTTAATAACACTTTCAGGATCATCATCATGAGTCTAACTATCTGTTGTTCTGTTCAAATAAATTCATTACAAATTTCACACTTTCATGAAAACATGATAACTAGACATGATAACGTAAATTTAGTAGAATGTAAGATCATAAGCGATAAATATTGGATGATAATTTTTTTGCTAGTATTAATTTATTTGTATGAAGCTATCCATATGCGATCACTAATCAGTACTTGAATCATTGAAATTGCTAATCGAAAAACTTTGTGTTTCAAGATTATGACTATTCCGAAGACTGTCCACAGGTATCTCTTCCAAATACGAGAATTGTAGGGTGCATAGGGGTAAAATCCACTGGGTTGAAATAACAAACATACGAAAGAATAAAAATCAAAGACCATTAAGATATACATGATATTTTTAGTTGAGCCTAACTTAAGGGGTAATATACCTTTGTGATCTCCGATTCCGAGGTCATCTCGAACACTAACCATAAGCGCAGAAAAATCCTAAGAATATGGGATTTATTGCATATGGAAGTACTACTCTCCAACTACGGAAAACACACTCTAATTTTCATGAAAAATACAAAATGGCGGCGTACCAGCTCGTCAAAGGGAAAACATTTTTTTTCACTTTTTCTTCACTAGCGTAATGCTACAGGTCACAATTTTGAACTTGGAGCAAAAAATCAAACGGTGTTTCGAAGAAAAATAGAAAACTCAGTGAACGTCGTACGATTTTTTTGAAATCCGAATTTGGGGCTAAATGGCGTCCATTTGATTCTTTTTTTCCGCGAAAAAATCGATCGAAAATCGGCCATAAAATCGGTAAAGATCAAAATATCAAAAAAATCGTAAGACGTTCACTTAAAAATCATGTTTCCAAGCTACAGTTGAAATTTGAAGTGAATCGGTTGGAAATTGTCGGCGCTATGATTACGCTAACGTCAAAAAAAGACGGTTTCAAGATAAACGCGTTCAAAGTTTTGAGTACTATACTAGTACTATGCGACTTTGTTCAGACAATCGATTTTTTGAGACACTTAGAACTTCTTCCCCCACTTGATCGACTTCTTATATCATTCTTAGATAGTTCGTGTAGTGTTTAAGCCAATAAAAAAAAGTGGAAAAAAGTCACAAAGGTATATTATCCTTTAATAGAGAGGTGTTCTGGTTATTGATGCATTAAATCAATTAAAATCCAAAATTGACGTAGCAGAAAAAAAAGTTAGTATGAAATCAATGTATGAAAATATGATAGAAAATGTATCTCTAACTAGAATAAATAAAACACTTGAACACCAAAGGATGATTAATGCAATAATAACACAGCCTCACAAAAAAAAAATTCCGACGCAGGGGGTTTGACTATGTTTACTATATGTTTTCGGGTCGCTGAATTCGAATCCGAGGTCGGTTTGAACCCTGGAGGTCGAGGTTTGGCCATAATCTCGAAAAACCTAGTAAATTAGAATTTCCAGGACATTTTAATTTCTATAACTGTATAACTTGTACAGTAAACGTCTAAAACCTCTAAACCCATAACCGAATAACACCATAAGCCCATAACACCATAAACTCTGGACGTTGTTTGGCCATAACCTCAAAAAACCTAGTAAATTAGAATTCCCAGGACATTTTAATTTCTATAACTGTATAACTTGTACAGTAAACGTCTAAAACCTCTTTTTGTGACTGCGTAGTTTGAGTTATATTGTTATAGGATAATACGGCTCGAAAATCTGGGGTTACAGGGTTATATGGGCATGTTGTTGTTGGGTTATAAGGTAATATATTGATAAGTTTGGAGGTTAACTTTGTCGAACCCCATAAACCCAAACGATTTTATATAGGTGAATTATTTGATTATAAGCCTAGGTGATTAAATAATATAGTGTAACGGGATTGTGAGGTTATGCGGTTATGATGTTATGGGGTTGTGGAGTTATGTGCTTATAGAGTTAGAGGTTTTAGCCGTTAACTATTCAAGTTATATAGTTATATACAATGCATAGTTCTGAAAATTCAAATTCACTAGGTTTTTGAGGTTATGGCCAAACAACGTCCAGGGTTTATGGTGTCATGGGGTTATGAAGTTATGCGGTTATGAGTTTAGAGGTTCGAGATGTTTACTTTACAAGTTATACAGTTATAGAAATCAAAATGTCCTGGAAATTGTAAATTATTAGGTTTTTTGAGGTTATGGCTAAACAACGTCCAGAGTTTATGGTGTTATGGGGTTATGGCATTATGCGGTTATGAGTTTAGGGGTTTTAGTCGTATACTGTTCAAGTTATACGGTTATAGAAATTAAAATGTCCTGTAAATTCTAATTTACAAGGTTTTTTAAAATTATGGCCAAACCTCGACCTCCAGGGTTCAAACCGACCCCGGATTCGGATCCAGCGACCCCAAAAACATATAGTTAACATAGTCAAACCCCCTGCGTCGGATTTTTTTTTTCGTGTGGCTGTGTAATGAATCAATTTCTTTATGATGACGAAGATAGAGACTTTGAGAAATTTGAATCGACAGGTAGAATATCTAATGGAAGAAATAATAGAAATAATGAGTTGTCAAATAACGAAATCAATGAAGATGTAAATAACCTAACATGCTTAAATAATAACCAGAAAAATAGACTGAAACACGTATTTATGAGGCATAGACAACTTTCTCGCGAGGATTAGGGGAACACAAGAATTGATAAACACGAGTCAGATATTACAGTTGGAAAGCTATTTCTCTTCAAACCATATTCACGATTGTGCAATTTTGCAAATTCCCGAAAAAGAAATAGTTATAGCAGTTCGCAAACTAAACATACGCATATCTTGGCGATATAAGTGTTAAGGTGTCCATTTAAAACAAATCCACTGATTAAAAATTCAAAGAGGAAAATTATCGTGCCGAGTTGGTGTAGAATGACCCGTATGGGACGTTTTATGTCAACTCTTCAGAGACGGCGCATGAACGCTGAGACCTCGCTTTTTCGAGGCTTGTTTTTGACTCTCTAAGACTAATATCTAAATATTGTGGGGTATGCTATCGATGTAATTTTTTCTCAGCTTTCAGAAAGTGAATTTGGTTCTGAAAAATCTAACGTTTTTATAGAAAAAAAAACAAGGAACAAATCTAACTACTCCGACGTAATATACGTGATTTTAAAGAATCTTTGGAGAGCAAAGAGTATTTGTCGTCTGCTTGTCGAGTCATACTTTCTGTTCTCGGATAGCTGAAAGGAGTTTAAACAAAACCTGAGATGATTAATAGCAACTAATTGCAGTATCTTTCAATAACCGTTGTAAAATTGCGTAACAGTGTTAGAATAAAAATAATTCTAGAGTGCGAGGTTTAACCAGTAATGAGCCTTACATAGTAATATAATAGTAATATTACCCCTTAAGGGGTGATATACCTTTGTGACTTTTTTCATTCTTTTTATTGGCCTAAACACTCCATAAACTATCTAAGAATGATATAAAAAGTCGATCAAGTGGAGGAAGAAGCTCTAAGTGCCTCAAAAATCTCGATTTTCTGGACAAAGTCGTAGAGTGAAGTATGTTGTATTTGGCGTGTGCGAACAGTACTGCAGTTAGGGCTTTGATTCTTCTCTTATGGAATATCTGAACCTTTATCGACCAAAGCACAGCAATTGTTGAGAATAATCCTCGAGTGAAAAAAGAAGAATGCATAGACCGTGTGCAGAAAAGAATGGGTAGTCGTTGGAGGAATTTAGTAAAAAAAACTAATGGTGTGAGCGGGGAAGGCAAATTGACTGGGAAGTTATTCGACAAACTATCAATATATTACGGCCTTGCAATAAGGGGGAACTGTACTTCAACAGCAGACATAAATAAAGCAATCTGAGCAATCTTCATTTTACACCACGCATCATCGACCAACGAGCAGACTCAACATTACTTATGCACGGATTGTCCGAAATCATGGTGCTCTTGGCAAGCTGAAAAGGCGAGTGGAGACATGGCGAATTTCCAGCATGATCCTCCTGTGTCGAAGAAAGTATTCGAAGCTGTCAAGCCAATGTACCAAGAACTGAGCAGAGAAGAACCTCATACGTTGTTTAGGTGGATTCACACAAAACTCCAATGGAAGTTTGAATTCAGTTGTGTGGTGAATGGCAACTATCAGTGGCAGAACTGTAGTTGATGTGGTGGTTTTTCTTGCTGTCCTATATTTCAAAGATGGTTTCAATGGAATTCTACGAGTTAAAAAAAAAATTAGGCATCACTATTGGAGTAAAATGCTACAATTTCTGCACCGAAGCCGACGGAATCCGTATCGCGCTTTTCGAGCGCTCCCTCACCGAAGAGGCTAAACATCTCGCAAAGACGCAATTTCGTCAAGAAAACATGAGAAGCAAGAGAATCTTGTAGTGGAAGATCAATTATATGGAGCAAGCATCGCAGATTAAATGTTAAGCGAAAATTTCATCGATTTTATAGTACTTGAAACTTTGAACGCCTTTATCTCGAAACTGTCATTTTTGACCTGACCGTACTGATAGTGCCGTCAATATGCAACCGATTCACTTGAAATTCTAACTGTAGCTTGGAAACATAATTTTCTAGGAAGCGTCGTAGAATTTTTTCGTTATTCTGATTTTTACTGATTTCATGGCCAATTTTCGAACGAATTTTTCGCGAAAAAAAATTCAAATTAACGCCATTTGACCCTAAATTCGAATTTCGAAAAAATCCTACGATGTTCCTTGAATTTTTCATTTTACTTCAAAACCCCGTTTGATTTTCTGTTCTAGGTTCATAATTGTGACCTGTAGCAGTGCGGCCGAGGGGACAAAGTGGGAAAAAAATTTTTTTACCGAGCTTGTACGCCGCCATTTTGTATTTCTTGGAATAAATTAAGTGTATTTTTTGTAGTTGCAGATTGGTACTTTCATATGCAACAAACTCCATATTTTTAATCGACGAATAATAAAATTAAATATAATAATTTAAACGGTAAATAATTGAAAAATAATTATATGCCTACATTTTCAAGTTTGTCTGCTCTTGCGGTAAGTCTTTAAAAATGACCTCGAATTCGGAGGTCACAAAACAGGGTGTCTACTACATCAGATGAAGGGACTTCCCTGAGTTTTCCATGACTATTCCAGGATCAAGGAATGGAATTCCAGGTTGGAAATAAAGATGAACTCAGATTTTTCAATGCACAAAATATAATTTTTATATTTCTTATTTATTTTGACATGGATCTTAACCCGTTTCGGTTCAAAATGCCACTCGAAGCGTGTCGCTCTACGGTACCTCAGAACTTTTCCTATTCACAACAAAAAATTTTTCAAGGACATATTTCGAAAGGTAATGACTTGCCCTTTCCGATGATGTCAATTAAATTTCTCTAAAACATTATTAAATAGGTAAAAATACAGTACTTTTACAAAAAAAAGCAATTTTCTCGAAAGAGCATCTTTTTGAAAACAAATTTTCAAGGGCTTTTGGGTCTGCCATGGACCTGGAACCTCAGCAATTTTTTGAATTTTACAAAAATTGACAAGTACAAAATTAAAAAAAAAACTCCAAAGATTCTGAAAAAATTCCAGCGTACTTTTTAAGTGATTTTAAGAAATTTTTATTCTTGGCAATTTTTCGAAAAGTTCGTCATCTTTGCATAAACAGGCCTTGCGCGTTTTTTTTTTTGTAAAAATACTGTATTTTTGTCAACTTAATAATGATTTAAAAAAATTTAATTGACACCATCGGAAAGGGCAAGTCTTTACCATTCGAAATATGTCCTTGAAGAATTTTTCTGTCGCGAATAGGAAAAGTTCTGCGGTACCGAAGAGCGACATGCTTCGAGTGGCCGAAACGAGTTAAACCAATGACAAGTAAACAAAATTATAATATATTTTTGATCTCATAAAAGAACCGACTTTCAGTAACACTCAACAACTCTGTCAATTAATAGTCAACATAAAATAGTATATTATTTTATCTCAATAAGTATTCAAACCGAAGTGATACATTATTTTTTTTAATAACGCCAATTGACTATCTAGAATAGCTGACTCCAACAAATACTGTTCAGTAGCTTGCTTTGTCGCGGTGTTTATGTTGTCGTACTTCTTATATCGTGTCCACGCGTCCGACTCTTCGAAATATAAACACCCGTACATTTCCGAGTGAGTATAATCTTTAGAAGAAAAAAATGCAACCACGCATCGTGTTTAATTTTGGGAATGTGGCGACTCTAGTTAATTTCAAATGCAAATAAAGAACGGAGAAAAAAATGTGTAACGATAAAAAAATTTCCAGATTTTCTAGGAAATTCCCTGAGATTTCCATGTTATTCCAGGGTCTTACGCATTCCCTGAGTTTTCCATGATTCCATGATTTTCCAGATGCGGTAGACACCCTGCAAAAGTATATTACCCCCTAAATGACGCTTTCGTGTTCTCGCACTTGTTGTGCATACCGGCTGATGCGCCCCCTGATATTCATAGTTTGCCAACTTCTCTACACTGATAACCTATCCTTTTCTCCATCATATGAATGAGGGACCAAGATAAATAATCTTTTCCGGACTCATCCAGAAAATTCTTTCAAAATTCTATTTCTTTGAAAAAGTATAATGCGAATTCAAGTGCAGCGGTTTTTCTGCAGGATTCAACTTTAGCTTGTCATCTGAAGACCAATTTAATTGTTTCATAATCTTTCTTTATCACAATTGTTTTAAACCAAGAGATGATTATGATGATTTTCAGAACAGCTCACCAATAGGTCTTGTCATATACTTCTGATTCCATCCACCACGTTTCTCTCTTACAATATAGCTACTTATAGACATGCATATTCCCAACAAAGCCAGTCCGCTTGTAGCCATAATTTCAGGTATTTCTATCCAACCTCGTTTCCAAAGGGATTTGATTCTGCTACCTATAAATATTCGAATACATTCTTAAATCAGAATACCTACAATATGAATGATCAAATTGAATGTGAATTGATAGTTCATTGATTGATTCATTGTTTGATCAAATGATTGAATGATTGAACAATTGATATCAACCCTTGAAGGCATAGGATACATTTTTTATTATGATGTTTGGCTCGGATGCAAATCATGAGATTTCATACACAAAATATCAGTGGCATAAATTATCAAAGACACAGAATTTTTATCTCTACTTAACAACTGTTCTTCATTTCCCTATCAACCATTACTACGGGAATGGAAATTGAGTTGAAATTAATTTTCAGTACTCTTGAGGAGAGAAGACAATCAATTTTTGTATTTCTCATAGCAACAGACGTTGATATCCCTAGGAATCATTGTTCATATCCCGAGGAATCATTATTTATATCCCAATCAACTATCCATACGAAGCAATGGACAACTAGTTTTAGGTGTATCTGCCGAAGCATACTGCCAATGGTGTTAGCGGCGGTTTCTTCTGATCGTCTAGTAGCTGCATTTGTAACGCGGTAAATTCTCGAACTCGAAATAATATGTTAAAATCAAATTCAAGATCCCGAACCGGCTACGCTAAAATTTTACAACACTACGCGCTCAAGATACTAATCAACAAAAGGGAGTTCCGCTAACTAATTATTACCCGGGAAAGCAATAATGGATCAGTTCAATAAATGACACAAGAAAACAACAGGTTATATTTTCAACAACTTCGTTTATTCACACAACCCCCATTTTCAATACAACAGTTCATTTCCCCTCTACACTCACCCACCGCAGCTTCTCTCTCTCATACACTCACGCACCGCAGCTTCTCTCTCTCATACACTCGTGCACACACACATCTGTAACACTCGTACCTCCTACCCCGTATACCGCCACTACCAACTGCGCATAGTTGCCGCGCGCCCGTCGTTGTCGGTAAACCCCCGCTCGGCCGCCTCGATCGTGCAGCACCGATCGGCCGGGCTGCGCTCGGCTCGCAGCGCCGCGCGTATACCGCCGTGAACAGAGCCTCGTTCGGCCGCCGCGATCGTGCAGCGCCGCTCGGCTTCGGCTGCGCTCGGGTCGTAGCGCCGCGGCGAGACAATGCGCGCGCCCCACCGGCAATCACCACCAAATTCGAAGAATTGCGCGCAACTTCCCAGCGCGCCAACCGTCGCCGCGTTCGTGGAACACCGGGCCAAATTCCGAATTCTCGCGCGACAACAAACTCGGCTACTGGAAATCCCGCCTTTCCTCACCCCACGACACCGCAATACCCGCGATTTCACAACTGCCGCCGCTGCGCGTCGATGCCGAGCTCCACCAATTTACCCGCCGACTTTTACGCCCATCGACTTATCAACTTGATCCGCGAGGCAACCGGGATAATCGGTATTTCACGCGACGATCGGAAAACACACCGCGATGCTCTGCTCGGATCAACGATCAGCTCACTCGGATTTTCCCCGCACGCGCGCCGCAACCCCGCTTTTCAAGTTCCCTCTGACCGCCACTAGAAGATTTGCTCTATCTCCATCATAACATTACTTTGCTATCTTGGGCCTCTGCATCACTGTGGCGGATCACGCCAGCCATAGATGCCCTTGAGGACCAGTTCGCGAGTCTCGTTCGAGAGACCGCGTAACTCCTCCAATAGTCGCATGGCGGTGGCAACTCTCTCCGCCTCAATGCGTGGAACGGCCGGATTAGCAGCCCGCTCTGGAACAGGGGCCGGCGCCCGATTTGCCGCCGGGGCTGGCTCATGGGCAGGGCCCAGATCCTCGGCTGCAGCCTGAGCGCGAGCTGGTGCAGGAGCTCGGGCGGTGCTCCGGGTTGGCGACGGAGTGCGGCTGCACCGACGGAGCGGGCTCCACCGGCCGACGCCAACACGCTGTGATGGGCGAAACCTGTCCGCCCTTCCGGGCGACACTCTCGGTCCTACTGCTCCCAGTCCTCTACAGGCCTCGTCTCCTGGACCACTGTTCGTTCGCTGCGGTGGCTCCCAACCCATCGGCTCTGCTGGCCGTGAATAAGGAGGTGCGCGCCGGCCTTCGGCTCCGAATTTCTCCCTGAGCCACTTCTCATGCGGCCTACTGCAGCGCGGGCATACGGCAAGGTCAACCCCTTGCCGGCCACAGTTGTGGCAAAAGGTTCGCACCTGCGGCCGGGGGCATGCTCGGCGAGCATGTCCGACCTGCCAACAATTGAAACATGCGCCGCGAGGTGGGTCGACGGTGGGGTTTGTCGGAATCTCCGTCAGCCCACCGAACATAATGCCGGAGCGGACCACACGCTGATCTGCGCCTCTCCCACTCTTCTCTCGCACACCTTCCCTCTCATCCGCAACGGCCGATATCGCGCCAGATTTCCTACCATCACCTTCTCCTCTAGTTCTCCATTCGGCGCACAGCGGAGTACCATCTGCTCGGGTTTTCGGCCGGGCGCCCAGCGCCGACCAGTCGCGTGGCCCTGGTGGCGGGCTTGGCGACCGCGAATGGGTGGGCGATGGTCTGCCGAAATAATCCTCTCTCGTCCACTGTCGGTTGGGATTGTAGGGCTTCTCCTTCTTCTTTTTCTTTTCCGCCGGCTTTGGGCAATTGAGTGCCGCTTCGGGAGGTTGAGCCGCTACAGCGCCCTCATCATCCCAATTTTCCTCATTCACGTCCAACAACCGCCGGCTGGGCTGCGGGCCCACCCTCAAAATACCCGGGTGCAACCTTTCCGACGGGTCCGGGAGTCGTACCTCCGAGCGAACCCTAGCCGGCGTAGCGCGCGTCGCGGCGTCGGGGGTACGCTTCGTTGCTCCCTCACCGAGATTTGTCGCCGGTCTCAGCAAACACGGGGAGGCCGCAGCCTTGGCTGGCGCGTCGACTCTTCTCCGGCTGGCTTCACACTCCGACGTGCATGAGTCTTCTCCCGCAATCTCCATCGGCACGGCCCTCTCCTCAATCTCCTTTGGAGTAGACGTCGCAGCTCGCGGAGTTTTTGCCGCAGTTACCCGACACACTTCCACAATATCCGCCAACTTCTTGTCCGCTGCCAGCCACTCATCAATCTGCTGGATCTCTTCGTCCGATTCCATCAAATTTATGATCTCGGTCGCCTCGCTGCCCACCGTATCCATCGAGCAATCCTGCTCTCCACCACTCGTCCGCTTCTCGTCGGCCAACGTGATGCACACTGGGGCGACAGTCGCCGACCCGCGACTTGCGAGAGCCTCAGCCCTGAGCTGGGCCTCCTCGCTTAACTCGTTACTGCTATTGCGTGCTCGGGCCTCCGCTTCGGCACGGAGTCGCTGCTCAGCGGCATCGGCCCGCAGTTTCCGCTCCCGATGAAGCCGCTCTCGTTGAGCCATCTCTTCGCGTCGAATCTCCTCCATCTCGGGATCCGCCAACCACTCGTCATACCAGCTCGAAGGCTCGGAGCGCGCAACCGTCTCGGTCGACTCGACGGCAAGGACGGCGAGCCCCACTGGCTTGGCGCTGGACTCTAGTTCCAGCGGCGGCTCGACGCAGGCGACTTCTTTGGTTGTTACGGCGCCGACGACAGGCTCCGTTGGCTCCGTAAGAGCTGCTTGCCCTGCTGGTACGACGTCGGCGGCTTGCTCTGTCGGCTCTGCGCTGGCGGCAGGCTCTGCCGGTCCGGCGCACGTAGCCGGTTCCGCCGTCTTGGCGCAGACAGCCTCTTCAGCGGTCTCCCCAGCACGACCATCTCCTCCGACCTCACTTGTTTCCGCTACTAACAATAACTCCACTTCCTCCTCAGGTATCTCTCCCTTCTGCACCTCGACCGCTTCACGGTCCTCCGCCATTGGCCGCACCTCGAGGATGCGTGGGTTCGCATTAAAACGAAGCGCACCCAACTCAGCGATCCTCTCCGCCAATCGTCGACGATCCACGACGACCTTCTTGATGACTCTGCCCATAGTCCTGCAACAGAAACTGCGGCCACGCGGCTCCCATTAGTGATTCTCAACAGGTTTCCGCGGGGGAATATACCGCTTGATCAGGGAAACGTGCACTTTCGCTATTTTTCGACTCGGCCCATCCCCCTGTTCTAGCACGTAAACGACCGGTGACAGAACAGCCCCAATTCGATACGGACCCTCGTACTTAGGAGCTAACTTCGCCGAAAACTTTTTCGCCGCATCCGACTGACAATGTGTTCTCCGCACCACAATATCTCCGACATAGAATAACGTATCCAGTCGACCTTTATCATACCCTCTCTTTTGTTTCTCCCACGCTTTATCGATGTGTTTCGCCACTAAATCACGCAATGCATCGAGTCGCTTCAATCTGTTTACCCACACTTCCGGATCCAAACGCACAATTTCTCGCTCTCCCTCTATTTCACGCCGCAAACTTACAACAGGCCTCGGGTGCCGACCATAATTTAAAAACGCCGGCGAAACTTTCGTGGTAGCTTGCGCTGCCGTATTCACCGCATGCCGAAATTCATGCAAGTGCTTATCCCAGTTGCGGTGATCCTCCTTGACAAACATCGCAATCATCGTTTTTAGCGTGCGATTTGACCGCTCCACGGGGTTAGCTTGTGGGTGATATGGTGGCGTCGTCACTTGCTTTACTCCATACTCCCGCAAAATATCCTTCAAATATTTATTGTCAAACTCACGACCATTATCACAAACAAAATACTCCGGAGTTTCCCATCTAAATAACACCAACTCCTCAAACGCCTGCGCCACTGATTTACCATCCGCTTTCCGCAATGGTTTTACCTCAATCCAGCGGGTAAATAAATCTTGGAAAACAACCAGATACTTATGCTGCGACTTGCTCGGTGGAAATTCCATTAAGTCGGCCGCAACAACTGTCCACGGTTTTTCAACGACGCGCCGTCCCATCAACCCTTGAGGCGCTAGTTGTACAGTTTTGTACACTTGACACCCGTGACATTGGCGCACAAACGAACGAACGTCGTAATACATCCCTTTCCAGTAGTAATCACGCGCAATCCGCTCGTACGTCTTTTCTGCACCCAAGTGGCTTCTCTTCACAGTTCACAATCGGATCCAGTAACGGATCTTCGCGATGTCGGTACAACAACCCATTTTCCAACTTATACCCGGGATTTCTCTCCGGAAACTCTTTCACCCGCTCAACTTGTCGCAAATACCACTCATCTCGAATCTCCTCGAACGACGCCACTACCGCCTCCTCTTCTTCATACATTCGACTCAGCGCATCGGGCACGTGGTTTAGCGCGCCTTTCCGATGGATGATATCGAACTGCCATTGCTGCATCTCAAGCGCCCAACGCGCTAAACGTCCGGTTGGATCTCGTAAGTTGCGCAACCACCGCAACGAACTGTGATCTGTGATAACCGTAAAAGTGTATCCCTCGATGTACGGCCACAGCTTTTTCACGGTCCACAATACCGCCAAACACTCCTTCTCCGTCGTCGAATAATTCTTTTCTGCAGGCGTCAACACACGGCTAATGTAGACCAACGGATGTTCACCGTCGTCGCTTTCCTGTGAAAATACCGCGCTAATCGCGAAATTGCTCGCATCGCATTGGATTGAGAAAGGTTTTGTGAAATCGGGCCGTACCAACACGGGCGCCTCGGTGAGAGTCTTTTTCAACGCATCAAATGCTTCTTGCTGCTCCTCTCCCCATTCCCATTGCTGCCTTTTCCGCAATAATCGCACGAGAGGCACCTTCATCGCCGCGTCATTTTCAATAAACCGCGAATACCATCCGACCATCCCTAAGAAGCGTCGAAGTTGTTTGACGGTTCTCGGTGCGGGATAATTTAGTACCGGCGCGATTCTCTCCGGGTCCGTTTTTAATCCTTCATTATCCAACTTAAACCCCAAATACGACACTTG
Source organism: Aphelinus atriplicis (assembly GCA_020882685.1). NCBI lineage: Eukaryota > Metazoa > Arthropoda > Insecta > Hymenoptera > Aphelinidae > Aphelinus > Aphelinus atriplicis. The sequence goes on along the minus strand of CM037073.1, from coordinate 24,244,038 downwards.
ATTACAACAAAATTCACATTTCTTCCTATTAACTACCAACCCCGCTTCAACCAACTTCTTCAGCACCAACTCCAACCAGAATAAATGTTCTTTGAACGTTTCGGTGACAATTATTATGTCGTCCAAATAAACAAATATGAAGGGCTCAAACTCAGGTCCGAAAAGCGCGTCCACCAATCTTTGTAAAGTTTTAGGCGCGTTCGTCAAACCGAAGGGCATGTGTTTAAACTGCCAAAGGCCTGAGCCTGGCACCGCAAATGCCGTGTATTTTCGACTCTGCTTCGCAACGGGAATCTGGAAATACGCTTGCCGCAAATCTATCTTAGAGATATACCGCGCCTTCCGCAATTTATCCAGGATCGAATCCAGCGAAGGCATCGGATACGCATCCTTTCGAGTGACTTTGTTTAAGTCTCGGTAATCGATGCAGAATCTGTACGTTCCGTCGGGCTTCCTCACCATCACTGGGGCGCTGCTATAGTCGCTCGCCGAACGCTCAATCACTCCCTCGTTAAACAGCATTCTTCCGTCGCTTCGTGCAATAAACGAGGCGACATCCGACGCAACGGATGTTTGATTGGCTTGTGATCCAGCAGCTCAATGTGGTGCTCCGACATATGCGTTCCGCCCGTTTGTCCGTCCTGTGCCGACAAAATCTTCTCTACCAACATTTTAACCTGCGCCGTCTGACTTTCCATCACTTCGGTTATCCCCGCACACTCAGCATACACCACAGCCTCACGATTCAACTTTCCGCTCCTCTCAAACGAATGCCACCGATTTTCCGCCACTCTCCACTGCCCTCGGCCCAGACGCAAATCAAGGTCGAAAGCTTGAGCGAAATCCATCCCGAAAATAATATCCTGATCCAGGTGCGGCGCGGCCCTGAAAGCAATTTTCCTCACGACGCCGTCAATTTCGATCGTAACATTTAAAATGCCCAGAACTTTACTCAATCCATTGGTCGCAGTTCTGATCAACGAATGGCACTCTTGCAACCGATCGCGAAACCGCTCGGCTATTCTGGGACCGATCAGTGACAGTGTCGCGCCCGGATCAACGAGTCCGCGGTATGTCCGATCGACCAGCGATACACTCAAGTAATTCCGATTGTCCGAATCGACCGCCGCAACAATTACCTCGATATTCTCAGCCACTCCTTCACACACACAATTCGCCTCATTCGTCATCTCTAACTCCTTTCCCTTCATGCCGCCACTAGTACACTTTATCACCGACACGGTCTTCTTCGCCAACAAGGTATTTACTTGGGCTTCAATCGCAGGTAATAACGCGTATGCGCAGGCCTCTTCGGGATCCTCTCCAAATTTCACACTCGCTCCTTCAACATCTGTATTCGACGCTCCACTATCTTTGCTACGCGTCTTAACAACACACGACTCATCAGTATTCAACTCGACTACATCTTCATTTTCCGCCTCTTTTTCAACACAACTCAGTACGACACAACTCGTCTCCACACGACACACATTTTCCAACTGCGCACTTGACAACATCATTTCTATCTCGACTTTCAACGCTCACATCTAACAACTGTACATCACGATTATTCAACTCTGCTTCTTTATCTAACACCGTATTTTTCACCCCACTGATCACTGGCTCAACCACACGACCGCTCAACTTTTCCTCTTTCTTCTCAACAACCTTCTCTACACTCCTCACGACTGGTTCATTACGACTTATCACTCCTCCACAACCACCTTTCGCAACTACTCTCCTCGATTCGCTCTCTGCTCGGGTGGACTCCCGGGGAACAGTCGAGCTTACTAGGCCTGTCCCCCGGTTGCTCCGTTTCCCAGACTCGCTCGCCACGGCGCACAGGTAGCGCACTTTTCAAACGACATGCCTCGCGAGCCACAGCCTTCGCATCTCAGTTCGGCGGATTTATTCGGGCACTCGCGTGACCGGTGGCCCTTTCCCCGACAGGTGAAACAGACAACTTCTGGACACTCGGCCGAGCGGTGACCCACCGCCTGGCAGATGTAGCAGGCACCCCAAACTTGTGCATCAGGCTGCGCGGCTGGTTTCATCGGACCGCGAGCCGCTGCGGCATAATCCGGCCGCGCAGGTAAGCCAACATTGGTATTACCGGCCGCCGGAGCGGGCGCCGCAAACGCCTGATTTCCTCGCCAATTCTGCCCTTCTCTCACGTTTGGGGGCGGCCTTGTTGGCTGCGCCTGGAGCTGCCCGCGATTCTGCACTGGCTGCTGAGGAACTCGTGCCTGATTCGGACCACGATTCCAATTCGTTTGCGCGTTTTGCGGTGCGCCAACTGTCTTCTGCACCGGCGCTCCTGGTGCCGAGTTCGGCAGCTGTTGCACCGCGAGGTGACTCAGCTGACGTATCAGCTCCAACAACGGAGAGCCCTGCATCGCCGCGACCGAATCTATCTCCACGTGCTGCTTGGGCGAATTTTCCACGTTCTTCGCACTCTCCTCTTTGCGACTAGTCTGTTTACTCTTGCTCTTCGACTTCGATTTGCAGTTTGCTCCGACACCGCGTGAACAGCCTCCACATTATCCTCTGACACCGCCGCCACTTTCCCCTTTAAAATAGTTCCGCGATAAGCAGCGCCAGGCACTGCCATCTTTTCGGCTGGGGGAGGCGCTGAATACCGGCTATCCAATTCTTTTTCTCGTTCCCACGCACGGCCGTAGTGTTCCAAATCCGCCAAAGAGTCGACGCGACGATGCTTCATGTACGCGCGATACTCGGGCAAAATGTTTCGCCACGCCAAATCTACGAGGTCACAATCCGCCGGCGGGTCTGCGAACCGCGACACAATATATTCGAAACAGCTTATGTAATTACTTATTAATTCGCCTTTCGCCTGTGTGCGGCGCCGCAAATCTTCCCAAAGATCGGCGCGATCATATTCACGAATGAATTGATGCCGGAATTCGCGCACGAAATCCTCCCAGTCGCGTATATTGGCACGCCGCGTGCGATACCATCGGCTCGCACGTTTTGTGAATACGCATGGTAGCGCTCGCAAAAATTTGTCGTCCGACACGTTCGCACCATCCTTGCAATCCATTAGCCGCTCCAGCAGCTCCTCCGGGTCTTCGCGTGGCTCCTCGCCTGTAAATCGCAGCCTCCAATCCTTCAATGCCTTCACTGCATGCGCCTTTCTTACTTCGCCACTACCCCGCGATCCATTCACGCTCGGCTCTCGTCTCTCATCATCATAATATCGGTCCGACTCTCTTGGAGAAATTTTATAACCTCGTCGCGGATCAACCTCGTAATCATCATCACACTTCGCCGTCGGTCGCACACAATCCTCACTCCGGTCCCGTCTCGATAGGCCACTGCGCAATACATTCCCGATCACGCCGGATCTCTCGGCGCGAGCATACTCGTACCGCATCGGTGAGTGACTTGCGTCACGCTCCTGCGCCGGAGGTCTCCGTCGCGGCGCACGATCCGCATTCACTTCGCGATCGGGCCCGCCCCGCGTCCGCAACACAATCCGTTCGGTTGGTCTCGTGCTCCGTGGCGTTTCTTGCCGCAAAGTATCCGGAAGCGCCGATTTCCTCGGTTATATCCTCTCGGTATGCGCGGGCCGTCCCCGATCGACAGACGACCGTTCAGGCATCTCACTCTCGTTATCTATCCGCTCGCACTCATCTCCCCGATACGTCGCTCCATCCCATTGAGGTTTTTCTCGCATCGCTGAAACGCGCGCACGCCGTTGCCGCGACCCATCCACCGACGAGCCGCTACTGTCCGAGCACCTTGAAGAGCCATTATTTGCCGATTGCCTGGGTATACGGTCGCTTTCCCAGGTCTCTTGCGGAGTGTACCACTCTTCCTTTTTACGGCGCGCTGCCACATTCGGCGTGGCCAAGCGAGTTGCAGCTGTCGTCGGCCGGCCCGAAGGTGCCTCGTTTCGCGTCGGCAACCGCGCAGCCCCTACTGATCGTTCGAATCGAGGCGGGTCCGCAAATGTAACTGCAGGCGGCAGGCTGCGCAACTCTTCCACGCGCCGCGCGGAGTAGTATTCGAACGCCGCCGGCTGCTTCTGCACAACGCGCAGCACCTCTTGGTTAAGCATCAATCGCTGCCCCGCCGCCAACGTGTGGCACGAACCGCCCATCACGCTCGATATAGGCCGCCCGTTGCCCGACATCACGAGAATTGAGGCCTGCGACGTTGTCCCCGACGTCGTCGTTGTGACGACGGCCCGCGTAACTGTCGGGCCCGTAAGCGGCAGAGTCGCGTAGACTTCAACGCGCTCTTGTCTCGGTGCGGGTACCTCTTCATCCACGCTTGTACTCCCCTCATACTCAAATTCCTCTGGCTGTTCATAGTCCGTGGGCGCCGCATCCTCGCAATTTTCATCTTCTTCGGCGTTCGCAACCAATTCATCGACAGGGAGCCGCGGTTCTCCATCCTGATCATCGTCATACTACGGAATAAACTGATTTTCCGGCTCCTGCTCGAGTAATAAAGCGCGCAACAATCGATCGCGAAGAATTCCGTCATTACCGACTCGACTCAATCTTCTCTCCTGCAATTCAGCATCTAACACACCCCTCTCTAATCGCGATACCGTACGTTTGGTGGCTCTTCGCTCCCGCGACTGCATCAGCAGGCCCATAACTTGGTCGTGCGCGTCCATCGCGATTTCCCGTTTACCCTTTCCGGTGCACGCTCCCGATCAATCACAAAAATCAACGTGTTCGAGACCTCGTGCGCCTCCGTTGTCTCACGGGCTTATACGTCTCTGGGGAGATACAAGCTCTCATTTACTATACATCAACACAACAACCACGCGCAATATTCATCGACACAACACGCAACAACACGCTTCACTCCTCATTCCACTCTTCGCCTCGATTTACAATTCAACGCACTTTAACATGACTCCACCAACTCGACACAAACTTTATTACACGCGCGGCCACCCCCACATTATCAACAAATTTACTATACACGCCTCGATGCTACTCAACTCAATTTTCAATCAACAAATTAACAATATTATAAATTTTCAACTCCCTCGATACAATTTCAACTCCTCTCAATTCGTTGGCAATATCCAAATTTACAATCTCCATCCAATTCAAATACCATTCAAATCAACAAATTGTAACGCCTCGTCGCTTCTCTCGCTCGACAATCGCCCATACGGAAGTACCGTTTGCTTTAGTTGCTCGTGGCTCGATTCGCCAACACTCGCTTCAGTACTCCCTGAATACGGTGTGTCCCGCGATGAAGGTGCGGGGTGCTGCCGCACTCGCCGCGACGACTCAGGTCCCGCGTTGTGAAAGGCACCGGAGACGATGGCTTCACGCAATTCCGCCGTCAATTCTCCCTCGTCGTGGGAAGGCGCCGGTGACGATGGCTTCACGCAATTCCGTCGTCAATTATCCCTTGTCGCGGGAAGGCGCCGGTGACAATGGCTTCACGCAACTCCGCAGTGAATTTTCCCTCGTCGAGGAAGGCGCCGGTGACGGTGGCTTCACGCACTTCTCCAGTCAATACTCCTCCGTCGATTGCAATTTGTTCGTCGTTGCCAGATTCATCGAGGTCATCGAAGTTGCAAAATATTCAAAATATTAATATCATTTCTTTCATATGTCCCCCCTCCCGCACCGCCGATAAAAGTTCCGCTATTACCCCACGCCGCTACTCGACTACTAATCCACACGCATATTCACTCGCTACTTGTGCTTTATTGATTGATCCTTAATCAGCAAAAATCCCCACAAGGGATGCCATTTGTAACGCGGTAAATTCTCGAACTCGAAATAATATGTTAAAATCAAATTCAAGATCCCGAACCGGCTACGCTAAAATTTTACAACACTACGCGCTCAAGATACTAATCAACAAAAGGGAGTTCCGCTAACTAATTATTACCCGGGAAAGCAATAATGGATCAGTTCAATAAATGACACAAGAAAACAACAGGTTATATTTTCAACAACTTCGTTTATTCACACAACCCCCATTTTCAATACAACAGTTCATTTCCCCTCTACACTCACCCACCGCAGCTTCTCTCTCTCATACACTCACGCACCGCAGCTTCTCTCTCTCATACACTCGCGCACACACACATCTGTAACACTCGTACCTCCTACCCCGTATACCGCCACTACCAACTGCGCATAGTTGCCGCGCGCCCGTCGTTGTCGGTAAACCCCCGCTCGGCCGCCTCGATCGTGCAGCACCGATCGGCCGGGCTGCGCTCGGCTCGCAGCGCCGCGCGTATACCGCCGTGAACAGAGCCTCGTTCGGCCGCCGCGATCGTGCAGCGCCGCTCGGCCTCGGCTGCGCTCGGCTTCGGCTGCGCTCGGCTCGTAGCGCCGCGGCGAGACAATGCGCGCGCCCCACCGGCAATCACCACCAAATTCGAAGAATTGCGCGCAACTTTCCGGCGCGCCAACCGTCGCCGCGTTCGTGGAACACCGGGCCAAATTCCGAATTCTCGCGCGACAACAAACTAGGCTACTGGAAATCCCGCCTTTCCTTACCCCACGACACCGCAATACCCGCGATTTCACAACTGCCGCCGCTGCGCGTCGATGCCGAGCTCCACCAATTTACCCGCCGACTTTTACGCCCATCGACTTATCAACTTGATCCGCGAGGCAACCGGGATAATCGGTATTTCACGCGACGATCGGAAAACACACCGCGATGCTCTGCTCGGATCAACGATCAGCTCACTCGGATTTTCCCCGCACGCGCGCCGCAACCCCGCTTTTCGCCACTGTATTACGCGACAACCGCCGCGCACTTCTCGACTCAACGCACTCTCGATACACGCCACACTCTCCGACAAATGCAAACTCTACCTCTTTCTACTCGGCGTATCTCCCGGCTGCTTTTCCCCTCGACGACGCGCTCCTCAGCTACCTTCCTCTCGACTACGCTGTACCTCTGCTTCGACGCCAACAACTCCGCTCCGCTCCACCGCTGCAAACTCCTCTCGTCAATGGCCGCTGTCTTAGACCGCCGCAGTCGAAGCCCGCCGTACAAGTGCGTCAGTGCGGCGCCTCGCTCCCGCTCGCCGGCCCCCACTCTTACGCGCTGGCCCAACGAACGCGCCCGATCCCGGCAAATTCACGCGCGCACTTGAATACTTCCGCGCGCGCTTTTCCGTCGATATTCATACAATATTTCCCGGCGCTTTCACACTGTCACTCACTCTACGAATACTCCTTCCATCACTCCCGACTCAGAATATCACACATTCTTCTGTTATTCTATTTACATATAATAAATTATTCCCTGCCGTCGTCCCTTCCTCATTCACCACATCCGCCACTGCGCCAGTAGAGCTCGCGACCGCGAGATTTCGAATCGGCCGCTCGTGCCCAACAAAAATGGCTCCGCAACTCGTGGATTAATAATAATAATTAATCTTCACTTACTTGCGTCGACATTGAGTTCTCCATGGAAACGCACCGTCACACATTCACATAACCGAAAGCATAGATTTCGTCATCCCGACGATTTTTTCAACCGGTTTATTCAAATTCATATTGGAAATAATTAAAAAAATCGTTATGTATTATGATGAAAGCGAGTGGCACTCAAAGAAAAGACAACATAAGTATCATTGTATTTCGAACGGTATGGGTTCAGCTATTTCAGCAGAAATCTACGTGTAGCATTTCTCAAACACCAGACAACCTCATGTCATTGTGATTGCGAATGCAGTAAGGGAGCTACGTAAAGGAGAGAATTTGATGCCACAATACTTCGGACGAGATCAGTTTGTACACACGCGTCGAGCCGTGCAGAGGGTTCTGCACGACTTATTGTAAGTCTCCTATGGATTTGGGAGTCCCGTCATACTAACTATCAGGCGCATTATCCGGGAATACGGTTGGCATTCACATCATTTCACGACAGTTCAAATTTTCTTTCTTAATGACTGTAAGCTTCACCATGTATTTTGTCACGAATTTTTTGACAAGAGTACAGAAAATCCAGATTTTGGACGTCATGTTTTGTGGACCGATCAACAAGGTTAACTCAAAAGTCATGTTCACTTAATACAACTATTACTACTAAGCTCACGAATACCCCTATTTGAATTGGAACATCAAACTCAATACTGTCAGTAGAAGGGGAGCTACTTTTTCTAGGGAGAGAGGGAGTTGGGTGGTGGGTGATGGGGTCCATGGGGATGCCCACCCACCAGTGGAAATTGAAATGTGAATATCCCACGTTCTAATGAAGGTATTGAGATTTTTGCCGTCTTGGATTCGTATAGCTGTGAGTTCACTGACGTTTTAAGAGATGGTGGAAGGTGCTTCTGAAGTAAAAATATTTTGAAAAGAAATTTCTTTCTCTCATTTCAGACATAGTGATACGAAATACATATTTTCACATATGATGCTTACATACTACATGTATTTCTTGATGCTACGAATAATATACATTAACCAATGAAAACGCTGTCAGGGTACAAAAAGTATTTTTCTGGGTTAACAATACTGCTTACAACTCATGCGAACAGTCTCACTTCCCTTACAAAGTTTCTTGGGCCCAGTAATATTTTTAAAAAGAGATACGCTCAAATAATTTTTAGCCCTGGTATCGTTTGATAACATTGTGTGATAATCGTCAAGAGAATGACCGACAGAAATATAATTCAAGGAAGCGATGCAATAGTGACCGTAGACATATAGACCGATACTCTGCTTGCGCTGGATGTTCCACTCGTAGAATTTACAATTTCTTCCGATCCGGTCGACATGATGTGAAACGGCTTGTTGAAGTCCATAACCATCGAAGAAAACTCCTTTTCCGTCTGAGTCGGTAAAAATCGTAACCCAATGCGAATCAAGTTGAGAGCTTACATCTACGTTGACAACAAATGTACACAGCCTCGTCTACTGCTAGGATATTTTGTCCACGAGAAATTCTTCCTTTGTCTGAGCTTTGGAGTGCTCGTAATATTTGGCTCAAATCCATGATAATACACTACGGAATTCTGGTTAAATGTTGATTCTCCGTCTATACTTGGGAATGAGTTAATATAACCTTAAATATTACTGTTCCCTTAATATTATCAATTAAGCAGGCTATTTGACGTTTTATACACCTGATCGCCTTTTTTCCGAATCAATAACGTCTTGAAAGCTGACGACAATTAGTATTTCCTAAATCGGTTCTGCTTCATTCTTTAACCAATTGTAGAGTTTGAATGCAGAAGACAAAGCACACACAATGAACTCTGTAACGTTCACGTTTGTTCGGATTTTCCGCGTTATCTCGTGAACGCACTGACACGGTCGCCAGAAGCTTAAAGCGCATCACACTTCTTTGAAAAAAGGCCATTTGCAAATTCTTTAGATTCAGTGAGTGTTAAATATCGATAAATAAGCATTCTACTCTACTTTGTAATTCAAATTTCAGATTTCAAAATTCTATTTAAATTGTATAGAAATTTTTATTGGCCATATATATATATATATAAATCACGCCATGTAACTAGTCCAAATCAAATTCCGGTTCGGCGTTTTATTCGCAAACGAAAGCTTAGATCGATTTTTTAACGGTCTTAATTTATCAAGGTACATATGCTAATGTGCATACTGTTTCGATTTTTCGCATTTTTGAATAAATAATTACATTAATTAAACAAAAAAATGGATACGTATATGTACACATATATACACCTATATCGACCGAAGCGCCGCTGCGCAACACAGCCATCGCCGCTTACACATACGCGCACACACACTCTGACTCGTCTCACTCTTGCGACACTGTCTTGACGCGTTTGCCGCGTCACAATACCTGCTCTTATCGAGTACCCGGTCGATTTTGAGGCTGACGTTGTCGACGATGACACCATGGTCGAACACTCACTAGGAGAGTACACACCCTGCGGGTCACCAATCTTGATCAAAATTTGAGGGATCTCTCCTGATACTATCACCAGAGATCCCTGAAAGCCACAGGGTCTAACGCTCAGCCATTCCTGAGAAAAAAAAATAGAACATATTATGAGATTTTTCAATTATTGGCGGTACAGGGCATAACATTGTATATGCTATTTCAATGCATATCAATACCTGCCAACCATATGTACCAATCAATTTTTTATAAATTCGACTCAAAGATAAACTCTAAAACTATCTTGACAAATTTTCACTAGTTTTAGGCCTACTTCCCTTATAGGATGTATAAGGGTCTCAAGCGCTAACCAGGTTATCATGGGAAACATGTTAAACCTCTTCCCACCCAACAAAACACGCATTTATCTTGAGCTAACCCATGAATAAATATCAGAATATATATTCTACACTTAAAAAAGAGAGGAAATACCGTCAACACTACTTCTTTCTTCCCTACAGTCCAGAACACTTGAATTTTTGACGTCAAACAGTCGTATCTATTAATAACTGTGGACTTACAATATCCTTATGCGGGTGGATATTTCTTAAGCCTATGGGACTGATGGGCACATGAGACAGAAAAAATTTACCTACTCACCTCAAGTAACATGCGCTTCATTGATATGATGCTGCAAAAAAACCTATCCCTTACATGCATGTCGACAACACTGCAAGTTTGTTGGGGATTAGTTTTTGCGCAAACCTGTTCCTTTTTCTTGAATCACCATTATGTTCACAAGCTCCCACTGAATGTGTAGCCTCCAGAATTCACAAAAATGATGGCCTATAAAGGGAGAAAAATAACACTGCAAGCCTCGTCCACTCATGATTGTACTCTTGAAGTACCTGAAAATGAAAACACAAAGAATCATTTTCTTTGAATTTAAAAGTTAAAAGTAGGAAAAATCTAGTTAAACTAATAGAGAAAGAGAGTTTCAGAGCTACATAAATTTAACTAGAGTAGAAATTAGACACCCAAAATCAAAGATTAGGTTACACTATGTACTTATCTGATGATTGATGATCCTTTCTGCAGTAATCAGCGTTCCTTCATGATCCGGTTGGAGAATTTTCCTATACTCGAATCTGAAGATTCATCCACCAGATCACTGTCAATAAACTGTTCCATACTGCCTTATATAAACTTTTATTATGATCTGGGATTCAGCACTGTTGTAAAATACAGTCAGTTGGCAGTGGCCGGTCCCGGTTCCCACCGGTTCCGATCCGGTCAGAAAATATACGGGTTGGTAAAGAAGATCACCTGACAATCATCAGAGCTTTTCAATCCGTGTTTTCAAACAGCCGTTATGATTTTTGTATTGTGTATTCGATCCGAATGAACTGAATTTTATTCGTCAGCCAGAGTACACAGTCGCTAGCCGGAGTTTTATTAGAAAATTATTTTTTGTCTGCATCTTTTCTTCATTTTTCTTCATTGATTTATCTTATCTTTAGTTGTAGAATAGTAGTTATTATAGGTTAGATTATTGAGTTAATTATTTGTAGCATTAATAATTATTTTTAGTTTAGTTCCATTAGTTTTAATTGATTAATTAGATTTATTAGTTAGTAGTGATTTAGATATTTATAATTTTCTAATCAGTATACTTTTTGCTTTTCACATTCTATTTTAATTTGCTAAATACTCTTATTTTCAATCATTTTTATATTTTATTGATCATATTTTTGAGATTCTGAGATTTTGAGATTTTTTATTAAAATGATGGCTTGTAAACCAAGTGGCTTTCACACACTAGTAGATAGTGATAGTTCTTTGTCCGTGGGAATCATCACTGATAGTGTGTATGAATGTCTCCCTATATTGAAAGAAAGAGGAATTTGACAAAAACATCCTCAGAAAGTGCTGCACTAGGCTCTCTCTCTCTCTCTCTCTCTCTCTCTTCTCTCTCTCTCTAGACATGATAAAACAGAAATAAATGTGAATAATTAGTAACACAAACGTAACTCCTTCCAAAGAATCAACTACTTTTTTTCGTAGAGTGTCCCCGATTTTCCGGGTCTTGTTCGTGAGTATAGCTTTCACAATTGTGTTCTGATACAAAGGAAATAGCACAGTAATCATCTGTTTTTACTGCGACTTTTCATACACTGTCGCTAAAAACTTTTGGGTTCCCTCCGGAAAATGATTCTAAATTGAATGGTGCATGTGCGTCAAACTGAAAAGTATGACTTCATGTTTTTATTTTCGAAAATGTTCAAAAATCTGCATTTTTCTTTTTTCATTTTGAGTTTGTATGAAAACTATCAATCCTAGAGTAGAATGGAACAGAGGTAAAAGTTTCGTTATTAAATTTTGCATGAGGATTAAGTATTCCGAAACATCAATCTCGAAAATTGTTGTTGCAAAATAGATACAAACAAAAACATGACCCCAAAAAATATGCGATTTTTTTTCAAGTTTTCAAATCATACCTACGATAATGACCATTTATTTTAGAGTACCTTATACAGTAATGAAAATACAAAAAAAATTTCATTTTGATATCTCTGATAGTTTTCGCAAAATCTATTTTTTTGAAAAAAATGAAAAATTGTAATTTAGTCCTTTACAAGCCTCCCCGAAACCCGCCAATTTTTTTACGTATTTTTATAGATACTAGCTATCGATCCTCCACGGAAAGGGTCGATTTTATTAATTTTAACAACTTTTATGATTTTTTGAAAATTTGTCAAAAAAAATTTCTTCGAAAAAAATGCAAATGTAACTGCAACGCGGTTTTTATATCTATTCGAAATTTAAAAGTTGCATATGATAGAAGAGAAACAGACGCTCATTTTGAGTTTTCATTTACTCAAATCTGATTTGTGAATCCCGAGATATAGAAGTTCAAAGTTGAGGTAACTTTCCGGCAAAAGTATTCGCAGTAGAATAAAAATTGAAACGGTTTCTGGTAGATTGAACATTGTTTTACTTAAATATAAATTATTATGTACGTGAGTAATGTTCTTCATACTTAATAGTCGGGCGGAAGGTTGGTGGAAGTCATTGAAACGCAGCACTTTCGGCGCAGCGGCAGTGGCGGGCAGTGGAGGGGGTAGCGAAAAAGACGCGACGAAAAGTCGAACGCTCAGGATCAAAATGAACGTTTGATTTTTTATCGACAATATCTCAGCTTCTATATGAGATAATTTGATGATTCTTTTTTTAATTTAGTATAGCAAGTCAAAATATGATTATATATGTCGGTTAAAGTTCCGTAAATATTATTGGTAACGATGTATTTATGAGAAATGTAATAATAAATACTTATAGAGCCGTTCAAATCATATTTTTCGACAATGTACATACGTAACCCTGACAAATTCAATTAGAACAATGTGCATTTCAATCTAGTAATACTACATCCAAAATTTGTAAATGTCCCGTTCCGTTATTTGTTAAAGTTCCGTAAATATTATTGGTAACGATGTATTTATGAGAAATGTAATAATAAATACTTATTATAGAGCCGTTCAAAAAATATTTTTCGACAATGTACATACATAACCCTGACAAATTCAATTAGAACAATGTGCATTTCAATCTAGTAATAGTACATCCAAAAGTTGTAAATGTTCTAAACAATGCAATAATACTTGCAGTTGCAAGAAACATGGCCTAAAATGCTCCGATTATTGCACTAATTGTCATGGCCAAACTTGTAACAATGCTGCAGTTATATCAACACCTGTTGACGAAACTGATTTCGAGATAGATTTCGATGATATAACAAGAGAGAAAGAAACAGAAGAGGCAATGAATGAATCTTTTGCATTAAATATTTCTCAAGTAGACGATGAAGATTTGGAGAGTGATAATGATGAAGAGGAAATGTCAATTCCTCCACAGAAAAAACCCCGGAAATACTAAATAAATAATTGTTAACAGTTTAAGATAAATGTATTTATAATTCAAGTTTATGTATATTGTAAACATTATGTTTAATAAGCGTAATATCATAAAATATTTTACTGTGCTTTTCTATTCAAAACCTCGAAAAAATATATTCATATACAATATCAATTAAAAAACATTTATTAGTCAGCGTGACGTACATCTTTATAATGAGAATTGAAAAATATGAATACATTTCTCATAAATACATCGTTACCAATAATATTTACGGAACTTTAACCGACATATATAATCATATTTTGACTTGCTATACTAAATTAAAAAAAGAATCATCAAATTATCTCATATAGAAGCTGAGATATTGTCGATAAAAAATCAAACGTTCATTTTGATCCTGAGCGTTCGACTTTTCGTCGCGTCTTTTTCGCTACCCCCTCCGCTGCCCGCCACTGCCGCTGCGCCGAAAGTGCTGCGTTTCAATGACTTCCACCAACCTTCCGCCCAACTATTAAGTATGAAGAACATTACTCACGTACATAATAATTTATATTTAAGTGAAACAATGTTCAATCTACCAGAAACCGTTTCAATTTTTATTCTACTGCGTATACTTTTGCCGGAAAGTTACCTCAACTTTGAACTTCTATATCTCGGGATTCACAAATCAGATTTGAGTAAATGAAAACTCAAAATGAGCGTCTGTTTCTCTTCTATCATATGCAACTTTTGAATTTCGAATAGATATAAAAACCGCGTTGCAGTTACATTTGCATTTTTTTCGAAGAAATTTTTTTTGACAAATTTTCAAAAAATCATAAAAGTTGTTAAAATTAATAAAATCGACCCTTTCCGTGGGGGATCGATAGCTAGTATCTATAAAAATGCGGGTTTCGGGGAGGCTCGTAAAGGACTAAATTACAATTTTTCAAAAAAATAGATTTTGCAAAAACTATCAGAGATATCAAAATGAATTTTTTTTTGTATTTTCATTACTGTATAAGGTACTCTAAAATAAATGGTCATTATCGTAGGTATGATTTGAAAACTTGAAAAAAAAATCGCATATTTTTTGGGGTCATGTTTTTGTTTGTATCTATTTTGCAACAACAATTTTCGAGATTGATGTTTCGGAATACTTAAAATTTAATAACGAAACTTTTACCTCTGTTCCATTCTACTCTAGGATTGATAGTTTTCATACAAACTCAAAATGAAAAAAGAAAAATGCAGATTTTTGAACATTTTCGAAAATAAAAACATGAAGCCATACTTTTCAGTTTGACGCACATGCACCATTCGATTAAGAATCATTTTCCGGAGGGAACCCAAAAGTTTCTAGCGACAGTGTATGAAAAGTCCGAGATAGCAAATTTTCGAACAGATGCGTACCGGTCTAAAATATGAGTGGTTTGGTAGCAAGCGACGCACGTACACACACGACCAGAGAGAATCATAGAAGAATAGAGCTAGATGATTCACCGACGGTGAGTACGAGTTACCATCTGCAGAGGGCACTAGTAACATTACTGACACAAACCCCCCTGAAGCCACGCTCTCGTTTAAAAATACACATCTCGTGCTCATATTCCCCAACAGAAAAATAGTTTTCCCCAAAAGATCACACACACACACACACACACACACGCGCGCGCGCTCGCTCGCTAATCACAAACATTCTCCATTTGCATGAAAACTGAAAGAAATTCCAGACGAATACGTTTAAGGCAAATATCAAAGCGTATAGGTTAATAGCAGAATTCATACCCGACCTAAATTGGGACGACTTCAGGCAAACATCCAGCGCCCTTCCATAAAATCGAAAAAAATATTTGTTGATTGTACTCCGAAACAATTTTCTTCATGTGTAAAAAATTCGAAAGAATGAAATCTATTCTCTCATATAAAGGAAAATCTAGAGAAAAAGAGTTGAATGTTTGTTACTACCCCCTTAAGGTGATTCCAGCAAATTTTAATTACTTATGGAAAACGATTGAAAATTTATTGCAAAACACTTGAAATACTCAAGAATAGATTGCCATGTTAAAATACTTAGGTCATCGACTTCATGTCCGAGTAAAAAGTTTCTGAAAACTGTGCAGTTTGACATGGTGTCTTATGGGACTGGCACCTTTTTAATAATATTCCTCAGCAATCACTTACGAAAACTTGACCAGAAAATTTTGGAATATTTGTCTTTTCCAGTTAATTGATATGCCATAAAAAAGTATACTTAGGTAATCGATGAAAGGGAGACAGGAAAAATATTAGAGTACATCTCCCAGAACTTGGCTATAAGGTATAGCA
Organism: Aphelinus atriplicis; assembly: GCA_020882685.1. Classification (NCBI taxonomy): domain Eukaryota; kingdom Metazoa; phylum Arthropoda; class Insecta; order Hymenoptera; family Aphelinidae; genus Aphelinus; species Aphelinus atriplicis. The sequence continues at coordinate 24,227,982 of CM037073.1, read as the reverse complement.
CCCCAAAAAAGGGTGCCAATTGAAAGTCTCATGAAATTCCTTTGATTGTCTGTTATGGTTGTTTTCCTTACGCCGAGTGGTTTAAAATATAATTAAGATATGATAGACACTCATCTGACTGACTAAATTCAATGAAAATACAAAGTACCCTAGAAGGCCCCGACTTGATATGACACCAACCGCTGGAACTACCTCAATATTGTCAGATCTTCATGATTAAAAGTTTATATCAGTTGATAAGGACCGTATTATTTACAAAGATAAAAATTCTTAACCTCTATTTGATTCCAGGAGCTCAAACCCATATGGGAAGCTTTTCAAATCCCTGCTGTGAGGCTTGCGTTTCACCCTCTAAGTAGTGCTCTTATTGTAGCAACTTTGATAGTTTGCATTTTCAACTAATCAGAAAATATTGATGTTGCATCTGCAACTTCTGGGGTGAATCAGATTATTTCATCAACCTCGATCTTGGATTCTCTTCCTGGCAGGACTTGGGGCAATCATGCAAAAACATATTTGACACAGCATGGTCATGACTGATAACACATCATAACACGTATCTCAACTCAACAGAACATATAATAATGGGGCATCTTGAGATGTTTACCTTATCACCTTATCAGTATACACAAAATATTAAAATGATAATTCATATACTTTGTGGGCACCAATTCTCTTGAGATAAAAAATAAAGTAGTTCTAAGTGGACTCTGCTTATATGAGCAGATGACTGAAACAAGTTAGGAATTTGCAAATTTATATTTTTTATTTCTCATTCTCTCTTATTGCCACTCTAATATATACATCTAATTGAAATTTTCAAGACCTCAAAATGTTGGTCATCATTTTATTATTCCGAATTCCATTGATGCCTGCTTGATAGCACGATACCAAATTGTGAGTACCAGAAGCAAGCTTTTCTGTAAGGCTATTTTCAAGCATTCTTTGGATAATAAACATGATAATAGATCTAGAGTTTGCATCATTAATAACCAACAAATTTTAAGAGATGATAGATTTGATCTTTGGAATTATATCATTGCTTCATGTTTTCCATCCATAGCACAAATGTGATATAGAGGATCAAAACAACTCTTAGATCCACCAAACCACCCCTCTTAAAGGACTGAAATGCTCTCAATTCGTTGATCATTAACAATTCAAAATTTACACACATACATTAAGATTACAGGATTCATTAAATTGAAGAATATGATGAAGTTCAAATGTTGCTTGCATTGAATTCAAATTGAAGAGGATCAGAATCTATCTTGACAACATTTTCATTCAGCATAAAACTTCTCCAAGGATTTCAATCCACATTCAACTCAAATTTTGTTCATTATGTTATTTTACACCAATCTGAACACGATTATGACAAAATATTTTCCAAGTTTTATGGAGTTATTAATAATTATATTCTTTTATTTTCCAAATATCTTCATGAGTTGGCCATAATCTGAGTAATATAGAATTTCTATTATGAAAATTAATGTCAATGTATTCAAGACCGATAAATTCATTCATGCTCTGTTTCAACCATGATTAATCAACCATTCAGAATTTATGCTCTTATGTAAAGAGGAAGTGTATTTTGATTCTGTAAGAAAATATCAACTTGATCTTGCATTTACTTGGAATATACACCCTATTCAAGTTTTGAAAATATTAAAGATGAAGATGGAGAAGTAGCAAATATAAATAGTGATAAATAGCCATATATTGATAGATCTTTCGAACGAAATGATATATTCGAGGATTTGTTAGTAAAAATTGCAATATTCATAAACTTCAGGAATATTGATTTACCTGCACTCAAGACTGACATCTTATACAAATTTTTAAATGTTTACCCACTTGGTTGAATAAATGTTTTGCGATTCTATCCGAATTCTCGATTAAGATATTGCAGTGTTCGAGCAGAGAAAAAGAGACAGGACAGGACAGGCCTCTAAATTAGGCTATTTCATCACGTGACTAGCAGACGGCGCGAACCCAAGCTAGGGGTACAACACTCCATAAAAGAGCATTGGGAAATTTTTTTAAATAATTGTATTGCTGCAAAAAAGTCGTGAATTTGAAAAGTACATCTCAACTCGGGAACTTTGAGGCACCAAATTTCATGCAAAAATTATTTGAGCGAGTTTACAAATCAGATCTTTCTGTAAATCGAAGTTCAAGTGTGCAGTTCACACGTTCCTCAACGTTCCGTCAAGTCAGTTAATAGGAAATCTGGTTTTCTAGTTATTTACAATAGAAAAAAAAGGTTATAGTGATTGTAAATCACACATTAATTATAATAATTATTTTAGCAGTGAAAAATATTTCTTTTAAATAATTATTATTAATATAATTTGGAAAATTATATTAATAACAATTAATAACAGTGAATAACATGATGATTGATGTGTATGACTCTGAAAATGATTATTATAACCCTTATAATTAACCCTTTGTGTCTCACATTTTTCTGTTCAATATATCACGTTGAAAATTATTACTCTTGGTTTTTGGAGTCGCTGATCACGAATCTGAAGTCAGAATAATGAAATTTTCACATCCAAGATGGCGGATTCAACATGGCGGACATACTTTTTCAAAAATAGACGTAGAGCAGTAAAAACTTGTACTCGGGGGTTTTTGGGGTCGCTGATTACGAATCTGAAGTCAGAATAATAGAATTTTTACATACAAGATGGCGGATTCAACATGGTGGACTTACTTTTCTAAAAATAGACGGAGAGCACTAAAATCATGTCCCTCGAGAACAAGTTTTTAGTGTTGTACGTCTATTTTTTGGAAAATCGAGTCCGCCATGTTGATTCCGCCATCTTGAATGTTGAAATTTCAATTTTCTGACGTCAGATTCGTAATCAGCAACCCCAAAAATCCCCGGGAACAATTTTTTAGTATTGTACGTCTATTTTTTAGAAAAATGAGTTCGCCATGTTGGATCCGCCATCTTGGATGTTAGAATTTCATTATTCTGACTTCAAAGTCGTAATCAGTGACCCCAAAAACCTCCGAGAACAAGTTTTCAATGTTGTACGTCTATTTTTTGGAAAAGCGAGTCCGCCATGTTGATTCCGCCATCTTGGATGTTGAAATTTCAATTTTCTGACGTCAGATTCGTAATCAGCAACCCCAAAAATCCCCGGGAACAATTTTTTAGTATTGTACGTCTATTTTTTAGAAAAATGAGTCCGCCATGTTGGATCCGCCAACTTGGATGTTAGAATTTCATTATTCTGACTTCAAATTTGTAATCAGTGACCCCAAAAACCCCCGAGAACAAGTTTTTAGTGCTTTACGTCTATTTTTTGGAAAAGTGAGTCCGCCATGTAGGATCCGCCAGCTTGGATGTTAACATTTCAATTTTCTGACTTCAGATTCATAATCAGCTACCCTAAAAACCCCGTAGAAATAATTTTTGAAATAATTGAATGAAAAACAAAGCGAAAATTGATTTTTTACTTCAAAAGAGAGCTTTTTTCACCATTTGTTTATCTATAACTAATTAACAATTCAATGAATATCAATTTTTGTTATTTAATATGATAAAAAAACATCTTAGCTGATAGAAGAATGTATAATCACTAATATATACCTGTAAATACAGTTTTTATACGCAAAAATCTAAGACGAAACAGGTGGTCAATATATTGACCACTAAGACACAAAGGGTTAATAAGTAACTTACAATAACTCTAATAGCCCAAGGCGCATCTGTTAAAAAAAAGGCTATCTCGGACTTTTCATACACCCTCTCTAAAAATTATTGGATCCCCTCCGGAAAAGCATTCTAAATCGAATGAGAGTTGTGCGGAATCCCAAAAAGTATGGCTTCATATTTTTTTATTCGAAAATATGCATTTTTCCATTTTGATTTTGAGTTAATGAAAACTATCCATCCTAGAGTAAAATGGAAGAGGAAAAAAAGTTTTCTTATTAAATTTTGCATAAGGATTAAGTATTCCGAAACATTAATCTCGATTATTGTTATTGCAAAATAGTCATAAAAGAAAAAGTGACCTCTAAAAATGAGCCATTTTTGTGATTTTTTTTTCAAGTTTCCAAATCATAGCTACGATTATGACAATTTAATTTAGAGTACCTTATATAGTAATGAAAATACAAAAAAAATTTCATCATGATATCTCTGATAGTTTTCGCACAATCCTAAGGCAATTTCGAAAAATTTTTAAATTTTGAAATTGTTATTGAGTCCTTTATGGGCGTCTCTGAGAACTGCCAATTTTTTTACGTACTCTTCTAGATACTACCGACACGCATTGCTGCCATTTGACTATAAAAAACACAACAACCATGAAAAAACGTTAAAAAAAATCTTCTGTCAACAGGCGCGAACCCAAAATCCTCGGATCGGGAAGCAAAAGCTTTAACCACTCGGCCATCACAACCTCTTATTTATAAATAGCATGAATGTTTTATTCAAGTTGTGACCCCCAGGGCGAGATTTAGTTAAAATAAGATCATTTCTTGGTGATCTGAGGCTTGAGAATTAATCATAATACATACATTGAATTATATTAACAACCCCATCCAACCCGTGGTTGAAAAAAGAAATCCAACACAAGTCAATTACGCTATACTATCCATATATATGCTACCGCGACTATATACATATGCGTGCGTCTTCTTACTCCCCACTTCGCTCAACCGGCTGACTGTGCTCAGCCAATAAGCGGAGACATGCGAGAGAGATGCAAGGTACACTTGATCTTCTCTCTCTTTCTACCGAGCGGACGCGTTTTCAGATAGCTTGCCTACTCTATATGTAATATCTCTATGCAGATAACACGGCTCTATTGACCGATAGGCGAGAAGTTTGAACAGTCTTGGCTGTGTAATCAGGGTTGTTAATCATGTGAAATGAGCTTAACGCAAATATAGAATATACGTGTATACGACAGCTCTTAGAATCAAAGGTAGTTTGTGGAGAACAGCGAAGCACGGCATATAGCCAGTTCGACCGCGCATGCGTGAGCATAGTGGGAGAAGCTCGGCGAGCGCGCAGAACGAGCGAGGCGAGAACGCCTAGCGACAACACGTGTATCCGCAACTGTATTATAGCACCAACTAATAAAGTCTGTTTCTCTAGACCATCTCTCTGTCTTCGTTTGGACCTCGTGCTCCTACAACTGGTGACCCCGACTACGGCGCAGGTGCACCACGTACCTCGCCTGGCAACACTCGAGAGGAAGCGGACTCGGCGTGGCATTGTGCGCACGTGGGTGCCGCCATTTTTCGGCACGCTCTGCAACAGCTGCGGTCGCTTTTGCAGAGCATTTTCATCAGAATTATATCAATTGAATAGCCAAATCTTCATTGATATATTTTTTTATGCTTTTGTGGATACAAGATATTTTTTTATCGCTCGATCGACGCTTGTTGTGAGCCTTGACCTTGAATTCAGCGGTGATATATATATATATATATATATATATATATATATATATATATATATATACATCACATTTTGCAGAATTCTTTATTCACCTTGACGACGACTTCGTGTCGCCTGTTGGTTGCCTTTGTTGAGCTAACTCGCTTAGGCTGATTTGAATTCATGCTAATTCAAAGCTGAGTTTTGTTCGAAATTGACATCAACGTTTGGATTGCTTGGGCCGCACGTGTCGTGCTCCCGAGCTTCACCAAGGTGAACGCGATTAACCACCGCCTTGTCATCAACTGAAGCTGCACATGGCGTGCTCCCTAGTAGCATTCTTCAGTCGACAGCGAGCAGCTTCATCATCTTTAAGGTTCATCGGCGCTGCAATCGCGACGCAGTCTCGCAGCATCGATCTACAGGATCGTCAGTCAATGGCTTCGACGCTTCGTTTTCAAGATTTGCGTTCAAGGTAGAAAATCGTGCGAATAATTGAAAATCAATTTAACTCAAATATCCACAAGCTTCACTTGTAGGATTTATATCCAAATTCAGTTGAAATCTTTGTTTTGGTCGATCTAGCTTATTTCCTTATTTGGAATATCGACTCGGTCCTTTGTTTTGATTCAACTTATAATCCTACTTGGAAGCATAGTAGTTCAATTTATGTGAATTAATATTCTTGAATTTGAAAACTTTCCTTATTTTGAATTCAGTCTCATGTTTGAAATTCGAATAGAACTTGGAAAATGTTTTCATGATATATGTTCATCAATTTGTCTTTGCATATATTTATTGCGTTTATTTAAGACGTCACAGTATTATATGTATTCTCCAGGAATAATTTATATTATCGAATTTGGAATTCAATTTTCCACTTCAGTTTTATTTTTTTTGAATTGATGATTTTCTGCGGAGCTTTCCTAGCATGCTAACTAGAGTGGTCATGCTCGCCAATCTGCTTTGGATTATGCCGAGCTGAAACTCAATTTGAAGAAGTTTTGCCTTACTTTTCTACATTGTCCTTGGAGGTGGAGTATGATAATAAACTAGTGTCATTCACTTAATGTTCAATTGATATCATTCTTATTAAGATTCAAATAATCTATTATCACTTTTCCTTTTACTTGCAATTGAATCATTGGATTGAATTTCTGTTTATTGAAATTCAATGATTCACGGAATGAATTGCAGAATATTAGAGAAGCTTGTGATTCTTCAATTGCTGAGTCGAAATCATTGGGTGATAAATTGAAGAATGTTAGAGAAGCTCTTGATCATTCAGTTGCTCATTTGGAAAAATCAATTCAAACGTCAGCTGATGCTAGCACCACGTTGATTTTAGAACTCAAGGAATCTTTAAAGTTAATATCGAATCAAAAACAGGAAGTGTCCGAATCTAATTCAGTGTCGGTCTCTGTTGTTTCTGAACCTTCGCCTGTAAATGCAATTTCTGAGTCTTCATTTCTAAATTTAACTCCTGAATCCTCGCTTGTAAATGTAACTTCTCAGTCTTTGCCTGCTACTGTAGCTTCTGTATCTTCACTTCCAATTGCGACATCTAGTTTATCGAGTGCTCCAGTTTCTGGTTTGCAAAATTCTCTTGTTAATGTTATTAGTATTCCTCTAGTGATTCCTACCTCAGTCTGTTCTGCTTCGATTCCTCATGCATTTGAGTCGCATAGTCATATCACTGGAGTTGAATTTCGTTGCACACCTTTTTGGAATTTTAATCCGAAAGGTAGGTTTGATATCTTTGAATTGCAATTGTTGTGCAGAGGCATTACGCGGGATGATTTCAAGTATTATAACTTGGTAAACAATATTGGCTTAGAGACCTTGCAGAAAGTCCATGATTTAGTTGCCACTGTTCCTGATTCTAACAAGTATGAAACGCTAAAGTTCGGTATTTTGAAACGATTTTCGGAATCATCTTGGGAAAAGTTGAATGAGTTATTTCCTGAAAACTCAATGAGCAATCAAAAGCCTTACGAGTACTTCAATCATTTAGTGAGTCTTGTGGATTCTTCTATTTCACGTGCAACTTTATTGCAAATTTGGAAGCAGCATTTGCCGCGTAGAATTTATTTGATGGTATCTGATATTGATGATGAAATTAGAATCCTGGAAAAAGCTGATTCAGCTCATGAAATTATGTGATGCTATTTCGGTTTCGCCAAGTGATCCTCATATTGCAAAATTTATTGCTAAAGTTGACGCAATGTCGTCTCAAATGGCTCAGACAGCATCAAAGTCGCGCAACCGCATCCCAATAAGACTCCTAAAAAGAATTCCAAATCAGAAAATAATTCGTCCTCAGCTACTTTCTCACTTTGTCGCTTTCATAAAAAATACGGAAAACGTGCGTATAAGTGTCTGCCACCATGCACGTGGGTTAACCATTCGAAGCCTAATTTGGAATCGATCACCTCTAAGAAGTCGAAATGTAAAAACAAAAACTCAGTCAGCGAGTCTGAAGAATCGTCGGAAAACTAGTTTCGCCGGTCGTTGAGGGAATAAACGGTTTCGGCGCATCTGCACGACTGGATGTAATTGATAGTAATTCAAAATTAGATTTATTTGATCGACAGTGGTGCGGATCTATCCATATTTCCCAAACCCTCGGATTTTACTGGGAAACCTTTTGACTTGCAATTGAGAACTCTGAATTCGTTAATTAATATTTATGGTTTCATGGAAAAGGAACTCTACTTGGGCTTTAAAAATAAAATTTCTTTAAAAAAGTGAAATTTCTTAGTCACGGATTCACCTTACCGGCCGATTATTGGAGGGGGGGGATCTGTTAACACACTTTCATTTGGTTCCGGATTTGACATTGAAAACTTTGAGCAATATTAATGTTAGACAAATTGTCGAGTGTATGAATAAAGTAACTGTTGATCATGAAATTAACGTTCTCAAACCGGATAGTGATATCATTAAGCTTTTGACTGAGTTTTCTGAATTAATGGACCAATTGAGTATCGTTCTTTTAGAAAATCCTAGAGTTTTCCATCATATTAGAACATCCGGTTCGCCAGTTTTCCAAAGAGTCAGACCTCTGTCTCCCGCGAAATACAAAGCGGCTAAGAGAGAATTTGATAAATTATGTAAATTGGGCATTTGTAAACTCGCTGAGAGTGAATGGGCTTCGCCGTTGCATATGACTTTGAAAAAAGACGATTTGTGGTGATTGTCGAGCTTTGAATGCACAGACGGTTCCCGATAAGTTCCCGATTCCGCATGTCTATGATTTTACTTCATTCATGGCAGGAAAAAAGTATCTCTCTGCATTAGATCATTTTGAAGCTTTCCATCAAATTCCCGTTGCACCAGATGATGTTAAGAAAACTGCAGTAATTACTCCTATTCGATTGTTTGTCTACTTATTTATGACCTTCGGTCTTAGTGGCGCGTCGCAAACCTTGCAAAGATATTTGTTCAAAGCCTTAGGCGATCTTGATTTCGTATTTGTCTATATTGACGATATTCTTCTTGCTTTGGAATCGCATGAGGAACATTTGAGGCATCTGCGTATTGTATTCCAGCGCTTGCGAGATTGTGCGCTTAAATTTAAAAATATGTATTTTTGCAAAAAAAAGAATAAACGTTTCTTGGTCATTCGATAAGTGAGAGTGGTTATCAACCCATGGAAGAGAAAGTTCTTGCTATTAAAAACGCTAAAAGACCAGAAACTTTAGGTCAATTGTGCCAGTTTATGGGCCTAATTAATCAGTATCAAAAATTTAATCCGCATGCTGCTGATACGCAAAAATCTTTCAATGCTTTTCTTTCTCATGCAAAAAAGGAGGACAAGACACCGGTGCCCTGGCATCCGAAAACTGAAAAAGCCTCCGAACAATCAAAACAAGATGTTATTAACGCGACAGTTATGGCTTATCCTGAGGATAGCGCTAGATTGCGGTTGATTACTGATGCGTCGGATACTGCGATGGGGGCGGTTTTGGAACAGTTATCAGGTAACGATTAGAGATCGTTAGGGTTCTTTTTGAGAAAATTCACACCCACGCAGACCGAATACTCGACCTTCGATCGAGAGCTTTTAGCGATCTTCGAAGCTGTTCGATATTTTTCTTACTTATTGGACGCGCGTGAATTCACGATTTTTACCGATCATAAATCGCTACCGTATGCTATGCTGAAAGACCCCTCAAAGACGTCTCCGAGGCGCATGAATCAGTTACAATATATTTCGCAATTTAATGCTACTATATTTTGCAAATTGCGGGCAAGTATAATTTCGTTGCGGATGCTCTTTCGCGCTTAGATTCTATTACGGTTCCGTTGAATGTTTTAAGATCTGACGTGGATGTGGATGCGATTGACGTCGCTAGCGTGCATGTAGATGCTCTTAGGTTACCTGTAGCTTTTGATAATCTAACCTTGGCTAAGGAGCAAATTGCGGATCAGGAGTTGAAAGACATTTTGGCTGCTAAGGATCATCCGCTCAAATTATCTCGCTTGACGTTCGGTGATAATCATATTCCTTATTATTGTCAACCGCATAATGATGTAATTAGACCTTACGTTCCAAAGTCTCTGCGACAGGAAGTTTTTCGGATTTTCCATAACCCGGCTAATCCTAGCGCTCGAAGTACTGATAGGCTATTACGTAGACATTATGTCTGGTCAAATATTTCCAAGGACGTACAGGTTTGGTCCAAAAACTGCATTAAATGTCAACAAGCGAAGATTTCTAAACGGAATGAGTTTTTGCCAGCTAAATTTATTGCTCCGGATGATCGCGTTACTAATATTCATATTGATATTGTTGGTCCACTTTCAGTTTGTAACGGTATGAAATACATATTTGCTATGATTGATCGTTATATTCGTTGGCCAGTGGCTGTTTCAATTCCCAATAGATCTACGGAAACAAACGCCCAGCCTTCCCTGTCAAAAATAACGAGCCTGGATTCCAGGTGGATTTGAGCTGGATCCCAGGTGGATTTAATCTGGATTCCAGGTAGATTTGGGCTGGATTTCAGGTGGATTTTAGGATTCAACCAGTGAGATCCTGGGGATAATCTGGGTGGATTTTCGGATAATCCAGGTGGATTTTCGGAATAAACAAGCCAGGTCCTGGGAATATTCCAGGTGGATTTTGGGATAATCCAGGTGGATTTTGAAAGAATCCAGGTGGATTTTGAAAGAACCCAGGTGGATTTTGGGAGAGTCCACGTGGATTTTTGGGACCAGCCTGCCGGGTCCTGGGAATGATGCAGGTGGATTTTGGGTGATTACACCTGGATTCTGCCGGAATCCACCTGGATTCTCTCAAAATCCGCCTGGATTATCCCACAATCCACCTGAATCATTCCCAGGACCTGGCTCCTTGATTCCGAGAACCCACCTGGTTTTCCCAAAATGCGCCTGGATCATTTCCTGGACCTGGCTCGTTGATTCCAAAAATCCACCTGGATCATCCCCAGGTCCTCGCTGGTTGAATCCTAGAATCCACCTGGAATCCAGCCCAAATCCACCTGGAATTCAGCTCAAATCCACCTGGAATCCAGCCCAAATCTACCTGGAATCTAGCCTCAGTCCACATGGATTCCAGCTCAAATCCACTTGGAATCCAGGCTCATTATTTTCGACAGGGTTTTACGATAACTGGATTTCCCATTTTGGTGTGACAATATCTATGACCACTGATCAAGGTCCGGAATTCGAGTCTGCGGTCTTTAATGATTTAGTAAATACTTTGGGTATTAATCGCATTCGTACAACGGCGTATCATCCTTACGCTAATGGTATGGTTGAACTTTTTCATCGTGATTTAAAGACAGCCTTGTGCTGTCACACGAACGAGCCTGGATGGACGAATGCATTGCGTCTACTGTAATGCTTAGCTTGCAAACGCACGTGTTATATACGTAGCATCCTGGAGCTTTTCCGTAAAATACTTCACCTGCTGATCCACACCAACCAACTGGAGGTCACTAAACGGGATGAAATTACTTCTACAAGGGTTGACTAATAGTAATCACATAACATATATATGATAACTCGTTTCAACAATAGAAATAAATATCAACATTGGAGTAAATCAATTTAATGATGATCATATGTGTATAATTTATTGTAATCAAGAGCGTAGAATTGTATTTTCACCATGTGGACATTTGTCTCGTGTACGTCATGTGAAGATAAAGTAACGAGTCATGGAGTTTCAAAATGTATTGTGTGTCGTGAACGAATCATTTTGACAGCTCATGCTTTTCTATCTTAATATATGTATTCAATAGAATTAATGAATGATGAATAGAGTGAAAATATTAGTTTTCAGTTCTGATTTATCCACCCAACTATTCTGAGTATTTTCAAATCCTAACCAATTTACAGACACTTCATTTCCTCGCTTTTTCATAACTTTCTTAAGCAAATTGACGTCTGGGTATTCAACTTTCAAAAACTCCTGCTCGTAAAAACCACCCGAAACCGGTTGATCTTGATAATCTTTCAAATGATAAGTTACAGAATTCGTTTGGCGAACTTTTTCAATAGTAAGTATTTCTGTAGACCAATTAGGTGTATATCTTTTTTCGAAGACTTGTTTCACTCTGTTTACTCTAACTTTATTATTGATCTCCAATTTCGTGTCTTCAACAGTATTTGTTTTCACAGAAAACCTTCTCAGCACTTGATCTTCATTGATTAAAATAAATCTACCAAAGTAAAGTACCTAACATCTTTAGGTTCCATATTAATCGTTCTATGTTCCGAGTTATTGTAACTTTTTATCAGACCTGGTAAGATATCAAGCCATTCATAGTTTCCTTGTAGACTAAACTGCTTCCACATTTGATTTTTCAGTGTACGATAGAATCGCTAACATATAGATGCTTTTAAATTACTGTATGTTGAGCATAAATTAATTTTATACTTTTCCATAAGCGCTTGAAAGCTTTTATTGTAAAATTCTTATCCCATGTAAAACTGCAGATTTTTAGGTATTCGATCTTCACGAAGAAGCGACTTCATTGCAACAGTAATATCTTCACCACTCTTCGACTTCGCTGAAATGGGCCATTCATACTTGTAGGAGACACCTATGACAGTGAGCATACATCGATAACCTTTATTCTCACGAGAATAAGGTTGCATCTCAACAAGATCAGCTTGCCACGTTCCATTCATTCCTCGAACATCGAACTTTCGTCGTGGGTAATTTCGACGTGCGGGTTTATGCAACTCTTCAACTACCACCTGCTGTCTCCCTATTCCTTTTACTCCGTAAGACCACGGAGTAAGACCACCCAATGTGCACCGTGTAAGAAGTCCAATTTTTCTCTCAACAGTTTGACTTTACCGTTGAAATCCAAGATTAGCTTGTCAACCTCCTCTTTCTGACTGACCTCAATATCAATCAATTCTTCAATATCCCTGACAAATTTAGAGCTCATCTGTGTAGCTCATAGTGCTTCTAGTATGCTGAAACGGATTTCTACTTGAGTAATCTCACTTTTCAATCTATTTGCAACTTCCAATTCAACGAATTGTTTGAGGGTACAGAAATTGACTGAACGTCCACTTCAACAGGTGCTACAAGACTGCACAATCTTCTCTGCTCAACATCGAACTGACCGTTGAGAGTGAATTTATATCAAATTCCAAGAGAACCGCAAGCTCCCTCAGTCCTTCTCCTCAGAGTACGTCCGAACACGTCGACACTCATTTTGATAATGATGCGAGTTTTCACAATCAGCTCAATATATACCCCGCTTCTCAGAGCTCTCCAATGATCGAATGAATCTCGTTCTTGTGATTCAGATGACCTGCTGATCGTTCAGCGATTAAAAGACGGAAATGCGATCGTCTAGCTCGTTTGGATTATCCCAGTAAACGTAGTTCATTCTCATACGAGGTCGAGCATATTTATTACGGTAAACCCTAGTGAACATCATTTTTGTACATAATTGTACAAAAACGTACAAAAATGTACAAAAATGTCCAAGAATGTTTATATGTGTCCCATTTGGAACAACTTTAAATAACTGTTCACTTACTCGCTATACTTCTGTACAATTTTGTACACTTTTCTACAATTCTCTTACGTTCTCGTACGTTTCTGTAGTTTTTTGTACCTTTTCCTATGGTTTCGTTCGTTTTTATACGTTTTTGTACGTTTTCGTACGTTTTTGTACGTTTTTTTACGTTTTTATATGGTAGCGTATGCTTTTGTACTTTTTTTTGTACCTTTTCCTACGATTTCGTACGTTTTTGAACGGTTTTGTACGTTTTTGTACGTTTTTGTACGTTCTTATACGATAACGTATGCTTTTGTACTTTTTTGTACCTTTACCACAGTTTTGTACGTTTTTGTACGTTTTTGTATGTTTATGTATGTTTACATACATGTTTATACGTTTTTCCACTCTTCGCTCGCCAACCCCCTACTTCCGATTCAATATTTTGATGTCTACCGGAAAAAAATTTACATGGAAAAATCAATTCAAGTCGAAAAAATCAAGGTCTCCTCCTCGCCTCGCTCGCTAAACCCCCACCCTCGCTGGTTACTATGGATTTCTATGTACTGCAAGTTATTCATGTCAGTAAATGTACATACATAAATACTTGAAATACTTTGGAATCATTCGATTTTGAATTCTGATTTCATTTATCTAGCAATATTTGATTTGAGCATATGTTGCTATACTCATGAGTACCGATTACTTCGAATCGATGGGTCTTACGAAGAAAGACAAATGCAATCTGTCTGCGAAAAAAGACACATCTCAATATGTCCGCGAAGAAAGACAAAACTCGCAATTCCGCAAAAGCAATACATGGTGCCCATCCCACAATTTTCCGACGTAAAAGAATACATGTGATGAAAGCTTGGATTGAGTAGGTTGTAATTGAGAAAAGAAACAAGTCTTTTTTACAGTTAGATTGCGGTTCAAACTCTTTCTCCGGTAATATTCACGGGAGGATAATTCCGACATGTGTCTTTCTTCGCGGCCAGAATGCGATATGTTTCTTTCTTCGCGGACAGATTGCGATATTTGTCTTTCTTTGCGGACAGATTGCGATATGTGACTTCCCTAACAGACAGATTGCGATATGTGTCTTTCTTTGTAACGTACAAAAACGTACGAAACTGTACGAAACTGGACGAAACTGTACATAAGCGTATGAAAACGTACAAAAATGTACAAAAATGTACAAAACCGTACAAAAACATCTAAAAATATACAAAAAAGTAGAAAAGTGTACATAATTGTACGAAAACTTACAAAAGCGTATAGAAGCGTACGAAAACGTACAGAAACGTTCAAAAACGTACAAAAACGGATACAAATGTATTTCTTGTTCCAAATGGGACGTTTATAAACGGTTTTGTACGTTCTTGAACGTTTTTGTACGTTTTTGTACATTTTTGTACGTTTTCATACGCTTATGTACAGTTTCGTCCAGTTTCGTAAGTTATTTTTACTAGGGAAAGCCGGACCTGAGAATTTTCAGTAGGGATATGATTTTCCTACTCAATAGATTATAAAATTCATTTTGTTATTCAAATTCAATCATATTTCACAACATTTATTGTTTTATTATTTTTCCAAAATCTCATTTGGCTTTGTACAAAACTATTCTTTCTTGACTAAAATTTATTCTCAATTGATTCTTTGATTGGACTCATAAACCTAATAAATTGATATTAACATTGATTTCTTCAGGAGAGATTTCGAGAGCATCTCGAAAATCGATATCAAAATATCCCAAATTGTGGGGGATCGGTTGCTGATACTCAATCTCACAACGAATCTGTTTAATCTCATTCACCAATTGTTATGGTATAGAGAAAAAAAAATTCGACAATTTTTTTCTAACTAGTACTAATTTCACACAGAGTATCTCACTTTCTTTCAGCAACAATTTATCCAAAACAATACAAAATTGAAAGAAATTGCCAATGATTACAGAAGCAAAAATTTGAAACCACACAAAATGAACGAAGCATAGAAAAACAAGTGTGGAAAATTGATGGTGAAAAAGTCCCAAGAAAGAAAAGATGAAGATTCCTGTGAGTAATTTATTTTTTAGCTTTAGACAGATTTTCCCATTTATTTTTCTAAAACACGTTTATTTTTATTCAACTCAATATTCTTTTGATCTATTTCCAGCTGAGAGTGAATCAAGAAGCTCACCAAATGGTTGCGAATGTCGATCCAATAAAATCGTCGGTTTTCCAAAATTATTAGGAACAAAGAGTGGAGTCTTAGCTCGCAAAGAGGCTGTTGACGCAGTTTACTCAAAATTACAACCAAGCTTCTTCTATATTTATATGTGCTTCGCTGTGTGGGGGTACAAGAGATGTGTAAAAATAAATAGAAATACGCTTGCAAGTGTTACAGTACTGGAACCAAAGAAGAAAGCTTTTATAAGGGAACACTTCCATCATCATTTGAGGCATCACAAGTACCCTGACCATATGCATAAATTGTTCATGGGCTTAATACATAGCTATGAGGCACATAGCAAGAGGCGTGCCATCAATAATGCAAAAAACACATGAAAATTGTAGAACAATATCCTATTTTGGCGTCAAATGACGAATTCGAATCTGTTCAACTGTGATAATTTAATAATAAGATATTCGTTAACATCTGCAGATCTATCTCTATGTAGATTTGTGAAACAGTAGTAATCTCATTACTCAATAAAATTGTAACATTTTATCATATTTTCTTATTCAAAAATTGTTCAAGATTCTAGAGTTCTATCAATAAATTTAAATAGAAAAAACTGACAAAATACATCTCATTACTGAAAGCTGTACATTATATAAAATATTATATACACATATCGGAATGATAAGAAACTATGCGGATTTGTGATTAGTTTCTCTTACAGCTTGCCAAAAAAAAATAATAAATTTCCACGCATTTCTGTCCATTTTGATTTATTTCTATTTATCTCCGATTACTTCTGTTCATTTCCGTTTATTTTTACTCCCTAGTGCATTTTCAACGCGCTTCGCGCGCCTTTATTCGAAATGTATATATATATACATTTAGATATCTGGCGTTTCATTTTTATCCAGCTTCTGATGTCCTTTCAAAAAGTAGATCCAAAAGCTCGAATTTGCAGTTTAGCCTGGATGCAAATGAGCGAGCCTGTACGATGCACTTGATCCTTCTCCAATGTCTCCTACCTTAACCTAACCATACCATAGGGACATCTCTGTAGACTGTACTCTACCTATAGTCTCTATATTGACTCTATACACTACATGGCTCATGGTTTGGTCTTAGCCAATCAAATCATCGGAAGCGAGGCTTCACATCACTTTTTTAAGGAAGGATTCCTGTTCATTTTGATTCATTTCTATTCAAACAGGACAAATTCATACACATAGAAACAGTTTTACACAGAAAAAAGCCAAAAAACAATGATTTAAAAGAATTAATTTGAATTCATATGATCTAAAATGAACTAAAATGAACTTAAATGAGCTGAAATGAACTGAAACGAACAGAAATGAACAGAAAAGAACAGAAATGTATCGAAATAGACAGGACTTTTTTCTACCAGCGCGAAACGTATAAACAATAATTAACAAATGTATGAACCTATCGTTACTCGTCAGAAATTTATACTTGTCTTCAGAAAGGTTTTATAATACGGTATAAAATCAACAATTGCCAAC
Source organism: Aphelinus atriplicis (assembly GCA_020882685.1). Taxonomy (NCBI): domain Eukaryota; kingdom Metazoa; phylum Arthropoda; class Insecta; order Hymenoptera; family Aphelinidae; genus Aphelinus; species Aphelinus atriplicis. The sequence goes on along the minus strand of CM037073.1, from coordinate 24,210,898 downwards.
ATATTCATCAAGTAGAATTACTAAATCTCTCATATGGTAAGTAATGAACACCGTTGTGGTACGTACAGCAATGACATTTCATGAACTAAGCATTCTATTAAAATGCCCGAAGTGCAAAACTAGACATTACCATTTGATTGTTGTCATGATTAGTTATAGAGAACTAATTAGAGCGTGCAGGGCTGGACTCCGTAGCCGATGGATGGCCCAAGCTTCACCAAGGTTATTTCTGTGTGTGTTGAGCTGCTGAACTCAAAATTTGAGGGTGGATAGCCGGAAAATGGGGAGGAAAATTTTTATCGATGATTTTCCGGGAGCGAAACCAAAATCAGTTTTATCCAATCAAAAAAATATTTTCATATATTCCTTAGAATTTGTACAAAAAAGGTTTTTATACAATTTTCTCGAAAATGTGCCGTTTCTGAGTAAAAAATTGAGAAAATATGAGAAAATGCCATTTTTCCTATTTCAAGGTGCTGCTGCTCAGTTACGCCACAATATTTTTCAGTCCACGATCCACCCAGTCTCGAACTGCTGTTTTGGATTTTAACCCATTAAGTCCCAAATTGCAGAAATTTTATTTGTACTTTCAAGCTAGAATGATTTGATGAATAAGACGGAAGGTCCATTGCAAAATAGTCATTCCTAGTATTTTCGGGTATGTTCTACACGATACAATGGTTGAAAAGACTGAAAAAATCGATTTTCAATAAATAAATAACGAATTAAAATAAAACATGCGATTTTTTGGAGCACTTTTTTTTCAATCCAAAATCATAGGCCGCCATCTTGAAACCGCCATCTTGGACCAAGAAGTTTGAGAATTTGATGTCAGAATCGTTATCAGTGACATTGAAAACCCCCGTATACGGAATTTCAGAGGAATATATCGAAAATAAAAATGTCGTTATCGCGCGAGCACAAGTCACGTGATCGACGCGCGATCGAAAAGGGTGCTGCCCTTTGGGGGGTGCGCGCCGCGAAGGAGCGAGAGAGAGAGAGATGATAGAGAGGGGAGAACCTCCCGCTTCGCACGGCAGGTGAACCGCGCGAGGACAGGAAGGACCCTCACTCTCGCGCCGACCCTCGTGCTAATTAGCACGCGCCAGTAACCGAACATCGCATCTGCGCCGCGACGTGAACGCCCGTATACGTGTGTGTGTGTGCAGAGTATCTCTGCACCATCCGAACGACACTCCAGGCGCTACACCAGCCCAGAGAAAACGCTGTTTTCTCCGGGCACGTGGGGCAATAACACCCCGCCCCACGACTGGTGTAGCCGCGGCCGCGCACACCCGAGCCATCCACGAGCGGGTGCGCCAGAACGAGCGACAGCGGCGCCGAGAGCTGACCACGAGTCCGCAAAACATACTGTGGGCGAGAGCGACCCTTCAAGCACCAAGTTGTAAGTCGCGCCAATTGTAATCCCGCGAGCGAGCGAATACTCGGCCACGTGGCCGAGTGGTCCTCTGCGCGTGCGCGCGTTTAAAGTCGTAGGCGGCCACCGGCCCACCAACGCAAGTGTACTTATCTTGCTTTTTTTATTACCTCAATGAAAAGGCTTAATTTTTGTTTTCCGAATTCATTACTTAATCTCTCCGCACCTACGACCGAATCCCCCTCTCTCCGCGACCGAGAAACCTTCCGTTTCTCGGCTTACTGGGTAGCTTCGTTGGCATATTCCCGATAGCTTTAAGTGCGTAATCTGACTAAGGACTCATTGCACGCGGTGATCACCACGGAGCTCCAGCAATCGGCGTAAGCCGCAACGGTGGACCGCGACGAATGTCATGACCAACCCACAGCAGGCCACCAGGGCCGCGATAAGACATTCGAGCGACTAAGCGCGAGATACTACTGGCCCCGCCTATACACGGCCGTGGTAGACTACGTGAGAAGATGCCTAGTCTGTCAGCAGTGTAAGGTGGAGCAGAAGGAACCAGCCGGCCTAATGGGACGCCGACTGGTAACCAGACCGTGGCAGATAGTAGCTGCCGATTTCGCTCGGCCCTTTCCACGCAACCCAACCGGAAAGGAGTACCTGCTCATTTTCGAGGACTTGCTCACCTGCTGGGTGGAGTGCATACCAACCCGAAAAACTGACGGAAAAACGGTATGGCGCTACCTCAGCGAGCGAGTCCTGATGCGCTTTGGCGTGCCCGAGGTACTCCACTTTGATAACGGTACAGAATATAGAAACAATTACCTCGAATAGCGCCTTGACGAAGCAGGCGTGGAATACTCTTTCAACCCACCCTACCACGCACAACCTAACCCGGTCGAAAAAGTGAATAAGACGTGGAAAAAAATGATGAAGTTCTATCTAGAGGACAATCACAAGAGGTGGGACGAGAAGTTACTTCAGCTGACATTCGCATACAACACGGCGAAGCACGTCAACATGCTGGAGTCCTGCGATGCTCATATACGGGTGGCAGCCGCTACAGCCAGGCACCTTGCGCTGGGAAAAAGAGAGAACCACGCAAGAGGAAAGCCAGGCGGCGGCGCTCAAGAATTGGCAAGAAATAGTCAGTAATCTTCCAGAGCTGCAAGCCCGCGCCGTCGAGAACTCGGCGCGAGCGCAGGAACGCCAGGCCCATTACTACAATAAAGGGAGACGAGAGTGTCATTTCGAAGTAGGCGACTTGGTCTGGAAGACTAACCGCATACTATCGAATGCAGCTGAGGGAATCACGGCCAAATTAACACCCGACTTCACCGGTCCGTTCAGCGAGAAGTTAGGAACAAATACGTTCGAACTAACCGACGAAGCCGGGAACGTGTACAGGCCGATAACTTCGGGCCACCTCAAGAAATACTACGACGAAGAGGACAGCAATATCGTCATAGAGACAGAACGGGAGGATGACCAGGACCAGCCCACGGAACAACAGCAAACCCCAGCAGCCGCACAACGAGCGAGTGACCCTAGCATCAGCGCCCCGCGCGCACCCATGCTAGGGGGAGGGCAGTTGCGAGACCGCGCCACGCGGTCCGCGTAGTACGAACTGAGAAGCGAGCACAGGGTAACACGCGGGACGAACGGGTCGCACAAGCGGACGCAGCGGCGCCGGAACTTCCGAGCGTACCAGGGGTAAGCGAAGCACGCGCGAAACGCGGTCCCGAGCGTATCGACGTCGGACTTCCCGAACATTGCGGCGCAGGAAGCTCCGAGTGCACCAGGGGCAAGCGAAGCCTCCACGAAGTGCGGTCCCGGACGACCGGAAGGCACGAAAAAGCCACCCAGCGCTATACATGCGGGAGTGATCTCGCTTCGCCGAACGAGATCACAACGTCCGTGCTGACCGGTTGCGTCCTAAAAACCCCGAAAACGAGCTTATCCTCCTTTCCTTCTGCTTTCCCACAGAGGGCAAACTTGAGAAAAGAAGAAGAAAAGGGAGAATGAAGAAGAGGGCGACGAAGGCGGCTACGTCGGCTAAGGCGACACCACCCCCGCCCCCGGAGGCGATCCGGATCAGGGAGGTGGAATCCATCGGCGCCCAGGTGTTAGACTGGGCGCAGGTCCAGTCCCTGGGGACTAAGCCGCACGTAGTGGCTAGCTGCCTCTACGAGCGGTTGGTCCAGCGGTTCGACCCCAGGAACTGGCTTGGCGAGGTTTCCCCGGAAAAGGTGGGGGAGTTCCTCGACAAGTTCAACCTCTCCCTGACCAGGTGGGCTCTGGTCCTCGACCACAACGAGCCCAACACCCAGCCTCTCCAGGTAGCCCATTGCCTCATCGAGGGGGTCCTTAGAGTGGTACAGCCCACGTGCCGAGGGGACTGCGACGACGACAACGAGGTCGCCGAGGTCGCCGCCGTCACGGAGGAGAGCAAGAGGCCCTCACCGCAGGAGCGGCTGAGGCGAGCCCGGAAGACGCCCGGCTCGACCCCGCCGTCGAACAACTCTAGCCCCCTTACCCTGCCAGGTAGCCGACCAACGTCCCCCCAAAGAGGAGCCGACCGCGCCCTCGTCAAATCAGCCACCATCACCACCACCACCGCAAGACCAGCCCGCTTCTCCACCACCGTCGGGCCGGCCTACAACACCACCACCGTCAGGTCAGCCCACACCACCACCACCAGCGGGCCACCCATCCATCTCAATCTCCCCAAGAAGGGCCAACCCACTCGGCCCACGGGCGAACGCAAACGCCAACGGGTGACTCGGGCCCGGAAGCTCCGACGCCCGAGAGCGAGTGGGCGTCCATTAAGGGGGAGTTCGACGCCTTGTGGGATGGGAACGCCACCCTGGAGGAACGGCAGTACCGGGCCTTCCAGCGAGTTGCGAGGTTCTGCCGAGTCCATCCCAACAAGGCCCCGGGTCTCATCGGGCTCCGCGAGCGAGACCTCCTGGACTGGCGCAAGGAACTGGACCACCGAGAAGACCGTCGGGCGCGTGCTCTGGGAGGGGCCGCCCCCGTAAGCAGAAAGACTTGCCTCAATTGTGGTTGGCCGAAGGTTCGGGAGCCCAAGAAGCGCCCGAACCCGCTCAATCACGAACGGGGGCAAACTCACTCCTCACACCGCCCCTTTTCCGAGCACTGAAAATCCCCCACCCACCATCCGACGCCAGGGCCGGATTCCGAAAGAGACGGCAGGACCGGAGCCCAAAGAAGATGGCAGGGGAAGAAGCGACGCCGGCCTTCACAAGACTGAGGGTGGGACTCCTAACCAGGGGGGGTCCCTCCCACAAACTGAACAGTCTGGAAATGAATCACTTTCTTATCGAGGAACTACTAATTTTTTTCTTGGTTCCCTTTTTCTCTCCCTCATACTCTCCTACCCACCGACCCGCGCCGGCTAGATGTCCCAATCACGCGTGATGATTGCGAGTTGGCTACAGGTAGCCAACGTCTGCGAGGGGGATGTAACGAGTGCTTCGCGAGCACTCGTTATCGTGCGATCGCCACGTGGCGAGCCGGAAGCCCGTGCGAGCACGCGAGTCGCGTGATCGACGTGCGATCGAAAAGGCACATGCCGCACTATAGGCAGAACCGGTAAAATCGGCGACTCATGCTTATAACTTTTGAAGGAGGCCATATTTTTGGATAATTCGAAAACGAGATGAAAGCTAAACATCTATAGAATAGATATTGAATAGTCCCGAGCTACAGAATTGATTTTTTATTCGGAATAAAGTGATTTGAAAGAGCAAAAAAATGGGTAGATTTTGAAAAATTCCAGAAATATTCTATCGATCGATGTGAACTAAATATGAAAAACAGCATGCTATACCTTGGAAATTCACTTATAAGACCTTGAAAGAATTTTTGAAAAATGTTAATAATTACTCTTGTAAATTGCGAATGAAAAAAAAAACTAACTCTGCAACGAATAGACACATCAACTTCGAACTTGACTAGAAATTTAGATAAATATTCGGAGATTCGCAAACCAGTACTGAGAAACAAAAATATTAATTTACTTAGCGAAAAAGCAAGAAATAGGTAAAAATCTCGAATAGTGGGATCGAAGGAAGAAAAACTCTTTTATCTGTGAGCCAGGCTATGAAGGCTCATCAGTAGCTTGTCATTAACACTCCGTCCCGACCAAGACTGCACTTCGGAACATGTGGGATAGAGTAAAGAGACCCACGCACTGTTGGTGTCAAGCCTCAATCCAAGATCCTACCTCTGCTTGGCTCGTTTTAGGCCTGACCTCAGTAGTACGCGGGCCCCTTTACTCCGTCCCACAGTACAGCCCCGACGAGGAGGAGCTTTTATGGCGAGCTACTGACGAGCCTTTATAGCCTGGCTCACAGACAAAAGAGTTTTTTTTCCTACCATTTCCCTATCCATCATTTTTCACGATTATTTAAGTAAATTAAGTAAATTAATATTTTTGTTTCTCAGTACTGGTTTGCGAATCTCCGAATATTTATCTAAATTTCTAGTCAAGTTCGAAGTTGATGTGTCTATTCGTTGCAGAGTTAGTTTTTTTTTTCATTCGCAATTTACAAGAGTAATTATTAACATTTTTCAAAAATTCTTTCAAGGTCTTATAAGTGAATTTCCAAGGTATAGCATGCTGTTTTTCATATTTTAGTTCACATCGATCGATAGAATATTTCTGAAATTTTTCAAAATCTACCCATTTTTTCGCTCTTTCAAATCACTTTATTCCGAATGAAAAATCAATTTTGTAGCTTGGGACTATTTAATATCTATTCTATAGATATTTAGCTTTCATCTCGTTTTTGAGTCATCAAAAAATATGGCCTCTTCCAAAAGTTATAAGCACGAGTCGCCGATTTTACCGGTTCGGCCTATAGTGCGCCGCGAAGGAGCGAGAGAGAGAGAGGAGATAGAGAGAGAGGAGGACCTCCCGCTTCGCACGGCAAGCGAGCCGCGTGAGGACAGGAAGGACCCCGACCCTTGTGCTAATTAGCACGCGCCGCTAATCGAACATCGTATCCGCGCCGCGACGTGAACGCCCGTGTACGTGTGTGTGTGCGTGAGTGTTCCCGCATCATCCGAACGACACTCCAAGCGCTTCACCAGCCAAGAGAAAACGCTGTTTTCTCCGGGCACATGGGGCAATAACACCCCGCCCCACGACTGGTGTAGCCGCGGCCGCGCACACCCGAGCCATCCACGAGCGGGTGCGCCAGAACGAGCGACAGCGGCGCCGAGAGCTGACCACGAGCCCGCCGAATATCCTGCGGGTAAGAGCGACCGGCCAAGCATCAAGTTGTAAGTCGCGCCAATTGTAATCCCGCGAAAGAGCAAATACTCGGCCTCGTGGCCGAGCCCCCAGTGAGCGTGCGCGCGTTTGAAGCCGTTGGCGGGCACCGGCACACCAACGCAAGTGTATTTATCTTGCTTTTTTTATTACCTTAATGAAGAGGCTTAGTTTTTGTTTTCCGAATCCATAGTCACGCGTTTTCGTGACTTAACCTCTCCGCACCTACGACCGACTCCCCCTCTCTGCGCGGCCGAGAAACCTTCCATTTCTTGGCTTATTGGGTAGCCGCGTTTGCGTATTCCCGTTAGTCCCAAGTGCGTAATCTGACTGAGGGCTCATTGCACGTGGCGATTACCACGGAGCCCCAGCAATCGGCGTGAGCCGCAACGGTGGACCGCGAGTGCCGAGTCAAGCCCCTATAACCCCTTTCCCGTCGCTCTTCCCAGTCCCGGGGAAGCACCCACTACACGAGCAGCGACGGTCCGTACATGTGTACGGACGGCTGGGGGGTCACTTCTGAGACCCTTTGCACGGCGTCTGCCCGTGGGAGCTGGGTGACGAACCTGCCCGCTGGGTGAGTAGCGGGGCATAATCGAATAGCTCGGGGTGCGTTTCCTGCACCACGATAAGTGTAGAAATCACCCTGTTGCAATATATAAAATGTATAATATATATATATATATATATATATATATATATATATATATATATATATATATATATATATATATTATATTTTACTAGCGTCCCCCGTCGCGGCTTCGCCCGCGAATATGTGTATTGAGTTCGAAGTGTTGTTACTCTCATTTATTGTTGAAAAACTCGTATAATATGTATTCATTTGTAAACTTAGATTAATTTGATATTTTGCAATTCTCGGAATTATATTTCCCATGTATCCTCTGAGAATTAGAAATTTTGGATAAACGGCGTTCTTAGTTTTTGAATTTTGAGGAATTAATATGAATTGTTCACGTGCAACCCCTGTCCGTGGAAGAGCAACATACAATTGGCCGCGTGAAAATATTCTGTTTGCAAATCTATCCCTACGTACTTAAAAGTCTGTCCTTGAGATTTGTTGATCGTCAAGGCGAAAGAAAGTTTCACAGAAAATTGTAATCGTTTGAATTGGGATAGTAAGTCTGATGGAATCATAGGTATGCAAGGTATGAATACTGTTTCTCCAGCAGGTCCTGTAAGAATAGTTGCTTCGATTATATTTTCCCGCATAACTTTAATTTGCAACCTTGTGCCATTACATAAATTGGAACGATTTAGATTGCGTAATAGCATTATTGGAGAACTAATTTTCAATTTTAAGTCATGAGGTAGAAAGCCTGAAGGATCAAGAGTTCAGAAATTCTTGAGGGTAGATAATGTCGCATTTCTCCATCTAACTTTTCTAAAATACTATTATTAATATTATGAGTGGTAGCGTTTCGAGGAGTTATAATTGCCCTTTCGCATAACGAATTTTAAGGTTTGTCAGAGAGATTTTAAATTTCTGGATAGACTTTAGAAATCAGGTCCATGACTGTATTAACAGTCGTTTCTACTTTCCAATCAATATTTATGTAATCATTTTCATTTGATACTTTCCCATTTCCAATTTTTAGAAGTTCTAAAGCAAATTGCAAATCTCCACCCCCAAGAGGCAATAAACTCCCAATACTCTGATATACTTACCCTTGAATTTTGAAAGTTGGCCTAAAATTTCCTTCTCGAATTTCGTTAGCTCCAAATGAAGTCATTTGAAACAGTGTATTATACTCCCTTAAATAGGCCAGAAAATGTGGAATCAGTGCGGTTCTCTGGAAGAAGACTTTTGAGAGGTTCTGGTGGCTCTTCAACAGCAGGAAGATTAATTGTCCCACCAGAACAGCACAATCCAGAAGCTTCATCTGGCCACTTTATGGCTTGACACTTGTTACATACTTTATTCATAGATCCAACTACAATATTTTTTATATAAGCGTAATTTTCGGTTGGATCATATTCAAAAGCAGATATTCCACATACTATTAACGAGGCTTTAATTATTCGACCCTGACGAACGGCTTGCGTTCGTCTAGTTCTAATTGTATACCGCCTAATGTTACTTCTGGGCCTCGGCATTGTTACCAAAATTTTCTGGCAGTAGGGAACTGGGATACGAAAGATCCCAGAAACAGGCTGAGCTTATTTTCAAACTCTCCTATATAGCCGATAAAACGCTGACTCTCTTGCGAGAGAGCGCCGCACTATACCTTATACACGTGCGACTCAACGCCTCGCCATCTACTGGCGCGCCATGGTACTTGGTCGGTTCCCTGTTGAAAAAAATCGACTGGATTTCCAGCTGGATTTGCACTGGATTCCAGCTGGATTCACGCTGGATTCTAGCTGGATTTTGACTGGATTCCAGCTGGATTCCAGCTTGAAACGAAAAATCCTGGTGAAGTGATGCAGGGAAAATCCAGTGAGTTTCCCGAATAATCCAGCTGGATCATCGAAAAATCCAGCTGAATTGTCGAAAAATCCAGCTGGATACGTTCATAATCCAGCTGGATTCGCCGCCGTAGCCCGCTGATCTAGAACTGAAAAAATCCAGCTGGATTGTCGAAAAGTCCAGCTGGATTATGAAAGAATCCAGCTGGATTCGACGCCGTAGCTCGGTGCCCTCAAACCGAAAAAATCCAGCTGGATTATCCGGGAAATCTGCTTGATCTATAATAACGATATAACCCTAATTCTAGTAAAATCCAGCTGGATTATCTTAGGATCCAGCTGGATTATTCGGGAAACTCACTGGATTTTCCCTGCATCACTTCACCTGGATTTTTCGTTTCCAGCTGGAATCCAGCCCAAATCCAGCTGGAATCCAGCTGGAATCCAGTCAAAATCCAGCTGGGATCCAGCGTAAATCCAGCTGGAATCCAGTGCAAATCCAGCTGGAAATCCAGTCGATTTTTTTCAACAGGTTTACCCCCACCACAGAAAAATGCATTGTCTATTTCTCGGTTTCTAGTCAAAATTTTAAGACGCCACATATCCATAAACATGCCTGGAGTGGTCAAGAATCAAGTATCAAAATTTCATGAAAATCGGTTCAGTAGTTTTTGAGATTAGCGGCCACGGAAAAAACAGGCTGTCCTTTTATATAATAGTATAGATAATCGCAAATCATAATTATATTTTAGAATGATTTTCATCTCACTCCGTATTCATGCTATTACATGAAGAATTTTCTTTCTTCAGGGAAAAACGATTAGTATATCCGAGAAGAACGAAGAAGAACGGAATAAGAAAAAAATTGAGCGAGAAGAAGATGAATATATGAGCGATGATGAGAACTAGTACCCTTTCAATTGCATTATTCAACAGAATCATGGTTTTATATTGATGATTCAATGAAAATTGCGATAACAGGGCGAGGATCATTGAGGCCATGTGAATTGTGTATGTTATTCAAACAGCTGACATGTTGGGAATCCTCATCCAGTTTCTTCGATGTTTAGAGAATCATCAATGTCAATCATCAACTTTGATTCTGTTGATAATCGTCATGGAAAGCCGCAAATAATTTGACTCTTGCAGATTCTAACGATCATATATACTACTTAAGTTATGTTGTTAATTTTTATGGCTTTAGTTATATGTACATCAACTTTAAATTATACAAATAAACAATATAGTTCAAGTAACATGAATAACCGATACAAACTGCAGAAGTCCAAATAATCTCGGCTTTCTATGATACTTATCAACAGAATCAATCTTCAACGTCGATGATTCATAAAGTATTTATTATTTATATTGTTCAAAATACCCTCCATTGATGATAATTCAGACAATAGATTAATCCTTGAGGGCCAATTCAGTGGAATGTAGAGAATAAAAATCAAGAACTCTACCGCATGATTTGCAACTTTTAATCAGCAAAGTTTACTGTCCTCATCAGGCAGTTTTTAATTCAGTTCATATTATAAAATTCAGCAGTAGAAGCAACGGCTTTCTGCTGACATTGTCAAACTCTTGTATGTTGAATTATATACTGATTCATATACTGAACTTCAGAATGCAAGAGTTTAACAATGGTAGTGGAAGCCGTTGCTTGCACTGCTGAATTCCATGATGTAAACTAATTCAGAAACTGACTGATGAGGCCAGTAAAACTTGCTAGCGAAATGTTGCGAATGATGTGGTGGGATTCGTAATTTTCATTATCCTCATCCCAATGGCTTGGCCCTTCAAAGATTGTCGTTTTATCTAATTTATTTATGATTCATGTATTGAGTATTCTATTTACAAAATAATATTGTTATAGTTCAATTAGAATCCAATTACTATTAAATTTCACAATCAAAAACACCGAAATTTTCATGATGAGTGTATTTGTTTTGGAAGTAGATATTGGTCTTATAGAGTCAAAAATAAGCGTAAAAAATGCAGGGTTTCAGCATCCACGCGCCGACTCTGGACAGTTGCGCAAAACGCCACCTATAAAAACTCGGAGTTTGCATCGCTCAATGTTGTAAATATACCTAATGTAGAGCAAAAACAATAAATAAATATTATAAATCATACTTCCATTTGTGTATACTTGACTGCCTATATTCATATCTATATTTGAATGAGATAAGAAGAAATATCTTTGTAATAAATTCTTATAAAAAATAGTGAACTCGTGGCCAACAAGTGGCAAACACGTCAAATACCAATCGGATAATGTGTAAGGAATGTCGCTACCACGTGTTGCCATGTGTTTGCCACCACCTGTAGATTTTTGAAAAAAATTTAGCAGACGTGAATAACACATGTAGATCACGTGCATTGATTGTGTGTTTAATACATGTCCACCACCCTTCTAGATTGAGCATGTTTATGCAAGTTTCCAGAAACTCGTGGTAAACTTGTGAAAAACACGTGTTCTTCAGCAACAAAAAGCGGACATTTCCGAGGTAGTCAATACGTAGTGAACACATGTTTCCACCTCAAGAAACTCGTTTCTTTGGAACAAGAAACACGTGTTTGCCACGTCGCTAACACAAATGGTGCTAGTACGGAATATATTTTATCAAATCGAATCATCATCTAATTAACTTTATTCGCCTGACCCGCTAGACCAATCTGATCCAAAAATTCACGACTTACGAAATTCTTTGATCGAAGAATATTGGTACCAATGATTTAGAATCATAACTTGATACAATATTGTCACTTTTTTGAAAGGAATTTTTGAGGATTTGATATAATGCGTTCATTAGAATGAAATCTACTCTGTAAAGAAAAGTTTTTCTTGTACAGAGAATTGAGTCAGGGCTGTGACTTACATGATGGCGTGTATTTCATTTGGTAAGCTTAGCGTAACGCTTTTTGTCGTATTAAACGATTGAATATAGATTAATGGTTCATCTATGGGAAACGTTGAAATCATCGAATAACGTTGATGCCATGCTCCACGTCACGCGTCGTCCAAACAAAAAAAAACTATTCACACGTACAATCATACACAACCTTTGCATTACAATGTTTTTACTGCGCCATTTGGATGCCCTCAGGAATACTGGAGTTACCGATTTTCATTTTTAACCTGTAAACAATGATGTTTCTTTAAAAAAAACTGACATATTGGGAAATATCTCCTTTGTTGAATATTTATTCAGTAATTTCTATCCGATGACTACAATATACAATGATGTTTATCTCCAAAATAGAAACATGATGTAAATTATTGTCATTCACAATATATCATAACCTTAATTGCTCCACTTTGGCTCGATTTTGCAGTTTCAAAAGCTTGTAGAGTATCTTCTAGTTTGTATCTGTGTGTCACTATGGCTTTCACATCAGCTTTATTTGTTGAAATCAAGTCAAGAGCGTCAGAGTAGCTGGAACAAAATAAAGGTAAATGGAGAAAATGAAATAGAATACGCTTTCTTCTATAAAAGTCTGAAAGTTTGGGTAATGAAGTTTAGCAATGGCCTTGGGGAATTATTCTTGAATCATTTTGTTTGTATTTAGTAGTTTGTTTTTCAACGTAGCCTATACGACATGGTAGTGCCCTTATAAATTGGCATTTTCTTATTTCCATCGAACTATCTGATGCTTTGATGAGCATCTTGTGGTCGTCTTGACTTTAATGTTCGTAGTAGAACTTGATCTCTGTGCAAAACGAGTTAGGATATAGGGGGAAAGATGCAGAGTTCAGAAAAATTCAAAAGGAGTTGTTTTAAAGCTCCTGGCTCATAGTATCGGCTACTAAGAAAATGACTGCCAATTTCAACAGCTGTATACTTTCCCCAAGAGTTTGTGACACGGTAAATGCATCATAGCAATACGAATATTAAGATTCGAAGTTGGGACGTAATACGAGTGTGAAGAGTGAGAGAATATTGAGATGTTGACAGCGAGAGTTAACGTATGTACGAGCGCCGGACAGTCAAGTATATGTGTATCTCGTTGACTGAGTAAGAGTGGCGTCGGTCTACTGTGTTCGAGTGGAAGAACGTGTCAGCCGTTGCACCACGTAAGCAAATGGAGAAACAACCCAAGTTGACGGTGATTATCACTCCCGATCTGTATGCACTCCTTCGTCTTGCACCTGAATATCTAGACATAGGATGCACAAAAGGTGTGAGCTTGTGTGAAGATTTGAACGCACCGTGTCTTGTTGACGGGCCTCTTTAGTGGGTCTGATAGGGAGTGCGGCATTCCTGGATGGACTGCCAAGATAGGCACGCGTTCTGAAAGTCCACAGCCACCTTCATCAACACTGAGTTGACTTCATCAACAAGCCGCAGTAGCAAAATTGGTGCCGCTGCAGCAGTCGCTACGCTCGGAACCTCCCCGTCTCCGGAATGGAGAGAGAGTAGTCGCAAGTGGGCCCCATGCAATATGCTGCTGACAGAGGGCGTTTCTGCGCGCATGTCCTACCACAGAACTGCTACAGCGATGATCCAGGAGCTCTTTGTCTCTCGGGAGATCTGGGAATGCGCGCGCTACTGAAAGGGGGAGTGCTACAATGTCAAAATTCTTTCAGTGAACCGTGCCTTGTCGAAAATAACGAGCCTGGATTTCAGCAGGATTTGGGTTGGATTCCAGGTGGATTTGAGCTAGATTCCAGGTGGATTTTGGGATAATCCGAGTGGATTTCGACAGAATACAGGTGGATTTTCGGGATAAACGAACCAGGTGCTGGGAATATTCCAGGTGGATTTTGGGAAAATCATGGTGAATTACGTGAGAATCCAGGTAGATTTTCGGGATCAGCAAGCCAGATCTAGGGAAGGATCCAGGTAGATTTTAGGAGAATCCAGGTGAATTTTGAGAGAATCCAGATGGATTTCGAGGAAATTCAGGTGGGCTCTCGGAATCAGCGAGCCAGGTCTTCGGAATAATCCAGGTGGATTTTGGTTTAATCCAGGTGGATTGTGGGATAATGTAGGTGGATTTTGATAGAATCCAGGTGGGTTCAATCAGAATCCAAGTGGATTCTCCCAAAATTCACCTGATTCATTCGTAGGACCTGTCTCGCTGATTCCGAAAATCAACCTGGATTCTCCCAAAATCCAGCCAGATTCTTTCAGAATCCACCCGGATTCTTTCAGAATCCACCCGAATTCTCTCAGAATCTACCTGGACTTTCCTAAAACCCACCTAGAACCTTCTTAGAACCTGGGATGCTGATCCCATAAATTCACGTGGATTCTCCCAAAATCTACCAGGATTCTACTGGAACCCACCTTGATTCCCTCAAAATCTACCTGGATTATCCCAAAATCCACCTGGATTATCCCAAAATCCACCTGGATTATCCCAAAATCCACCTGGATTATCCCAAAATCCACCTGGATTATCCCAAAATCCACCTGGATTATCCCAAAATCCACCTGGATTATCCCAAAATCCATCAGAGTTATTTCCAGGACCTGGCTTGTTGATTCCGAAAATCCACCCGGATTATCCTCAGGATCTCGCTGGTTGGATCCTAAAATTCAATTGGAATCCAGCTCAAATCCACCTGGAGTCCAGGCTTGTTATTTCCGACAGGGTGGGTAGGTGAGAACAGTCACAGTGTGCTCACGCGCGAGCAGTCGCCAGTATGATTAGGTTAAGTTGAGAGTCAGAGAAAATAAGTTCAGATTTAGATGCAGAAAATATTCTTTTTATGTACAGTCTGTTGTGAAAATTTCATAGAAGTATAACAATTCTCATAAATCTAATCATAGCGTGAGAAAATAGTCTATTTTGAATGAATGTGATAATAACGAAAAACTTAATTAAATCAATGTAGGGTGATTAGAGTTCAATCACATTTATGCTTATATGCCTGTTGAAGATTAAGGGTTTAGGGGGTAAGTAGAGAGACGGGATTCTACTTAGTAGAGAGCTCAGAGAGTTCCATAGGCTAGTTGTCTCGACATGGAAGGACATTCAAAAGAACTCAGTGCATCACTTAGGGGCAACCACAGACGGCTGCATGCCCCACCGGGCGAATACTCGCGTTAAGAAGAAGAAAACGCACCAGATGTCGCGGTTTTCTATGTATGTATTTTAAACAACAAACAGGCCATAGAATAATGTTGTAGTGTGCACCCTCTATGATTCAAATATTGTGTAAATGTTCGATCTTTGAGGGCTAATCCAGAGTGAAGTAGAAAAGAAAAAATCACAAAATCCAACACATATTTAATTGATGCGACGTTTCACCCGCAAGGTTCACTGGCCTCATCAGGCTAATAATTTGTTACACAAAAAAAACACGTAATGAATGATACAATCTAAGTACAATAAAATCGATGAATTATCAATAAACTATTCTTCCTCACCAGTTTTGAATAAAATCTTACTATTATATGGAGAGGAAACGTGTGTTTGTTTGTTCGCAAAAATCTCAAAAGTTACTGAACCAATCGCTTCCAAATTTTGATAGTAGCTTAACTATGTACCCTGAAGTATCATCGGCTATTGAAATTAATCATGAATTGATTGGGAATGTTTCTACACAAAATGTGAGAATAACATGCTATCAGCTCCGGCTTCTCTCTTTGGACACTAGGTGGGGAGACGCTATTTTAGCCGTACACGCGGCTGAAATGGCGCGGTCTGGCCTATAAGTATGAGGCAATCAGTGGTGAAGTCCTCGATTTTCTTATGGAAAACTTTAAACTAGTTGTCCTATAGTGACTCCCGGTAGTATAGCGGTGTGATCGATTGCCTAAATAATCGAACTCGCATACATTTTCCTGAAGAATTATTTTTATCGGCTAAAATATGCCTAAATTTGAAGCTCCGACTTCTCTTTTTGGTTACTGAGGATGCAGTTTACTGTCCACAAGAATTATTAAACACACTCAATCCAGCTGGTTTTCCACCACACAATCTACAGCTCAAGGTCGGAATCCCCATAAAACTACTACAGAATCTAATTCCATCAAAGCTGTGTAATGACACCCGTTTACAGATTCAAACGGTGAGGAATGATGTAAGTAGTGCCGTATACACTATGGCGCGTTATAACATGACCTCTCGTGACCCCACCAGACTGGTGAACGACAGGAGCATGCTGACGCAGCATGGAGTATACATTACTGACCTCTGTCCACTAGTAGAAATGTGAAAAGAGTCAGCATATCAAATATCCAGCCCAATAAATTTCAATTTCATAAAACTCTCGTTAGAAAAATGGCAATCTTGTTTTCATGCAGCAATGAAATATATTTAATGTCTCAGCACGGCTCATATCGAAAATCTTGAAGTTTGCTTATTACTTTTAAAAATTAAATTTTCGATAATTATTGCATTATTCGAGGGAGCTCTTGTGTGAGAATGAATTTTCGATATTGAGAATAGGTTATTGATAGGTAAAGATATTCAAATATATATTTTTCATGGTAATATTGAATAACATTTATTCAACCATATTAACTTACAATACATGTTTATAGAGGTACATTTTTCAATGCTTGTAGAATATTTCCCATGTGTATAGCGAAGAATTCAGAGGTTAACATTGTAATCAGAGGGGAGGTTTATTTCCCACTCAGCTCTCTGGTTCTTGAATGCTGGTTTCACGGTCGCCACTTATTTGTTATAGCACAAATAAGAAAACTATATTATTTAATTGCAAATTAAATGCAATTGCCAAAAGGGTTCAGGTAAGTGAATATAATGAACACACTATGAAACTTGATTTTACACTCACTTTAACTTATATGTTTATTTATTGCTTGTATTTAACTTTTTACAGGCTTTGGCGAACTATCGCGTTACGCCACGCGGAGATACAATGGGTTGGTCTGCGGCGGACTCGGAGATACTCAACGAAGTGCGCGGCACGCTTGCGGATTGTGAACTCCCGAATTGATCTTGGCGCGCCTTTTTATATCTGCGCGCGCTTGCGCCGTTTGTCCGAGCGGTCAGCCGCGCTGTAACCGTCCGGTCAGTGCTTCCGCGCCCGTGCGGCCGCTGCGGGCCGGCCGATTTCGCCCGTGCGGTTATCAGCGTTTTTGTTATAATATTCTCGCGTGTGTGCGCGTGTGTCCGTGTGTGTATGTCCCTGATCACACCCCCGCCTGCCCTGGTGTCAAGGTAAATCTCGTTATCGCCAAGATTTTTCTTGTCGCCATGGCACGATGTTTGGGGTTATGTGTCGCACACGTGTGAGCCGCTGACGGTGACATTCGTCGGTGTGTGTGTCTATACTCCCAGTGTGTAATACATGTGTCTTTGTAAACAAACGTATTCGACTTATTTCTATGTGTACATATTTTACTTATTCTAATTCATCAATTCATGATTCATTCATGCTTCATCAATTCGTATACATATATAATCATAGTTTATATATTAATAGTTTGTGCATGATTTATTAATATAAAGTGTTCATGTCATTCTTGTCTGTTTTATTATTGTTTGTGAATTAATTGATTTGGTCTCTTGTTTTAGGTAGAGTTATTCGTTCCTGTGCTTTTTGGGTGATTTCGTTTACATGCTGTTCTGTGGTTTGTTTAATATTCAAAATTAGGTTGTCTGAGGTAAGTCATGTGAATCGCATTGTTTTCCTTATTCTATTGTTTTGACATGGTGTCGCTTATCTAAACTATCTTATTTTATTACTCAATCTTATTAAACGTGTACTGTTTATAAATGACAATAACGTTAAATATCTTAAATGTATAGAAATATAAACATGTAAAATGTAAAATGTAAAATGTAATATGAAATATATATTTTTTTTTGTTTTTTTTCTATATATTTCTATATATGTTCATGTTATTTTTATAATAACGTTACTAGTCCTTTTAGTTTTGTGTAGTTATAACTTAGTTGTAAAATGTACATAGTACCTTATCTTTGTCACTGGTCACTACTCATTGACACTTAGATTTTCACTATTACTTATACATCACTGCACTCACTAGGACAGCCGTTGCTGGAGTTTCATGATGTCCGCTGCTTACGATGAGCTGCCCTTGCTGCTGGTGCTGTGTGCGTCACCTTGTGTACCTGGCATGCTACCTCCTAGTTGTAGTAGCTTCAGCATCAGCTGCTCGTTGGTCAGCCCCTCGGTCCTCACGCCTGGTTCCAGTTCACGCAGCCTCCTGAGTATTGGTGCTCGTTCCTTTTTACGCCTGTTCCTCCTGGATATTGCGAATGATTTCTGTTTGCCGGTTATGGGTTCGAATTTTCCATTAGAATTTCTCTTCCACTTTGGCGTAAGTACAATATCCTTTTTGCTGATAGTATTTGGATATGTATTTTGTTTAATTTCTTCAGGTGTTGGTGATCCCAATGGTGCTGTGTATGTGTATTCTGCTGCTGGTGCATAGTATTCCTCTGATGTCAGCTGAGCGGTTTTGGTGTGCTCGTTTACCAACTGTGATGGCTCGTTGGTGTTGACGAGTGGTGCACTTGTTGCCTGTTCATTGAACCCTGGCAGGTCCACGAAGATCTGTTCATTGATGTCATTCAGCGTCCACTCCTGTGGTCTTGTGTAGTGATCATTGTTGTTTTGATCTGGCTTAGTGCAACTGTTGATGTTGCTGTAGTTCATGAATCCGGCGTTGTCCATGATCCATTGCCCTACGTCAATTGGTGTTTCTGGCAAGTCTAAAGCGTCGCATTGGAAAGTGCTTGGATCCCACTGTATATCCAAGTCTAGGTCGGTTAATTTCAGTGCCTGCTCTATAATGTTTTCTTCTGTGGCTTGTTTTTCACTTGCCTGTGTCGATGCTAGATCAATTGTTGCCGGTTCTTTCTTTATTTGTAGCCCCTGTCTCGCCTGGATTCTTGATAAAATTTTGTTATTTTCCTCTGCAATTATGTCTCTTTCTTGTTTCAACAATTCTGCTTCTTTTTGGAGAGCTTGGAATAGTAATTGTTCTTGCCTCCTGACCTCTTCCCTGGCTTCGGCGATTCTTGCTTCCATCGTGTTTTTGTTCTCTGTCTCGTGGCTCGTTAGATACTGATCTTTTGATTTTTCTGTACCTGTATTTATATCATATTTATATTCCCTATGACCTTGATTTTGACATTCGCATTGACCGTACGGTCCTCTTTTTATTGTGGTGCAGTTCACTGTTATTCTATTTTTTTGTGCGTCTATAATCATTCCCATTTGCTTTATTATATCCATGCCGATTATCATTGGTATTATTTCATCTTTTAAAATCATTAATTTTACTATAATCAGATGCCCTAGGATTTTGATCTCAATGTCTGCTGCTTTATCTATTGATGTTGTGAATCCATTGATTCCTTGTATTTCTCGTTTTTTCGTGCAATATATGTTAATTTTGCATCCCTGGCTTTTCAAAAATGTTATTGTGTGTGACGATATTGCAGAAGAGGATGCTCCTGTGTCTATCATTGCCGTTGTTTCAGCTTCCCCGATGTTGTCTCTAACCCTTGGGCTTAATTGTGCCGATGCTATTTTCACTTGTGTCGTTTTTCTTTCTCTGTATGGTCTTAGTTGTCTTGTATTATATACTCCAATAATGTTTGATGATTTTATGCTTTGTAATTCATAACTGTTTTTTCTACTTATGTTTTTGATGATGTATGGTCCCTCATATATAGGTGCTAGTTTCTTTGCAAATTTCTTGAACTTGTTTGACAGTTTGTGTATTTTTTTGAGTACTTTGTCTCCTATCTTGTATGACATTGCTTTTGTTTCTTGATTGTATTTATTGTTCCTTCGATCTGCATCTTTGATTATTCGTTGTTTGATTAGTTGCATGTTTACTTGGTGTTCCGTTTGATTGTCTATTTCCCCTCCCATTTTCATGGGTATTTCTAACTTGTTTTTTCCTTCTATCTCACTTGGTGTGGCACCAGTTGCTCGATTGTACGTTGAATTCATACATATTTCTATTTCTGGTATAACTCTGTCCCCTGTTGTGTGTTTGCTGTTGCAGTTAGATCGTAGGGCTCGTCCAATTTCTTTCATTGTCCTTTCTACGGGGTTGGATTGTGGGTTATATGGCGATGTTGTCGTCATTTTAATGTTATATTTCATTCCCAATTCTGTCCAATTTTTGCTTTTAAATTGTTTTGCTTGATCTGTCACAAAGCTGGTTGGTGCTCCTTCAATTTTTATATATTTGTTTTCTATTGTACTACATACCACTTTTGCTGTTATTCTTCTCATTGGGTATAACTTGATTAGCTTTGAGAATACGTCCTTGGTTACTATGATGTATTTATTGTTTAATCGAGTCGTTGGTAGAGGACCGAATATGTCTACTGCCACCAGCTCCTTTGGCTTGCTTGGTATTTGAAAGTACCTTTCTCCTTCCACTCGTTTGTTATATGATTTCATCCTCTGACATTGGTCGCATGTAGCGGCAACTTCCCTTGCTATTTCATATCTTCTTTTCATTATAAAATTTTCTTTTATGAACTTGAACAGTTTGTCTGTTCCAAAATGCAAAATTAACATATGCACGGCTGTCACTACTTCGTACGCCATGTTTTCCGGCACATACACTTT
The DNA here is from genome assembly GCA_020882685.1 of Aphelinus atriplicis. Lineage (NCBI taxonomy): Eukaryota > Metazoa > Arthropoda > Insecta > Hymenoptera > Aphelinidae > Aphelinus > Aphelinus atriplicis. The sequence continues at coordinate 24,190,240 of CM037073.1, read as the reverse complement.
CCACACGTTGTCTTCAAGGCCTCTGATTAACCCTTCCTTTGTCTTTGTTTTATCGTTCTTTTCAGCCACTTGTTCCTTTATCCATTCGTCTTTTGTTTGTTCTGCTGCCAGTTGTTTTTTTATCTTCTTCCATGCCGGTTCTTCTATCCGCGTTGTTCTTATCTTTATTTCCGTGTGTGTGTCATTTTCCGCTTTCGGCAGCAATCGTGACAGCGCATCTGCGTATGTGTTGTCTTTACCTTCAATGTGCCTCCACACTATGTCAAATTGTTGGATGTTCATTATCCATCTCGCCAGACGATTGTTGGTTAATTCTGTGGTTTGTATGAATGTTAGTGCCTTGTGGTCAGTTTTTATTATGATTTTTCGTCCTGCCATCCATGGATGCCATTTTTTCAAAGCGTGCACTACCGCCAGTCCCTCCAGCTCGGTTACCGTGTATCGTTTTTCTGCGGGTTTCAATGCCCTACTTAAGTATGCTATGGTTTCTTCCTCTTTGCTTTTCGGGTCTATCTGGAACATTCGCGCTCCAATCCCTCGGTTTGATGCGTCTGTCTCCATTCCCAAATTCCATTTTGCTTTCATCACAAATAATTCTTTTGCGTCTTTGAAACATTTCTTTATCTCGTTCATCGCTCTTTTTTCTTCTTCGCCCCATATGAACTTGATCTTGTCGCTCAGTAGTTTTTCCAGAATTTGTGTTTTGTTCGATAGTGCTGGGATGAATCTTTGGTCCCAATTTGCTAGACCAAGGAATGATTGAAGCTGTTTCTTGCTTTTTGGTGTTGGAAATTCAATTACATTTCTCTTTGTTTCTTCCGTCATATTAATTTTTGTTTCATTTAATATGTGTCCCAGAAATGTCACTTCTTTCACACCCATTCTTGACTTACTCTCGTTTATCGTTACTCCCCCGATTCTGAATCTTTCTAGAACTTTTCTTATTAGGTGTATTAGTTCTTTCCATGTTTTAACCATGATCAGTATATCGTCTAAGTAAATGATTATAATTTCTTCAAGTTCTTTACCCAGTATCTGTGCAATTCCTCTAATGAATGATGCCGATGCTGTTTTTATTCCGAACGGTAGTCTTAAAAAAATGTAGGTTTGTGACTTGAATCTGAATCCTGTGTACTTTTGGCTCTGCTCCTCAAGTTCTATGGTCCAGAACGCCTTGTTTACATCAAATTGTGCCATCCACTTTGCGTTTTCCATTCGAAATAATATTTCTTCGATCACTGGTGGTTTGGCGTGGTCTGATTCCATTCTTGCATTTATGCCCCTCGCATCTAGACACATTCTTAGTTCTCCATTCTTCTTGACTGATATGACTAATGGATTTATATACTCTGTAGCCGCTCTCTTGATAATTCCTTGTTTTTCCAGCAGGTTGAGTTGCTTTTGTATGTTCTCTTCATGTGTTTTCGCAATTGGGTATTGCTTTATTTTAAATGGCTCCTTATTCTTCATTTTTATCACATGTTTATAGCCTTTCATTTTTCCTGTCGTGTTCGTAAACACGTCTTTAAATTCTTTTTTGATCTCTTGTATTTGTCTCTCTCTCTCCTTTTCATCAAGTTCTTCCTCCACTTCTTCCATGGAAAATATCTGTCTTTCTGATGTGTTTAATTTTATTTCTTGTTGGATGCTTTTGAATCTGGCCACTCCTTTTTCCGTGTCTATCGTGACCTTGTTCTTTTTCATAAAATCGAATCCTAGAATCAATGGGTTCGACAACTTTTTTATAACTATGGCTGGGTGTAGTATCTCTTTTCCATTTATTGTAATTTCCATTAATATTTGCCTGTTTATTGTTACTTTGTCTCCTAATGCCCCACGCACTACGGTGGTGGGTGCATTCAGTTTTTTAATGCCGTTATTTTCCTTTTCGATTTTTTCCAACATCGTCTCGGATATTGCTGACAGCTGTGCCCCTGTGTCTAATAGTGCTGACACGGCTATGTTGTTTATCCTCAGTCTCAGTACTGGACACAGGCTTGTTTCTGCCTCCACATTCTCGTCTGACTCGCTGCTAAGGTCTTGCTCTGTGGCAAATCCCTCTATTTCTTGTTTTCCCCTGTTTTCTTCATTTTTTGTGTTGTCCTCATGTATTTTTTGGATTGTTCGTATTCTGTTCTGTTGCTCTTCTCCTTCTGCTCCATCTGATTCTCCATCCTCATCTTCTTCCTCCTGTTCGGGCATGTATGTAAACTCATCGTCTTCTTCTTCTTCTTCTGATGATTCCTCTGCTTCGATTACTCGCATCTTTCTCTCGTTTGTTTGTCGGTTGTTTTTGTCGTATTCTCTTCCATACGTTTTGTTTTGATTGTCAGATCTGTATTTGACGGGATTTTTGTAATGCTGTTGACCCTTTTCGAATGGCTTATTGTCCTTTTGGCCCGTTCGGTATTGATCCCTGTTGTAATATCTGTTTGGCTGTTCTCTTCTCTTTATTTCGATTCCAAAACTCGGCTTGTCATACTTTAGTAGTATTCTAGCTGCTTCATCCACTGTCCTTGGTTCTCGAAATTCTATCTTCTCTCGAATCCTCCCTGGGAAGTGCATCTTCATCCTGTTAATAATCCATTCATCGGGGTATGGATCTCGTAGGCTTCTTGCCAATGATGCCCATTTCCTAAAATAGCTCTCCATGCTACTTTCTTCCTTATCCTCGAAGTGCCCCTCGATCATGTATTGTATCACTTTGCCTTGTACTTTTTCACCCCAATATTTGTTCAAGAACTCCGTTTTTACTTGCCTGTAATTCTGTGCTTCTGTTGTTTGTATCCATGTTGCTGCATCATTTTTCATAATGCCCATGAATGCTGCTAGTTTTTCTCGTTCATTCAACTCTTCCAATGCTGCGTGGTTTTCAAATTCTCTAACCATCTTTTCCGGGTTGCATTTCACCACATTTCCTTCAAACTTGAGGTTCCCAATCTTCGAAGTTTCTCTGATTAGTCTCATGGATTGTCTGTCAATGCGCCCCGCGCCTCTTCTCTCATTGTTTATTGGTATACCCTGTTGTGCATTTCCCCCTCTTGCACCTCGTGGATCATTCTGCCTGTTTCCTATTCGTCCGTATTGTATGATATCATTTTGCAGTTGTCCTTGGTATCTGCGTAACTCGGCATTCTGCTGTTGCATTCTTTGCAACTCAGCCCTCATATTCCGCATTTCTCTTATCAACTCCTGCATTCCAGCGCCCTGTTGCTCAGCTCGTTCGGGTTCAGGTGGTGGAAATTCTAAGTTTCCTACCCTTGCTTCGTTTTCCCTCGCCCCAACGTGCGCTCCATTTAATCTTTCTTCTTCTCCATCGCTGCCCACAACTTCTTGGACATGTGCCGGAGCCGGCACCCTCCTGCGTCCTCCTCGCCTGTTCTGCTGAACGTTTCCTGCTGCTATGGCGTTTTCTAATCGTCGATCGATGTCGTCTTCACCCGATCTCTGTCGTTCTTCTTCACTGTTGCCCGACTTTTTTCAGATAAGTTCCTCTTTTTTTTCGAAGATTACACTATTACACTTCTTTCACTTTGAACGTATCACTTTGTTAATAACTTTTCCTTTACTTTTCAGCACTCTACACCGGATTTGTCCTTAGTGTAGTCCTGTCACGGTCGCCATGTAATCAGAGGGGAGGTTTATTTCCCACTCAGCTCTCTGGTTCTTGAATGCTGGTTTCACGGTCGCCACTTATTTGTTATAGCACAAATAAGAAAACTATATTATTTAATTGCAAATTAAATGCAATTGCCAAAAGGGTTCAGGTAAGTGAATATAATGAACACACTATGAAACTTGATTTTACACTCACTTTAACTTATATGTTTATTTATTGCTTGTATTTAACTTTTTACAGGCTTTGGCGAACTATCGCGTTACGCCACGCGGAGATACAATGGGTTGGTCTGCGGCGGACTCGGAGATACTCAACGAAGTGCGCGGCACGCTTGCGGATTGTGAACTCCCGAATTGATCTTGGCGCGCCTTTTTATATCTGCGCGCGCTTGCGCCGTTTGTCCGAGCGGTCAGCCGCGCTGTAACCGTCCGGTCAGTGCTTCCGCGCCCGTGCGGCCGCTGCGGGCCGGCCGATTTCGCCCGTGCGGTTATCAGCGTTTTTGTTATAATATTCTCGCGTGTGTGCGCGTGTGTCCGTGTGTGTATGTCCCTGATCCGGTGTAGACAAATCCGCTATAGACATTTTCATATATATAGCGCTTAACATAGTTTGATTTTCAAGTACTTTTATTTTCTCCACTACCTTCGATATAATCATTTTTACATCGTCATTGGGACTCGCTATTTCGGAAATTCTCTCTATAATACTGAGATCAAATGTTTGAGCCTGTGACTCAAAGAAAGACGCCGAGCTACTTCTCAAAAGATTGATATACTCGTTCACGATACAGCTGACAGAACCTTTTACAGTATTAAGATATTTGATTCGTGCATTCACATGTTGACACAATCTGAACAAGTTATTGAAACTCACTTTTTTCAAAACCACACTCTGTCTGAATTTTTTCGTTGTCGTACAATTGGCGTCAAATCTGTGCTCGTCATCTTGCTCAATCTCGATAGCTCTATCCTTATGAGCAGTCGTGAAAAGCAAACGCCAGTCATGTCCAGCGAGCGATGTTCCGTTGGGGTAAATATTCTGCCCTTCCAAATACTTGGTGACATCTTCAAAGGTGCCAATGAAGTTGCGCCACTCTTCTTCTCCAAATGCGACCCCACTGTAGTCCTTGCCAAGGATTTGGACCGTTGCTCCTCGATTTTGTCATACTCAAGACCAATGCCCATGCACAGTGTTCAAAGTCGATTGAGCCCGATTCTTTGGCGACGACTGTTCACCTGGCCGACTGATTATCTTGTAAGTAGCCATATTCTCCAGAATGTGGAAAAGGTAGATGCTATGAGCCAGCTAACTGTAGCAGCGACTTAGTTGAACGTCGTTTCTCGGGTGGTCTTTATAATGATATTTTTGTCAGACAAGCAGTTTTAGAGGGGCGACATTTCAGAACTGCTACTGCTTTGCAAGCAGTTTACAATACATCCACCACTCCAAGTGCAAGCACGAATATCACGAGCGAGCTTGATTTGTTGCCTGACTAACTCATTATCTTTTTCAAGATGAGCAGAAAAATTGTTAGAAATACCTAGACTCGAACTCATGTAATACAAGAACATCAAACAATACTGTCCCCATACATCTGACGATTCACTCTGCAGCTGTATCGAATTCCAACGAAAATGCTCACAATTTCTACGTAGACGATTTATATGATCAGGCACGAACGGTGGCAAACCATAGCTATCAAAGTACCAGCCATTGTTTGATTCATTAACGTATACAGCAACCCAGTGCATTCCTTATTTCGTATGATCATCAGTATTGAATACAAACGCTGTCGGTTTCATCCACACCCGAGGGATCTGATCTGCTGGGAACACACCCACAGTATGCGCTCGTATACGTCTCAGTTTTCTTAAAACCTCCAGATTGTCCATCGCAAAGTTGAATAGGTGGTCGGAAAGTAAATTCGGAGTAAAATCGGAAATTAAATTGTTGAACATTATCAAGAGCACAGCTATATTTCAAATGAGATTCTTTGACAGCATGATAAAGACAACACTTATCAATGCCTAGAAAATCAATGAATGAAGGGCAATCCTTGTCGTACTCTTGATTTATAATGTCTCGCGTCGTTATTTTATGCATAGTCAACCATTTTTCATTACCCCTGACAAATATTCTTCTAGCGTTCTTGGCGAGCTCGCGTAAGGTTTTGTAAAGCGCTCTCAAAGATGTTTCACCCTCAAAATAGTCGATACCGTGATGATGACGAGCCAGCCAGTCGTTTGTTCTTCTAATATCGGCGCTCAAAGTATTGATATGAGATTGAGGCAGGACGATCCAATGACCACTGTGATCACCTCTTAGAGAAGTCACAGCCACCTCCTTTGAAACACTGAAGTTGTTTTTATCTTTGAAAAATTGGATATCGACGATAAGATCCATTGTGCTGTAGTTATGAGCTCTGTTACTCGACGACTGAAAACTATTTTCAAGATTTTTCAATGAACCTCAGGGGTACAGCGTTCAGTGACATCTATCATCACGAGCTAAAATCCAGAAGAATTTGCCGCGATGAATCAATCTCCAAAATATTGTCGTACTCGGCATAAACGATGCAGTTCACCGTTTTACTCAGCGGTGTTGCAAATATGACATCAATTCTCACGCTACCTTGTTTAACTAGATTCCAATGGCTACAATCGTTAGCCGATAAATCAGGTGTTAAATCAAGAACGAAAAGACAGTAGCCATTGGGGTAATCATCTCGCGATTTTTCATCACCCTCGTTGAGGAAATATACATTGGTACCTGTGATTATAGTGTGATAGGCGTCAACGTACAGATTATTTCTGAAATCAGGCTGGAGAGGCATCGAAGGAACCTGACACCATCCACATACAAGCACAGATATTTTATGTCTAGATTTTGGAAGTTGAAAGGGTTGAGCGATCGATCATCGTTGAACGCTTTATTCTCGACGAAAACCACGATGATTCTTATAGGTAATTGACCCAGTATTATACTGTCCAAAGTTTCTCCATGAATGTCACTGTGCAAAGTTACAGCTTTGACTTCTATTCTCTTACTCTTGTCATAGGGTATTTAGCGGTTTGTCTTTGAGAGCGCTTTTGCGTGGGCAAACAAAACGCCCGGATTAATTTTAACACGCTTCACGAGTAGATTGGCTTCCTCGATATATATTGTAACGAGTGCTTCGCAAGCACTCGTTATCGCGCGATCGCCACGTGGCGAGCCGGAAGCGCGGGCGCGAGCGCGCGAATTGCGCGATCGACGCGGGCACGCGCCGCGGCCCTTCGGGGGGTGCGTGTCGCGTGAGAGAGAGCGAGAAGAAAGATAGAGAGGGGAGGACCTCCCGCTTCGCGCGACGCGCGCGGGCGCGAGGACGGGAAGGACCCTCACTCTCTCGCGCCGACTCCGAGCTAATTGACGTGTGCCAATTAGCTCTTGATCCGCGCCGCGACGTGACCGTTCTCTTCCGTGCGTGTGCGTGTGTGTGAGTGTCCCCACACAAACCCAGCGACATTCCGAGCGCTTCGCCAGCCCAGAGAAAACGCATTTTCTCCGGGCGCGTGGGGCAACTACACCCCGCCCCACGACTGGCGTAAGCGCGACCGCGCACCCCGGAGCAGTCCACGAGCGCGTGCGCCAGGAGACGCAAGAGCGACGCCGAGAGCAGCCACAAGCCCGCCGACCATCCTGCGGGCGAGAACGACTAGCGAGCGGCAAATTGTAAGTCGTATTTTTGTACTCCCGCGAGCGAGCGAATACTCGGCCCCGTGGCCGAGCGGCCCTCTGCGCGTGCGCGCGTTTCAAGTCGTTGGCGGGCACCGGCCCACCAACGCAAGTGTATTATCTTGTGGCGTTTTTGCACCTCAATAAAGAGGTTTCCTTTATTTAATTTCAATTCGAGAGTCACGCGTTTTATTGATAAACCTCCCGCACCTACGACCGAATCCCCCACTCTCCGCGGCCGAGAAACCCTCAGTTTCTCGGCTTACTGAGTAGCCGCGTTCGCGAGTGTCCGTTAGGATTAAGTATTTTCTTAAGGGCTCATTGCACGTGGTGATTACCACGGAGCCCCAATAATCGGCGTGAGCCGCACCGAGGGACCGCGAGCGCCGCACGAGATCCCGCAACCCCCCTTTCCCCCCGCTCTTCCCAGCCCCAGGAAAGCGTCCACTACGCGAGCAGCGACGGTCCGTACCTCGGTACGGACGGCTGGGGGTCACCACCAAGACCTTTGGCGCGGCGTCTGCTCGTGGGAGCTGGGCGACTAACCCGGCCGCTGGGCGAGGAGCGGGGCATATTCGAATAGCGCGGGGTGCAGTTTCTGCACCACGATAAGTGCAGAATTCACCCCGTTGCAATATATTCAAGATACCTGATGGATCCATTACGTCGAATCCATCTCGGGATCTCACAGAACGTAGTCTTATTTCTACACCGTCCAACAGTAATTTTTTTTGTTAAACTATTCGCAGTGGATATAACCGATCATATCGACAGATTTCCGATCGTTTAGGTATTTGCGTCTCTTTTTAAGTCCTTTGTTGGAATCACAACTGTTCATCCGACCTGCTGTGTTATTGGCCCACAGTACACTGGTCAAGTGAGAGTTTTTGGCAGCTGGCCCATAATTTAGTAAACTCTCGATATACGCTCTATAAGCGTAAGCGTTGTTAGGAGGTGTCACAGGATTTTTGATTGAACGACACGTCGACTTAATTGAACAGTGAATGCATAAAGTTGTTGACAGGGCCTGCTTTTTTGACCTTATCTCCGACGTCTGCCACAAAACCCTTTTCAGCTATATTAGTCTTTACGGATACGCGTACCCTGAGCATAGTATGAGCAAGATCGATATACTGTTCACCAGTCCCAGGTATCACAAACTCTATGGGTGAGTCATCGGTAAGGGATGATATAGGTTTGTATTGCACATAGTGCGATTTCTCAATCGTTCTTTGAGTTCGTGGAATTTCAAATAACAGCAACTCTGATTTCAAGCACTCACACGATTTATTATGGAGAAAAGCCATTTTTTCTAGTCAAATATATCTTCATTCGTTCTTTTAGGTGTACTACTTCTTACACTCTTCTTCTTCTTCTTCTTCTGCTTTGTTTATCTGCTCTCTTGCGTCGAATGATTTTCTTTCCAGGATTGCGTCTTTTCTTGCTACCTCGACCACGGATAGCTGATAACTGGGTCAAATCTTCGAGACGCGGTATTTTATAACCTGTCCTCTCCATGAGCTTGTCCAATATCTCCTCGGCTTTCCGTTTCAAAATTACTTCAGACTCTCTGACGCGACTTTTGAATGCTTCTTTTACATGGGTATCCATAGTGGTGACATCAGACATTATATTCATGCCTGTGCGAAGAGCCTCCTCCCCTACAGCTTTAGCACCTCGGGATAAAAGTGACATGACTCTACGAAATAAGCCAGCCAAAAAACGACTGATACCATCGTGACCCCGTTGATGATTTGAACCAACACCCGCCTACCTGGGCATGAAAGTACTCAACGTATCGATCTATTTCAATGCATGCGTTTAAAGTGTAGTTTAGCTGTCAACAATCCCAAAATCGAATGGTATAGAATTACCTCGTTGGTCTCTAATATCTATCTCAATGGTTTGAAATGAGTTGATAAGCAAGAGTATGTACATTGGTGGGGAGAAATTCTTAATCTTTATCCCTCCATATGTAAATTCGTCCATATTGAGAGATATAGCCTGTGGCAGTTTTGCTCGAACATTCCCAGTAACGTGTGGTTCACATATGTCCGTGTATAACATCAACATGTTAGGAAAACCATCCATAAGGTGTGCCGGTCTGTTGCTGGTTACGGGCGCTTTGAGGCATTGCGACGATACGTCGTCGAATACCAAATTTTTTTCAATTTTTCTGGCAGAGCAAACCCGTGTTTTGTTTTGCAGTCAGCATTGCATGTATGAGTAGCCCTTACGTGTTCCCCTCGTTCGACGATAAAAAGTAAATGATTTTTTTTCGCGCATTCCAAATCATTTATTTCGGCGATAAGACCCTCGACATCCTTGTACACGCCAGGATGAATCCAGGAAACGTCTATTTTCCCTTCCTCGCTGGCAAATTTCAAGGAGTTGTCACCGACAATTACAGCGGAGACGTGGGAGAGGCGCGACAAATTACCGGCCATGGTGACTCGAACGTCTTCTTGTGATAAATGCTGAAAGGTTAGCGGTATTTGGATTCCTGTTAGAGCCACGGACCATGACCGTAATCGTATCTGTTGAGGTAGCTGCGTGATACGATGAGTCGTTGTGTTGTCAGGATAATACTGCATACTGCTGTTGCTAGGCAGCACGACGTAGAATTGGTCCTTCATCTTAATTTTTTCACTTCGCTAGCTTTGATCCACGAATGGAATTCATCGGGGTAGCCTTTCCAGCTAACGAAATATTTTTTGGTTTTTCCTTCACCACGAGTTTGCAAAACTTTGTCCATTTCAAAAACATTGTTCTCTAGATTTTTCCGTACTCTTAGCTTCTCTTCATCAAAAAACCGTCAATTCCTTCCCCTGCTTGATCTTTCAGGAAATATACATGAGGTGCTCTAAACAAAGAGATACGGGTGATCGTGAAGATCGACGCGATGCGGTCGCGAACAGAAATCCACATATCGTATCTTCTCACCTTTCTCGCAATCGAAAAAATTTGCATTGTTATTGGTGCACCCGCCAATAAAAGCTTCACGAGGATCTACCCTGTTTAAAATAATCGACCGGATTTCCCACTTCGTTTCCCATTGGTCTTTCCCGGTCAAATAGGGGGGTTTCACCGGTGAAATCCGGTGGGACATCCGGTCGATTGAGCGGTAATCGAAGTTGACCGAATAACATTCCCGGTCGGTTGACCGGGTTTCCTGGTCAGAAAAAAAATATCAAGGGCTCCTCCCGAAGAGTGTTCCCGGTCGATTATCGGTGTTTCCCGGTCGATCAACCGTGGTTTCCAGTCGATCGACCAGGAAACACGGTCAGAAAAAAAAATATGGGCTCTTTAGAAAGAGTGTTTCCCGGTCGATTATCGGTGTTTCCCGGTCAATCGCCCGGGAATCACGGTTGATCGACCGGGTTTCACGGTCAGAGAAAAAATATCAAGGGCTTCTCCGGAAGAGTGTTTCCCGGTCGATTATCGGTGTTTCCCGGTCAATCGCCCGGGAATCACGGTCGATCGACCGGGTTTCACGGTCAGAGAAAAAATATCAAGGGCTTCTCCGGAAGAATGTTTCCCGGTCGATTATCGGTGTTCCCCGGTCAATTGACCGTGTTTCCCAGTCGATCGACCGGGAAAAATGTTCAGAGAGAAATAATATGGGCTCCTTGAAAAGAGGGTTTCCCGGACGACTCTCGGTGTTTCCCGGTCAATCGACCGAGAATCACGTTTCGACCGGAAACTCGGTCAGAATAAAAATATCAAGGGCTCCTCCGAAGAGTGTTTCCCGGTCAATCGACCCTTGATATTTTTTCTTTGACCGGGAAACACCGATTATCGACCGGGAAACACGGTCAATTCACCGGGAAACATCGTGAATCGACCGGGAAACACTCTTTCTAAGGAACCTATATTATTTGTTTTTGACCGTGTTTCCCGGTCGATCGACCGGGAAACACTCTTCCGGAGGAGCCCTTGAAATTTTTCTGACCGGGAAACCCGGTCAACCGACCGGGAATGTTATTCGGTCAACTTCGATTACCACTCAATCGACCGGATTTCCCCCCGGATTTCACCGGTGAAACCCCGCTATTTGACCGGGAAACACCAATGAGAAACGAAGTGGGAACTCTGGTCGATTATTTTAAACAGGGTAACGGTTTTCTTCAGAAAATTTCTTTGTGTTCGTCGATGAAAATGCGCATCTCGTCGTTTGTTTTCAACTCTTCATTAAAGTCACATTCCCACATAACGATCAAACGATAGTTCATTGCTTATATTCTCTCGTCGCTCGCACGCGTGTTTTCGAACTTCTCACTCATTGATTCGTCGTCGGGTGTACACGTATCCCGATCTCTGTTAACGATGTAGCAACGAGGGCAGCCGTGCCAATAACACCCGTGAAATTGGAGAACTATACCCTCGTGGCTTTCACCGTCTATGGGATCGCAGAAACCGTCTACAGAAATATTATTGACGAGTCTTTTTTCGCGACAGATATCCACGTGCATCACAGGCCTACTCAACACTTTTTCAGACATCCAGTAGAGCCACTGAATTGCTTCATGCGACTGATTGTCAGCCATTCTATAACCACCCTTTTGAATAATCCCTATTAAATTATTCTTCAAAAAGATCTTACGATAGACGCGCATACACGACGAAGCTATTGTGATACATTCAACAAAAGGATCTACTCTGCTTTCTAAAAATATTTTTCTGAACTCCAAACAAGCTAGCCTAAGTATGGCAACTTCTTGCTTACAATACTCAACTATTTCAACTTTGAAGTTGGAAACTATATTTTTTTCACTTGCTCATTGCACCATTCGAAGAAAACAGTTCTATCATTGACACTCATCTTTGAGAGTGAATACATTTCACTTGCTGGTATGGGTCATATATAATTCTCATTGCCGGTCTTATTAAATAAATGTGGAAAATAACCCTTGGATGATATTGGTAAACCGTCAGCTTTCGGGAGTCTGCTCAAAGGTAAATGAAAGTAATTCAAACTATCCACGAATTTTACATTTTTTACCTCCATCAATACTATTTTTTGTACCGTTCAAAATAACTCGCGGTACGATGCGTTCCGAATATTCTTCAACGAGGTACTTGAAAATGAATTGGGCATCGAAACCTCGAGAATCGTGAGCTATACATATCACTCTTTTGAATTGTTCGCGCTCGGCCAATGTTAGTTCGACAAACTGCTTTATTGGATCGACATCAAAAACGTATTCTGTTATCCCGCAAGACTCACACATTTCAGAAATGTTTGAGTTTTCAAGACAAAAACGGAAAACCTGTTGTACGATACATCAATTGGAACATGCATCTTTTTTCCCTACTGAAAATTCTCAGGTGAGATCTCATGCCAATTTCTCAGATGAGATGTTTTTTCTTAAATTTTTTTTTCTCAGAATGTACAGGACTAACATTGACTGTTGGCAACATGTGAAAATTAGGGTCGATATAGAATTTTGATGAATTGACGAATTATATCATCATTTTTTTTTCTTAATTTTTTTCCTAAAAATTTTTAGGTTCATGTCAGGTGAAATCTCAGGTGCAAACTCAGGTGAGATCTCAGGTGAGATCTCAGGTGAGAATTCAGGTGAAAATTCAGGGATGATTTTTTTTCTTAATTTTTTTCAAAAATTTTTAGGTTCATTTCAGGTGAGATCTCAGGTGAGAACTCAGGTGAGATCTCAGGTGAGATCTCAGGTGAGATCTCAGGTAAGATCTCACCTGACATGAACCTAAAAATTTTTAGTAGTGTTGATACTAAGTGATGATATAATTCGTCAATTCATCAAAATTCTATATCGACCCTAATTTTCACATGTTGCCAATAATCAATGTTAGTCCTGTACATTCTGAAAGAACCGCGCTTCAGGTGATGTTTTAAACATACATCCCCAAAAAAATATCTGAAACAGTCGTCACATTTTTTTGCTTCTACATTGTATTGACAAGGTGGCTGTTGCATACATTTGTAACATCTATTCGAGCATCTATGGTCTTGTACTCTGATACATTTTTCATTACACGGTATGCAGTAGCCTGCACTATCACTAGCCTCGACCAGATTTAATATGGGATCGTGATGATTTTTATTCTCGTAATACATCATCCTTAACGTATGATGAAACTGATTTACCGAGACTAAACGACAAAAAACGTACCATCGTGAATAGGTTGTTCACCTTCCCCAAAACCTCGCAACGAGTATACCACTATAGCAGTATCGTATTGTTTAAAAAAACTCTGAAAAATAAGAATTTTGGGTAGCCCGCAACCTGATACAGGTATCGTTTGCGTTTTTCATCAGATCAAGAGCTGCTTTTCTTTGTGTGACACCTCTACTCTCACGAATAGCGTTCCACCCGGTCCGTAACTGCCCTCTCATAGCGTTCTACTTCAAATCTCATGCCAATTTCTGTGAGATCTCAGGTGAGAATTCAGTGAGTTTTCAGAGATCATTTTTTTTTCCAATCTAATATTGAATGTTGGCAACATGTGAAAATGGGGTCGATATAGAATTTGGATGAGTGGACGAATTATATTCGAAGGTTCATCTCTTGTGAGATCTCAGGTGACCCCGACGAGCAGCAAACTTCTGTGCCGTCTGATTAGTCTCATGGATTGTCTGTCAATGCGCCCCGCGCCTCTTCTCTCATTGTTTATTGGTATACCCTGTTGTGCATTTCCCCCTCTTGCACCTCGTGGATCATTCTGCCTGTTTCCTATTCGTCCGTATTGTATGATATCATTTTGCAGTTGTCCTTGGTATCTGCGTAACTCGGCATTCTGCTGTTGCATTCTTTGCAACTCAGCCCTCATATTCCGCATTTCTCTTATCAACTCCTGCATTCCAGCGCCCTGTTGCTCAGCTCGTTCGGGTTCAGGTGGTGGAAATTCTAAGTTTCCTACCCTTGCTTCGTTTTCCCTCGCCCCAACGTGCGCTCCATTTAATCTTTCTTCTTCTCCATCGCTGCCCACAACTTCTTGGACATGTGCCGGAGCCGGCACCCTCCTGCGTCCTCCTCGCCTGTTCTGCTGAACGTTTCCTGCTGCTATGGCGTTTTCTAATCGTCGATCGATGTCGTCTTCACCCGATCTCTGTCGTTCTTCTTCACTGTTGCCCGACTTTTTTCAGATAAGTTCCTCTTTTTTTTCGAAGATTACACTATTACACTTCTTTCACTTTGAACGTATCACTTTGTTAATAACTTTTCCTTTACTTTTCAGCACTCTACACCGGATTTGTCCTTAGTGTAGTCCTGTCACGGTCGCCATGTAATCAGAGGGGAGGTTTATTTCCCACTCAGCTCTCTGGTTCTTGAATGCTGGTTTCACGGTCGCCACTTATTTGTTATAGCACAAATAAGAAAACTATATTATTTAATTGCAAATTAAATGCAATTGCCAAAAGGGTTCAGGTAAGTGAATATAATGAACACACTATGAAACTTGATTTTACACTCACTTTAACTTATATGTTTATTTATTGCTTGTATTTAACTTTTTACAGGCTTTGGCGAACTATCGCGTTACGCCACGCGGAGATACAATGGGTTGGTCTGCGGCGGACTCGGAGATACTCAACGAAGTGCGCGGCACGCTTGCGGATTGTGAACTCCCGAATTGATCTTGGCGCGCCTTTTTATATCTGCGCGCGCTTGCGCCGTTTGTCCGAGCGGTCAGCCGCGCTGTAACCGTCCGGTCAGTGCTTCCGCGCCCGTGCGGCCGCTGCGGGCCGGCCGATTTCGCCCGTGCGGTTATCAGCGTTTTTGTTATAATATTCTCGCGTGTGTGCGCGTGTGTCCGTGTGTGTATGTCCCTGATCCGGTGTAGACAAATCCGCTATAGACATTTTCATATATATAGCGCTTAACATAGTTTGATTTTCAAGTACTTTTATTTTCTCCACTACCTTCGATATAATCATTTTTACATCGTCATTGGGACTCGCTATTTCGGAAATTCTCTCTATAATACTGAGATCAAATGTTTGAGCCTGTGACTCAAAGAAAGACGCCGAGCTACTTCTCAAAAGATTGATATACTCGTTCACGATACAGCTGACAGAACCTTTTACAGTATTAAGATATTTGATTCGTGCATTCACATGTTGACACAATCTGAACAAGTTATTGAAACTCACTTTTTTCAAAACCACACTCTGTCTGAATTTTTTCGTTGTCGTACAATTGGCGTCAAATCTGTGCTCGTCATCTTGCTCAATCTCGATAGCTCTATCCTTATGAGCAGTCGTGAAAAGCAAACGCCAGTCATGTCCAGCGAGCGATGTTCCGTTGGGGTAAATATTCTGCCCTTCCAAATACTTGGTGACATCTTCAAAGGTGCCAATGAAGTTGCGCCACTCTTCTTCTCCAAATGCGACCCCACTGTAGTCCTTGCCAAGGATTTGGACCGTTGGCATGTAGTACTGCTCCTCGATTTTGTCATACTCAAGACCAATGCCCATGCACAGTGTTCAAAGTCGATTGAGCCCGATTCTTTGGCGACGACTGTTCACCTGGCCGACTGATTATCTTGTAAGTAGCCATATTCTCCAGAATGTGGAAAAGGTAGATGCTATGAGCCAGCTAACTGTAGCAGCGACTTAGTTGAACGTCGTTTCTCGGGTGGTCTTTATAATGATATTTTTGTCAGACAAGCAGTTTTAGAGGGGCGACATTTCAGAACTGCTACTGCTTTGCAAGCAGTTTACAATACATCCACCACTCCAAGTGCAAGCACGAATATCACGAGCGAGCTTGATTTGTTGCCTGACTAACTCATTATCTTTTTCAAGATGAGCAGAAAAATTGTTAGAAATACCTAGACTCGAACTCATGTAATACAAGAACATCAAACAATACTGTCCCCATACATCTGACGATTCACTCTGCAGCTGTATCGAATTCCAACGAAAATGCTCACAATTTCTACGTAGACGATTTATATGATCAGGCACGAACGGTGGCAAACCATAGCTATCAAAGTACCAGCCATTGTTTGATTCATTAACGTATACAGCAACCCAGTGCATTCCTTATTTCGTATGATCATCAGTATTGAATACAAACGCTGTCGGTTTCATCCACACCCGAGGGATCTGATCTGCTGGGAACACACCCACAGTATGCGCTCGTATACGTCTCAGTTTTCTTAAAACCTCCAGATTGTCCATCGCAAAGTTGAATAGGTGGTCGGAAAGTAAATTCGGAGTAAAATCGGAAATTAAATTGTTGAACATTATCAAGAGCACAGCTATATTTCAAATGAGATTCTTTGACAGCATGATAAAGACAACACTTATCAATGCCTAGAAAATCAATGAATGAAGGGCAATCCTTGTCGTACTCTTGATTTATAATGTCTCGCGTCGTTATTTTATGCATAGTCAACCATTTTTCATTACCCCTGACAAATATTCTTCTAGCGTTCTTGGCGAGCTCGCGTAAGGTTTTGTAAAGCGCTCTCAAAGATGTTTCACCCTCAAAATAGTCGATACCGTGATGATGACGAGCCAGCCAGTCGTTTGTTCTTCTAATATCGGCGCTCAAAGTATTGATATGAGATTGAGGCAGGACGATCCAATGACCACTGTGATCACCTCTTAGAGAAGTCACAGCCACCTCCTTTGAAACACTGAAGTTGTTTTTATCTTTGAAAAATTGGATATCGACGATAAGATCCATTGTGCTGTAGTTATGAGCTCTGTTACTCGACGACTGAAAACTATTTTCAAGATTTTTCAATGAACCTCAGGGGTACAGCGTTTCAGTGACATCTATCATCACGAGCTAAAATCCAGAAGAAATTTGCCGCGATGAATCAATCTCCAAAATATTGTCGTACTCGGCATAAACGATGCAGTTCACCGTTTTACTCAGCGGTGTTGCAAATATGACATCAATTCTCACGCTACCTTGTTTAACTAGATTCCAATGGCTACAATCGTTAGCCGATAAATCAGGTGTTAAATCAAGAACGAAAAGACAGTAGCCATTGGGGTAATCATCTCGCGATTTTTCATCACCCTCGTTGAGGAAATATACATTGGTACCTGTGATTATAGTGTGATAGGCGTCAACGTACAGATTATTTCTGAAATCAGGCTGGAGAGGCATCGAAGGAACCTGACACCATCCACATACAAGCACAGATATTTTATGTCTAGATTTTGGAAGTTGAAAGGGTTGAGCGATCGATCATCGTTGAACGCTTTATTCTCGACGAAAACCACGATGATTCTTATAGGTAATTGACCCAGTATTATACTGTCCAAAGTTTCTCCATGAATGTCACTGTGCAAAGTTACAGCTTTGACTTCTATTCTCTTACTCTTGTCATAGGGTATTTAGCGGTTTGTCTTTGAGAGCGCTTTTGCGTGGGCAAACAAAACGCCCGGATTAATTTTAACACGCTTCACGAGTAGATTGGCTTCCTCGATATATATTGTAACGAGTGCTTCGCAAGCACTCGTTATCGCGCGATCGCCACGTGGCGAGCCGGAAGCGCGGGCGCGAGCGCGCGAATTGCGCGATCGACGCGGGCACGCGCCGCGGCCCTTCGGGGGGTGCGTGTCGCGTGAGAGAGAGCGAGAAGAAAGATAGAGAGGGGAGGACCTCCCGCTTCGCGCGACGCGCGCGGGCGCGAGGACGGGAAGGACCCTCACTCTCTCGCGCCGACTCCGAGCTAATTGACGTGTGCCAATTAGCTCTTGATCCGCGCCGCGACGTGACCGTTCTCTTCCGTGCGTGTGCGTGTGTGTGAGTGTCCCCACACAAACCCAGCGACATTCCGAGCGCTTCGCCAGCCCAGAGAAAACGCATTTTCTCGGGGCGCGCGGGGCAACTACACCCCGCCCCACGACTGGCGTAAGCGCGACCGCGCACCCCGGAGCAGTCCACGAGCGCGTGCGCCAGGAGACGCAAGAGCGACGCCGAGAGCAGCCACGAGCCCGCCGACCATCCTGCGGGCGAGAACGACTAGCGAGCGGCAAATTGTCAGTCGTATTTTTGTACTCCCGCGAGCGAGCGAATACTCGGCCCCGTGGCCGAGCGGCCCTCTGCGCGTGCGCGCGTTTCAAGTCGTTGGCGGGCACCGGCCCACCAACGCAAGTGTACTATCTTGTGGCGTTTTTGCACCTCAATAAAGAGGTTTCCTTTATTTAATTTCAATTCGAGAGTCACGCGTTTTATTGATAAACCTCCCGCACCTACGACTGAATCCCCCACTCTCCGCGGCCGAGAAACCCTCAGTTTCTCGGCTTACTGAGTAGCCGCGTTCGCGAGTGTCCGTTAGGATTAAGTATTTTCTTAAGGGCTCATTGTACGTGGTGATTACCACGGAGCCCCAACAATCGGCGTGAGCCGCACCGAGGGACCGCGAGCGCCGCACGAGATCCCGCAACCCCCCTTTCCCCCCGCTCTTCCCAGCCCCAGGAAAGCGTCCACTACGCGAGCAGCGACGGTCCGTACCTCGGTACGGACGGCTGGGGGTCACCACCAAGACCTTTGGCGCGGCGTCTGCTCGTGGGAGCTGGGCGACTAACCCGGCCGCTGGGCGAGGAGCGGGGCATATTCGAATAGCGCGGGGTGCAGTTTCTGCACCACGATAAGTGCAGAATTCACCCCGTTGCAATATATTCAAGATACCTGATGGATCCATTACGTCGAATCCATCTCGGGATCTCACAGAACGTAGTCTTATTTCTACACCGTCCAACAGTAATTTTTTTTGTTAAACTATTCGCAGTGGATATAACCGATCATATCGACAGATTTCCGATCGTTTAGGTATTTGCGTCTCTTTTTAAGTCCTTTGTTGGAATCACAACTGTTCATCCGACCTGCTGTGTTATTGGCCCACAGTACACTGGTCAAGTGAGAGTTTTTGGCAGCTGGCCCATAATTTAGTAAACTCTCGATATACGCTCTATAAGCGTAAGCGTTGTTAGGAGGTGTCACAGGATTTTGATTGAACGACACGTCGACTTAATTGAACAGTGAATGCATAAAGTTGTTGACAGGGCCTGCTTTTTTGACCTTATCTCCGACGTCTGCCACAAAACCCTTTTCAGCTATATTAGTCTTTACGGATACGCGTACCCTGAGCATAGTATGAGCAAGATCGATATACTGTTCACCAGTCCCAGGTATCACAAACTCTATGGGTGAGTCATCGGTAAGGGATGATATAGGTTTGTATTGCACATAGTGCGATTTCTCAATCGTTCTTTGAGTTCGTGGAATTTCAAATAACAGCAACTCTGATTTCAAGCACTCACACGATTTATTATGGAGAAAAGCCATTTTTTCTAGTCAAATATATCTTCATTCGTTCTTTTAGGTGTACTACTTCTTACACTCTTCTTCTTCTTCTTCTTCTGCTTTGTTTTATCTGCTCTCTTGCGTCGAATGATTTTCTTTCCAGGATTGCGTCTTTTCTTGCTACCTCGACCACGGATAGCTGATAACTGGGTCAAATCTTCGAGACGCGGTATTTTATAACCTGTCCTCTCCATGAGCTTGTCCAATATCTCCTCGGCTTTCCGTTTCAAAATTACTTCAGACTCTCTGACGCGACTTTTGAATGCTTCTTTTACATGGGTATCCATAGTGGTGACATCAGACATTATATTCATGCCTGTGCGAAGAGCCTCCTCCCCTACAGCTTTAGCACCTCGGGATAAAAGTGACATGACTCTACGAAATAAGCCAGCCAAAAAACGACTGATACCATCGTGACCCCGTTGATGATTTGAACCAACACCCGCCTACCTGGGCATGAAAGTACTCAACGTATCGATCTATTTCAATGCATGCGTTTAAAGTGTAGTTTAGCTGTCAACATCCCAAAATCGAATGGTATAGAATTACCTCGTTGGTCTCTAATATCTATCTCAATGGTTTGAAATGAGTTGATAAGCAAGAGTATGTACATTGGTGGGGAGAAATTCTTAATCTTTATCCCTCCATATGTAAATTCGTCCATATTGAGAGATATAGCCTGTGGCAGTTTTGCTCGAACATTCCCAGTAACGTGTGGTTCACATATGTCCGTGTATAACATCAACATGTTAGGAAAACCATCCATAAGGTGTGCCGGTCTGTTGCTGGTTACGGGCGCTTTGAGGCATTGCGACGATACGTCGTCGAATACCAAATTTTTTTCAATTTTTCTGGCAGAGCAAACCCGTGTTTTGTTTTGCAGTCAGCATTGCATGTATGAGTAGCCCTTACGTGTTCCCCTCGTTCGACGATAAAAAGTAAATGATTTTTTTTCGCGCATTCCAAATCATTTATTTCGGCGATAAGACCCTCGACATCCTTGTACACGCCAGGATGAATCCAGGAAACGTCTATTTTCCCTTCCTCGCTGGCAAATTTCAAGGAGTTGTCACCGACAATTACAGCGGAGACGTGGGAGAGGCGCGACAAATTACCGGCCATGGTGACTCGAACGTCTTCTTGTGATAAATGCTGAAAGGTTAGCGGTATTTGGATTCCTGTTAGAGCCACGGACCATGACCGTAATCGTATCTGTTGAGGTAGCTGCGTGATACGATGAGTCGTTGTGTTGTCAGGATAATACTGCATACTGCTGTTGCTAGGCAGCACGACGTAGAATTGGTCCTTCATCTTAATTTTTTTCACTTCGCTAGCTTTGATCCACGAATGGAATTCATCGGGGTAGCCTTTCCAGCTAACGAAATATTTTTTGGTTTTTCCTTCACCACGAGTTTGCAAAACTTTGTCCATTTCAAAAACATTGTTCTCTAGATTTTTCCGTACTCTTAGCTTCTCTTCATCAAAAAACCGTCAATTCCTTCCCCTGCTTGATCTTTCAGGAAATATACATGAGGTGCTCTAAACAAAGAGATACGGGTGATCGTGAAGATCGACGCGATGCGGTCGCGAACAGAAATCCACATATCGTATCTTCTCACCTTTCTCGCAATCGAAAAAATTTGCATTGTTATTGGTGCACCCGCCAATAAAAGCTTCACGAGGATCTACCCTGTTTAAAATAATCGACCGGATTTCCCACTTCGTTTCCCATTGGTCTTTCCCGGTCAAATAGGGGGGTTTCACCGGTGAAATCCGGTGGGACATCCGGTCGATTGAGCGGTAATCGAAGTTGACCGAATAACATTCCCGGTCGGTTGACCGGGTTTCCTGGTCAGAAAAAAAATATCAAGGGCTCCTCCCGAAGAGTGTTTCCCGGTCGATTATCGGTGTTTCCCGGTCGATCAACCGTGGTTTCCAGTCGATCGACCAGGAAACACGGTCAGAAAAAAAATATGGGCTCTTTAGAAAGAGTGTTTCCCGGTCGATTATCGGTGTTTCCCGGTCAATCGCCCGGGAATCACGGTTGATCGACCGGGTTTCACGGTCAGAGAAAAAATATCAAGGGCTTCTCCGGAAGAGTGTTTCCCGGTCGATTATCGGTGTTTCCCGGTCAATCGCCCGGGAATCACGGTCGATCGACCGGGTTTCACGGTCAGAGAAAAAATATCAAGGGCTTCTCCGGAAGAATGTTTCCCGGTCGATTATCGGTGTTCCCCGGTCAATTGACCGTGTTTCCCAGTCGATCGACCGGGAAAAATGTTCAGAGAGAAATAATATGGGCTCCTTGAAAAGAGGGTTTCCCGGACGACTCTCGGTGTTTCCCGTTTCCCGGTCGATCGACCGGAAACTCGGTCAGAATAAAAAATATCAAGGGCTCCTCCGGAAGAGTGTTTCCCGGTCAATCGACCCTTGATATTTTTTCTTTGACCGGGAAACACCGATTATCGACCGGGAAACACGGTCAATTCACCGGGAAACATCGTGAATCGACCGGGAAACACTCTTTCTAAGGAACCTATATTATTTGTTTTTGACCGTGTTTCCCGGTCGATCGACCGGGAAACACTCTTCCGGAGGAGCCCTTGAAATTTTTCTGACCGGGAAACCCGGTCAACCGACCGGGAATGTTATTCGGTCAACTTCGATTACCACTCAATCGACCGGATTTCCCACCGGATTTCACCGGTGAAACCCCGCTATTTGACCGGGAAACACCAATGAGAAACGAAGTGGGAACTCTGGTCGATTATTTTAAACAGGGTAACGGTTTTCTTCAGAAAATTTCTTTGTGTTCGTCGATGAAAATGCGCATCTCGTCGTTTGTTTTCAACTCTTCATTAAAGTCACATTCCCACATAACGATCAAACGATAGTTCATTGCTTATATTCTCTCGTCGCTCGCACGCGTGTTTTCGAACTTCTCACTCATTGATTCGTCGTCGGGTGTACACGTATCCCGATCTCTGTTAACGATGTAGCAACGAGGGCAGCCGTGCCAATAACACCCGTGAAATTGGAGAACTATACCCTCGTGGCTTTCACCGTCTATGGGATCGCAGAAACCGTCTACAGAAATATTATTGACGAGTCTTTTTTCGCGACAGATATCCACGTGCATCACAGGCCTACTCAACACTTTTTCAGACATCCAGTAGAGCCACTGAATTGCTTCATGCGACTGATTGTCAGCCATTCTATAACCACCCTTTTGAATAATCCCTATTAAATTATTCTTCAAAAAGATCTTACGATAGACGCGCATACACGACGAAGCTATTGTGATACATTCAACAAAAGGATCTACTCTGCTTTCTAAAAATATTTTTCTGAACTCCAAACAAGCTAGCCTAAGTATGGCAACTTCTTGCTTACAATACTCAACTATTTCAACTTTGAAGTTGGAAACTATATTTTTTTCACTTGCTCATTGCACCATTCGAAGAAAACAGTTCTATCATTGACACTCATCTTTGAGAGTGAATACATTTCACTTGCTGGTATGGGTCATATATAATTCTCATTGCCGGTCTTATTAAATAAATGTGGAAAATAACCCTTGGATGATATTGGTAAACCGTCAGCTTTCGGGAGTCTGCTCAAAGGTAAATGAAAGTAATTCAAACTATCCACGAATTTTACATTTTTTACCTCCATCAATACTATTTTTGTACCGTTCAAAATAACTCGCGGTACGATGCGTTCCGAATATTCTTCAACGAGGTACTTGAAAATGAATTGGGCATCGAAACCTCGAGAATCGTGAGCTATACATATCACTCTTTTGAATTGTTCGCGCTCGGCCAATGTTAGTTCGACAAACTGCTTTATTGGATCGACATCAAAAACGTATTCTGTTATCCCGCAAGACTCACACATTTCAGAAATGTTTGAGTTTTCAAGACAAAAACGGAAAACCTGTTGTACGATACATCAATTGGGAACATGCATCTTTTTCCCTACTGAAAATTCTCAGGTGAGATCTCATGCCAATTTCTCAGATGAGATGTTTTTTCTTAAATTTTTTTTTCTCAGAATGTACAGGACTAACATTGACTGTTGGCAACATGTGAAAATTAGGGTCGATATAGAATTTTGATGAATTGACGAATTATATCATCATTTTTTTTTCTTAATTTTTTCCTAAAAATTTTTAGGTTCATGTCAGGTGAAATCTCAGGTGCAAACTCAGGTGAGATCTCAGGTGAGATCTCAGGTGAGAATTCAGGTGAAAATTCAGGGATGATTTTTTTTCTTAATTTTTTTCAAAAATTTTTAGGTTCATTTCAGGTGAGATCTCAGGTGAGAACTCAGGTGAGATCTCAGGTGAGATCTCAGGTGAGATCTCAGGTAAGATCTCACCTGACATGAACCTAAAAATTTTTAGTAGTGTTGATACTAAGTGATGATATAATTCGTCAATTCATCAAAATTCTATATCGACCCTAATTTTCACATGTTGCCAATAATCAATGTTAGTCCTGTACATTCTGAAAGAACCGCGCTTCAGGTGATGTTTTAAACATACATCCCCAAAAAAATATCTGAAACAGTCGTCACATTTTTTTGCTTCTACATTGTATTGACAAGGTGGCTGTTGCATACATTTGTAACATCTATTCGAGCATCTATGGTCTTGTACTCTGATACATTTTTCATTACACGGTATGCAGTAGCCTGCACTATCACTAGCCTCGACCAGATTTAATATGGGATCGTGATGATTTTTATTCTCGTAATACATCATCCTTAACGTATGATGAACTGATTTACCGGACTAAACGACAAAAAACGTACCATCGTGAATAGGTTGTTCACCTTCCCCAAAACCTCGCAACGAGTATACCACTATAGCAGTATCGTATTGTTTAAAAAAACTCTGAAAAATAAGAATTTTGGGTAGCCCGCAACCTGATACAGGTATAGACACGTTTGCGTTTTTCATCAGATCAAGAGCTGCTTTTCTTTGTGTGACACCTCTACTCTCACGAATAGCGTTCCAATAAGCGTGTAGTGACCCGGTCCGTAACTGCCCTCTCATAGCGTGCTCCTACTGAAAATTCTCAGGTGAGATCTCATGCCAATTTCTCAGGTGAGATCTCAGGTGAGAATTCAGGTGAGTTTTCAGAGATCATTTTTTTTCCTTAAATTTTTATCTTTTTTTCTCAGAATGTACAGGACTAATATTGAATGTTGGCAACATGTGAAAATTGGGGTCGATATAGAATTTGGATGAAGTGACGAATTATATCATCACTTGGTATCAACACTAATAACAATTTTTAGGTTCATCTCTTGTGAGATCTCAGGTGACCCCGACGAGCAGCAACTTCTGTGCCGACGAAAAGCTTCGGTTCGTAGCTTTGTCCGAGACGGCGCAAGGCCGGTGTGGTTTCGACAAGGGGTCAACCGAGCTCTCGGCTTTAGCCGAATTATTGCTGGGGCGGTAGGAGTCGTCTTTTCGCTGCTCAGCCAAGGTGGTGCAGCCTGCTGCCGTGATCTTCACCTCGACTTCAGCTTCATCCCCGTGGGAAAACGTGGCGTAGCCTTCAATTTTTGATTCAGTGAGGTAAGAGAGTTTCGCGAGCGAACGTTAGGTCACATGCACCGTTTGAGAACGACCACAATGTTTGCAACCGCACAACGACAAAGTCGTTAAATTTTGGTTCCAGCCAAAAACCTTTTTTTCCGGAAGTAACCTTGATGCATAGAATCTAACAAAAACTTCGTATTGAGTTTTTAACTCTTTCTTACGTGAGCTGTTAAATGCATCCATGGTTTAATTAACAATTTTACAAGTCAAGTATTTTCAACTACAAAAAATATTAACTTCAAGCATATAATCAATTCAAGAAAAAAATTTCAACGCTGGTCGAGGGGAAGAACAAAGAAAAATATCAAGATTTTACAATTAGTAATATATAGTATATTAGTTGACTCTTTGAGAAATGCAAATTCTAATAAAACTGAAGGTTATTATATTCATCAGCAAATGTGTGTACTAAGTTTATAACTTTTCCTTATGTACATTGCTGGATTTTTCTTGTGAATTTTGCATTGTTCATGAGATATGTGTGTGTGCGCATTGAATGTGTGGAAATCATACAAATGCTTTTGTCAACAAGCAGATATTAGAAAATTTTTGGCTCTGAGTGTACTAACAAGGGGACACCACAGTCTCCGGGTCCTGTATTTTTACCAAACCTGTTTTAATGTGCTCTATACCACACACGTATAGACCCATTCCAGGGATTTTGCCTAATGGAGCCTCCTGTTGGAGTTCTGGATACATCAAGTTTCAGGAAAAACTGATATCTCTAGGTTTTTCCACATTTATGACATTGCTGGCTGACATCATGAGTTCTACATACTCCCCTACTATCGATAGCATTTTCACTCTTTATCATCATCTAATTTGTTACTAGTTCACATTTTATCTGAAATTCAATAGTATACGATAAATAAATTATTCAGCTACAGCTGTCTAAAACTCATCATCAACATGTCTCACTCATTGTACAGTATTTTCAATTGATATGTTTCATCAGGGCACACTTCTCAACATTACAAATAATGATATTTGATTGCACGCATTACTGAATGAACTTCCAAGCCCTTGAATCAGTTGACGAACAATCGTTTATTACTGTTTTCAAATTATTCAACATTAAAATGAATCTATTTCCTATATTACTTAGGACATAACAAATTTTGTATACACAGTGGAGAGATATGTATTGATTCTAATCTAAAATTGATATAAATTTCTAGAATTAATATATATTTCTCTACTTTGTATACACAATTTTTTATGTCCTAAGTAATATAAGAAAATAGATTCATTCTAATGTTGGATAATCTGAAAACAGTAATAAATGATTGTTCGTCAACTGATTTAAGGGCTTATTGAAAGTTCATTTAGTAATGCGTGTGAAGAAATACCATTATTTGTAATGTTGAGAATTGTGCGCTGATGCAACATATCGATTAAGAGTAATGTCTAATGAGTGAGACATGTCGATGATGAGTTTTGGACATCTGTAGCTGAATAATCTATTTATCGTATACTACTGAATTTCAGATGATATGTGAACTAGTAACAAATTAGATGATGATAAAGAGTGAAAATGCTATCGATAGTAGCGGAGTATGTAGAACTCATGTTTCTAGTATGAACAATGCGTATAGAAGCTTAGACAAGTTCACTCGATGAGTCAACGAGCAATTTCATAAATATGGAAAAACCTAGAGTTATCAGTATTTCCTGAAACTTGATGTATCCAGAACTCCAACAGGAGGCCCCATTAGGCAAAATCCCTGAAATGGGTCTATACGTTTGTGGTATAGAGCACATTAAAACAGGTTTGGTAAAAATACAGGACCCGGAGACTGTGGTGTCCCCTTGTAAGTTGAGGCTTTTTTCTATACTCATAAGCATATCAGGGTGATTGAAAGTCAATCAAGGCTGTTGTCGACAGGGTAGTTGATTTGATTGAGGTGTTAGCGCTAAGTTCTGTTTAGATTTTGGTATCATAAGACCTTTGCCATTGCCTTGAAGTGAAGTAGAGCCGTATTGAGTTGTTGATTTTGGACCAGAGGTTGGTTTTTCCTTTGCATTATATTTTCGAATGTTGTTCATTCACCCGTTGGGAAAACAGGCAATGAGTCTGATGTGGCATCTCAAGCTTTCTTGAACACTATACAGACTTCGACTTCGGATGGTCTTTACTCAATTTGTTCTGATCAAAATATTATTCCTTTTTCGAGTACTGCTCATACTGACGGATTGTTTGAACCTAGTGCTGGCGCTTTAACTGCACTGACTTCTAGAGGAAATACTGACTCTACCAATGTGACAAATTCAATTAACAAATCACTTCTTTCATTTGGGAATATTAATAATAGAAGAAAATTATACTCAACTAAAGCTGAAAGTCCACTCAGTTCTGCGTTGAATAATTCAAATGATAATTTTGAATTTCCTTTGGACAGCAGTTCTCAAAAATATAAAGTTAATGAAGTTGACGAGAGTGTCAATAGCTCTCAGAAAAATAATAGTGAGATTGTTCATAGAATTAATGAAAGTTCAAGTAACGTACAAATTTCTACTAATCAAAATAAACAATTGAAAGCATTAATTAATGATTTGAATATGCGACTGAATACTATTGAGATAAATTATGCTACCGCTTGCGAAGATAATGAATTGTTAACAAGGCAATTACATACGTATACTCAGAAATTTGGTCAGTTAAATAATACTAACATTGGAGTGGCATGTAATACGGTGTTGCCCGATACTGATAGACAATCACACACTGGAGCGTTCCCTAAGTTTAATCAAATACAAAATAATATCATTCCTGAAGTAGTAAATTCATCAGTTGAGAACTAATAATGATAATAGTATTAATGCATAAAATTTTGATCAATTGAATTCTAGATTTTCTCATACTGTTAATAATAATTCGACACCTAGAAATATTAAATTTCAAGTATTTTGGAAACATGATCCAGCCCAGTAGTTTGATTTATTTGAATCTCAGTTTGTACATCACAATGTAATTGATAACAGTTCAAAATATTCTTATCTTGTTAATAATTCAGGAATGGATACGTTACATAAAATCTCAGACTTGTTGAAGACTGTTGGTCCTTCAAATAAGTATTTACAATTAAAAGAGTTGCTTTTGAGAAAATTTACTAGATCAGATGATCATAAACTCGAGGCTCTGTTTACTTTATGTCATATGTATCACAAAAGTCCATCGGTATTTTTTAATGATATGTTGTACAAAGCTAGTCATTTTATACCTAGAGATCATTTTAAAGGCTTGGAAGGCTATAGGCTTCTCAGAGATTATAAATTATATCTAGATGGAATCGATATGAGAAATGAAGTATTATTATTGGATAAGGCAGACAGGTGCCATGAGTTATTGGATCATAGTCCAAGAATTGAAGTTATTAATAACAGTCAGAAGAAGTTAATTGGGAAACGCGAGAATATTGATAGATTCTTCAACAAAACGATCGCGTTCTCGGTCTAAGGATAGAGATCATGAAAGAAAACGATCTAAATCACGCGATCATAGTAATTCCAATGTTAAACAGAAAAGCGATCATGATGGTAAAAATCAGCGTCATTTATGTTTTTATCATGATAAATATCGTACAAAGGCTTGGAAATGTGAACAACCTTGCGATTGGGTTGTAAAAGAAGTAACTTATTCAAATGATGTGAATACGAAGTCACAAATGCAAGCAGGTGTGGAATCGGAATCCTGATCAACACAGTAAGTGCAAGGGCTATTCATGGGAAGAGCGATCCGTCGATTTGCTTTCGAATACGTGATTGTTCCGGTAATCTATATTTTCGTGGGAAAACTTTACCCCGTGGATAGTTCAATGGAACCTTGTTTTCCAAACTGCTCAATACAAGTAATCATAGTAGAAACAAATATGATTGTGGCATTGTATTAAAAAATCTGCCATAATTTGCCGCAATGTGACAGCCAACTGGCGTAGCGTACTACTTTCGATTTTTGTTATAGAACAGTATATATTTTTTCATGCATGGATATTTGTACATCGTAAACGTTCATGAAACATCCTTTTTTGGCATGACGTTGAGTGTCTTAAGAGATTCTCATGATTTAGACAGATTTTTGCCGGAAGAACACTCACATTACACAAGTGGGAAAGCGATAGGCTAGAAGTCAAACCGGTCCTGATAAATCATGGAATCACAAAACTAATGATTTTTTTTAGTAAAGATCTAAATGATTGTTCACACCCAATAAGAAAAAAAACTGAAATGGTAAAATCACCGGTAACAGTCATTTTTTAGACACATATCGAGTGATTGAAAGATCCAATAATTTTTTTATATATAGAAATATTTGACAAAAGTACCTCGAAGTAGAGCTTTGGCGAGGATCAGCGATATATTGTATGATGATCTGTGTGATGGAATGTGTGTGAATGGAAATTATAAGACTGTAACTAATGGGCAGACAAGCCTAGCGTTAAGTATAATGAAACTGAAACCAAAGAAAAAATCTTTATATATTGTTTGACAGACTTGTGGCTGGGTCCATACTAAGGTCATACCTTTTTTTCTACGGCCTGGTCATGCAAGCAATTGACAATGTAATCTCCAGGACTCAATGCTGAGCTGGAAAACGATATAAGAAAATTACACTATCTAAGTGCGAAGAATAATAGATGGAAGAAAAAGTATGACGATTGTTAAAAAAGATGATCAGTACTAAAACGTTCATTAGATTGTTATTGTCGAGCAAATGCTTTAAAGCTAAGAGGCTTTGAACGACAATTTTATTGCATACAAAGTAATTTTATACCAGACGGCAGACTAGTTTTGATACTGTTTTTAGAATCAAAAGATTATAATTTGCGTTAGAGTAAGTAATAGAATGAAATTCATTTGCGTGATTATGATTTTTAGATCACCTGTAATTCCAAACTCTGGTTTCACAATTGTTTGAATGTCAGAAACTTGTGATTAAAACTTTGTTGATTACACTACTTGATTACAATAATAATAAGACTGATTGAGTGTGATAATATTGACTATGCTTTGCGCCAGATTTTGAAAATAATTTACTCAGGAAATAATGTGATATTGTCGTTTTTCAGTTTGGAAGGTTGAACAATTTTTTTTTTGCTTCAGCAAAAACGTTAAGATTAGAAGAAATTTATCCATACATCTACATCTATACATCTACATTATAATAAGATGGATCCGTATATTTTTCTGGTCCACCTTTCTTGCTCTCGGAAACAATGATACGACAGTTTAGAGGTAGATTTAGTATGACGGATCAAAAGATGGGGTCGGAAAGTACAGTTCCTAAGAGAAAAAATTCTGAAAAAGTCGAGTTGTGGTGAGCGTATGGAGAATTTAGAAAAAAATTCAACCGATGTTCCCGTATTATCTCCTTTAAAAACGTACAAAGGGTTGGTTTTTAAAAATTTTGTTCGAGCGGATCGTTAGAGGAGCTTGAGCGCATTCGTAATCCATGTTGAAAAATTTGGAAATATTGAGCGTGGGCATATTCTCTGTTAACGAAAATAATGTGATGATGAAAAAAATTTTCGTCAATTTTCTGAATGATGCAAAACCAAAATTATACAGTCTCGAGATATCTTTGATATTGCGGATCGGAAGGTGGGATCGAGGACTACATTTCCATAGAAAGAAAATTCTGAAAAATCCGAATTGTGGTGGGCATATGAAGAATTTAAAAAAATTTTTACCGATGTTCACGTATTTAAAAACGAACACAGGGTTGATTTATCAAAATTATGATCGAGCAGATCGTTAGAGGAGCTTGAGCGCGTTTATAATTCATGTTGAAAAAATTAGAAAAATTGATGTGTGGGCGTACGTATTCTTTGTGGAAGAGAATGTGTGGTGACAATAATTCAATTAAAAATTCCAATGATCATCCATGTTTATAATAGAGCAAATGAAAGACTCGAGCGAGCGATAGCGAGTCAGGGATTTTGGCTAGTTATATTATAAAAGTAACCCTTCCGGAAATTTCATGTAAAAAAATTGAATAATAACAGCTGATGGGACCCTTTCCTTTACTATCGTGGAAAGACAAAAATGTTGATGCGTAAAATAAAATTTTGCGAATGAAATTTGATGTTCTCATGTATTATGGGGAGATCGTGGGAAAAACCACGAGATAATGGTATGATGCAAATTTGAGTCTGGCCAATTAATAGATCATTGGAGGAGTTTTCATATTTCGTGGGAAAAATTTTGAAAAATTGATAAGTGGGCATGTTAATTTTAAAAGAAATATGGTGTTCTCATGTGTGATGGGGAAATCGTAGAATTGTGAAAAAAAAACACGGGATTATGGTTTGATGCAATTTTAAATCTAACCAATCAAATGATCATTGGAAGCGCTTCCGTGCTTCATGGTAAAAATTTTGAAAAAGTTAATGCCTCGGCGTGAAGTGCGAAATAATATATTTAAATTCTTATGTTCATTCGAAATTATCCAGAAAACCGATGGATTGATGTCACAATGCATATTTTATATTTATATTTTTCAGACGAAATTAATGTTTTTTGGCTATATTCCTTGGTTAAAATTTATGAAAAATCATGCGTGGTCATGAAATATAATGAATTATTTTAAATTATACGAAATCTTTGTTTCTCGTTCAAAAGCTATTTGAGAATGCATACTGGGTTAAATTATTCGATGAATTATTCGAGTTTCGTTATGATCATAAGCTTTTAAAAAGAGGTTAAGCTACCCATTGTTTGCCATTCTACCTTAGTTGAGAATGTTGCCCGACTCTCGCGATGAGGACGTATTGGTGAGGCGCATACCCAAAAGCGGATTTATATTCACCTATGGATATAGTTATTTCAATCGATATGTATGCATTCTTCCAAAATTTTTGATTTCGAAATCCCATGAAATACTCGATCGAGCGAGAGCGAGCGAGAAACTATTGCTAGTTCTACATATCAACCTTGTCAATCTTAATAAAATTCTCAGAACTAATTATCACAGATAACGTGTCAGTATTGGTATAGAATTTATACAATTAGTCATCACCATTTAAATAATCTGGTCATAGTGTCAATCTTCATAAGAGGTGTGAAGGTCATTGATATGATTCTGAAAAATAGTTTCTTACGAAACGTTTGAAATTTAATGAAGAGGGCAGGTTTCTATCCGAGGAGCGAAGGGAGTTCCAGAGGTGTGCTGCTTGCACCTGGAAGGAATTCATTTCGAATTCATTCCTCATTTTGGGGACCGAGAGTTCTGGTACGCATCACCTCTCGAGGGGCTTGTGGACACATACCTATAGTGAAGAGGCTCAGAAGGTATTCCGGCTAACGAATGCGCAGGATCTTGTACAAAAGTACAGCCATAAAATATTGCCTCCTAATATGCGTGCGCATTCAGCCAAGCTCAGCCCTGTAAGGAGTGAGAGATAGCGGAAAGGGGGGTTGCGACGCGGGAAGAAGAGAGGGGCGCACGCGTCCGCCAAGTGTCGGTGGCTATGAGCTGCCAGTAGAGAGGGTGAGTGAGGAGAGACATGATTGGCGCAGCAGCCGGACGATCGGGCGCAACTGTGCTCGGACCCGCTTTGCTTATATACTGTTGTTTATATCTTCATCAATCATTACTACAGAGCTACGATTGATTGGTTTGAAATCTATTTGTCGATGACTGAAGATATATCTCATTGACCATATTTCTTTTCACACAGAGTTTCTCTGAGAAAGCATACTGTTGATGTATTCGGTAGCAGTTTTCAGTAGCTATACCGATAATACAAAACCTGATCTCTCGATCTGACTCATTGGAAATGATTTTTGTACGGTTTATACGTTTAAGTTGGAGAGATTCTTCCTTTTTTTCACATTTCAGTGCACAACTTTTTTTAGAAAGACTTTTCGGAAAAATTTGTTAAAAAGAGTAAAAAGTTGATTGTATTGAAATTTCCTACGAAATGAATTCTGCTGAATTACGATTCAGTGATTAGGATAGTCATAAAACCCCGATAACGTGGTGAGACACGAAAAAATTGAATCAATGGGGAAACACATTTCTCGTGCACTAATGTTAACGGAATATCGTGAATAGGAGTATTTTATCATTGTTTTAATACACCCCCAAGCCGCCTGTCCATAATTTTCCGAGATACGGGTTTTTCAAATTTGGATTTCATCGCTTAATTACGCAAAAACTAAAGCTTTCGTTCTGAAACCAATTCTTTTACACGTCCGTGGGATAGCCAGCTATCATATCCAACATTAACATTATGATAATTTTAGTACAAAAAACGTTGCGTCTACTATTTCTTCAAAATAACGAAAACGAGCTCATCAATCGAAACGTAATTGGTTTCAAATGAAAGCTAATAAGATTCCGCAAATTTTGAGCAGAAAGTCGTAGCTCTACTGTGCTTATGTCACGAGCTATCTTTTTCTAAAGTTTTCAACAGTTTTCAGGTTATGTACTGTATATATGTCAACATGGCGCGACTCATTTGAAAGGCACAAATTAGCTGCGACTTTTCGATGCAAAACAAAAGTCCCGATTTACGATTCATTGGAAGAAATATATGAAATAGTGCGCCGTGAGCCCAGTTTTCCGAGCGTAACTGCCGGAATTACGGAGTAGAGGTGTGGTGGGGGAGCAAAATCGTCTCTAGCCGGCTAGTGGAAGACTGATTTCGCGCGTTTCAAATCACCCGATCGACCTGCAATCTCTATATTTTCGCAACTATAAGTCGTATTTTCATGTTTAACCACCAGGCACGTTTTCGAGTGTTTTCAGCTAAATGCACTAGTGGAATGCGAAACGTTGTAAAAGACATTATTTAAATGGATAAATAAATAGTCGAACTACTACTTCATAGTGTATTAACCGCAGAACCCCCGAATGGCAGGCACGGTGCATGCGCGGAAAGCAGTCCCTCCGCCCACCGACCCAGGCTACAGCGACGATCTTCGCGCCTTCTCCACTAGGCGGCTGAGTGCTTTTCGCAAGAGAGTTAATACACCTTCACTCATAAGTAAAGTCTGGAAGTGCATAGAAATTCTCTCTCTCTTTTGGAGAAAATTTTTCCCTATTATAATATTAGGTCGAATGCACGATTGAGTGGATTGAGTTGTCGACTCGGTCTGTGAATCGAATGTGTATCGCAGAGCAGTCCAGAGCAAGCCAGAGTCCATGTGGCAGGCTACAGGACTGCTTTTGAATTTAACTTTCAGGCGGCTGGCATTTCAGAATGTGCAGATGTTACTTTGGAGAATTTTTCCATGTACAAAAAGTTCCCAATGGACTAGCGATGTGGGCTAACCTTGAGGAGATCCTGATTAGTGAAAAATTGTGCGATTACGGTTCGCCAACTCCAATTCGTGATAACACAAATATGCTCAACCCTTACGATTCAAAGTTGCGATATTCATTTGATGCCAATTAACTAAGAGAGTGTGTTGTTACAAATTTTCCTAAATTGATACCAGACTAGCGTCATGTATATGATTCAATTAAAGATAGCATTGCTAACAGCAAAGGCGAAGTATTTATTTTGGATGCTCCTGGAGGTACTAGGGAAACATATTCAATCAATTAACTTTGGAGTGAAGTACGATTGTCTGGTAACATTGCTCTAGGAGTGGCATCATCTGAGATTGCTGCTACACTTATTATTGAAGGTAGAACTGCTCATTCAACTTTCAAACTACCGCTAACTGTGTCATATGGACAAGAATCAGTACGTTCTATTCGTAGAAATAGCCCTTCAGAATATATTTTGCAAAATATGAAATTTATTGTGTAGGATGAATGGACAATGATTCATTGAGCTCATGTTGAAGAACTCGACCAAACTCTGAACGATATTAGATCATGCAATAAGTTGATGGGAGGTTTAACTCTCGTTTTCGCTGGGGATTTCCGTTAAACTTTGCTAGTGATTACAAGGGGAACCAGGACTGATATCATCAAATCAAGCCTCAAATCATTAAGAATATGGAACTTCATAAGCACTATATATTTGCGAACTAACATGAGAGTTCACCTAGATGGTGGTAGTTCAGAATTCTCTTCACAGATAATTAGTATTGGAGATGGAACTATACCAAAAAATAATGAACATATTATTATTGATGAAAAAGTAGATAAAGTTGTACAAAATATCAATTATTTGATTTCGGACGTTTATCCTGATATTGAAAATGTGTTACAGCGATCATACTATTGGCTATGTGAAAGAGCCATAATAACACTTCAAAATAGTTCTGCATTTGAAATTAACAACATGGTCCCGAATCAAGTACGAGGTGAATATAAACAATACAAATCAATAGACACAGTAATGGAAAATGAAGATATAGAACTATCCTCAAGAATTTTTAAATTCACTTAATCCAGCAGGTTTAAACCCCATAATCTCTAGCTCAAAGTTGGTGTTCCAATCATTTCATTAGGAAATCTGAATCATCATAAACTTCGTAATGGCACCCGATTACAAATAAAAACAATGCGAAATAACGTACTCGAAGCTATCATTCTCACCGGCCCAGCTGCAGGAAAGACTGCTCTCTTATACCCCGAGTTCCCATGATCCCTACTGATTTACCTTTTCAATTTAAGAGATTACAATTCCCTATAAAAATTTTTTTTGGTATTACAATCAACAAGGTACAAGGGCAAACGTTCAAATACGTTGGAATTGATTCACGTAAAGAATGCTTTTCCCATGGTCAATTATACGTTGATATCTCTAGGACAGGTAAATCTGAAAATCAATTCATTCTGTTACCACATAATAAAATAACAATAGAGAGTACTATTTACCCAGAAGTCTTTTAAACTCAGAAAAAAATTCAGTAACATGAAATTTTATGTTTATAAAATACAAATTTTTTGTTCCCAATTATACGTATCGCGGGCAAAGCCGCGACGGGGGATGTTAGTGATTCCATAATTTGAACGACATACAAAAAATATGGTGGACTCTGTTCCATGATGATACTTCCAAAATATCCAAAAAAACTTACTCATTAACGTAGCGAAAAACTCCTCTGATATCAACTTCTCTAACAAGAGCATCCATGAGTGGTATTTTCACTTCTGGTGCTCCCATCCCAACAATCACTACTACTCCACCGGCTTTAGTGACCTGGATAACCGAGTAATGAATTCTTAGATTTATTCTACATTTGAGAAAATAGGGATAATGTTATGAATTTTTTGTAGTAATCTGAGTGTCTTATGACCCAATTTTGCGGAGGAGAAATATTTGAGTTTTAGACAGGATATGTTTGGTGGGTGTCTTTTTTGAATTCTGAGATTAAAATCTCGTTTACCTTGTTTAGATTTAAATGCGCTTGTGCTGTGGAGCGGGCGCTCCGTACGGCCCTGGCAGCGAGCTTCACCAAGCGAGGCTCGTTGACCGTGTGTACGTGTCACTTTCTCCGTAGCGCGCTGAGGGAGGGAAAGGAAGCGAGCGGCGTGCGCGACTCTCTCGCGAGTTCTGGAATGGGGGGGGGGGCTCGTGTGCCTCCCGCTCTTTTCGCAGAGTAACACTGTGGCATAAGGGATTACACTTCTCAATTCTACTGCGCAATAAATATAGTGGATGTGATTACCGAATTCACTGATACAGAAACAGATTATTGATTATCAAAATTTTTACGATTACACTCGGCCAACGATTTGTAGATTCAAATCATTACACTTAGATTTACAATCATTCCTCATGGAAATTCGTATTTATTGCGATCTTTGAGAGCCAATCCATGATATGGAGTTCAAATGGAAACTCTGTATGGATTTCTATTCTGCGACGTTTCGCCAGCATGGTTTGCTGGCCTCATCAGGCAGTGTAAAATAGAAATTATTACATTATTCAAATTGGGGAGTGAAAAGAACTGCCTTTCACTGCGACTGTGTCTGTCAATTGTTGTTGTTGGTTGTATTGTTTCTGTTCGCAGATAAAAATTTTACGGTGGCAGTGTAAGTCAGTTTCTTTCACTCCCTAATCTTGATAATGTAATAATTCCTGTTTGACACTGTCTGTTGAGGCCAGCGAACCATACTGACAAAATTGCTTCACAAAATATATATTTATATGGAGTTTTCATTTGAACTCCATATCACGGATAGACCCTCAAAGATCGCAGCAAATACGAATTTTGAACGTATTCGTTACGAGGAATGGAGAGTGTGGAAACAAACATCATTTTAAATTAAAAATTTTGAAATCATAAGAAGACCATTGCAGACTCCACGGGCTGTTTATCCCATATCATAATTAACTTATACTTATGCACTTATTGGCTAGATTGCTCTTTGAATGATAGGTTTGACCTGAAGAAGAGTTTTAGAAAGTGATTATAAATATACTACGCTCTGGCCATTCTACGCTCGGAGATGCACGGTTGAGGGTAAGTGCAATCATCGGCTGTAGATGGTAACGCAGCCAGCCGTGCTTATCATGCGTTCACTCATAACCGCAGTCTCTCTACTATTAATCTGTGATCTGCTCATGACGTGATCTGCGTCACTCGAGTGGGACAAAGGGGTGATGAACTTCATGGTTGATCTCCATTGATATCGAATCTGGACGGAAGGTTCGGAAATGAAGGAGGGGGGGAGCAGGTTGGACCATTACAAAAGTATTTTTCTATAAATCATCAAAAATATTTCGAAATTATAATCAGTCGAGGACATCCATCAAACAACACCAGGAAAATATAGTAGGAAACAGTCAATCATTCTTAGGCTCACATCATGACATTGTCAAATATTGATT
This sequence comes from Aphelinus atriplicis, assembly GCA_020882685.1. NCBI lineage: Eukaryota > Metazoa > Arthropoda > Insecta > Hymenoptera > Aphelinidae > Aphelinus > Aphelinus atriplicis. The sequence goes on along the minus strand of CM037073.1, from coordinate 24,152,245 downwards.
CACGAAGAAAAGTCTAATATACTATGATTTCAATGAACTGACAGTTTTATGATTGAACATTATGATCCGAGACCATGTGGGACAGTGGGTATAAACTCTATCCTTGACCCAAACAAACATCAAAAAAAGTTTAAGTCAAGATTGGAAACCTAAATCCCAAGCAGACTCCAGCAGTAAGTCTTACGTGAGTAATTACTTAGGATAAAGTTTCATTCTCTCAGGATTGTAAGGTTTCGCCAAAAACTATGAGTAGATCATTTTAAAGCTCTTCATTCCAGGGATCAAATAAATTTTGTTCGGTTCAAAAATATCAAGCTGGAGTAGAGTCATTTGTATTGGATAGTCCGCAGAGTACTACATACCATTCAATTTCAGGGTTAGGAATTGTATTTTGATAAAATATACACAATCGTTAGAAAGGAGGTTCACTGATGAATAACTTTGGCAGTTCCGTCGGAAGCTGCAGCAGCAGAATTGGCACTGCAGCAGCAGCCACTACGCTCGGAACCTCTTCATCTCTGGGACGGAGAGAGAGCAGCCGCAAGTGGGCCCTATACGTTACCCCCATCACGCCTGACAGAGGGCGTTTATGCGCGCGTCACCCGCCACAGAACTGCTGCAGCAGCGATCCGGAAGCTCTCCGTCTCCGAGCTCTGGGATCGGGCGCGCTACTGGAGAGGGAAGTGCTGCAGCGCCGAGTTTCTTTCAGTGTACGCTAACAGCCTCTTGCTCCGAACCTCCATTCTAGCGACACCACTGCCTCGAAGTACACTCGCCTCGTTCGGACCGACGACCCAACGGCCACACCCACTAAGCCACACTAGCCTCGCGCTCAACGCATGAGTTCTTGTAGCCACGGACCGTCGTCTCGTCCTTCCGCGCGCTCGCTGTAGCTGTTGACCTGTCGGAGGGCCAGCACAGTCAGCTGTCTCGCTCCACTTGCAAGTTGCAGAAACTTAATGCACTACCACCAACCTAACAACAGCTATGACTCCCAGCCCTCCTTGAGTAAATTTATCAACGATAAATTTGTATCTCTCGAAAGGTTTCTGTTTGACACGGTCATTTTAGAAATAGCAAAATCTAAGTCGGATTTCGAAGCAGTACGGATATAAGATAAGTTTGTGTGTCATGGTTGTGTATAAATAGGTCGCCAAGGCTCTAAAAAACATCTCTCTATTGCCGCCAGTTGTGCGACAGTTTCAAAATCGACAAAATCTCGGCCAAGTTCAATTTTCAGCCAAATCCGTTATTTATTTCTCTAGCAACCGTTGCTAACGTGTTTGAAATGAAAGCTCCAAAAATCATCATCAATGCACGATGGGTCTCCAATTCTTTCGACGATCGATGAGAATCGATAAAACATTCATTTTGGAACAACCATTGTTTATTCTCCTAGCAACCGTTGCTATGAAGATACGAAATACAGCTTCAGACTGACTTTTTTTGTCGTACGATGACTTTCGAAGGAATAGTCCTCGTCCTCGTCCTGAAATTTTGCACACAGGTCGGTCTCCGGAAGATGTGAACTGAGTTCGGAGTTTAGCAACATCCGTTGTTGATTTCCATGGCAACCATTGCTAGCGTGTTTTCGATAAGTTCCCATATAATTCATGATAAATGTTCATTTGGGTTTGTATATTTATGGGATTCTATAAGAGTCAGAGACATTTCCCGTAGGAACCATTGTTGATGTCTCTAGCAACCGTTGTTTATATCCCTTGTAACCGTAACTCGGGAATGGGAAAAGTCAGTTGGAGGTCCATTTTTATTTGGAACTGTTGATGACTGAGAAGAAAGAACATCGAAGCTCAGACATTTACCATGAAAGCTGTTGTTTACGTCCTTAGCAACCATTACTATGGAGTGGGGGAAGTCAGTTTGAAGTTCATTTTTGGAACTGTTGATGACTAAGAAGTAAGAACATCGAAGCTCCGACATTTACCACAGCAACCATTATTTACGTCCTTAGCAACCGCTACTATGGAGTGGAGGAAATGAGTTAGAGGTTCATTTTGCTTTCTCAAAGAGTGGTGATTAATGCAAGTAGAGGTTCAATTGCAATACTTTGAGAAAGCATACTGCTGAGGCACTTGGCAGCGATTTTTATATGGATATTGTTAAAACTGCTACTGCACATGCGCTCAGACGCAATGGACACTCCGGCCGTCTGCACGGACCGCAAAAAGCCATGGGCGCCGGCAGCGGAATCTCATCATTCTTTCGTACTAAATTCAAGTCCTAAATTTAAATATTGACGAAGATATGGACTTCTGAACATACTACAGCAGCGGGCTAATGTTTTGTAATTATCGGGAAATATACTTTTCGCATAATTTTTTCAATTGCAGATTCTGAACGAGCGAATGAGCGCAGTACTTTGGGATAGATTGTTTTTATCTAAATTACAAAATGGCAGCGTACCAGAAAAAATACCAGGAGCGCACCCTTGGAACACCGTCATCGGGTACCCTGGCTACCCGGAAATCGTTTGGGTCTAGAGTCAGGTACTCCAACCAAAAATAGCAGGAGCGCACCCTTGGAACACCGTTATCATGTACCCTGGCTACCTGGACATCGTTCGGGTCCAGGGTCAGGCACTCCAACCAAGACTACCAGGAGCGCACCCTTGGAAAACTGTCATCGGGTACCCTGACTACCTGGACATCGTTCGGGTCCAGGGTCAGCTGCTTCAAGCGAAAATTCCAGGAACTGGACATCGTTCGGGTCCAGGGTCAGGTACTCCAACCAAAAATACCAGGAGCGCTCCCGGGAACACCGTCATCGAGTACCCTGACTACCTGGACATCGTTCGGGTCCAGGGTCAGGCACTCCCACCAAAAACACCAGGAGCGCACTCTTGGAACACGGTCATCGGGTACCCTGGCTACCTGGACATCGTTCGGGTCCAGGGTCAGGCACTCCAACCAGAAATACCAGGAGCGAACACTTGGAACACCGTCATCGAATACCCTGGCTACCTGGACATCGTTCGGGTCAAAGGTCAGGCACTCCAACTAAAAATACCAGGAGCGCTTCCTTAGAACACGGTCATTGGGTAACCTGTTTACCTGGACATCGTTCGGGTCCAAGGTCAGGCACTCCAACCAAAAATACCAGGAGCGCTTCCTTAGAACACGGTCATCGGGTAACCTGTTTACCTGGACATCGTTCGGGTCCAGGGTCAGGCACTCCAAATAGACATACCAGGCAAGCACCCTTGAAACACCGTCATCGAGCACTCTGGCTACCTGGACATCGATCGGGTCCAGGGTCAGGCACTCCAACCAAAAATACCAGGAGCGCAACCTTGGAACACCGTCATCGGGTACCTTGCCAACCTGGTATCCTGGCTACCTGGACATCATTCGGGTCCAAGGTCAGGCACTCCAACCAAAAATACCAGGAACGCACCCTTGAAACACGGTCATCGGGTACCCTGAATACCTGGACATCATTCGGGTCCAGGGTCAGCTGCTTCAAGTGAAAATTCCAGGAGCGCACCCTTGGGACACCGTCATCTAGTACCCTGACTACCTGGACAGCGTTCGGTTCCGGGGTCAGGTACTCCAACCAAAAATACCAGGAGCGCTCTCTGGGAACACCGTCATCGGGTACCCTGGCTACCTGGACATCGTTCGGGTCCAAGGTCAGGCACTCCAACCAAAAATACCAGGAACGCACCCTTGGAACACGGTCATCGGGTACCCTGAATACCTGGACATCATTCGGGTACAAGGTCAGCTGCTACAAGTGAAATCTCCAGTAGCGCACCCTTGGAACACTGTCATCGGGTACCCTGACTACCTGGACATCGTTCGGGTCTAGAGTCAGGTACTCCAACCGAAATTACCAGGAGCGCTTCTTTAGAACACGGTCATTGGGTACCCTGGCTACCTGGACATCGTTTGGGTCCAAGGTCAGGCACTCCAACCAAATATACCAAGAACGCACCCTTGGAACACGGTCATCGGGTACCCTGACTACCTGGACATCGTTCGGGTCTAGAGTCAGGTACTCCAACCGAAATTACCAGGAGCGCTTCCTTAGAACACGGTCATTGGGTACCCTGGCTACCTGGACATCGTTCGGGTGCAGGGTCAGCTGCTTCAAGCGAAAATTCCAGGAGCGCACCCTTGGAACACCGTGATAGTGTACCCTGGCTACCTGGACATCGTTCGGGTCCAGGGTCAGGCACTCCAAACAGAAATACGAGGAGCGCACACTTGGAACACCGTCATAGGGTACCCTGGCTACCTGGACATCGTTCGGGTCCAGGGTCAGCTGCTTCAAGCGAAAATTCCAGGAGCGCACCTTTTGAACACCGTGATAGTGTACCCTGGCTACCTGGACATCGTTCGGGTCCAGGGTCAGGCACTCCAACCAAAAATTCCAGGAGTGCACCTTTGGATTACCTTCATCGGGTACCCTGACTACCTGGACATCGTTTGGGTCCAGGGTCAGGCACTCCAACCAAAAATACTAGGAGCGCACCCTTGGAACACCGTCATAGGGTACCCTGACTTTAATAAAATAAAGGGTACCCTGACTACCTGGACATCGTTAGGGTCCAGGGTCAGCTGCTTCAAGCGAAAATACCAGGATCGCACCCTTGGAACACCGTCACCGGGTACCCTGACTACCTGGACCTTGTTGGGGTCTAGGGTCATCTGCTTCAAGTGAAAATTCCAGGAGCCCACCCTTGGAACACCGTTATCGGGTCCCCTGGCTACCTGGACATCCTTCGGGTCCAAGGGCAGGCACTCGAACCAAAAATACCAGGAGCGCACCCTTGGAACACCGTCATAGGGTACCCTGACTACCTGGACATCGTTCGGGTCTAGGGTCAGGCACTCCAACCAGAAATACCAAGAGCGCACCCTTGGAACACCGTCATAGGGTACCCTGACTACCTGGACATCGTTCGGGTCCAGGGTCAGGCACTCCAACCAGAAATACGAGGAGCGCACCCTTGGAACACGGTCATCGGGTACCCTGAATACCTGGACATCATTCGGGTCCAGGGTCAGCTGCTTCAAGTGAAAATTCCAGGAGCGCACCCTTGAGACACCGTCATCTAGTACCCTGACTACCTGGACAGCGTTCGGTTCCGGGGTCAGGTACTCCAACCAAAAATACCAGGAGCGCTCTCTGGGAACACCGTCATCGGGTACCCTGGCTACCTGGACATCGTTTGGGTCCAAGGTCAGGCACTCCAACCAAATATACCAAGAACGCACCCTTGGAACACGGTCATCGGGTACCCTGACTACCTGGACATCATTCGGGTACAAGGTCAGCTGCTACAAGTGAAAATTCGAGTAGCGCACCCTTGGAACACTGTCATCGAGTACCCTGACTACCTGGACATCGTTCGGGTCTAGAGTCAGGTACTCCAACCGAAATTACCAGGAGCGCTTCCCTAGAACACGGTCATTGGGTACCCTGGCTACCTGGACATCGTTCGGGTGCAGGGTCAGCTGCTTCAAGCGAAAATTCCAGGAGCGCACCCTTGGAACACCGTGATAGTGTACCCTGGCTACCTGGACATCGTTCGGGTCCAGGGTCAGGCACTCCAACCAGAAATACGAGGAGCGCACACTTGGAACACCGTCATAGGGTACCCTGGCTACCTGGACATCGTTCGGGTCCAGGGTCAGCTGCTTCAAGCGAAAATTCCAGGAGCGCACCTTTTGAACACCGTGATAGTGTACCCTGGCTACCTGGACATCGTTCGGGTCCAGGGTCAGGCACTCCAACCAAAAATTCCAGGAGTGCACCTTTGGATTACCCTCATCGGGTACCCTGACTACCTGGACATCGTTTGGGTCCAGGGTCAGGCACTCCAACCAAAATACTAGGAGCGCACCCTTGGAACACCGTCATAGGGTACCCTGACTTTAATAAAAAAAAGGGTACCCTGACTACCTGGACATCGTTCGGGTCCAGGGTCAGGCACTCCCACCAAAAACACCAGGAGCGCACTCTTGGAACACGGTCATCGGGTACCCTGGCTACCTGGACATCGTTCGGGTCCAGGGTCAGGCACTCCAACCAGAAATACCAGCGAACACTTGAACAACTCATCAAACCCTGGCACCTGGACATCGTTGGTAAATAGGCACCAACTCATCGAATACCCTGGTATGGTACCTGTTTACCTGGACATCGTTCGGGTCAAAGTCAGGCACTCCAACCAAAAATACCAGGAGCGCTTCCTTAGAACACGGTCATTGGTAACCTGTTTACCTGGACATCGTTCGGGTCAAGGTCAGCACTCCAACCAAAAATACCAGGAGCGCTTCCTTAGAACACGGTCATCGGGTAACCTGTTTACCTGGACATCGTTCGGGTCCAGGTCAGGCACTCCAAATAGACATACCAGGCAAGCACCTTGAAACACCGTCATCGAGCACTCTGGCTACCTGGACATCGATCGGGTCCAGGGTCAGGCACTCCAACCAAAAATACCAGGAGCGCAACCTTGGAACACCGTCATCGGGTACCTTGCCAACCTGGTATCCTGGCTACCTGGACATCATTCGGGTCCAAGGTCAGGCACTCCAACCAAAAATACCAGGAACGCACCCTTGAAACACGGTCATCGGGTACCCTGAATACCTGGACATCATTCGGGTCCAGGGTCAGCTGCTTCAAGTGAAAAATTCCAGGAGCGCACCCTTGGGACACCGTCATCTAGTACCCTGACTACCTGGACAGCGTTCGGTTCCGGGTCAGGTACTCCAACCAAAAAATACCAGGAGCGCTCTCTGGGAACACCGTCATCGGGTACCCTGGCTACCTGGACATCGTTCGGGTCCAAGGTCAGGCACTCCAACCAAAAAATACCAGAACGCACCCTTGGAACACGGTCATCGGGTACCCTGAATACCTGGACATCATTCGGGTACAAGGTCAGCTGCTACAAGTGAAATCTCCAGTAGCGCACCCTTGGAACACTGTCATCGGGTACCCTGACTACCTGGACATCGTTCGGGTCTAGAGTCAGGTACTCCAACCGAAATTACCAGGAGCGCTTCTTTAGAACACGGTCATTGGGTACCTTGGCTACCTGGACATCGTTTGGGTCCAAGGTCAGGCACTCCAACCAAATATACCAAGAACGCACCCTTGGAACACGGTCATCGGTACCCTGACTACCTGGACATCGTTCGGGTCTAGAGTCAGGTACTCCAACCGAATTACCAGGAGCGCTTCCTTAGAACACGGTCATTGGGTACCCTGGCTACCTGGACATCGTTCGGGTGCAGGGTCAGCTGCTTCAAGCGAAAATTCCAGGAGCGCACCCTTGGAACACCGTGATAGTGTACCCTGGCTACCTGGACATCGTTCGGGTCCAGGTCAGGCACTCCAAACAGAAATACGAGGAGCGCACACTTGGAACACCGTCATAGGGTACCCTGGCTACCTGGACATCGTTCGGGTCCAGGTCAGCTGCTTCAAGCGAAAATTCCAGGAGCGCACCTTTTTGAACACCGTCATCGAGTACCCTGACTACCTGGACATCGTTCGGGTCCAGGGTCAGGCACTCCCACCAAAAACACCAGGAGCGCACTCTTGGAACACGGTCATCGGGTACCCTGGCTACCTGGACATCGTTCGGGTCCAGGGTCAGGCACTCCAACCAGAAATACCAGGAGCGAACACTTGGAACACCGTCATCGAATACCCTGGCTACCTGGAACATCGTTCGGGTCAAAGGGTCAGGCACTCCAACTAAAAATACCAGGAGCGCTTCCTTAGAACACGGTCATTGGGTAACCTGTTTACCTGGACATCGTTCGGGTCCAAGGTCAGGCACTCCAACCAAAAATACCAGGAGCGCTTCCTTAGAACACGGTCATCGGGTAACCTGTTTACCTGGACATCGTTCGGGTCCAGGTCAGGCACTCCAAATAGACATACCAGGCAAGCACCCTTGAAACACCGTCATCGAGCACTCTGGCTACCTGGACATCGATCGGGTCCAGGGTCAGGCACTCCAACCAAAAATACCAGGAGCGCAACCTTGGAACACCGTCATCGGGTACCTTGCCAACCTGGTATCCTGGCTACCTGGACATCATTCGGGTCCAAGGTCAGGCACTCCAACCAAAAATACCAGGAAACGCACCCTTGAAACACGGTCATCGGGTACCCTGAATACCTGGACATCATTCGGGTCCAGGGTCAGCTGCTTCAAGTGAAAATTCCAGGAGCGCACCCTTGGGACACCGTCATCTAGTACCCTGACTACCTGGACAGCGTTCGGTTCCGGGGTCAGGTACTCCAACCAAAAATACCAGGAGCGCTCTCTGGGAACACCGTCATCGGTACCCTGGCTACCTGGACATCGTTCGGGTCCAAGGTCAGGCACTCCAACCAAAAATACCAGGAACGCACCCTTGGAACACGGTCATCGGGTACCCTGAATACCTGGACATCATTCGGGTACAAGGTCAGCTGCTACAAGTGAAATCTCCAGTAGCGCACCCTTGGAACACTGTCATCGGGTACCCTGACTACCTGGACATCGTTCGGGTCTAGAGTCAGGTACTCCAACCGAAATTACCAGGAGCGCTTCTTTAGAACACGGTCATTGGGTACCCTGGCTACCTGGACATCGTTTGGGTCCAAGGTCAGGCACTCCAACCAAATATACCAAGAACGCACCCTTGGAACACGGTCATCGGGTACCCTGACTACCTGGACATCGTTCGGGTCTAGAGTCAGGTACTCCAACCGAAATTACCAGGAGCGCTTCCTTAGAACACGGTCATTGGGTACCCTGGCTACCTGGACATCGTTCGGGTGCAGGGTCAGCTGCTTCAAGCGAAAATTCCAGAGCGCACCCTTGGAACACCGTGATAGTGACCCTGGCTACCTGGACATCGTTCGGGTCCAGGGTCAGGCACTCCAAACAGAAATACGAGGAGCGCACACTTGAACACCGTCATAGGGTACCCTGGGCTACCTGGACATCGTTCGGGTCCAGGGTCAGCTGCTTCAAGCGAAAATTCCAGGAGCGCACCTTTTGAACACCGTGATAGTGTACCCTGGCTACCTGGACATCGTTCGGGTCCAGGGTCAGGCACTCCAACCAAAAATTCCAGGAGTGCACCTTTGGATTACCTTCATCGGGTACCCTGACTACCTGGACATCGTTTGGGTCCAGGGTCAGGCACTCCAACCAAAAATACTAGGAGCGCACCCTTGGAACACCGTCATAGGGTACCCTGACTTTAATAAAATAAAGGGTACCCTGACTACCTGGACATCGTTAGGGTCCAGGGTCAGCTGCTTCAAGCGAAAATACCAGGATCGCACCCTTGGAACACCGTCACCGGGTACCCTGACTACCTGGACCTTGTTGGGGTCTAGGGTCATCTGCTTCAAGTGAAAATTCCAGGAGCCCACCCTTGGAACACCGTTATCGGGTCCCCTGGCTACCTGGACATCCTTCGGGTCCAAGGACGGCACTCGAACCAAAAATACCAGGAGCGCACCCTTGGAACACCGTCATAGGGTACCCTGACTACCTGGACATCGTTCGGGTCTAGGGTCAGGCACTCCAACCAGAAATACCAAGAGCGCACCCTTGGAACACCGTCATAGGGTACCCTGACTACCTGGACATCGTTCGGGTCCAGGGTCAGGCACTCCAACCAGAAATACGAGGAGCGCACCCTTGGAACACGGTCATCGGTACCCTGAATACCTGGACATCATTCGGGTCCAGGGTCAGCTGCTTCAAGTGAAAATTCCAGGAGCGCACCCTTGAGACACCGTCATCTAGTACCCTGACTACCTGGACAGCGTTCGGTTCCGGGGTCAGGTACTCCAACCAAAAATACCAGGAGCGCTCTCTGGGAACACCGTCATCGGTACCCTGGCTACCTGGACATCGTTTGGGTCCAAGGTCAGGCACTCCAACCAAATATACCAAGAACGCACCCTTGGAACACGGTCATCGGGTACCCTGACTACCTGGACATCATTCGGGTACAAGGTCAGCTGCTACAAGTGAAAATTCGAGTAGCGCACCCTTGGAACACTGTCATCGAGTACCCTGACTACCTGGACATCGTTCGGGTCTAGAGTCAGGTACTCCAACCGAAATTACAGGAGCGCTTCCCTAGAACACGGTCATTGGGTACCCTGGCTACCTGGACATCGTTCGGGTGCAGGGTCAGCTGCTTCAAGCGAAAATTCCAGGAGCGCACCCTTGGAACACCGTGATAGTGTACCCTGGCTACCTGGACATCGTTCGGGTCCAGGGTCAGGCACTCCAACCAGAAATACGAGGAGCGCACACTTGGAACACCGTCATAGGGTACCCTGGCTACCTGGACATCGTTCGGGTCCAGGGTCAGCTGCTTCAAGCGAAAATTCCAGGAGCGCACCTTTTGAACACCGTGATAGTGTACCCTGGCTACCTGGACATCGTTCGGGTCCAGGGTCAGGCACTCCAACCAAAAATTCCAGGAGTGCACCTTTGGATTACCCTCATCGGGTACCCTGACTACCTGGACATCGTTTGGGTCCAGGGTCAGGCACTCCAACCAAAAAATACTAGGAGCGCACCCTTGGAACACCGTCATAGGGTACCCAGACTTTAATAAAAAAAAGGGTACCCTGACTACCTGGACATCGTTCGGGTCCAGGGTCAGCTGCTTCAAGCGAAAATACCAGGATCGCACCCTTGGAACACCGTCACCGGGTACCCTGACTACCTGGACCTTGTTGGGGTCTAGGGTCACCTGCTTCAAGTGAAAATTCCAGGAGCCCACCCTTGGAACACCGTTATCGGGTCCCCTGGCTACCTGGACATCGTTCGGGTCCAAGGTCAGGCACTCGAACCAAAAATACCAGGAGCGCACCCTTGGAACACCGTCATAGGGTACCCTGACTACCTGGACATCGTTCGGGTCTAGGGTCAGGCACTCCAACCAGAAATACCAGGAGCGCACCCTTGGAACACCGTCATAGGGTACCCTGACTACCTGGACATCGTTCGGGTCCAGGGTCAGCTGCTTCAAGCGAAAATTCCAGGAGCCCACCCTTGGAACACCGTTATCGGGTCCCCTGACTACCTGGACATCGTTTGGGTCCAGGGTCAGGCACTCCAACCAAAAATACTAGGAGCGCACCCTTGGAACACCGTCATAGGGTACCCTGACTTTAATAAAAAAAAGGGTACCCTGACTACCTGGACATCGTTCGGGTCCAGGGTCAGCTGCTTCAAGCGAAAATTCCAGGAGCGCACCTTTTGAACACCGTGATAGTGTACCCTGGCTACCTGGACATCGTTCGGGTCCAGGGTCAGGCACTCCAACCAGAAATACCAGGAGCGAACACTTGGAACACCGTCATCGAATACCCTGGCTACCTGGACATCGTTCGGGTCAAAGGTCAGGCACTCCAACTAAAAATACCAGGAGCGCTTCCTTAGAACACGGTCATTGGGTAACCTGTTTACCTGGACATCGTTCGGGTCCAAGGTCAGGCACTCCAACCAAAAATACCAGGAGCGCTTCCTTAGAACACGGTCATCGGGTAACCTGTTTACCTGGACATCGTTCGGGTCCAGGGTCAGGCACTCCAAATAGACATACCAGGCAAGCACCCTTGAAACACCGTCATCGAGCACTCTGGCTACCTGGACATCGATCGGGTCCAGGGTCAGGCACTCCAACCAAAAATACCAGGAGCGCAACCTTGGAACACCGTCATCGGGTACCTTGCCAACCTGGTATCCTGGCTACCTGGACATCATTCGGGTCCAAGGTCAGGCACTCCAACCAAAAATACCAGGAACGCACCCTTGAAACACGGTCATCGGGTACCCTGAATACCTGGACATCATTCGGGTCCAGGGTCAGCTGCTTCAAGTGAAAATTCCAGGAGCGCACCCTTGGGACACCATCATCTAGTACCCTGACTACCTGGACAGCGTTCGGTTCCGGGGTCAGGTACTCCAACCAAAAATACCAGGAGCGCTCTCTGGGAACACCGTCATCGGGTACCCTGGCTACCTGGACATCGTTCGGGTCCAAGGTCAGGCACTCCAACCAAAAATACCAGGAACGCACCCTTGGAACACGGTCATCGGGTACCCTGAATACCTGGACATCATTCGGGTACAAGGTCAGCTGCTACAAGTGAAATCTCCAGTAGCGCACCCTTGGAACACTGTCATCGGGTACCCTGACTACCTGGACATCGTTCGGGTCTAGAGTCAGGTACTCCAACCGAAATTACCAGGAGCGCTTCTTTAGAACACGGTCATTGGGTACCTTGGCTATCTGGACATCGTTTGGGGTCCAAGGTCAGCACTCCAACCAAATATACCAAGAACGCACCCTTGGAACACGGTCATCGGGTACCCTGACTACCTGGACATCGTTCGGGTCTAGAGTCAGGTACTCCAACCGAAATTACCAGGAGCGCTTCCTTAGAACACGGTCATTGGGTACCCTGGCTACCTGGACATCGTTCGGGTGCAGGGTCAGCTGCTTCAAGCGAAAATTCCAGGAGCGCACCCTTGGAACACCGTGATAGTGTACCCTGGCTACCTGGACATCGTTCGGGTCCAGGGTCAGGCACTCCAAACAGAAATACGAGGAGCGCACACTTGGAACACCGTCATAGGGTACCCTGGCTACCTGGACATCGTTCGGGTCCAGGGTCAGCTGCTTCAAGCGAAAATTCCAGGAGCGCACCTTTTGAACACCGTCATCGAGTACCCTGACTACCTGGACATCGTTCGGGTCCAGGGTCAGGCACTCCCACCAAAAACACCAGGAGCGCACTCTTGGAACACGGTCATCGGGTACCCTGGCTACCTGGACATCGTTCGGGTCCAGGGTCAGGCACTCCAACCAGAAATACCAGGAGCGAACACTTGGAACACCGTCATCGAATACCCTGGCTACCTGGACATCGTTCGGGTCAAAGGTCAGGCACTCCAACTAAAAATACCAGGAGCGCTTCCTTAGAACACGGTCATTGGGTAACCTGTCTACCTGGACATCGTTCGGGTCCAAGGTCAGGCACTCCAACCAAAAATACCAGGAGCGCTTCCTTAGAACACGGTCATCGGGTAACCTGTTTACCTGGACATCGTTCGGGTCCAGGGTCAGGCACTCCAAATAGACATACCAGGCAAGCACCCTTGAAACACCGTCATCGAGCACTCTGGCTACCTGGACATCGATCGGGTCCAGGGTCAGGCACTCCAACCAAAAATACCAGGAGCGCAACCTTGGAACACCGTCATCGGGTACCTTGCCAACCTGGTATCCTGGCTACCTGGACATCATTCGGGTCCAAGGTCAGGCACTCCAACCAAAAATACCAGGAACGCACCCTTGAAACACGGTCATCGGGTACCCTGAATACCTGGACATCATTCGGGTCCAGGGTCAGCTGCTTCAAGTGAAAATTCCAGGAGCGCACCCTTGGGACACCGTCATCTAGTACCCTGACTACCTGGACAGCGTTCGGTTCCGGGGTCAGGTACTCCAACCAAAAATACCAGGAGCGCTCTCTGGGAACACCGTCATCGGGTACCCTGGCTACCTGGACATCGTTCGGGTCCAAGGTCAGGCACTCCAACCAAAAATACCAGGAACGCACCCTTGGAACACGGTCATCGGGTACCCTGAATACCTGGACATCATTCGGGTACAAGGTCAGCTGCTACAAGTGAAATCTCCAGTAGCGCACCCTTGGAACACTGTCATCGGGTACCCTGACTACCTGGACATCGTTCGGGTCTAGAGTCAGGTACTCCAACCGAAATTACCAGGAGCGCTTCTTTAGAACACGGTCATTGGGTACCCTGGCTACCTGGACATCGTTTGGGTCCAAGGTCAGGCACTCCAACCAAATATACCAAGAACGCACCCTTGGAACACGGTCATCGGGTACCCTGACTACCTGGACATCGTTCGGGTCTAGAGTCAGGTACTCCAACCGAAATTACCAGGAGCGCTTCCTTAGAACACGGTCATTGGGTACCCTGGCTACCTGGACATCGTTCGGGTGCAGGGTCAGCTGCTTCAAGCGAAAATTCCAGGAGCGCACCCTTGGAACACCGTGATAGTGTACCCTGGCTACCTGGACATCGTTCGGGTCCAGGGTCAGGCACTCCAAACAGAAATACGAGGAGCGCACACTTGGAACACCGTCATAGGGTACCCTGGCTACCTGGACATCGTTCGGGTCCAGGGTCAGCTGCTTCAAGCGAAAATTCCAGGAGCGCACCTTTTGAACACCGTGATAGTGTACCCTGGCTACCTGGACATCGTTCGGGTCCAGGGTCAGGCACTCCAACCAAAAATTCCAGGAGTGCACCTTTGGATTACCTTCATCGGGTACCCTGACTACCTGGACATCGTTTGGGTCCAGGGTCAGGCACTCCAACCAAAAATACTAGGAGCGCACCCTTGGAACACCGTCATAGGGTACCCTGACTTTAATAAAATAAAGGGTACCCTGACTACCTGGACATCGTTAGGGTCCAGGGTCAGCTGCTTCAAGCGAAAATACCAGGATCGCACCCTTGGAACACCGTCACCGGGTACCCTGACTACCTGGACCTTGTTGGGGTCTAGGGTCATCTGCTTCAAGTGAAAATTCCAGGAGCCCACCCTTGGAACACCGTTATCGGGTCCCCTGGCTACCTGGACATCCTTCGGGTCCAAGGGCAGGCACTCGAACCAAAAATACCAGGAGCGCACCCTTGGAACACCGTCATAGGGTACCCTGACTACCTGGACATCGTTCGGGTCTAGGGTCAGGCACTCCAACCAGAAATACCAAGAGCGCACCCTTGGAACACCGTCATAGGGTACCCTGACTACCTGGACATCGTTCGGGTCCAGGGTCAGGCACTCCAACCAGAAATACGAGGAGCGCACCCTTGGAACACGGTCATCGGGTACCCTGAATACCTGGACATCATTCGGGTCCAGGGTCAGCTGCTTCAAGTGAAAATTCCAGGAGCGCACCCTTGAGACACCGTCATCTAGTACCCTGACTACCTGGACAGCGTTCGGTTCCGGGGTCAGGTACTCCAACCAAAAATACCAGGAGCGCTCTCTGGGAACACCGTCATCGGGTACCCTGGCTACCTGGACATCGTTTGGGTCCAAGGTCAGGCACTCCAACCAAATATACCAAGAACGCACCCTTGGAACACGGTCATCGGGTACCCTGACTACCTGGACATCATTCGGGTACAAGGTCAGCTGCTACAAGTGAAAATTCGAGTAGCGCACCCTTGGAACACTGTCATCGAGTACCCTGACTACCTGGACATCGTTCGGGTCTAGGGTCAGGTACTCCAACCGAAATTACCAGGAGCGCTTCCCTAGAACACGGTCATTGGGTACCCTGGCTACCTGGACATCGTTCGGGTGCAGGGTCAGCTGCTTCAAGCGAAAATTCCAGGAGCGCACCCTTGGAACACCGTGATAGTGTACCCTGGCTACCTGGACATCGTTCGGGTCCAGGGTCAGGCACTCCAACCAGAAATACGAGGAGCGCACACTTGGAACACCGTCATAGGGTACCCTGGCTACCTGGACATCGTTCGGGTCCAGGGTCAGCTGCTTCAAGCGAAAATTCCAGGAGCGCACCTTTTGAACACCGTGATAGTGTACCCTGGCTACCTGGACATCGTTCGGGTCCAGGGTCAGGCACTCCAACCAAAAATTCCAGGAGTGCACCTTTGGATTACCCTCATCGGGTACCCTGACTACCTGGACATCGTTTGGGTCCAGGGTCAGGCACTCCAACCAAAAATACTAGGAGCGCACCCTTGGAACACCGTCATAGGGTACCCAGACTTTAATAAAAAAAAAGGGTACCCTGACTACCTGGACATCGTTCGGGTCCAGGGTCAGCTGCTTCAAGCGAAAATACCAGGATCGCACCCTTGGAACACCGTCACCGGGTACCCTGACTACCTGGACCTTGTTGGGGTCTAGGGTCACCTGCTTCAAGTGAAAATTCCAGGAGCCCACCCTTGGAACACCGTTATCGGGTCCCCTGGCTACCTGGACATCGTTCGGGTCCAAGGTCAGGCACTCGAACCAAAAATACCAGGAGCGCACCCTTGGAACACCGTCATAGGGTACCCTGACTACCTGGACATCGTTCGGGTCTAGGGTCAGGCACTCCAACCAGAAATACCAGGAGCGCACCCTTGGAACACCGTCATAGGGTACCCTGACTACCTGGACATCGTTCGGGTCCAGGGTCAGCTGCTTCAAGCGAAAATTCCAGGAGCGCACCCTTGGAACACCGTGATAGTGTACCCTGGCTACCTGGACATCGTTCGGGTCCAGGGTCAGGCACTCCAACCAGAAATACGAGGAGCGCACCCTTGGAACACCGTCATAGGGTACCGTGGCTACCTGGACATCTTTCGGGTCCAGGGTCAGGCACTCCAACCAAGAATACCGTGAGCGCACTCTTAGAATACCGTCTTCGGGTACCCTGGCAACCTGGACATCGTCCGGGTCCAGGGTCAGCTGCTTCAAGCGAAAATTCCAGGAGCGCACCCTTGGAACACCGTTATAGTGTACCCTGGCTACCTGGACATCTTTCGGGTCCAGGGTCAGGCACTTCAACCAAAAATTCCTTGAGCGCACTCTTAGAATACCGTCTTCGGGTACCCTGGCAACCTGGACATCGTCCGGGTCCAAGGTCAGGCAATCCAAACAGAAATACCAGGAGCGCACCCTTGGAACACCGTCATAGGGTATCCTGACTACCTGGACATCGTTCGGGTCCAGGGTCAGCTGCTTCAAGCGAAAATTCCAGGAGCGCACCTTTTGAACACCGTGATAGTGTACCCTGGCTACCTGGACATCGTTCGGGTCCAGGGTCAGGCAGTCCAACCAAAAATTCCAGGAGTGCACCTTTGGAACACCCTCATCGGGTACCCTGACTTCCTGGACATCGTTCGGGTCCAGGGTCATGCACTCCAACCAAAAATACTAGGAGCGCACCCTTGGAACACCGTCATAGGGTACCCTGACTTTAATAAAAAAAAAGGGTACCCTGACTACCTGGACATCGTTCGGGTCCAGGGTCAGCTGCTTCAAGCGAAAATACCAGGATCGCACCCTGGGAACACCGTCACCGGGTACCCTGACTACCTGGACCTTGTTGGGGTCTAGGGTCAGCTGCTTCAAGTGAAAATTCCAGGAGCCCACCCTTGGAACACCGTTATCGGGTCCCCTGGCTACCTGGACATCGTTCGGGTCCAAGGTCAGGCACTCGAACCAAAAATACCAGGAGCGCACCCTTGGAACACCGTTGTTACTTTTGGGATCGTGTGTGTGAGTCAGGAGCTGCGCGCTTGGAAATTCAAGAGAAAACACAATACAAAATTACTTGTGGCAAAACTTAGAAAGATGTTTATTACTTTTCAATCTACATATCGGTACGATCCCGCACGTACGGCGGCGGTAGGCTGAGTGAGCCGAACTCGCGCGTGAGCGCGGAGCTCCGAAAAACGTTGGGCGCGCAGCGCCATCCCGTTGAAATCTAGCGAACAAACTAATAATCGGAATCCATGCTCGCGAATACCAATTCAATCTTTTACATCCTTATATTTTTAACATCCTCCCACCTTGAGAGAAGTACTAAAAAACTTCACTCAATACATTTTAAAGAAAAATATGCTATGATTTTATCGTTAATCTACACAATTGAAAGAAACCAAAAAATTAACACAATGAGTAAAAAATGGAATCAATAGAGTTTAAACAAATTTCTTTGGAATCTTAACAGTTCTTCCACTTCGGGTCACTTTGCTGTCCACACTGACAATGTTTTTGATTGGTCGGCGATCTTCAGTTGAATCTTCGGGCTCCTCCTTGTCTTCCATGCCCATCACCGGCTCATCCGATGTGGCAGCCTGCTCGATGACTTTATCAGCTTCGGAGTTGTTATTTTCTCCGGATTCAGACTTGGAATAGAAAGACGAGTTCTCCAAGACGATTAAACGCTGCAATGGACGCACGAGTTCTCCATTTGCTGTTTTTACTCGAGCGATGCGAGAAGCGCCATCCTTCCCTGGAATGAGCTGAATTATGCGCCCCAACGGCCAATCCAAGCGCTTTTGATTGTCATTCGATATTAATACTATATCATTCTCTTTCAGAATGATTGTCGAATCTGTAGATTTTGCACGCCTGGTTAACTGTCCCAAATACTCTGAGCGGAAACGTGTCCTGAGTTCTTTTCGGAGACGTTGCTGGTACTGCAGTCGGCGATTTGTGTTTTTCTCATCGAGTTGATCCAAGTCTGGGACACAACTTGTTCGTGTCTCTTTCAAAAACATATCCGGTGAAATCGCAATCGGATCATCTTGGTCCTCTGATAAATGAGTAATTGGCCGTGAATTAACTGTTGATTCACAGTCAAACAGAATTGTTATCATTTCCTCGTAGTTTAAAGAAGCCTTTCCCAGAGTTCTTTTCAGCAAGTCTTTCAGTATTCGTACTATTCTTTCCCACCATCCACCCCACCATGGTGCAGATGGTGGATTGAATATCCACTGGATTTTCTCAACAGAGCAAAACGATTCGATTTTCTTCCAGTCAACTGATTTAAGGAGACGATGGGCTCCGGAAAAATTGGCTCCGTTGTCGCTGTATATTGTAGTTGGCCTTCCCCTGCGAGCGACAAATCTTCTCAGCGTTTTTAAAAACCCATCAGTCGAGAGCGTAGTCACCAACTCAAGATGAACCGCACGGTATACTGCGCATGTAAATAAGCACACCCAGGCTTTCTGGCCATCTTTGAGATACAACGGCCCTGCATAATCTACTCCAACGATTTGAAACACTGCGGCGTCATTCACGCGATTCAGTGGTAGACTGGCTGGCGGAGTCTCCATTGGCTTCGCAGCGTACCTGCGGCATCTCACGCATTTTTTGACGACTGAACGCACTGCTCGCCTACTGGAACCAACCCAAATGTTCTCCCTCAAAAGTCTCATTGTCGTGTTTACGCCAGCGTGGCCCGACTTGACATGTATGTGTTCGATGAGAAGTTTTGTAAGCATATGGTTGGAATCCATTACCACTGGATGTCTGAAATCAAAATCGTCTATACGGTTAGATATAAGCGTCTTTACTCTGATCAATCCGTTTTTGTCTAAATAGACATTCAAATCCCTTAATCGTCGATCAGATAATCCTTTATAGGATTCCCCTTGCGCAAGTTTGAAGAGTAGTTTCTCGGCAGCATCAAACTCTTTTACAGTGAGTTCGTCTCTGTTTCTCAAATTTCTCGCTGTCCCAGTGTTCTTGACGAAGCGCATGATCCATCCTACCATACGCACTGTTTTACTATATTTTGCTGTTCGTATCAAATACCACTGGGGTTCTTCTTTCACTGAGGTGACATTTGCGCAAATGGTTGTCGTAGGAATTTCTGAAATTGGATTCAAACACTCAGTCAAACGTTTACTGTTACCTTTACTGATCTCTCCATTTACAAGTTTTTCGTCGACAATGAATTCTTCCTGTGGCCATTTTGCCTCCGGCTCCTTTAACCAAGTTGGTCCCTCCCACCATCTCGATCGCACAAGATGCGTTATCGAACAACCACGGGATGGGAGGTCGGCCGGATTCATCGTTCCTGGGACGTGTCTCCAGGCGCAAATGTCAGTAAGGTTTTTTATTTCCTCGGTCCGGTTCCACACAAATCTAGTCCATTGCCGACCTCTGCGCAGCCACGAAAGCACGGTTGAAGAGTCGGACCAGAAAATTACTCGAAACGTTGTTTTCTCTTCTTCTGTCTCCACGCTTGTCACAGTATTGTCCACATAAAAAGCCTTGATCAATTTTCTTGCGACCTCGCGTACTTTTTCCAGTTGAGCTGATTTCAACACTTGCAGTAAATGGAATTCTATGGTACCTTCAAGCAAAAATGGACTGCTATTTACTCCAAATACAACTCGGCGATGCCGGAGAGTAACAATTTTTTGCGGGTCAGACTTACTCCACCATAGGAATTTCAGGGCATTTCTATCATGTGGAGATACACTTATCTGCAGGAATGCCTTTTCTATATCGGCTATGATACCAATTGCGTTTTGTCCAAATCTCAGAAGTAAGCTCGGAATAAGCTCGATCAAATTCGGGCCTGTTTCTAGACATTCGTTGAGTGATGGCCCGTCCTTTGCTTTCGCCGAGGCATCAAAAACAGGCCTGATGCGCGTTGTTCCATGAGACTTTACAACGTGCCTGTGAGGTAGGTAATAATCGCCACTCTCGTCGGAGGTCAAAATCACTTCCACTATACCTTCCTGTAACCAATTATCAAATATGTTATCATAATCATTAAATAAGTTTTCGTCTCTCAGCTTCTTTGTTACAGCGTATAAACGTTTTTCTGCAGCTAGGCGGTTGCTGTGTAAGGGCGGGTGATTTTCCTTCCAGGGTAAATTCACCTCATAGCGCTGTTCTTCATTCAGGTGGATTGTCTGTTCAAAACATTCCTTGACTGCCTGCAAATGATTCTCCTTTGAAACTGTCGTTGCTGGATCAGTGATACCTAGAACATCAAGTTCCCATAAATCTGATATTTTTGCCTCGCGATTGAACATAGAGAGAACTGTTAGTGCGGCGTCTTCATGTCCTGAGCGAGTCTTGCCACTTCGACCCATAAGCGTCCATCCGAGTTTTGTCTCCCATGCTGTCGGACCACCATTCATTTGGAACATTTTACCTGTGTACAGCTGACTTGCTATATCCGCTCCAATGAGTAGGGCAATAGGCTCGTCGACGCGTTCAATATCGGTGAGACAAATGCCAGCACGTTTCAAGCTCTGCATCCATGGCCCTGGCGTAACTGCAGGCAGACTTTGGCAAATGATTTCCTCTTGAAACGCTGTGAGTCGGCACTGGTAACTGTCATCTAAACTGCTGAGATGCAACTCGTACTCATCATGATTGACTGGTTCTGTTCTCGACCCTCCAAAAAGCAAATGCACCATTGTCTGCTTACCAATGATCTTCAACTGCATTCTCTCTACGACACTGGTTAGTACGTATGTTTTATGAGATCCCGAATCAATCAAAACACGTACCACTGACGTGCCAGCTGGTCCTTTCAGCTTGACTCGTAAAGTTTGGAGATATACGTCCGTACTATGCGAAACATTATTACATGATGCTGTCAGGTTTTCAACATTTTTAGGTGGCCCATCATTCTTTTCGTTCGGTGCATCACTTTTGGATACATTTTTACACATGAGGAGCACGTGTTTACGACTGCACCATGGGCACCTAACCTTGCTTCTACATTTAGAATAGCTGTGATTCAACCGGAGACACGCGAAACAGGCATTTTTCTCCTTTGCAATAGCTTGCCTGGAAGTCAATGGTATTTGTTTTGCCTTTTCACAGCTGGCGTTATCGTGATTTTCCTGACAGAAAATACATACGTTTTTGTTTTGGTATCTCCTGCCACCAACAAACCAGCTGCGGTGGCGACGCCACCGCCACTGCGGCCGTTGGATGCCGCATTTGATTTTTTCTTGAGCTCTACCTTATCGACCGTCGCTTGTGTCTCTCGTGATAAGTCGAAACCCGACTTTGCCATTGATATCCTTTCTTCATTTTGAACTTCTGCTTCTAAGAACTTCATCAAGGCATCCAGACGATCACGTGCATCACTTGCTCCACTGCCGTTTTGCCGTTGCCAAATGCGCAAAACTTCTTCTGGCAAGGACGACTCAACAAGAGGGAAAAGCATCGCGGCGCACATTTCTGTTGTCACTCCTAGTGATTCAAGCGCACGCAGATGCGTCTCAAGCCTGTCGTACACAGTTACCGATGCACTTTTCGACTTATTCAACACCAATTTGAGCAATTCACGCACATAAACTTCCACGAGTAAATCCTTGCGACCAAAACGTGTTTTTAAACTGTCTATTACTTTCGTGTAGTTCTCGGCCGTGGGCGGATAACTATTCACAACTTCACTGGCCCTCGAGTTTACGATCATCGCTTGTATCAAATATTGAAATTTTTCTCCGTTGGAAATGCTTGCGTCCTCATGAATTTTGCTGAAAATACTCCAGAATTGTAGCCACTCCTTAGGATCACCGCTAAATTTCTTGAGTTCTATCACTGGTAAGCGGAACTTCCTGGAACCATCTGGCAGTTGTGCGGTGGTCGGAAACATTCTTGCGTCGCCGCGAGTTCCTAGAGCTGCAGACAGGGGAACTGGGGGTTCTTGTAAAAGTTGTGATACTTCTACTTTTGCCAGTTGGAATCTTGTAACGTACTCATCCGCCCCTTCTACTTCTTTATCAATTTCGGTTTCAGACAACTCCTCGTCGTCAAGCATGAGTGAAAGAAGTTTTTCATCTATTTGACGTAGTTCTTTTGCCTTTTCGTCTAACACTTTGAATGTCGCTTCAATTATTTTTGCATTTAAAGGTTCTTTCTCACACTCAGCTTTCAGCGTTCCCAAGGTTCTTGAGAATCCCGTTCTCAGCGTAGATCTTAATTTCTTATGTTTCAACATTTTTGATTTTGTTTTTCTTTTACAATATTGCACAGACACTCACTTCAATATTCTTGATTTGACACCCTCGTAACGATTTCACTACTTGAGTCCTGTCACGGTCGCCAGATGTTATTTTTGGGATCGTGTGTGTGAGTCAGGAGCTGCGCGTTTGGAAATTCAAGAGAAAACACAATACAAAATTACTTGTGGCAAAACTTAGAAAGATGTTTATTACTTTTCAATCTACATATCGGTACGATCCCGCACGTACGGCGGCGGTACGCTGAGTGAGCCGAACTCGCGCGTGAGCGCGGAGCTCCGAAAAACGTTGGGCGCGCAGCGCCATCCCGTTGAAATCTAGCGAACAAACTAATAATCGGAATCCATGCTCGCGAATACCAATTCAATCTTTTACATCCTTATATTTTTAACAACCGTCAAAGGGTACCCTGACTACCTGGACATCGTTCGGGTCCAGGGTCAGCTGCTTCAAGCGAAAATTCCAGGAGCGCACCCTTGGAACACCGTCATCGGGTACCCTGACTACCTGGACATCATCCGGGTCCTGGGTCAGCTTTTCCAAGTCAAAATACGAGGAGCGCACCCTCGGGACGCTGCCATCGACGACACTGGCTACCTGGACATTATCGGGTATATGCTTATTCAAATAAAACTTAAGGGGGCTTCAGTGAGTTATTATTGTATTATAGAATGAACTGAAACTTTCTTAGAGTGTACCTAGCACAACCAACTCTCAATTGCAACAAAGAAAATCATGGGTCAACATGATCATTTCCATATGAGCACTATAACAAGAATGACGTTTTTTACATAGGCTCTTATGGGGAGAATCGATTAATCCCTTCTTAACTAAATATTCTTTTAGAAAAATTTGAAAAAATTCTAAGTAATAGGTTTTTATGAGTAGATTATAATATGATCGCGAAAATCGTATGTCGCCATCGAAATAAGATCGTAAAACTGAAAAAAGTGGATTTTGATGAATTTGACAAGTGTTTATGTACAAATCTTGACTTAATTAGAATTTATTTCCCCTTTTCAAGCATCCATAAGTAGTCTAGGATAAGACTGATCTACTTTAAAACGATAGAATTGGGAGAATTTTGAAAAATAATTCAGGCACCCCCAGTAGGGCCCCGCATTGGTACGGCACCTAACGCTGAAGCCCCCATTAGTCGACACGCCGACATCGGCATTCTCAACTACCATTTGCCCATGTAAAATCAATTATAAAAAAAAACATGGAATGAATTTTGATATGTCTTGTCTTATCTTGGGAAAATCTGCAGTTCTTTTCGTTGAATCTATCGGACACGGCCAATAGTTTTGCCATATTCTTTCTAACTATAATACATTAACAATTTACTTTCAATCCCATGGTTTCAAATCTACGCGGGAAGCAAGAGCATGTAAACGTGTTACGTACTATGCGTGAACATAGCTGCTTCATCAGGCTACCGCGGCTAACTTCAGGGTCGTAAGATGAAGAAAAATTTCTGGTCGAAAAAAAGTAGTAGATCGCTTTACACGGTACTCCAAACTCATTATTGCGAACGAGTTTTTGAGTATTTCTTTTTGTCGATCGCTCAATTGGGATGCTAGATTAGCATTAAATCCTGTTTCGCATCCAAAAAAAGTTGTTTTGACTAAATTAATGCCAATGTAAAAATCGAGCGTGCGATCTCAAACATTATATAGTTGCGGTGTCTTCTGCTTGACGCATGGAACACTACCGCGTTCCGTGATTCTGAATCCGGCCCACTTACCGTCAAATTTTCTGAATTTTTCACTCAAAACTATGCAACGAATCGAAAAATCGCTAAGAACAGTTTTCTTTTATTTTTTTATGTAGAATTGAATGAAATTTTTTGTTTTGCAAAATATTGATTTCATCGATATGTCGGCCACCATATTTTTGAGGTTATGGCTAAACGCAGGGGTGATGGAGCTAAACGGATCTCGGATTCAGATTCAGCAGCCAAAAATACATATGAGTAGGGTGGTCCAGTCTCTGGTTCAATTTTTCTTTGTGGAGCTGTGTTATCGGTGTTTCCCGTTCAATCGACCGTGTTTCCCGGTCGATCATCGGTGTTTCCCGGTCAGAGGAAATATATTAAGGGCTCCTCCGGAAGAGTGTTTCCTGGTCGATTACCGGTGTTTCCTGGTCAATCGTCCGGGAAACACTGTCGAACAAATCAATTGTGTGTGTGTGTGTGTGTGTGTGTGTGTGTGTGTGTGTGTGTGTGTGTGTGTGTGTGTGTGTGTGTGTGTGTGTGTGTGTGTGTGTGTGAGTGTGTGTGAGTGTGTGTGTGTGTGTGGGTGGGTGAGAGGGTGTGGGTGTATACAGATCTGAACATGTCAAGTAATCCACTGAAATTAATTGTCCACGTAAAACATTTCCTACGTCCATGGTTCTTTATAGAAATTGTTATAAATTGGTTTCCGGTATCACTGATTACGAATCTATTTATCTGTGTCTCAACAGCGTTTACTCAAAGAAGGAAGCATACATTTCAAACGTTAGCTAAAGGGTAACGTTCACGTTGGTTCGATTGGTCTGCTTCTTTACGTGAATACACTGACATGGTCGCTAGATGTTCAGAGGGTATCAAACTTATTTCAAAAGAGGCCATTTGCAAATATTTTCGACTGAGTGTCTGTTTTGGATTAATAAATTAAAGTATCAATTCACTGTATAATGGGAAATCCAAATTTGTACCCTACCTGAAAATCTATATATATATATATATATATATACTTATATACTATACTATAAAGTTAATCCTCTCGGAAATTTCAAGGAAAGATTTTTCAATGAAGGAGTTGACTTCCATGGAAAGAAATGAAACGGATCGAAAGGAAATTACCTGCGGTATCATGTTCCACATTGAAATTCACGAAAAAAACAATGCGTGGGCGTCAAAAATGGTAAAAATCAAGTTGTGTTTTTTTTGGTATCCGATAAACCATTGGAAAAAACTGTAAAATAGTTGTATGGTGCAAATTTGAGTTTCACTGATTTATAGATCAATCGATGATCTTTCCTATTCTATGGTGAGAATTTTGGAAAAAATGATGCGTGGGCGTGAAATATGGAAAAAACTGACTTTTGTCAACTTGTGCCGCATAAACCGTTATAAAAATCTATGAAACAGCGTCGTGACGAAAATTCTGATTAGAGGTATCGATAGAGCTCATTGAGCGCTTCAATTATTCATCGTGAAAAATTCAAAAATATTGATGCGTGGGCGTGAAGTATGTACTTAAAATTCGGTGTATCAGAGGAGTACAATCGACATTCGTATTAAGAGCCTCTCTTTGAATCTACATTATAATATAAAGTTAATCCTCCGGTAATTTTCATGTAAAGAAATTTTCATGAAGGAGTCGATTTGCATGAAAACGGATAAGACGGATCGAAAGGAAATTGCCTGCGCTTTGATGTTCCGTATTGAAATTTCTGAAAAAATCGATGCGTGGGCGTTAAAAATGGAAAAATGCAACTTAGGTTTTTTTTCTTAGCCGATAAACCATAAAAAAAAACTATGAAATGATTGTACGATGAAAGTTTGGGTATGACTGATCGATAGATCCTTGGAAGGGCTTTAATGTATCATGGTTCAAACTTTGAAAAAATTGATGCGTGGGCGTGAAATGTGGAAAAAACTCATTTCTGGCAAGATGTGCCTCGTGAATCATTAAAAAAGTACATGAATCAGCGTCGTGATGAAAATTCTGATGATACGGATCGATAGAGCTCATTGAGCATTTTCATTTTTCATCGTGAAAAACTGAAATATGTGGATGCGTGGGCGTAAAGTACGTACTTGAACAATGGTGGTTTACTTTGTGATTTTTATGGGATCAGAGAAATACGTGAAATCCTAATATGGTGCGATTTCGAGTATGTCCGGTCGGAAGAACATCGAATGAACTTTCACATCCATGATTGAAATTTTGGAAAAATCGATGCGTGGGCGTGAAATGTGGAAAAAACTCATTTTTGGCAAGATGTGCCTCGTGAATACGAAATAATTGGAAGTGATAAACAACTTGGAAAATGATGATTTGAAAGAAATTCGGTATAATGGGTCGGAAGAGGAGGTCAAACGCTACAATTTGAACTAGCTATGTGTTGGAAGAATTCATACTGTGGAGGCTTATTGACCGTAAAAACAATTATTCGACGTTTGATTCCAGGATAACGTAAAAAAAATAATATAAATGGGTTATCTATTCAAAATCTGATCTTTTATATTTATAGAGTGAAATGAGCATTTTCATAATCTGAGGTGAAAAATCCAAATAAATAGACGCGGGGGCGTAATCTATGTCATAGAAAATTATGCATAGTCGAATTTTCGCCATACGAGAGGATTGGAAGTGATAATCAACTTGGAAAATGATGATTTAAAGGAACTTCGGTATAATGGGCAGGAAAAGGAGGTCAAGAGCTACAATTCGAACTGGCTATATGTTGGAAAAATTGATACTCTGGGGGCGTATTGACCACAAAAATAATTATTCGACGTTTGATTCCAGCATAACGTTAATAAAATTATAAAAATGGGTTATCTATTCAAAATCTGATCTTGCAGATTTATAGTGTAAAACGAGCATTTTCATAATCTGAGGTGGAAAATCTAAAAAAATAGACGCGGGGGCGTAATATATGTCATAGAAAATTATGCATAGTCGAATTTTCGTCATACGAAAGAATTGGAATTGATAAACAACTTGGAAAATGATTATTTGAAGGAAATTTGGTGTAATGGGTCGGAAGAGGAGGTCAAGAGCTACAATTTGATTTGGCTATGTGTTGGAAAAAATCATACTGTTGGGGCGTATTGACCATGAAAACAATTATTTGACGTTTGATTCCAGGATAACGTTAAAAAATCAATATAAATGGGTTATCTATTCAAAATCTGATCTTGCAATCGTCTGAAAAATAGACGCGGGGGCGTAGTATATGTCATAGAAAACTTGCCGCGATGCCGAAAACCATATTTTCCAATTTTCTATCTGATAAACACCTCAGAAAATAACGATTTGAAGAACATGTGGTGTGATGGATCGAAAGAGAAAATCGAGGGCTATAATTTATATGCATCATGATGTCGATTGATATCTATTTACAATAGATAACTATCAACAAAAGTATAACTTATCAAAACTGAATTGAATATTGAAGATTATAGAATATCCAACAGTGTGGATAGCCTATACAGAAATAGTATTTTTTCAAAGTACACCCTAAAGCAATTGTTGCACGATCTGTTATCAAATATCAATGAACTCCATATCAATTCACTCATGTTCGGATAGAATGTACTGAAATTCAGAATCTATGTCAAGTAGTCACATACATTTCAAATACATCTACCAATGTTGAGATAGAAAGTACTAAAATCACAATTCTATGTCAAGCAGTTAAAAAACTAGTATGTACCACTTTGGAAGGGTTCAGTATTAAATTCATAATAATTTGAAATCCAATAAAATAATCCATTATCGAAATTATCTTTCTCATAGTACAAGTAACGATTTTCACTAGAATCTCAAATCCCAATGATAACTACATGAATGAAACTTTTTACATTACAATTCTTAACGTTTGAATGTTACAATTCTACATCATGATATTATTTCGTCCCAGCGGCAGTAAAGTGCCTACTTTGCGTCCTGGCGTTTGCAAAGAATGGCACTTTTCTGCCGCGGGGTACGAAAAATAGTATATGCACCTCGCTCATCTAGGCTATTTCGGCACGCGCAAACTTGCAATCCTCGCTGCGCTTGGATCGCAAACGTTTTTCGTGCCGAAATCGCCTAACCTCGCTCGGGTGCATAATATACTATTTCATTCTTCAATTGAAATGTATTTATTTTGCTTCACTTCTTTTTTCCATTTTTTTCAGTCAATGGAATTAACAAATGCATACTTGCCACGGGCCCGTTGTCTCACAGTTTCTCGATGGGCAGTGTATTTGTATTTTATTTTTACTTTCAATACCAATAAAAGTTAACTCTCTATCCTGAAAATGCTTTTTTGTATATGTAAACTTACAATATATAAAATATCCGGATAAGTTTTCTCGCTCAAATTACTATTGACTCAAGTTTCGATAAAACTCATTGTGTTTTCACGAGGCTGTATGTCAAAATAATATCTGAGGAATATCGATCTCTTGGTGAATGTTCTTGCAAATCAGAGATAAAGGTGTTCATAGCTAGAATATACTGTCTTGAAAATTTTTTAAAAAAATAATATTCTGTTCCTCGAATGAGTTTTAGATGTTCTTCAATAGGGGTGAAAATACTCGATGAGTATGATGAACATACAAAAGATTTTACCAAAGGATGTTTAAGACATGTTTGAAGGATGGAAATTGATTTATCGCCTTTGTTACTTGCAGAAATATAGATTCAAGAAGCATTGAGCATCAAAATTTTCATCCTTTTCTTTCCGTGTTTGATCAGCATTTTCTATATTACAAACAGGAGCTAGTTTTTTTGAATGAAATGAATTCGCATGAAAGAATCGTACCGTAGATGAATTTCATCGAAAACTGTGAGATAACGGGCCCGTGGCAAGTATGCATTTGTTAATTCCATTGACTGAAAAAAATGGAAAAAACCGCTGCCAAGTGCCTTAGCAGTATGCTTTCTCAAAGAGGCTTCAACATCACCCACAAACGCGTCTCAAACCTGTATTTTCACCATTCCACTAGCGTAGATACTATCATCTATTTTTCAAAAATTACAAAAAAATTATTTAATCAGTTCAATTCGTATTTTGTGACTGTGTAAAGTGTCGTTCTTTTTCAATTGACCAAACTTTGTCGCGAGGGTTGATGTCTGCCCGGGCTCTCTTATGATTTGATCAAATGCAACAAAGCAAACGGTTCTAGGTTCTACACGATGCGAGATATTTGGACCTGCATAATTTTTCGATCAATTCATCTCGTGACTGTCATACGGTTTAATGGCGGTCAAATTCGATCCGGTCCGTATTTAGCACACTTGAAGACTCATTTTGATCATTTTCGACGGCAAAAGACACCAAATTTTCCCAATTTTCTCTATAGCACGTTGAAAATACTGGAAACGAAACTTACATGAATTTTTTTCCCCTTAGCAACGGTTGCTAAGGAGCTAATTGGGAAGATTTTGTGTCTTTTGCCGTCAAAAATGATGGAAATAGGTCATTAATTAATAATTTCCAACCTTCGTAACGGTTGCTAGGGAGGTAAACAACGGTCGCTATGGAGAAAATAGAACAATTCAGTGTCCTTGGCCATCGAGTGTGACTTAAAACTGATTTTTCGGCTTGCCCCAATGAGCACTCATAAGGATTTGTGAGAAAACACGTTAGGAACGGTTGCTAGGGAAATAACAAACGGATTTTGCTGAAAATTTAACTCGGGCTAGATCTTGTCACAACTAACCGGTGTGCAAAATTTCAGGACGATCGGACAATTCCTTCGGGAGTTATCGTGGACGAAAGAAACGAAAAAATAGACACCTTAACAACGGTTGCTAAGGAAATAAACAACGGATTTCGCTGAAAATTGAACTCGCGCGAGATTTTGCCGCGATTAACCTGTGTGCAAAATTTCAAGACGATCGGACCATTCCTTCGAGAGTTATCGTGGACGAAAAAAAAAACGGGACGCACACACACACACACACACACACACACATACATACATACAGGCACTTTTGGATTTCCATGTTTTTCGACCCGTAGATCACGAAAATCGAGGTCCCGAGGTCTGATTCGGTGGGTCGATTTTTGCCCCATTACAAAGCTTTCTCTTTGAGAAAGCAAAAGAAGTGAAACAAAATAAATACATTTCAATTGAAGAATGAAAATAATATCATGATGTAGAATTGTAACATTCAAACGTTAAGAATTGTAATGTAAAAAGTTTCATTCATGTAGTTATCATTGGGATTTGAGATTCTAGTGAAAATCGTAACTTGTACTATGAGAAAGATAATTTCGATAATGGAGTATTTTATTGGATTTCAAATTATTATGAATTTAATACTGAACCCTTCCAAAGTGGTACATACTAGTTTTTTAACTGCTTGACATAGAATTGTGATTTTAGTACTTTCTATCTCAACATTGGTAGATGTATTTGAAATGTATGTGACTACTTGACATAGATTCTGAATTTCAGTACATTCTATCCGAACATGAGTGAATTGATATGGAGTTCATTGATATTTGATAACAGATCGTGCAACAATTGCTTTAGGGTGTACTTTGAAAAAATACTATTTCTGTATAGGCTATCCACACTGTTGGATACTTGTCAGTTGATGCTAGATTTCGCTACTTTCTCATGTCATCATTGAAATAATATACTGGAACATATAACAATAGTGTGTTGGTAAAGATGTCTATTGAAATGATACATCTGTATTTTCAAAGATATATTAGATTTGAATCATATTATTATTTTACATGCATTTGGATGGACTGAGATTAAACAGTCATTTTTTAAGTCATTTTCTATTTACGTCGCATAAGAATTTATTCAACAACGAACTATAGGGATACGGAACATACTTGTCGTCCACGTATACCTTTTTCAAAGGTCCATTTTTTACTATGACGAAGAAAAATTGCTCGAGATTTCAGTACTTTCTTATCTTAACATTAGCAAATTGATATTCAAGGTTATTAGTTCGAAATCCGTAACAGAGAATTCCACTTACTGAAATATTTTACCGCAATATAATTTATTCAAGGATCAAAATGTAGCAAGATTTGGTAGATTTTACTTGACATATAATTGATTGTGAGTGTAATTTGCAAAAATATTTGTTTGGTGGTAGGATAATCACACCAGTTGAATCTTAACATAAGTAACTACAATAATTAAGTGTAATTTGAAAAATATTCATTCTATTGTTGGATAACCATACTAGTTGGATAATGCTTGATATAACTGTATATTAAAAAAATCAGTTTGAAATCCGTAGCAAAGAAACATGAAGCAGAAAGAAGGCTTCATATTCTGTAATTATTATTTTAAATGTATTTAAATAGAAAAAGAACTAAAAGACATCTTGCAATTTTTACCCACTCAAAAAAATTCAGTCGCTTAAGCATTTATATATTTACAAAAAAAATATAATTGATTCTACCTAAAAACATCTAGTCGATTGAAAATTTATCCAACAACGAACCACAGGATAAGGAATATACTTGTCGTTAAGTATATCTTTTTCAAAGGTGAATTTTTACTATGAAAAATAAAATTGCTTGTGCTATCTGATGCACTGGCATAATTTTTTGACCATATTAACCCATGAAGGCCCATGGCCAGACCAGCGGAGATATCATAAAACTAATTATTGGATCACGTGTTTTCTTGAAAAAAAAAATACCCGTGTCTTTTCTTTTTCCATTTCCAATTGTTTAAACAATAATTATTTAAACAAATTGCACCCAAATTCGTAAATTTGAGAAAGTAATGGTGTCAATCGATTCTACATGAAAAACCAAGAAAAAAAACGTGGAATACATCTTTTTGATTTGAAGCTTATTTTTCTGGCTATCGCGTTATAAACAATTGGAATTCAGTAAAACCGAGAAAAAGTGGCTTCGGCCAATGCTCACGCTATCACCATGGGATGAAAACTAATTGCGGGGTTGCGTGCTTTTTTGAAAAAAATACTCCTATTTTCTCTTTATTCGAAATCCAATGTATATACAATAATTATTTAAATAAATTGCAACCAAAGTGAATCGACTTCCCTGATATCACTGGATTCCATTTGTTTATAACGTGATTGTAAGAGACATGAGCCTCGAATCGAAAAAATGTATTCTTACTTTTCTTCTTGGTTTTTCTTCTAGAATACTAAATACAACTGAAACGAAACATTGCTTTGATAATATATTTCTGATGGAAGAGTAGCGAACCTTTAAAGAAACGTACAACGAGTTCACGAGTAAAGAATGGTTTTAGGGGAGGTATATATTAGATTACATGGATACCAGAACTACCTACATCGGGGCATGTTTAAATACAGAAATGCAGAAAACTGTTCATTTTATTGGAACTTTGAACCTGTGAAGATATCAGGGTTAGGAAGCAAACGCATGGCTTGACAATTGTAACAATATGTTTCATAGATCCAACTTTACTTTCTGCCCGTGTTAGGCTTAT
Source organism: Aphelinus atriplicis (assembly GCA_020882685.1). Taxonomy (NCBI): domain Eukaryota; kingdom Metazoa; phylum Arthropoda; class Insecta; order Hymenoptera; family Aphelinidae; genus Aphelinus; species Aphelinus atriplicis. Next base: position 24,119,489 of record CM037073.1, on the reverse strand, counting down.
TGGCAAACTGATTCTGACGTACGACTTGGGTCCGTCTTAATCTAATAATTTACCGGCCATATCACTTCTGGTTCACGAAATATTATTCAAAAAAGTGTACTCCAATATGGAATGACCGATTGGAGACTGGGATTGACCGCGAAGGCGCGGGGTAGTCTAATGTCCAAGCTCCCTTATATAGACGGTAGAACGCCGACTCTCTTGCGAGAGAGCGCCGCGCTATACCTTATACACGCGCGACTCAACGCCTCGCCATCTACAGGCGAGCTATGGTACTTGGCCGGTTACTCGAAAATGAGTTCATACTCTCATATATGAAGCTAATTGGTAATTGAATCAAATCTTACAGTAATTGCACTATTGAGAGAAGAATGTTTCTAAGATCATTTAATTATATATAAACCCAAAATAAAATGTTTAAAAAACTGATAAATTTACAAATACTTGACAATTACTCTCTTCTATCACTTGACTTTGTTAAATGTTACCAGGGTTAACGTTCACTTTTATACACTATCGAGTTCTATCACTTTTATACTTCTATCGAGTTACAGATATACTCTTTTTTCATCCAAATTTTTACAAACTCATGGTAAAATTTGAAAATTTTCTATGTACAATTAAATCAGAGTAGGTACATTCAAAAGCTTTAATTTTTCAAACAACATTTAACTTTAATTAGTACAGTCTCATATTTACAAATACTTGACAATTACTCTCTTTTATCACTTGAGTCTGTTAAATGTAACCAGGGTTAACGTTCACTTTTATACACTATCGATTTCTATCACTTTTATACTTCTATCGAGTTACAGATATACTCTTTTTTCATCCAAATTTTCACAAATCTGTACAAGTTGGAAAATTTATTGAACTATGTTCCTCATAGCATCCTGTAACTGTAACCCCTTAGCACATCACATTGGATAATAAGATTTAGTTAACGAATGAAATCACTAATGAAAAATACTTGAAAAGTCATTTTTGTAAGAACCTTTTCATACCGGTATACTGTCTATTCTTTCTGAATTGGTATTGCACTGATTGTGTAATCTAAGAAAGATAATCACATTGAGAGTTCTTCGTTTTTTTGTAATCAGCTAAAATATGGAGCTGTCTCTTGCACCAGCAGCGTGTGACAAACATTACAAATTCTTGATGGCCTTTGCTTTGGTCCACTTTTCACAATATTATTCAGAATCTGCTTGAATAGTCGATTATAATTCTAATTCAATTTGATCTTGATGATTCCAGTAAATATAATTAAGCAAAATAGATAGGTATTCTCCTGGATTTAACGGCATTGTAATTATGCCTAATGAAGTTACAAGTCTCTCTTGATGTCCATCTACAGTAGTAAATTCAAAGTTTGTTGACCATCGGTTAATTCAATGTGGTTTTCAGCATTCAATTGATTAGTTGCAGCTACTGATGCAACGTCGGTATCTTCATCCTAAATTAAAACATGAAATGTAAAATTCAGTCCATTCAATGAACATCAAGATTTTAATTGTTGACAAAATTTTACTAAAATTTACCTCAAGCACTTTGACTATGGCTTCAGCATCTGCTTGAATAGTCGATGTTGCAGAAGTGACTGCCATAATATTATTCTTGGTAGTGACAGCTTCAAGTTCGATATGCGAGTCAATATCTAATGAACTATTAGTCAAACCTTCAACTCTGTTGCTATGGAGAAATGATTTAAGAAAAACTATGCTCTGCAAAACTATAAGTCTGTGTAATCGTATAAACTATACACGTGTATAGTTTATACGACTGGTGGTTGGCAAATACCGTCCAGAAGGGATTGATAGATTCACCAGCAGCCATCATTATCTTGCTCTGGCCTCTGGGATGTTGTTTGACAAAGTTTGTGATATTGTAGTTTATTACTTCATCATTTAACCAATTCAAACTTGCCAGTGTCTGCATGTTTCTTCTCCTCACTGTCATTCCAAATCCTTCAGCAAGAGCATCTAGAACTTTTTTGGCTGACAGTTTATCCTTGAGAGAATTTGTGGTGATTTTTGTAACGCTGTAGCTTGAATTTAATTTTGAACGATCATCAATTTCTTTGCTGCTTTCTTTCTAAAGTTCAACTGACTCGCCTTGTAAACCAGCGTTTTGATTACTTACCTAGAAAAAAATAAGTTTTCTCAAAGCAACACTCTTACGAGACCCTCTAGACGTAATAAAATAAAATCAAAATCCAAAAAGTGATATATAACTTATCTGACAAATGTTGTTCCGTTGGACTGCGTCAGACCGCGCGAACTAACCTGTAACTATCACAGCTGAGTTCGACTGCTCCACTCGAGACGAAGAGCGAGAGAGAGCGTGCAAAATATAAGTACATGCGCAGTCGACCGGTCGCAGTGGTAACCAACTTCACCGGCCGTCACCCTCTCAGCACTGGGCACCGCCTGGCGCTCGCTCGCTCGCTTGCTTGTATATCTATAGCGTACTCTTGAAATCTTGAAATGTTGACGAATTTTCAAGCGCTCTCGCGCACTCCGTCTGCTAGCCGATTCAATCTTTTATTCTCGAATATAACCAAAGCGATTTCGATGGAACTTTTCTGACAAAAGTAATCGTAAGTGACCGTAGTTCTTGCTTATAACTGTTACAAGACTGCAGGACAGCGGTAAAACAAAAATAATTAAAAAAGTGAGGTTGAACACGACATTGGGCTGTATATAATGGCTAGTCGCGTCCCCACGAGCGCTTGCTGCGCATACTTGTCGTCGGTGGCGCTGACGCGCCACCTGATGTTTTGTAGATTTTTCAATCAAAATTCACTCGAATGACTCGAGCGAGCGATAGCGAACGAGAGATTATTGCTCGTGTTCCTTGTATAATATGCTCGGATTTATATAAAGGTATATTAAAATGTATATATCCCGATATGAACTCAAGAGACCTTATACTACGCGTACGACCACATGTCTACCTGACTCTATGCAGGTAGAACCTTGGATGTGGTGCGCAATTTGTACAGCGGAGCTATGTCGCACTCTCAGCCGATACGATGCAGATGAGACCATGATCATCACTACACTTTTGAGTTATCAAATGTCCACATATATTTTTGAGCCTCAGGATCCTTCCATTGCGCGTATAGTCGCACTCCAACTCGGCACTATGCAAGAAGGTCCTTGACTATGATACGCAGTGAGCTACGATCACACTCTTATCTTACGTGATGCAGATAAGATCTCGATCACTGCTTTACTCCGTTTGATTCTATTGATTCAAAATGAGAATAAATCGTTATATCAATTCTATTCGGGATCTATTGAAAGGCATATGAGTTGCAATGATGCACGTGGAGCCCTTAATGACTCCGCTCATATAGGAATAGGAAATGGTTATATCAAGTTGTGTGACTTATTCTACAGATATTCTTGATGACGTTGATAATTTTCGGATTGCGCAGTGTGCACGCCGTCAGTGATTGTAGAATTGCACACTATTTTGCATTTCCATATTTATCGATTGATTCGCAATAAAATTCGACGAACAGTGTACCGATCGATTTCGGACTGCTTGAAGTGTCGTTTTGTTCGCGACTTTTTGTACTGAAATGGTCAGTCAAAATATAGTATCTCAAGAGTATGCACATCTAGAATAGTTATCCCTACTGCAAAAAATCACCTGAGAAATCACCTGAGAAATCACCTGATTTCTCAGGTGATTTCTCAGGTGATTTCTCAGGTGATTTCTCATGCCAATTTCTCATGTGACCTTTATTACATAGAGTAAGTTATTCAATTTCCATATTAATTTTATTTTCTATCCAAATCAGTTTGAGGATCAATAAGCATTTGCGGAAAAGCGTTGAATCGCAAAAATGTTTGCGTGCTCATATGAAAATACGTATATATAGTGAATTTTCTTTCTCGGAGAGAAAACTTTGTGACGAATTAAGAATCAACCTCTTGAATCGTTATTTCAGAACTTTATTTGCGTAATCTATGAGTTTCAAAAATGTGTGTTTGAGCAAATGCGGAACGATATTTTTTCGTACGCGATAACTCACGAAGAAATTGTTCGATCTTCCCAAAATTTTTCACATTTCATAAATGGTAAAGTGAACCGCGTTCAATTTTCAAGAGCAACGATCATTTGCGTCCCTAGCAAGAAATTGAAAAATAAATTGAAGTTTATTTCGAGTACTTCTGATACCAAAAGACACTGACTAGGAGAGTGCACACCCTTCGGGTCACCAATCTTGACCAAAATTTGAGGGATCTCTCCTGATACTATCACCAGAGATCCCTGAAAGCCTGTCAGCCATTCCTGAGAAAAAAAATAAAACATATTATGAGATTTTTTAGTTATTGGCGGTACAGGGCATAACATTGCATATGCTATTTGAATGCATATCAATACCCGCCAACCATATGTACCAATCAATTTTTTATAAATTTGACTCAAAGATAAACTCTAAAACTATCTTGACAAACTTCCACTGGTTTTAGGCATACTTCCCTTATAGGATGTATAAGGGTCTCAAGCGCTAACCAGGTTATCATGGGAAACATGTTATACCACTTCCCACCCAACAAAACACGCATTTATCTTGAGCCCACCCATGAATATATATCAGAATATATATTCTACACTTGAAAAAGAAAGGAAATACCGTCAACACTACTTCTTTCTTCCCTACAGTCCAGAACACTTGAATTTTTGACGTTAAACAGTCGTATCTATTCAAAACTGTGTCTGGACTTACAATATCCTCATGCGTGTGGATATTTCTTAAGCCTATGGGACTGATGGGCACATGAGACAGAAAAAATGTACCTACTCACCTCAAGTAATATGCGCTTCATAGATATGATGCTGTAAAATAACCTATCCCTTACATGCATGTTGACAACACTGCAAGTTTGTTGGGGATTAGTTTTTGCGCAAACTTGTTCCTTTTTCTTGAATCACCATTATGTTCACCAGCTCCCACTGGATGTGTAGCCTCCAGCATTCACAGAAATGATGTCCTATAAAGGGAGAAAAATAACACTCCAAGCCTCGTCAAATCATGATTGTACTCTTGAAGTACCTGAAAATGAAAACACAAAGAATCATTTTCTTTGAATTTGAAGGTTGAAAGTAGGAAAAATCTAGTTAAACTAACAGAGAAAGAGAGTTTCAGAGCTACATAAATTCAACTAGAGTAGAAATTAGACACCCAAAATCAAAGGTTAGGTTACACTATGTACTTATCTGATGATTGATGATCCTTTCTGCAGCAATCAGCGTTCCTTCATGATCCGGTAGGAGATTTTTCCCAGACCCAAATTTTAGAAAGAGTTTCACTCCCACAGCACTATCCATAGTTGTACACAGAGTTACACAGCACCACATGTGTCAATCCAAAACAACAGGATAAGTGTCGGCCATCCGTTGGTGCAACAAGTTATCACTGACTGTTGTGAGATGCCAGTCAGCTGTGATCTGGTGTGAAATTCAAATGCTGCAACTTTACATGCAATATATGGGTTTGTACTACTTTTGCTGCTTTTTATATAATTTTTTATCGAATTATTTAGAAAAAGCGATTCAATATTAGAGTGAGTTGGATAATAATGATATCATTTTCTTTAATTATTATTTAATAATTATTTAATTTTTTCGGTAATTTAACAATAGCTACAATATTTTTTATCAATATTTGAACATTTTTTATTTTCAAGATATAATTTAAATAATGTTGGCTATTGTTTAATTATCGATAAGTATGTAATAAACGATCTCTTATTATATAATTATTGATTATTGTTCTAAATAATTAAATGATTATAAAATAATAATTAAAAAAAATGATATTATTACTATCCAACTCACTCTAATATTGAATCGCTTTTTCTAAATAATTCGATAAAAAATTATATAAAAAGCAGCAAAAGTAGTACAAACCCATATATTGCATGTAAAATTGCAGCATTTGAATTTCACACCAGATCACAACTGACTGGCATCTCACAACAGTCAGTGATAACTTGTTGCGCCAACGGATGGCCGACACTTATCCTGTTGTTTTGGATTGACACATGTGGTGCTGTGTAACTCTGTGTACAACTATGGATAGTGCTGTGGGAGTGAAACTCTTTCTAAAATTTGGGTCTGGGAAAAATCTCCTACCGGATCATGAAGGAACGCTGATTGCTGCAGAAAGGATCATCAATCATCAGATAAGTACATAGTGTAACCTAACCTTTGATTTTGGGTGTCTAATTTCTACTCTAGTTGAATTTATGTAGCTCTGAAACTCTCTTTCTCTGTTAGTTTAACTAGATTTTTCCTACTTTCAACCTTTAAATTCAAAGAAAATGATTCTTTGTGTTTTCATTTTCAGGTACTTCAAGAGTACAATCATGATTTGACGAGGCTTGGAGTGTTATTTTTCTCCCTTTATAGGACATCATTTCTGTGAATGCTGGAGGCTACACATCCAGTGGGAGCTGGTGAACATAATGGTGATTCAAGAAAAAGGAACAAGTTTGCGCAAAAACTAATCCCCAACAAACTTGCAGTGTTGTCAACATGCATGTAAGGGATAGGTTATTTTACAGCATCATATCTATGAAGCGCATATTACTTGAGGTGAGTAGGTACATTTTTTCTGTCTCATGTGCCCATCAGTCCCATAGGCTTAAGAAATATCCACACGCATGAGGATATTGTAAGTCCAGACACAGTTTTGAATAGATACGACTGTTTAACGTCAAAAATTCAAGTGTTCTGGACTGTAGGGAAGAAAGAAGTAGTGTTGACGGTATTTCCTTTCTTTTTCAAGTGTAGAATATATATTCTGATATATATTCATGGGTGGGCTCAAGATAAATGCGTGTTTTGTTGGGTGGGAAGTGGTATAACATGTTTCCCATGATAACCTGGTTAGCGCTTGAGACCCTTATACATCCTATAAGGGAAGTATGCCTAAAACCAGTGGAAATTTGTCAAGATAGTTTTAGAGTTTATCTTTGAGTCAAATTTATAAAAAATTGATTGGTACATATGGTTGGCGGGTATTGATATGCATTCAAATAGCATATGCAATGTTATGCCCTGTACCGCCAATAACTGAAAAATCTCATAATATGTTTAATTTTTTCTCTCAGGAATGGCTGACAGGCTTTCAGGGATCTCTGGTGATAGTATCAGGAGAGATCCCTCAAATTTTGGTCAAGATTGGTGACCCGAAGGGTGTGCACTCTCCTAGTCAGTGTCTTTTGGTATCAGAAGTACTCGAAATAAACTTCAATTTATTTTTCAATTTCTTGCTAGGGACGCAAATGATCGTTGCTCTTGAAAATTGAACGCGGTTCACTTTACCATTTATGAAATGTGAAAAATTTTGGGAAGATCGAACAATTTCTTCGTGAGTTATCGCGTACGAAAAAATATCGTTCCGCATTTGCTCAAACACACATTTTTGAAACTCATAGATTACGCAAATAAAGTTCTGAAATAACGATTCAAGAGGTTGATTCTTAATTCGTCACAAAGTTTTCTCTCCGAGAAAGAAAATTCACTATATATACGTATTTTCATATGAGCACGCAAACATTTTTGCGATTCAACGCTTTTCCGCAAATGCTTATTGATCCTCAAACTGATTTGAATAGAAAATAAAATTAATATGGAAATTGAATAACTTACTCTATGTAATAAAGGTCACATGAGAAATTGGCATGAGAAATCACCTGAGAAATCACCTGAGAAATCACCTGAGAAATCAGGTGATTTCTCAGGTGATTTCTCAGGTGATTTTTTGCAGTAGGGATATTTTCACACACTGGTCTGCTTTTCTCAACGTGGATGATTCTTATCGATCGGAAGAAACATGCAGCATGTATTTTCATTGTTTTCATCGATGTGATTCTTGTTTGTGATTTTGCACATACTTCATTCGCACACAAAAACATGACTCGAACTGATTCGATAGATCGACTCGTATACGTGTGAACACTGTTTTTTTTCGACCATAATTGCAAACCAAATTCAATTTCAATGATATATACCACGCCATCCAATTTCGCGTGAACCACGCTAAGTTTGATTCTGGTAAGGCGTTTGATTCGCAGTCAGAAACTTTGATCGATTTTCGAGCGGTCTCAGTTTATCAGAATATATATGCATGTTTGCATACTGTTTCACTTCTGTCGATTCTAAATAATGGATAAGTAAATCGAACAGAAAATTAGACGCAGATTCGACGGAAAAACGAGAGAGAAAATTCACGCTCCTTGGGCTGGATTCGAACCAAAACCTTTCTGATCTGATCTGATCTAATTCTGGTCAGTAGCGCTGCCTATTACGCCTCCGGGAGAACGACTGATTCTCACATCCCTAGAGCATGAATTGACCTCTCTCGCAATATCACCCGATCGGCTTCGATCAAGGTTCAATCGCTTTAAATTTTTTGCGCGTAACCTCAAAATTTTAATATCAATATATTGATGTGAATATTGCAAAGATTATTTCTTGAAATCAATCATCGATGTATGATGCAAGAATGAATAATTTTCATTCCTCGTGACACTTAGATAGACGTTTCGATTTGCAGATGTTTGACCCACAGAGTATGGAATGTTGCAATGAAATATTTCAAAATATTTCACTGAATTCTTTCAGAGTGAGATTTCGAAAATGTTTCTGTAATCTTCCGGAAACATTCCATGGGAGATTCTTTAAAAGATTCCTGCAACCGTTTCTGGAAATATTTTACAGAATATTGACGCAACAATGCATGCAATATTTCTGAGAAATTTTCGAAAGATTTTTTCGTTAGATTATTAAAAGGCAAAGGCTGCAATGGAAAATTTCAGAAATATTTCACTGAAACATTTTGTGAAATATTTCTGGAAGATTTGTGAAAGATTGCACAGAAAGATTTTAAAATGACGGCCGCTGCAGTGGAATATTGTCGGAATATTTCACTGGAACATTTCGTGACATATTCGAGAAAGATTTCTCAGAAATTTTCTTCAAAGATTCTCATTCGACAAATTCTCTATTGTAGATATATTTCAACAGGTTGCTCTTCGCACTACCAACAAATGGCGTCTAAAAATTTGTTTCTCGAGAAAGAATCGATCTTCTGTCTAATACCCAGCACCCCGAATATATAGAGATGGCAAGCGTCTGATGATACTATAAGATATAATTAATGAGAAAACTGGAGAAAATATTTTAGCAACCCGACACCGCAATTTGGGAAGCGACGTGGGAAGAGAGCTGGAGGCAATTAGCTCCCCCCCCGCGAGAAGCCCGTGCTCCCGTGAGCTAGCCGAGGCCTTACCGGCGCCCGTAATAAATACGGAGTGCCTCGGTGTCAAGCCCATCCCGATCCTTAGTACAATTAGTGTCACCTGGTGCAAACGTGCACCAGGTCACTAGAGTCATTGAAGAGTTCCCGGTGATCAAAGATTATTTATGGGGCTCGGGAAGAAGAAATATTTTGTGGATATCACTGGATCGGCAATGGATCATTTCAAGAATATTTCATAAAAGATTTCTCGGTTCTTGATGAATGGTTTATTGAAATATTTAAAAACATTTCAGAAATCTTTCAATGAAATATTTCAAACTATATTCCTGAAATATTTTGAAAATCTTTCATGAACGATTCTTTGGTTCTTGATGAATGGTCATTGAAATATTTTAAAATATATCAGAAATCTTTCAATGAAACATTTCAGACTTTACTGTTGGAATATTTGGAAAATCTTTCATTAATATATTTGAATACAGCCTTTTTGCGGTTATATGAATATTTCAGAAATATTTCATGTTCTGTAGGGAATGGTCGATTATTCACCAGTGGCCGAGCCCACCAATGGTGGCGTGATCCTATCAGGCATTGTCACCTATTCGTTGGCTCTTGGAGTACAACGATGGGCCCTTCCGCCGGCTGACGGAAGCCAGCCGCGACTTGCTTCACGTAGCAGTTAACAACTAGCAATCCGCGAGTGAACCCACGACATTGGCTCGCTCCTCGTCGCCGTGGGTTCGTGGCGTGCCTCACCTCTACAGCAAAATAGTTATCATTTCATCACTATTTCGCCCACATGACACTCTTTGAGCACATGTGCAAACACTCGAGGGGTAACATACCTTTGCGACTCTATTTTCATTTTTTTTATTGGCTTAAACACTCTATAAGTTATCTAAGAATGATATAAAAAGTTGATCGAGCATGAGAGGAAGATCTAAGTGCCTCAAAAAATTGATTTTCTGAACAAAGTCGCGGATCGAAATAGGTGCAGCGCGAACAGTTATGCAGTAAGGACTTTGATTCTTCTCTCATGGAATATCTAGACCTTCACCGACCAAAGCAGAGCAATTGTAGAGGATAATCCCCAAGTAAAGAAACAAGAATGCATAGACAATATATCACAGCCTTGCAATAAGGAGGATCTGTAATTCATCATTACAGTGTTTTTTTTTACCAAAAAGCCACGAATAAGCATTTCTTTTACTAATCGAAAATCGCAGAGCTTATGAAAACACGTCTAACCTTAGCGACTGCCACAGATGAAGTTAACACTGAATACAGCTGAAAGTTGTATCATATTTCATAGGCATGTATACTAACAAAATAAAAAAAATGTTTGACAATCGTACTGTGTATACTTTCCGGGTATATCCAATTTCTCCCTTACCAGAAATATAATTCATAAAACTGAAATTCTCCGCATAGATGTATATTATAATCTCATGAATGAAAGGCCCCTTTCATAAAAAATATTCCTGGTAACAGATAAATGGACATAATTAACACAATAAACCTGGAAAGTATACCGAGTAGAAGCCTCGAGTGCACAACTTGGAAATTTGAATATTGTGAAAATGAACAGAAATTACGCATTATAAGAATATTGTTATGGCCCGACTGCCTGTGCTTCCCCTCTCTCATTTTTACACTCCGCCTAAATTTAACATCAGCGAAGATCAATCCCGACCTCCGGGAAGATTCAGTTTCATCACACTCACCGCTCCACACGAGTAGCAACGACGATGCAAGCAGCCTCGCTACTCGCCAGTGTAAAGACGATAATTGTATGAATGAGTATACAAGTGAGAGAGACACGGCGGACTATAATCAACGCGCACTGCATTATCATCTGCAGACGATGATTGCGTTACCCTCCTTCGTGCATCTCCAGAGCGAAGCATAGCCAGAGCATTGCGTATTATGTAATCACTTTCCTGAATTCATCTTTATTCTAAAATTTTACAATGAGCGAGCTAGCCTAGCTCATAGAAATATATATAATCATAAGTTAGCCAACAGGCATAAGAAAGCTGCACAAGCATTTTGCATGGGTCTTGATTGAATCTTTTAATCAATTGAATCAATTCAATACACACATATGATGAATTTCGAAACTCCAATTAGGCTAACTCAAAATATGATCATGACCATTGCAACATGTTCACGCGGCCTATTCATTCCCATATCTATTTTTCTTTCAGTGTATAAAATTCTGCTCAAAAATAATGGATCCACCTACATTACACGTCACATATTGTTACAATATTAATAAAACCAGCCTATAATCAGGCAGCATACACCACCAATCGAGAGCTCATGACGCGAAATCATTATAACCGATGATCTGTACATTCCTGACTAATAAAAACGTTATACATCTTTGCTTCATCCTTCTCCACCCACACGCTGAGAACGACGAGAAGCAGAGTAGCAGGAACGAGGGAGCAGGGCCTGTATCCGGAGAGAGACTGGCGGACTAGCAACCCGACACCGCAATTTGGGAAGCGACGTGGGAAGAGAGCTGGAGGCAATTAGCTCCCCCCCCCCATTCCACGGCCTGATAGAGTCGCGCACGCCGCTCGCCGCATTCCCCTCCCTAGCGCGCTACAGAATGAGTGTCACGTACACACGGCCCACGCGCCTCGCTTGGCAAAGCCCGCTGCCAGGGGCCTGATTCTGTAACTTAGCGCGAGCGAAAAATCGACTTCAACACCCGCAGTGCGAGCGAAAAATCGGTTTCGCGCTCGAAGTTAACGGTTAACGCGAGCGTTAATGTACAAGGACAGCGGAAAGTTCAATAACGTTGCGTTACGGTGACTTCACGCTTATCTTTGAAGCCGAGCTCCTCACTCGGCTTCAAAGCAGTAACGCTCATTATGTCACCCGATTTTTTCCGAACCTATAGTCCGATCTGAGTTGAATTTTCAGTAACATTCGTTGTTCATTTCCGTAGCAAGTGCTGCTAAGTGTCTTGGGGAAGTTTTTTATAACTTCTCGTCAATACTCAGTGGAGTCTGGAATACTCATGAGGATCGACGGTAATCAACAAAATATTTCCCGTAGCAACGGGTGTTGGTATCCATAGCAACCATTGTTTACATCCCTATCAACCATTCTAAGGGAATAAAAATTGAGTTCTTCAGTGTTTTCAGTACTTTCAGAGAATTTCAGTACTTTCGGAGACAAAGGACACAGAATCTGTGTATTTCCCATAGCAACTGTTTTTTCCCATGTAACTTGAGTTTGCATCTTTGATAACCAATACATTTTTATATCATTGATTCGTATTTCTCCACACGCAGCGTATAATGTATGTACGTTCGCTAAACAGCTTTTAGTGTCTATAAAAACGCAACCTTTATTTTATTATATATTCAACCATTTTACTCCGTGTTTCTACATGTTCCGATTCATAATCGCATATTCAGATCAATTAAATCACTCAAAATAGACGGTGATCCTAGTATTATAGGATTACCATATAGAAAAATGCCAGTTCTTACTACTAGAATAATTCCCATTTATAATAGGAACAATGAATGATAATTTCAATTTTATGCGCAGAGGATCAAGTATTTTGAGTTTGCTTGAGTTCCAATAAAACCAATTGTATTGATAGTGTAAAATAAATGTTTGAGAACTAATGTGACCAATCAAAAGATGAGCTTTGTTGCATGAAATTGAGTAGCCACATTTCAATAAGAAGTTTAATGTACTATTATCATGCTGTGGACCCTCCATAATTCAAATATGTGTAAATTGTCGATCTTTGAGGGCCAATCCAAAATGAAGTGGAAAAGGGAAAATTCACAAAATCCACCACATGTGTATTTAATGCGACGTTCCGCCAGTAAGGTTCACTGGCCCCATCAGGCAGTTTTGAATAGAAATAGAATATAACGTTCGGCAGTGGAAGCGGCTGCTTCCACTGCCATTGTCAAACAGTTCATATATACAAATTGTTACTGTGCACTATTGTTTGTTCACACGGAGCCTCTTTCAGGAAGCATTCTCTTCATGGCGTGAGCAGCGGCTTTTTTGTTATAAAATAGTTAGCTTCAGTTTGTTTGACTGTAACCGGGCACATTGGGTCCACGCCTCTGTACGCCTACAGGAATGTTTAAATTGGGTTTGAAATAAACTCGAAATCATATTTCCATAGATAATTATTAACAACGCATTTAGGAAAAATACAATTTAGGACAAGAAAACGAACAAACAAATGTACAAATTATTAACAGAATAATAATTGAAAAAATTGAAAAGCATGAAAAATGAAAAATCAAAGAAAAATCATGAACAAAGTCGTTCTTGAGAAAGCTTGAATGAAAATTAACAAATTAATAAATGAACAAAGAAATCATAAACAGAATCATTCTTATAAAAGGCTTGAACGAAAATCAACAAATAAATCATTAACAGAATTATTCCTGGAACAGCTTTGTTGTCATATCATTTGAAATATTTACATAGTCATGAGTATATTACGTGGCATCGAACCTTGGCGCTATAATAGCTTTATAGGTAAAATCGACAACAGTATTTCGATCCCGCACCGGACGCCGAGCGTCAGTATGTATACAGCAGGCTACACGAGTGCACGCGTGTGAGCTTCGCTACAGCTAAATGGCACCAAAATCATAATAGAAGCCATATTCGTGGACGATATATTTGTGTTTACCAACACATTAGAATTTTTTCAAGTTGTAAAGACCGCCCTCGAGAAAGAAGTAACACTCAAGGATTTGGGTAAAGCCAAGAAGTGTCTTGGAATCAATGTCACCATAGATGAGTCAAATGGAACGATTTCGTTGGATCAAACTGAGTATATCGACACGATACTCAAACGATTCGGCATGGCTGAATGCAACGATATTACCATCCCCATGGACCCGAACAGTAGACTAACAAATGCTGAAAAACCTGCGGATCAAGCTACAGTACAACGACTCAAGCAAATTCCATTTCAAAATGCAGTGGGAGCTTGACTGTATTTAGTGCAATCAACAAGACCCGATCTAGCATTTGCTGTCGGCAGCATGAGTAAATTCAACAACAACTTTGATGAATCACATTGGGCAGCAGTGAAGAGAATTTTTCGGTACATCAAAAGTACTAAAAATTACAGCCTTAAATACTCAAGAAATGCAGACTTTGCTATGATTGGATATAGCGATGCAAGCCTGGGAGCGGATGACTACGATGACTCCCGTTCCATCTCAGGATATTTATTTGTCATGCAAGGAGCCCCCGTGAGTTGGTACAGCCGGAGGCAGAGCACAGTTGCTCTCTCGAGCTCGGAAGCCGAATATCTAGCCCTATCTACTGCCACCCAAGAGGCAATATGGCTCAGAGGCCTCACCGTCGAACTACGCATACAGTCGATTAGCCCACTCACAATCTTCTGTGATACGAAAGCAGCCATACAATTAGGCAAGTATGAAAAGTTCTCAGCAAGAACCAAGCATATAACTTGTCATAGCTTTATCAAGGAGAACATCGAAAAACAATGAGTGAAAATAGAATTCGTCCCATCAACCAAGATGTTAGCTGATGCTTTAACGAAAGCTCTGCCAAAAACGAAGAACGACGACTTCGTAAAATGTATAAATTTGTACAGTGATCAATGAGTGTTCAAAACTCAAGTTATAAGTGTTTATTAGTTGATATTGATTGATATTAGTTGATATTAATTGATATTAGTTGAAAAGGAAGGAGTTACCAAATAATAATATTTGAGACTGATTTGTAATAATGGATAAGATATTTTGTGTATAAAGATTAACAGTAATCATCTAACTTTTATATCAAGATTGTCAGTGATGATGCGGATATGTAGAACTATCTAAATATTTAAATGTGGGAGCGTGTTGTCATATCATTTGAAATATTCACATAGTCATGAGTATATTACGTGGCATCGAACTTAGGCGCTATAATAGCGATATAGGTAAAATCGACAACAGTATTTCGATTCCGCACCGGACGCCGAGGGTCAGTATGTATACAGCAAGCTACACGAGTGCACGCGTGTGAGCTTCGCTCCAGCTTGTCCCGACTTAAGGTAGTTCATGCCAAACTGCGTTTTCTTACAATTGTCTTGAAATTTTAGCCACTCATTCATAACAATATCTTACACCAGCTCTCAAAATTTGAGCGAGCTCAGCCGTGCCAATCATGAAATATTGAATGTCAAATTTTCACTTTTTAACACGTGAAGTCCTATACCGAGCCTCTCAGGGGATGCTCAAAAAGACGTTTCCATCGATATCTCGAAAATGCTTCTTTAAATGTTGACAAAAAAACAGTATGTTATAGAGGACATAGTAACGAAAACTTCCCTCGCTTAGTGTAGCATGTTAAACCGTACCGTTTCTGAGTTATTTTAATGCAAAGTTGATGATTTCACGTCGCGAACGCGTGAGCGCAGCGAGAGCAAGTGAGACAGAGCATGGGCGAGCTTGTGTCCGCCCGTGCGTGTGCCGTGTACATGTACCGTGCGTGTGTGCGTGAGCTTTATATGGCATGAACTACCTTAATGAATATCAGTTCTTTCTACTTTTGTCAAGTTATTTAACCAGTTGAATTATCCTACTCCAAGTATCCGCAACTCCAAATAAAAAGCTTGAATGCAAAATAAATAACAAACAAAAAATTAACAACATAAGAAACAAATAATTAACAGAATTATATGAAATAAAAAATAATTTAAAAAGAAAAGTAATGAAATCTACTATAAAATTACTTGAATGTTGGTGAATTATGAATATATTTATTCACTAAACCTTCAAAGATATCCTGGGGTTTCTCTTTCATAGATAGTAATTTCAACAATTCTGGATTATGAGTCACGTTCGAATCAAGTACTTCTACTTTCTTGTTTAATTTATTTACTTGATATTTCAAGTGGGCAATATCCTTCAAAATAATTCGTAGCTCCTTTTTTGCTCATTGATATCATTGCATCTACGAATAGATGATAATAATTATGATGATAATTTTTTACATAGGTTTTTTTTTCGAATTTGACTAGAATAAAATTGGAATTCTGAAAATTCTGCGAACGATATCTTGAAGACGAACTCAATACCTATCAGAAACCATCTCTATGGTTATCACTCAAACACTTTGAACATCATAAATTTCAGTTTTCAAAAAAACATAAAAAGCCAAATTGGATTCACGTGCAGTCAATTCGGTACGATAACATAATTACATGTTGGAGCTTCTATGTATACGCCTACAGGGACGATCGAATTGGCATTGAAATAAACTCTCGATCATGTTTCCTTTGATATTTATTCTAAACCGTTAACGTTCAAATCAAA
The DNA here is from genome assembly GCA_020882685.1 of Aphelinus atriplicis. Taxonomy (NCBI): domain Eukaryota; kingdom Metazoa; phylum Arthropoda; class Insecta; order Hymenoptera; family Aphelinidae; genus Aphelinus; species Aphelinus atriplicis. The sequence continues at coordinate 24,102,872 of CM037073.1, read as the reverse complement.
AATATGAAAACGCAACGTTTATTTCTCAAATATTCAACCATTTTACTCTGTGTCTCTACGTCTTCCACTTTATAATCACATATTGAGATCGATTGAATCACTCGAAATAGACGGTAATTCTAGTATTATAGGATTAACGTATAGAAAAAGGCCAGTTCTTACTACTAGAATAATTTTTATTCATAATAGAAAAGTTGAATGATAATTTTGATTTTCTGGCCAGAGGAACCATCTGAAGCTCGCTCCATTTTCATCAACACTAATTGTATTGACAGTGTGAAAAAATAGTTTGACGAAAACTAATGTGACCAATCGAAAGATAAGCGTTTTTGCACGAAATTTCAGATTAGAAACAAATAATTCAACGGTGATCAATTTCAAAGTGTTTCGAAAACGTCTGGTTGGAGTGAAAAATGGCCGGTACTCTAACTTCTGGAACCAATCATATTGTTTCAATACAAAAACCTGCCCCGAGCGTCTCTATGCGCCGCTAGAGAGCTTAAAACGATTGAAATAAAGAATATAAAAAATCATGCCAACTTGCCTGCAGTTATTTTAGATGTATTCTTGAAGATCCAAGGTTTTGTTAAGGATGCTTCAAGGAAGCAATGAACAGTTATCATCACGTAACAAGAGTAAAGCGTTAAATTTACTATACATGTAGCGCGCGCAGCGTGTTTAGGTACTCTGAATACAGCTGTATAGTTGTGCAGCAGTATTAACACGTAACACTAGTAGAGCGTCCCTTGAAAAGTTAACAGTTAACGCTCGCGCTACGTTATCTATCCCGATTACGCGCGCTAAGTTACAGAATCAGGCCCCAGGGCCGTAAGAAGCGCTCGCTCCACAGCCCACGCACATTTATCGATCTCGACGAGGTAACCAAGATTTGAATCTCAGGGTTTGGAAGGACGCACACCAGACACATCCCATCCGAAACTCAAATATTTCCCCTCCGCAAGGTCGGGTTATAACAATATATTGAACTATTCCTATATTCTTCTATCTTTTTACATAAATTATATAATCTGTACAAGCTCGATATAATCTTTTATCTCAGTTAATCCTGTAAGGGAAACTCATGCCCTTCGTATGAGATAATAATGATAAATTATGATAAATAATTATTAGTTGGAAATAGCATGAAAGTGTTAGTATAAGAATGCGTACGCATATGCGCCTGCACGCGCGTCACGCGGTATACATGAATCGTCGGGTGGATTCAAAATGTATGTATACAGATATATATATATATATATATATATATATATATATATATATATATATATATATATATATATATATATATATATATATATATATATATATATATAATATATAACCGTATGCGAAAACATTAAAAAGTTTATGATACCGAAATGTTGTATGGAAAAACGAAAATACAAATTATGCGAACATACGGCCAGAGACACCATTGTTACGGGGTCAGTAGGAAAAGAGCGACTTAGCCAGACAAGATAGATTTGCTGCAATATGAGTCAACAAATTACGCGATTTGTTAACAGCGTTGGTGACGTTATTTATTATGCAAAATCATGATTCAAGCTCATTTCGAGTCTGACTAAGTAAGACCAAGAACCTTATGTGGAGATATACGTACGAATCATAACACATCGCATGATAACGCTAATTGTTTATTGTTAGTCATTTTCATATGGTATTTTTCGCAAAAACGCCTCAATAAACATTCGTACGTAATCTCCAGAATCGAATACAAATCGAAAAATGAGAATCGAATCATTACATTATGAATAAACAATGTCAACAGCTTATTGATTAATTATGTTAACACGAATTATGACGTTGATTTATTATGAAATTTAAAACTGTTTTCGAATACATTACGAGAACTAATGCCTCGATTGTCTAATGTTGAGTTGTTGGTAAACATAGATGAAGAAACCAAGATGTTATAAACAATTAGTTGATTGTAATACATTATTGAACTGAACAAAAAGGACTCGACATTAGGCAATTGCCGTTATTCTCAAACTTTGATAGACAGCGAATACGCGTACGTAGCGACAATAGTTCATGCATAATTAGTGTCAACAAATGATCAAAATTAGCGAACTCCATAAAAAATGATCTATGAGAGCAAATGTAAATATCTCGATTATAGGCAAATAAGGAATCAGCGTGTGAGTTCACACTGTGACGTTTGTCGGCATTTAGCAAATAGGTAAGCAAAAAAACGAGTCAACGCGATACCATGCGATGGTGCGTGAGACTATATAAAGGGCCACCCGTCCTCAACCGGGTCATTCTTTCGCGAGCATCGGTAGAGCGCGTATCGGAATACGATCGTCTCCGCGCATATAACATCATGTATTGCGGGCGACCGCGAATTCTATACTTGCGCGATAGTTGTAACATCGTTGTAGACAGTCGTCGTAGAATTCAATAAACGAGTAACTTTCTTTTGAATCAATCTTTTCATAATTTTTTTACCGAGTCCGAATCATATTAGAGCACAAGCGCTTAACCACATGTTGACAGTAGCGTTTTACCATCTCTCACTTGCGATGCATCTAACCTCACGTAGAAAGTGATGCTGCATTTGAGTGCACTACACATGAATTTTAGCCTGCTAGCCTAACCACACGTTGGAAGGGGCCAAGCTAGGTAACACGGCTGTTAAACCAAGCGTTGTGGTTCATTGCCCAATGCCGGTGTTTTTATGCCAAACACATGCATTTTACACTTACAAATATATAATACACACACACACACACACACACACACACACATACAATCTATTGAAGTGAGTGTCCTGTACGAAATCCTGCAACTTCGAATTAATGAATATGATACATGGAAATCTCTTTAAAAAATAATGATTCATGATAAAGTAAAATAAAATATCTGATATACCGCGTGTATATCTGGCGACCGTGAAAATAATGCCTCAACGTACCTTAAAACCGATAGGTACGTTACAATCCTTGATTTTTGTGAAATTTTGCTTGTCAACAATGGGGAGCCAACTTTTTGTTTCATGCATTTTGGCATTCTGAATTACCAATCACATTTTTCGACAGTAGATTTCCTCAAACAAAGCCCGTATACAATATAGAACGGTATAAATATTTTTACAATCTTACTGCATAATATTTTTCCCGTTATGTCAGTTTACGCTAAGAATCTATCTGAAGCGTTTTAGCAATATCATTATACGAGATGCGTTCAAAAAATAGTTGGAACGTTTCAATTTCGCGGGTTTGGAGAAAACGATTATCAAAAATTTTTTTTATTGTGCTGGTATACATGCCTATGAAGTATGATACAATTTTCAGCTGTATTCAGTGTTTACTTTATCTGTGGCAGTCACTAAGGTTAGACGTATTTTCATGAGCTCTGCGATTTTCGATTGTTACAAAAAATGTTTATTCATGATTTTCTGGTAAAAAATAACACTGTAATGATCCCCCAACATCCATATTCGCCAGACATGGCCCCTTATAACTTTTCCCAGAAATAAAAAAAAACCTTATCGCCGCTCTTCTAGATTGTCTGACTAGGTCGGTCCTTTTTCACTCATCGCATAACAATGGAGTTGCTCGCTGTATGTTCGTATTATTCAGCGTTTTATACATCTTCAATTCTACACTATAATACAAAGTTAATCCTTCCGGAAATTTTATGTAAAGAAAAATCCATGAAGGAGTCGACGTATATGGAAACTGATCAGATCAATCGGAAGGAAATCACCGGCGCTTCCATTTTCCTTATTGGGAAATTTGAGAAAATTGATGCGTGGGTGTTAGAAATGTGGAAATTCAGCTTGCGTTTTTCCCTTAATCAGCGTCGTGATGAAAATTCTGATAATACGGATCAATACGTTCACAAAGTGGTTTATAAAGTCATTTAAATACAGGCAAACTATATATATTTGAATTCCTTATCAAATTGCGCATCTAGTGATCATACTTTCAAGTGGATTGATTCACATTAGCTAATTCCATGAGTAAATAACTTGAGGTTGTAGTTTGAGCCCATCCGGCAATAGCTGCTTGGACCTTAGCTATACAGTTCATACAATATGAGTGGATTTCATGAGTCCATCATTCATGAATATTACCCATGTTTAGTGAACTTCAACATTTTCTTGTTCATATTAAAAAAATCATATGATATCTATGCACTGCCTAGTGTGTTATAAGGTGTACGTGTAATGCACAGCTTACAATTTACTTTTTGGATTAATCTTTCTTATCGAGTGAATGCAATTCATGACAATGTACTTTATTTGTAGTTTCTTGTACATTTCAACACAATAGAGACAATATATTAACCATCAATTCATGTAACTACTGAAAGTTAGGTGGCGTCAAGTAGTATAGTAATGCTTGATCTATATAAATATTATATTGACAACTCAGGATATGTATTAGTATGATAGAATGTGAGTTTTTACAGTGTATAATTGTAATAATACCACAGACAAGTGTTTGCAAAAATTGGAAGTGTTGGTGGTACAAGGCTCCCCTTGAATAGTCATTTTAGCCTGTTTTTACCCCTATTTTAGTTAATATATTAATTTTTTGGATACTTCCCGAGCCCAGGCCCATTTTTTCACTATATAGCCCTGTTGAAAAAAATCGACTGGATTTCAAGCTGGATTTGCACTGGATTCCAGCTGGATTTACGCTGGATTCTAGCTGGATTTTGACTGGATTCCAGCTGGATTCCAGCTGGATTTGGGCTGGATTCCAGCTGGATTTGGGCTGGATTCCAGCTGGAAACGAAAAATCCAGGTGAAGTGATGCAGGGAAAATCCAGTGAGTTTCCCGAATAATCCAGCTGGATCCTGAGATAATCCAGCTGGATTTTACTGGATTTTTCGGTTTGGGAGCAGCGGGCTACGGCGTCGAATCCAGCTGGATTATGAACGAATCCTGCTGGATTTTTCGATAATCCAGCTGGATTCGCCGCCGTAGCTCGCTGTTCTGGAACCGAAAAAATCCAGCTGGATTGTCGAAAAGTCCAAAGAAAATCAGTGGAGAAATCGACATACAAAGAAATAGATATCATAGGTCGGATTGCACGTGCTTTAATATTTCGTATTAAAATTGTCGAGAAAATCGATGCATAAGTGTTGAAAACGGGAAAAGAAACGTTACGTTTTATATTAGGACTCATATTAAGTTTTCATGGGTATCTGGAAAACTGTTGAAAAATCTATGAAATAACGATGCGATGCGGGTCTTACCAATCGACAGGACATCGAAAAGACTTTCATATTCCACGGTTGAAACATTCAAAAATGCACCAAGTGTTTCAAAATTATTGAAATATTCATTGAATGATATCATGACTATGATTCTGGCATTACCAAGTGATAAAGTTGATTGAGCACTTTCATATTCGATCGTGAAAAATTGAAAGAATGTATGCTCGGGCGTGACTTTCACGGAAGAAATTGAAATGAAATTAAATTGAAATGATGAGATCGTGAAAGGAATCCATGAAATTATAGTATTATTAAAATGTAGATAACCAATCGTCATATCATTCAAAAGGCTTCCAGATTGATGCGTGAGTGTTAAAAATGGTATAATCAAATTCATGTTTCCATGGGTAATCGCAGAAACCATTAGAAAAACCGCTGCCAAGAGCCTCAGCAGTATGCTTTCTTAAAGTATTGCGATTGAACCTCCACTTGCATTAATCTTCTACACTGAGAAACGGATGCTATGGAAATATAACTCTTCGCCACGACTCACTTGGGTGCAAAATTTTGAAAAGAACGTATGATCCCTCTGAAAATTACCGCAGCCCGATTTCAATACCCCGTGGCAACGGTTGCCGGGGAAATAAACAACCAAAGTTGCTGAAAATTGTCAATCCTCGCCACAACTCACAAAGGTTCAAGAAAATCGTACGATCCCTTCGACAGTTATCGCTCAAGTACGTACACATATACAGACATTTTTGGGATTCGATATTTCTCGACCAGTAGATTACGGAAATGAAGGCCCGGAAGTCCGGATCAAAAGTTCGATTTTCACCCTTCTTTGAGAAAGCCAAATAAACCTCTAACTCATATATTCCCTCCACTCCATAGTAACGGTTGCTAAGGACGTGAACAAGGGTTGCTATGGTAAATGTTGGAGCTTCGACGTTTTTACTTCTTAGTCATCGACGGTTCCAAAAATGGACCTTCAACTGACCCTTCCCACTCCCTAGTTACGGTTGCTAGAGACATCAATAATGGTTTCTACGGAAAATATCTCTTTGATTCTTATAGATTCTCATAAAGATACGAGCCCAAACGAACATTTATCGTAAATTATATGGGAACTTATCAAAAACACGCTAGCAACGGTTGCTAGAGAAATAAACAACGGATGTTGCTGAATACCGAACTCGGTTCACATCTTCCGGAGACCGACCTGTGTCTTCTTATGCATTCTTGTACATATTTCTAAAAATGAGTTTTCCACACATTTCACGCCCACGCATCAATTTATCCAAAGTTTCAACCATGAAATACTACAACCCTTCCAAGGATCTATCGAACAGTCAGACCCAAATTTGCATCGTAAGATTATTTCATAGTTTTTTTTATGGTTTATTTGGTGATGATGAATTAATTTTTATTGATACATCTGCCGGCACAGACAGAACTTCCCTTTTTACTTGTATTATTTATCATTCTTTAAGCATAGGAAAACAAATATTGTCTATGACATGGACTGGTATTACATCAATACTATTATACCCAAAGGCATGAAAAGCCATAAGACTTTTAAATTACCACTTGATTTGAATTTTTGTCAAACATTATTCTTCAGAAATATATCAAATATAATTAAAATTAGGGAATGTCGTCGCTTGGGAGGAAGAACGTTCCATTTCAGAAACTTGCTATGAAAAGTTCCATTTCAGAAACATTCCATGAACAGTGCCGTTTCAGATGGACAAGTATAAAAAGTGCCATTTCAGAAAATTTCTATAAAAAGTGCCATTTCGGAAAATTTCTATAAAAAGTGCCATTTCAGGAGAAATTTTTTCCCTTGGAGTTTTTCCGACTCTCGGGGATGATGTCGTATGCATGTGTCTGTATGTACATGTGTGTATGTGTATGTACACGTCTGAAAATGACAAATTGATCCCACGTCGAGACGTGATACTCTGAAAGTGAACTATTTACATTACATATTTTCTTCATCGATGGATTTGGATGAAAATTGGTATCTATAGGTTTTTGAGGTCGCTGATTACGAACCCGGCCTCAGATACTAGAAATTCGAATTAGAGCCTCTAAGATCACCTAAAAAAATTTGAAAAGGTACTGGATTTCGATGAAAATTGGTCTGCATGGGTTTCTGAGGTCGCTGACTACGAATCCGGCCTCAGATTTTGAAAATTCGAATTAGAGCTTCTAAGGTCACCTGACAAAAGTTGAAAAGATACTGGATTTTGATGAAAATTGGTATTCATAGGTTTTTGAGCTTGCTGATCACGAATCCGTCCTTAGATTTTGGAAATTCGATTTAGAGCCTCTAAGATCACCTGAAAAAAATTTGGAAAAAAATGGAATTTTGTTGAAAATTAGTATACATGGAATTTCGAGGTCGCTGATTACGAATACGGCATCAAATTTTAAAAATTAAAATAAGAGCCTCTAAGATCACCTGACAATAATTTGATAAGATAATGGATTTTGATGAAAATTAGTATACGTGGTTTTTTGATGTCACTGATTATGAATCCTGTCTCAGATTTTAAAAATTCGAATTTCGCCTCTAAGATTGCCTACCGAAAATTTGGAAAGATACTGGATTTTAATAAGAATCGGTATCCATGGATTTATTTCGAGGTCACTGATTACGAATCCGGCCTCAGATTTTAAAAATTCGTATTGTCATATGGTGTTCAGAAGTTGATTCGCTTCATCTACATTATAATAAGATGGATCCGGATATTTTTCTGGTCCACCTTTCTTGCTCTCGGGAACAATGATATGACAATTTAGAAGTAGATTTAGTATGACGGATCGAAAGGTGGGGTCGAGGACTACATTTTCTGAGAAAACAAATTTTGAAAAATCCGAGTTGTGGTAGACGTATGGAGAATTTAAAAAAAATGTTATCCGATGTTCCCGTATTATTCCCTTTTAAAACGTACAAAGGGTTGATTTTTCGAAATTTTGTTCGAGCATAACGTTAGAGGAGCTTGAACGCTTTTATAATTCATGTTGAAAAATTTGGAAACATTGATGCGTGGGCGTATATTCTGTCTACAAAAATTGTGTGGTGATAAAAAAAAATTTCGTCAATTTTCTTAATGATGTAAAACCAAAATTATTCAGTTTCGAGGTATCTTTGGTATTGCGGATCTGTAGGTGGGATCAAAGACTATATTTTCATAGAAAAAAAAATTTCAAAAATTCGATTTGTGGTGGGCGTATGGAGAATTTAAAAAGAAAATTTAACCGATATTCCCGTACTATCCCCTTTCAAAACGTACAAGGGGTTGATTCTTCAAAATTTTTCCGAGCAGATCGTTAGAGGAGCTTGAACGCTTTCATAATTCATGTTGGAAGATTTGAAAACATTGATGCGTGGGCGTATTCTTTGTGGAAGAAAATAGTGTGGTGACAATTGAACATTTTCCTCAATTCTCTTATTCATGCTAAACCAAAATTATACAGTTTCGACGTATCTTTGGTATTGCAGATCGGAAGGTGGGATCGAGGACTACATTTCCATAAGGAAAAAATTTTGAAAAATTCAAGTTACGGTGGGCGTATGGAGATTTTAAAAATTGTTTATCGATGTCCGGGTGGGACCCCTTTTCAGAAACGTACGGAGGATTGATTTTTTGAAAATATGTTCGAGCAGATCGATAGAGAAGCCGGGGTGCGTCCTACATTCGAATCGACAAATTTGGTAATATTCATGCGTGGGCGTATTCTCTGTGAACGAAAATGGTGGGGAGATAGAAAATTTTGGTTTTTATTTAAATTATTTACCGATAATACAATTCAAAATTTCAATGTTCATCCATATTCATAATAGAGCAAATGAAAGACACAAGCGAGCGATTTTTTAATCACCACACAATTTTTGTAGACAGAATATACGCCCACGCATCAATGTTTCCAAATTTTTCAACATGAATTATAAAAGCGTTCAAGCTCCTCTAACGTTATGCTCGAACAAAATTTCGAAAAATCAACCCTTTGTACGTTTTAAAAGGGAATAATACGGGAACATCGGATAACATTTTTTTTAAATTCTCCATACGTCTACCACAACTCGGATTTTTCAAAATTTGTTTTCTCAGAAAATGTAGTCCTCGACCCCACCTTTCGATCCGTCATACTAAATCTACTTCTAAATTGTCATATCATTGTTCCCGAGAGCAAGAAAGGTGGACCAGAAAAATATCCGGATCCATCTTATTATAATGTAGATGAAGCGAATCAACTTCTGAACACCATATGACAATACGAATTTTTAAAATCTGAGGCCGGATTCGTAATCAGTGACCTCGAAATAAATCCATGGATACTGATTTTTATTAAAATCCAGTATCTTTCCAAATTTTCGGTAGGCAATCTTAGAGGCGAAATTCGAATTTTTAAAATCTGAGACAGGATTCATAATCAGTGACATCGAAAAACAACGTATTCTAATTTTCATCAAAATCCATTATCTTATCAAATTATTGTCAGGTGATCTTAGAGGCTCTTATTTTAATTTTTAAAATTTGATGCCGTATTCGTAATCAGCGACCTCGAAATTCCATGTATACTAATTTTCAACAAAATTCCATTTTTTTCCAAATTTTTTTCAGGTGATCTTAGAGGCTCTAAATCGAATTTCCACAATCTAAGGACGGATTCGTGATCAGCAAGCTCAAAAACCTATGAATACCAATTTTCATCAAAATCCAGTATCTTTTCAACTTTTGTCAGGTGACCTTAGAAGCTCTAATTCGAATTTTCAAAATCTGAGGCCGGATTCGTAGTCAGCGACCTCAGAAACCCATGCATACCAATTCTCATCGAAATCCAGGACCTTTTCCAATTTTTTTAGGTGATCTTTGAGGCTCTAATTCGAATTTCTAGTATCTGAGGCCGGGTTCGTAATCAGCGACCTCAAAAACCTGTAGATACCAATTTTCATCAAATTCCTTCGATGAAGAAAATATGTGATGTAAATAGTTCACTCTCAGAGTATCACGTCTCAACGTGGATCGAGTTGTCATTTTCAGACGTGTACATACACATACACACATGTACATACAGACACATGCATACGACATCATCCCCGAGAGTCGGAAAAACTCCAAGGGAAAAAATTTCTCCTGAAATGGCACTTTTTATACTTGTCCATCTGAAACGGCACTGTTTATGGAAAGTTCCTGAAATGGAACTTTTCATAGCAAGTTTCTGAAATGGAACGTTCTTCCTCCCAAGCGACGATGTGATGTCATAATATGGGACGAGGTATCTATAATCTCCCTGCCGGCCATCCCATCAGCGCGAGAAACCCGTCTTCCCTTTAGCTATCCGAGGTATTCCTGGTAGCCCGGTCCGGATCTGTTCAGAAACTTGCTATCTCGGACTTTTTCGTCACCCTCAATGAAACCTTTTGGGTTCCCTCCAGAAAATGATTCTAAATCGAATGAGACATGTGCGTCAAACTGAAAAGTATGGCTTCATGTTTTTATTTATGAAAATGTTAAAAAATTAACATTTTTTCTCTTTTAATTTTGAGATAGTATGAAAACTATCAATCCTAGAGTAAAATGGAAGAGGAAAAAAAGTTTCCTTATAAAATTTTGCATAAGGATTAAGTATTCCGAAACATTAATCTCTAATATTGTTGTTGCAAAATAGTTATAAACGAAAAATGACCCCTAAAAAAAAAAGTCATTTTTGTGATTTTTTTTCAAGTTTCGAAATCATAGCTACGATTATGACAATTTAATTCAGAGTACCTTATACAGTAATGAAAATACAAAAAAAATTTCATCTCGATATCTCTGATAGTTTTCGCACACCCTATTTAATATTGTTGAATTTTACAATTGTATTCGAGTCTTCTATGAACGTCTCCGAGACCTGCCAATTTTTTTACGTACTCTTATAGATACTAACTATCGATCCCTTACGGCAAAATATCAATTTTATCAATTTTAACCACTTTTATGATTTTTTGAAAATTTTTCGAAAAAATTTTTTTCGAATAAAATGCAACTGCAACGCGGTTTTTTTATTTATTCGAAATTGAAAAGTTGCATATGATAGAAGAGAAACAGACGCTCATTTTGAGTTCTTATTTACTCAGATCTGATTTGTGAATCCCGAGATATAGAGGTTCAAAGTCGAGGTAACTTTCCGTCAAAAGTATACGCAGTAGAATAAAAATCAAAACGGTTTCTGGTAGCTTGAACATTGTTTTACTTAAGTATCAATTATTATGTACGTGAGTAATGTTCTTGATACTCAATAGTCGGGCGGAAGGTTGGTGGAAATCATTGGGACGCAGCGCTTTCGGTGCAGAGTCAGTGGAGGGGGTAGGGGAGAAGAAGCGACGAAAACTCGAACGCTCAGGATAAAAATGAACGTTTGATTTTTTACCGACAATATCTCAGCTTCTATATTACATAATGTAATGTCTTGATCGTGGGTAACGTTAATCAATGGTCTATCTGAATATGATAGGATATATATATTTATTAGAATCACATCATGCTATACATGCTCAAAGCGCAGCTGGAATGCAACTGCCGCTCGTGCGGGCGCGCCGAGGCTCAACGCCCGAAATGTGCTGACTCGTCAGTCACATGCATACACCACAACTCTCCGCCTCTTTTATATCTGAGTTTCCCTGAAAACGCGGAGAGCGTCTTAATTTTACATTCGTATTATTTCTCTTAATTATTTGATCTATGTGTCGTTTAACAGTCACACCTTTATCGTTCGATACAATGTACGTGGATGGTGAGACTTGTTTAATAATAGTACCGCTTGACCTTTTACCTGATCTCACACCATGCTCATCTATCATAACACTATCGCCTGTTGACAATTCAATCTTGCGCTTCCCTGCTCGAGCTACAATTTGCTCACGTTGCTTTTTCGCTACAGTTTCTATAACATTCGGTCGAAGCAAATCAAATCTCGTTCTTAGTTCCCGTTTTGACATCAAATACGCAGGGCTTCTACGCGTTGTACAATGTTCAATACTTCTATAATCATATAAGAACATATTAATTGCATCATCCAGCGACTCTCCCCCCTTGACAATTTTAGTAACCTTATCTTTAAAAATTTGAACAAAATTTTCAGCTGCTCCATTTGTAGCTGGATGATAGGCTGGAGATATCGTGTGTAAAACACCATTTCTAGTTAAGAAATCATGAAATTCATTACTTCTGAACTGCGGTCCCCCGTCCGTTACGCAATGTAGCGGTAGACCGTATCTAGCGAATAATTTTTTAAATTCCGCTATCAACCTATACGCTTTTGTGTTTGTCTTAAAATCAATTATTTCTGGCCACTTTGAGTGTGCATCTATAATTATTAACCACATTTTTCCGTTAAAATGGTCCTGCAAAATCACAATGAATACGGCTCCAAGATTTGTCCGGCCAAGGCCATGTAGTCAACGGCGTTTTAGGTGGTTTCTTCCGCTCAATCATACAAACTTTGCAATCATTAACTAGATTCTCAATGTCTCGATCAACGTTAGGCCACCAAACATACGAGCGTGCACACATTTTGATTTTTACAATGCCTAAATGTGTAGCATGTAATTCGCGTAAAATTATTTTTCTCATACTCTCTGGGATTACCGCTCTTAGTCCCCAGAATAAGCAACCTTTTTCAACTGTTAATTCTAACCTTCTACTATATAAACTTTTCTCATCGCTCGTCATTTCCTTTGTATTATTCGGCCAACAACCTAAAACTCTTCTAATTGTTGTAGAAATTAATGCATCTTTTTTATTCATTTCCGCTAACATTTTATAATCAAATGCAGTTACGCCTTCATTGAAAAAATTTACATGTGAGAAATCAACGTCTATCATTTCCGTATCATCATTAATGGGCAATCGAGACAGAGCGTCGCAGTTCCCATTTGCTTCTGATTTCACATGTTCTATTTTGTATCTGAATCCCGATAAATAATAAGCCCATCTTTGAAAACGATTATCGGCTGTCAATGGAATCCCTTTCTCGGACCCAGTATACATTCTAATGCCTTATTATCTGTTCGCAAAATGAATTCTTTACCAAAAAGAAACTGATAAAACCTTTTAACTCCAAAAACTATAGCCATGGCTTCTTTGTCAAGTATTTTTCTGTTCAGTTCATTCTTTGCTATTTTTCGCGACGCATACGCGATTGGTTTTTCGGTGCCATCTTTATACTGATGCGATATAATCGCTGACAACCCGTAATCCGAAGCATCACATGCTAGAACTACTTTTTCTTTCGAGTCGTAATTTACTAAAACTTTTGGTGAAATTAATTCATTCTTAACCCATTCAAAAGCTATCGAACACTTTTCATTCCACTCAAATTTTTCTTTATTCAATAAATCATATAATGGCTTCAATTTTTCCGACCTTTTCTCTAAAAATCGAGCATAAAAATTTATTAGCCCTAGAAAAGATGCTAACTCTTTATTATTTGTTGGTTGAGGCGCTTTAACCATCGCCTGTATTTTTGATTTTGCTTTATGTAAACCCTCTGAATTTATCACGAATCCTAAAACCTCTAGTTTCTCTTGCATGAATTTACATTTTTCTACATTCAGCTTCAATCCACATTCTTGTAATCTATTACACACCTTATGCAGGTTTTCCAAATGATCCTTTTCTGTTTTACCGGTTACATAAATATTATCAATATACGCTATAGTACCATCAATTCCTCTCAAACATTCATCCATTTTCTTCTGCACATCCGCAGGTGCAGGTGATACCCCTTCAGGTACCTTTGTGTACCTAAATAACCCCTTGTGAGTTACAATTGTCAATAATTTTGAAGATTCTTCATCTACAGGAAATTGCATGTATGCATGTCTTAAGTCCAATTCAGAAAAAAATTTACCGCCTTGCAGCTTTGCAAAAATATCGTCTATTGTATGCAGAGGATATTTATCAATTATTACATATGGATTTACCGTCATCTTAAAATCGCCACAAATGCGTATTTTTCCGTTATCTTTAAATACTGGAACAATCGGCGTGGCCCATTCACTCACGTCCACTGGCTTCAAATGTCCTAAGTTTACTAATCTATCGATCTCTTTTTCTACCAATGGTCTTAAGGCATGCGCTACATTTCTACATTTCAGCGCAATTGGTCTTGCATTTTCTTTTAAATAGATTTTTGTTTGACTTTTATTATATACTCCTGGTGAGTCATCAAACAACTCTTTATATTTTTCTTTCACACTCTTCGCTACATTTTCAATATTTAACATATTAACGTTGTTTTCGCAATTTTCACCAAAACTTAACGGCCATAAATTAAACGCTGCTAACCATTGCCTTCCCATCAACGATGGTCCAGTACCTGGTAGCACAAAACACTCCAATTCACTTTTTCTATTCCGAAATTGTACCGTTAAATTATTCAATTTACCTAGCGGTTGCAATATACTGTTATCGTACGTTTTCAATTTTCTTTCGGTTTTTATAATTTTAAATTTCCTCAAATTCTCATTATAACATTTTTCCGAAATAACCGTAGCATAAGTGCCTGTATCAATTTCTATTTTCACAATAACGCCATTTATACATACATTTACAAACATTGGATTACCTTCCATATCTTTATTATTCATTACCTGCTTACCAACAAATTCCTTTTTGTCATACCCTTCTATGTACAAAAATTCATTCTTGCCTTTTGACCACTGTGCAATTTCATTCGTCACCTTCTCGTCGTCATCAGTTCGTCCACTGTTGCCCGCTGTCTCTTCATCGTGCTGCATCAGCTGTACTCGTTGCTGCTCTCGATTTCCTTGGCTTTTGCAAACTTGCTTCAAGTGTCCCTTCCTGCCACACCCATTGCAAATATATTCTTTGAATCTGCACTCGATGCTTTTGTGATTTGGCTTTCCGCAACAGTAACAAACAATTCCTTTTTGATTCTTGTTTTGGGAATTTGTTTCTACTATAGTCAGCAGGTCCCGGACGCCTTGCGCCTTGCTCTGGCTGCCGCTCCGGTTTCACTGTGCTTCTCTTCTTCCAATCTGTACGCTGATGTGTATTTTTTAGTGCAAACACTTCTCTTTTTGAGTCTTTACCCTGTAGTATATTTTGCGTACCTGATGCATTTCTTTCTGCATTTTCTTGAGACACTGCTTCTTTGTAAGCATCTTCGAAAGTCAAATTCTCTTTTTTGAATAATGCCACCCTAGTGTCATGGCTCCTTAGACCACAAACAAATTGATCTCGTAAAGCTGTATTTAAATTTCCTTCAAAATCGCAGCTTAGTGCTAATTTTTTTAATCTGGCTGAAAAATCAGCCACTGACTCAGACGCTTCTTGTCTAGTCATATTGAAATTGCATCTCTCCATCACTACTGATGGTTTTGGGCTTAGATGTTCACTCATAATTTTCACAATATCCTTGTACGTCTTTTCACTAATTTTTCCTGGCGATACAAGTTGCTTTGCTAATTTAAAAGCTTCTGTGTCTACTTGCATCAGCAAATGAGCTTTCTTCTTTTCCTCTTTGATGTCCTTTGCCTCAAAAAACATTTCCATTTGTTCGATGAATGTGTCCCAATCATCCTTATGCAGCGAAAATTCGATACGCGATCCCATTTCACCGTCTTCGTCAATTTCTTCACTGTTGACGTCAACTAAATTCTTCGCTCTTCCGAATACGTTTTTCTCTTCGTCAACTCTTTTGCTGGAATTTTGTTCCACAGTTGACGCGTCTTTACTTGCCACTTTTAATTTTTCTTGATAATCTTCTATAAGTTTCTTAGCAATTTTTCTCAAAACATCTATTGTCAAGAGTTCTAATATACCCTCTTGTTCGTAATTAATCAATTGTTCAATCAATCTATCTTTTGGTAATTTTCTAACTTCAGTTGAGATATTCCCTTTGGTGCATATGGTTCTTAATTCGTCTACGGGCAGTAAGTTTAGTATGCTCTCAAGTGTAAAATTATCTATGAACTCAATTAATTCTCTTTTGGATACTAAGTGTACCCACGTAGCATTTTTACCTTCAAATACCTCTTTTTCATCACCCATAAGTAATATATGTAGCCTGCACCTTTCTGCAACTACCTATGCACTTTAATCAGTTCATCAATTTTGAGTTGCGCACCTTACACATCAGCTACACTTTTCTGCAGCTGTACACGATAACTTGACACGTCTGCACCTTCCTGCAGCTCTATTAAGTCACTTTTTCACTATTTTTCCGAACATCCTCGTCGCCATTGTAATGTCTTGATCGTGGGTAAGGTTAATCAATGGTCTATCTGAATATGATAGGATATATATATTTATTAGAATCACATCATGCTATACATGCTCAAAGCGCAGCTGGAATGCAACTGCCGCTCGTGCGGGCGCGCCGAGGCTCAACGCCCGAAATGTGCTGACTCGTCAGTCACATGCATACACCACACATAATTTGATGATTCTTTTTTTAATTTGATACAGCACGTCAAAAGATGATTAAATATGTAGGTTAAAGTACCGTTAAAATTATTGGTAACGATCTATATATGAGAAATGAATAATAAATATTTGTAGAGCCGTTCAAATCATATTTTACGACAATGTACATCACGCTGACTCATAATTATACCAATGTTAATTTTATTCTATTCATAGTACATCCGTGCGATATTTACCTGAATTCCCAAAAACAATGTTCCAGGAATAGTTAAGATGGATTTGCCTTGCACATTAAAGTAAACCCTGTACATTAAGACATAATTAGTCTGGAGCACTAATTACGATCAAGAAATATATTGAATATTACTGAGAATGAAGGTAGTAATACAGGTAGAATTTTGCGCGTCGATCCTTAAAGTTGGGTCAGGTAGTTAAGTTTAAGTTTATGTATATTGTAAATATAATGGCAAATAAACGTAATATCATAAAATATTTTACTGTGCTTTCCTATTCAAGACCTTAACAAAATATATTCATTAATCAATATCAATTAAAAATCATTTTTATTGAAATATATTTTATTGACGTACATATTTATAATGAAAATTAAAAAATATGATTTGAACGGCTCTAAAAATATTCATTATTACATTTCTCATTTATAGATCGTTACCAATAATTTTAACGGTACTTTAACCTACATATTTAATCATCTTTTGACGTGCTGTATCAAATTAAAAAAAGAATCATCAAAATTATCTGATATAGAAGCTGAGATATTGTCGGTAAAAAATCAAACGTTCATTTTTATCCTGAGCGTTCGAGTTTTCGTCGCTTCTTCTCCCCTACCCCCTCCACTGACTCTGCACCGAAAGCGCTGCGTCCCAATGATTTCCACCAACCTTCCGCCCGACTATTAAGTATCAAGAACATTACTCACGTACATAATAATTGATACTTAAGTAAAACAATGTTCAAGCTACCAGAAACCGTTTCGATTTTTATTCTACTGCGTATACTTTTGCCGGAAAGTTATCTCGACTTTGAACCTCTATATCTCGGGATTCACAAATCAGATCTGAGTAAATAAAAACTCAAAATGAGCGTCTGTTTCTCTTCTATCATATGCAACTTTTAAATTTCGAATGAATAAAAAAACCGCGTTGCAGTTGCATTTTTTTCGAAAAAATTTTTTTCGAAAAATTTTCAAAAAATCATAAAAGTGGTTAAAATTGATAAAATTGATATTTTGCCGTAAGGGATCGATAGTTAGTATCTATAAGAGTACGTAAAAAAATTGGCAGGTCTCGGAGACGTTCATAGAAGACTCGAATACAATTGTAAAATTCAACAATATTAAATAGGGTGTGCGAAAACTATCAGAGATATCGAGATGAAATTTTTTTTGTATTTTCATTACTGTATAAGGTACTCTGAATTAAATTGTCATAATCGTAGCTATGATTTCGAAACTTGAAAAAAAATCACAAAAATGACTTTTTTTTTTAGGGGTCATTTTTCGTTTATAACTATTTTGCAACAACAATATTAGAGATTAATGTTTCGGAATACTTAATCCTTATGCAAAATTTTATAAGGAAACTTTTTTTCCTCTTCCATTTTACTCTAGGATTGATAGTTTTCATACTATCTCAAAATTAAAAGAGAAAAAATGTTAATTTTTTAACATTTTCATAAATAAAAACATGAAGCCATACTTTTCAGTTTGACGCACATGTCTCATTCGATTTAGAATCATTTTCTGGAGGGAACCCAAAAGGTTTCATTGAGGGTGACGAAAAAGTCGCACCAAATACAGATCCGGATCGGGCTATGGCGCCCGTTATAAATACGGAGTGCCTCGGTATCGAGCCAATCCCTCCGTTAATAGTGTAACCTGGTGCGAACAGGCACTAGGTCACAATTATCAATTGATCCGAATTCTCTAAAACAGAGGCCAAATTGGAAGCTAACTAAGGAAACTACAGTGAGGAGTCAAAAAGTGGGATTATGAAGGAAGACCACAAAGAGTTTAAATAGGGGGAGCGAAAAACGGGGGCTGGAAAGGGGGGCTAAAACGAGGACCTGAAAAGGGGGGCTGAAAAGGGGAGCTGGTGAATTTATCACCAGAACATTTTTCAAGTATGATAAAAAATGGAAAAAATAGGAGAATGGAAGAAAGCACGAAAGAAGCATAGTCACAAATTATAAGGTAATCATCATTGATTTTGAGAATTAATATTTGACCAGAATTTAAATCAAGTGGTCATTTGAAAATCTTTTGACTTGTCCTCAGGTGATAAAATGGATGCAATATCAACTAGACCTCATGAATACTTTCTAATCTGGATTAAAAGAAAAAACAAAAAAGTCTAAAAATATTCAAAGTAATATGTACTCATAGGTACAGCACTATATAATCAAATCAGATGTTGCTAGACAAATAAAATCAGAAATCAGAATTGATGGATTCTGAAGTATTTCAAGTATTTTTACGTCAAATCTATAGATACAGGTACATTACTGGCTCTAGGATCATGACGCGCTCAGCTAGACGCTCCTCTATTTACTACTTGATAAACCGCAATGTTCAATTGAATTTTCTGTAATTTTCACCTTATTTTGATGTTCTGGCTACAATTTCATGGCTCAGATCAAGAAAACTAGATGGAGAAAGATTCTTGTTTGCTGCTATTTTTAAGGGCCAATCCATGATATGAAGTTCAATGAATGAAAACTCAATGCCAAATTTGTATCTGCCAAGCGAATGCGAATTTCACTGTGACAATGGAAGTTGGTTTCGTCCACTCCCCGTTCTTATGTTATGTAATAATAATGTAATAATGTGATTTCTACTGCACTTCGAGGCCAGCCAACCATGCTGGCGAAACGTCACCAAGAATAAATTTATATGGAATTCTCATTGATTGAACTGTATATCTCGGATTGGTCTTCAAAGATTGCGACAAATAAGTATTTTGAACAATAGAGGGTTTTGGAACAAACATGAATGAAAGATTATTTTTTATCAAAATCCAAGCTTATTGCTCTACATTACTCACCAGAATTGACAATCGAATGGAAGCTTCTGCACCAGAAGCATCAATAGTAATATCTGGCGGCCCATTGAAAAGCATTTTGATATTTCTGACATTTTCTGCCTCGGATGAATGTTTACCAATTAAATATGTCGCATCTGCTCCCATCTTCTCAGCAAGGTCTAATCTATGTTGATTCGGATCTATAATAAACGAGAAGGACCATTAAATTCCATTATAATTACAACCCTATGATAATACTTCTGAGAATTGATGATTTTAGGCGATAGGCCACAGTGAGTACAATGTGTATCGAAAAACCGCATTCAAGGACGCGCTGGCACCCTTTACTGGCGAGTGAAGGTAGTTGCAGGAGTGGCGTCTCCTCATACATAATTGGTGTCACGGATTTTCAAACCCCATAAAAATTCTCATGATATCAATCGATTCTGAATGTTGAGGGTGGTATATAATGACCCGAACTTCATTTGAAAGAAAAAGAGAACAGTAATCGTTTTTGCATAAGAATAGATTGTTTCACGCGGTGATATGGATCTGGCATCTGGTTATCTAGGATGCAGTTTTGCAGCATGGCAGCCGAGTAGTCGTTTGGTTAGTTTGTTTTACCGTCTCTATTGAGAAAGATCACGTGATTTTGTTACATGATAAAATACGTGACAAATCACTATAAGAGTTACGTGACATGTTTCACGTGATCATTACGTGATTTTGTTTAACAAATGTACGTGAGTTATTGAGTGATTTTACCATATCACGGGGGGTTTTATCGTGATATTTTTTTTCACGTCATACGAACAGTCACATGATTTTTTACGTGCATTTGATTCTAGAATTAATCATCATTGGCATTGACATCAGATTGTCACGTGATATTTTACTTACACGTGAATTTAGGGTGGTCCATTTCGTGATACATTTTTCATAATGCTAACACGATTGATTGGCACGTGATATGATGTATTATATAATATTTCACATATGTGCAAATTTAGGGAGGTCCATATTGTGACATAATTCACGTAATATTTCACGTACGCATGAATTCAGGGTGGTCATTCACGTGATATATTTCATCGCGTAATTCAACTCGTCACATCATTTCTCACATGCGCTTGACTCTAGAGTTAATCAGCGCGTGATAAATAATGTCACGTGATCTAAAATATCATCTGATATTTCACGTAAGGGAGATCGGACCTAGTTGGCTACAGGGCAAGTTGGCGCAATGGCTCCATCTTGTAATCTGTTAAATATATAGCAACACAAAAGAACCCACCATCAACTTCTTGTTCTATATATATGCTGTGGCTCTCAATCTGATAGCTGGCTTTGTCACGACAACAATTAGATTTAAAGTTTTCGTATACTCAAAATAATTTTTCATGATTTGAAGGAATAATAGCTTCCACTGTATATAATATCCGTGAACATTATAATTCATATAGCATTCTGTAGTAACCCTATTGAAAATAACTTCCTCACAAAAACGTACAAAAACGTACAAAACCGTTTATAAACGTCCCATTTGGAACAAAAAATGAATTTATATCCATTTTTGTACATTTTTGAATGTTTCTGTACGTTTCTGTAAGTTTTTGTATGTTTTGTACGTATGATTATGTACAGTTTTGTACAGTTTCGTACAGTTTCGTACGTTTTTGTACGTTTTTGTACGTTTTTGTATGTTTTTGTACGTTTTTGTACGTTTTTGTACGTTTTTGTACGTTTTATAGGAAATTAACATAGTGGAATTCAACTTGTCATTCTCTGTTAATATAGAATGTATTTTGTAATATTAGGTACATACCCAGGTGGTAATAGCCTTTGGAAGAAAAAAAAAATTTTGTAATATATTCAATAAATTCTGAAACAGGGAAATATTCACTTAATCTTATTTATTGAGCACACATTTGTCTTACAAAATAATTGAAGAATATTAACGAAATATTGAAAAAGTATTTCTTAATCACATCCCTTAAACAATATATGGGGCGTTTCGCCTCAATCCCCCCAGCGCTGCGCGCGAGCGCCGAAACATGCCGTTTTCAACTCGTGTTTACGATGCCAAAATGTCCCTGAGAAAATGATTCGATAGGTCATTTCCATGTAGTTTTTTCTCAGCTTTCCAACGGTGTAACTAGTTTTCCGGAAATTTTCCATTTTCATCCCCAAAAAATATAAAACATCGCATATCTCAAAAAGTATATTTTTAATATTTTTTTTAATGGTCTCAATCGAAAGCTGAGGATTTTTTACGTAGGAAAATATGTTTTCCAAGGAGTGCACGAATGATTTTCTCTGAGAAATAGAACGTCGAAAAGTAGACGTAGCGCTACTCCGGCGCACGGAGCGCGTGAGCGCCAATCATGCTGTTTTCAACTCTCTCCAACGATACCAAAATGCATCTGAGAAAATTATATTATGAGTCGATCCCATGTTATTTTTCCTCAGCTTTCCAATGGTGTTGTCAGTTTTCCGAAAATTTTCCATTTTCATCCCCAAAAAATAAGAAACATCTCATATCTCAAAAAGTGAGACCATTAAAAAAATATTAAAAATATACTTTTTGAGATATGCGATGTTTTATATTTTTTGGGGATGAAAATGGAAAATTTCCGGAAAACTAATTACACCGTTGGAAAGCTGAGAAAAAACTACATGGAAATGACCTATCGAATCATTTTCTCAGGGACATTTTGGCATCGTAAACACGAGTTGAAAACGGCATGTTTCGGCGCTCGCGCGCAGCGCTGGGGGGATTGAGGCGAAACGCCCCATATATAAAATATCAATTGAAAATTTTTGTTCAAATACAAGTATAAAGTACGAAATGCAATGAAATTGCACAAAAAATTCACATTTAAGTAATATGTTTTGTTATATATATATATATATATATATTGTAACGAGTGCTTCGCGAGCACTCGTTATCGCGCGATCGCCACGTGGCGAGCCGGAAGCGCGAGCGCGCAAATCGCGCGATCGACGTGGGCACGCGCCGCGGCCCTTCGGAGGGTGCGCGTCGCGTGCGAGAGAGCGAGAGAAAAGATAGAGAGGGGAGGACCTCCCGCCTCGCGCGGCACGCGAGCCCCGCGAGGACGGAAGGACTCCCACTCTCGCGCCGACCCGTGTACTGATTAACACGCGCCGCCCAGTACATCTTTTCCGCGACGCGACGTGACGGTTGGTGAACGTGCGTGTGTGAGCGTGAGTGTCCCCACACCACCCCGACGACACTCCGAGCGCTGCAGCTGCCCGGAGGAAATAACGTTTTCCTTGGGCGCGCGGGGCAACTCAACCCTCGCCCCGCGAAAGCTGTAGGCGCGACCGCGCACACCCGAGCCGAGAGCGAGCGCGTGCGCCAGGAGCAGCGACAGCGGCGACGAGAGCAGCGAACGAGCCCGACTACCATCTTGCGGGCGATAGCGACGAGCGAACGGCTAAGTGTAAGTCGCGCTTATATTTTTGTATTCCCGCGAGCGAGCGAATACTCGGCCCCGTGGCCGAGCGGCCCTCTGCGCGTGCGCGCGTTTTAAGTCGTTGGCGGGCACCGGCCCACCAACGCAAGTGTATTTATTAGTAGCGATTTGCACCTCAATGAAGAGGTTTTCCTTATTTAATTTACATATCGAGAGTCACGCGTTTTATTGAAAAACCTCCCGCACCTTCGACCGAATCCCCCAGTCTCCGCGGCCGAGAAACCCTCAGTTTCTCGGCTTACTGAGTAGCCGCGTTCGCGAGTGCCCGTTATATCTAAGAACTTGATTAAGGGCTCATTGCACGTGGTGATTACCACGGAGCCCCAACAATCGGCGTGAGCCGCACCGAGGGACCGCGACCGCCGCACGAGACCCTGCAGCCCCCTTTCCACCCCGCTCTTCCCAGTCCCGGAGACGCGCCCACTACGTGCGCAGCGACGGCCCGTACCTGTGTACGGGCGGCCGGGGGTCACCACCAAGACCCTTGGCGCGGCTTCTGCGCGCGTGAGCTGGGTGACTGACCTGGCCGCTGGGCGAGGAGCGGGGCAGTTACGAATAGCGCGGGGTGCAGTTTCTGCACCACGATAAGTGCAGAATTCACCCCGTTGCAATATATATATATATATATATATATATGTGTGTGTGTGTGTGTGTGTGTGTGTGTGTGTGTGTGTGTGTGTGTGTGTGTGTGTGTGTATTTATATGCAGTCTGAATAACTTAATCGAATTACAACCTTTGTGTACACCCTACATTATTTTATTCTTTGATGTTTAGTCTTTGATCTTATTTTTAATCATATACCCAGGTGGTGATAGCCTTTGGAAGAAAAAAAAAATTATAGACTTAAAGGAAATGAAATGAAGTGCCTCAGGGAAATTTTTTATTTGACAAAGCCGAGAGAATGTTATAGATACATGAAATTTATTTATAAAGGTCGCCGATATAGTAGTTGCTCTTATATAAAATCTAAAAGAAACAACGATTCTATCATTGTGACAAATTATTCTGTATTTGGATTAATAAAAAATATATGCAAAATGAAGTACTTCATTAAAGCACTCATATTTTACTAAATGTAAAATATGAGTGCTTTAATGCGAATGTGAATCATGTAAAAATTGTAAATAGACAGCTCAGTGATTTTACTTTTATACGGTGTAATAATATAATTAGACCGAGTTCACTCATACATCGCGGTGATCAATTTTATTGTAGCACAATTGCTGAAAGGCCATGGGTAAAAAATCAAACTAATGTACATGTTATTTGTAGTATTATGAACTGTTCAGATCAAATTTTGATTACAAAAATAATTTGTTCAATTTTTTCATGTAAAAATGATCAAATGAATGTAATTATATATAAATATGTAATAAAGATTAAGTTACTGAAAGGGTTTCTTTAAAGTATAAAAAACGTATACATATGTATATAAATATACATAAACATACAAAAACGTACAAAAACGTAGAAAAATATATACAAACGTACAAAAATGTACAAAAATGTACAAAAATGTACAAAAACGTACAAAAACGTATACAAACGTACAAAAATGTACAAAAGCATACATAAACATACAAAAACGTACAAAAACGTACAAAAATGTATACAAACGTACAAAAATGTACAAAAATGTACAACAACGTAGGAAAACGTATACAAACGTACAAAAATGTACAAAAGCATACTTAACCATACAAAAACGTACAAAAATGTATAAAAACGTACAAAAATGTACAAAAATATACAAAAACGTACAAAAACGTATACAAACGTACAAAAATGTACAAAAACATACATAACCATATAAAAACGTACAAAAACATACAAAACCGTATAAAAATGTACGGAAACGTACGAAAACGTATAGAATTGTAGAAAAGTGTACAAAATTGTACAAAAGTGTAGTGAGTATGTGAACAGTTTTTCAAAGTTGTTCCAAATGGGACACTTATAAACATTTTTGTACGTTTTTCTACGTTTTTGTACGTTTTCGTACGTTTTTGTACAATTATGTACAAAAATTATTTTTACTAGGGAAAACCTTCCAACTTCAAAATCAGGAAAACAGGTTTTTCATACAATGCATATTAATTATAAATAATCATATTCTGAACTATTATGGACCCTTGGGACAAGTTGGTAGGTTCGCACGTATAAACGCAAGACGGAAAGACACGTAACACGTGAAGTGATTTTACAAGTAATAAGAAAAATAAAATATGAAAGGATATCAATACGTGAGACGTCTAAAGAGTAGCAAAGGTATTGCAGTAAAGTCAGCTATGAAGGGCTTGAAAGAATGAATTCTAATTCAGATTCTTTATTAGATGTTTCGGAAGAAATAATGACCTGGTAAACCGAAGCACTCTCATTGCGTGAGATGGACACCTTAGCAGAATGGGCGTTCAGTTTTTCCGGCGTGATCCCATTCAAGTCCTTCCTCTCTTTGCTTAAGTAGAAGATCAAAGTTGCGCGATTCCTTCTAAACTGTATTTATGTTAAGTGCTTCTGACAGTTTACTCGAGAGAAACTCGGTACTGGTCTGAGTCGTTTTGCTATCGGAAAGATCACGCAGCCGTTGTAATTCAATGAGTGGGTCTCCGTCCCCTGTCCGAGCATAGTGTTATGACCGACTCATGGAAGTCAGATGTTGTCACGCTTACTAAGACGCGGTCACAAATATTCGAGCGCGTCGATTTGAAATCCGAGTTCGGTAATAACGCGTTTCCCTATTCGGCGTTAGCCAGGTAGGGGCGATGATTTTCTCTAATACGGAGAGCGACTCTACATACGAGCGGGACTAGAGCAATGCTAAGGTAAGGTGCGAGCTTCTCGAGTTTTACTTACGTTGATGAATGGGTACGGCAGCCGTTGCGCAGTGTACAGGCTCGCTGGTTGTCTTCTCGGCGTGGCATTCCCGCAGCGGATCCTCGTCTCGAATTTAAATTTGAACGACTCTATCTCTTTAAGTTTTAAGCAAGCAGATACTCTTGATATTCGTGATTCTATTCATTCAAACAGTTTTACGAAAACTCTTTGAATAAAGAGGGTATGAACAGAGATACAAGCGATTGAAATACTAAAATGTGTTTATTCACGAGTAAATATAATTTTCAAATACAGTTTCAACTTAACTTGCGGAGACCAAAAGATACAGTAACGCGTGGAACAGTTTCAGAAAAACCGACAGAATAATGGTGTTCTTAACTGTGGTGTATGCATGTGACTGACGAGTCAGCACATTTCGGGCGTTGAGCCTCGGCGCGCCCGCACGAGCGGCAGTTGCATTCCAGCTGCGCTTTGAGCATGTATAGTATTGTACGACTCTAATAAATTAATTATACTATCATTATATTCAGATAGATTATTGAAATAAACCTTACCCACGATCAAGACATTACAATGGCGACGAGGATGTTCGGAATAATAGTGAAAAAGTGACTAAATGAGGCTGCAGGAAGGTGCAGACGTGTCAAGTTATAGTGTACAGCTGAAGAAAGGTGTAGCTGATGTGTAAGGTGCGCAACTCAAAAAAGAAACGGATAAACTGATGAAGGTGCATAGATAGATGCAGAAAGGTGCAGGCTACATGTATTACGTATGGGTAATGAAAAAGAGGTATTTGAAAGTAAAAATGCTACGTGGGTACACTTAGTATCCAAAAGAGAATTAATTGAGTTCATAGATAATTTTACACTTGAAAGCATACTAGATTTACTGCCCGTAGACGAATTAAGAACCATTTGCACCAAAGGGAATATATTAACAGAAAATAGAAAATTACCAAAAGATAGATTGATTGAACAATTGAGTAAGTACGAACAAGAAGGTATATTAGAACTCTTGACAATAGATGTTTTGAGAAAAATTGCTAAGAAACTTATAGAAGATTATCAAGAAAAATTAAAAGTGGCAAGTAAAGACGCGTCTACTGTGGAACAAAATTCCAGCAAAAGCGTTGACGAAGGAAAAACCGTATTCGAAAGAGCGAAGAATTTAGTTGACGTCAACAGTGAAGAAATTGAACACGGTGAAATAAATTCACCGTCTGATGAATTGATAGATTAGTAAATTTAGGGCATTTGAAGCCAGTGGACGTGAGCGAATGGGCCACGCCGATTGTCTCAGTATTTAAAGATAATGGAAAAATACGCATTTGTGGCGATTTCAAAATGACGGTAAATCCATACGTTATAATTGATAAATATCCTCTACATACAATAGACGATATTTTTGCAAAACTGCAAGGTGGAAATTTTTTTTCTGAATTGGACTTAAGACATGTATATATGCAATTTCCTGTAGATGAAGAATCTTCAAAATTGTTGACAATTGTAACTCACAAGGGGTTATTTAGGTACACAAAGGTACCTGGAGGGGTATCACCTGCACCTGCGGATGTGCAGAAAAAAAATGAATGAATGTTTGAGAGGAATTACTGGTACAATAGCGTATATTGATAATATCTATGTAACTGGTAAAACAGAAAAGGATCATTTAGAAAACCTGCATAAGGTGTGTAATAGATTACAAGAATGTGGATTGAAGCTGAATGTAAAAAATGTGAATTCATGCAAGAGAAATGAGAAGTTTTAGGATTCGTGATAAATGCAGAGGGTTTACATGAAGCGAAATCAAGAATACAGGCGATGGTTAAAGCGCATCAACCGACAAATAATAAAGAGTTAGCATCTTTTCTTGGGTTAATAAATTTTTATGCTCGATTTTTAGAGAAAAGGTCGGAAAAATTGAAGCCATTATACGATTTATTGAATAAAGAAAAATTTGAGTGGAATGAAAGGTGTTCGATAGCTTTTGAATGGGTTAAGAATGAATTAATTTCACCAAAACTTTTAGTGAATTACGACCCGAAAGAAAAAGTAGTTCTAGCATGTGATGCTTCGGATTACGGATTGTCAGCAATTATATCGCATCAGTATAAAGATGGCACCGAAAAACCAATCGCGTATGCGTCGCGAAAAATAGCAAAGAATGAACTGAACAGAAAAATACTTGACAAAGAAGCCATGGCCATTGTTTTTGGAGTTTAAAGATTTTATCAGTTTCTATTTGGTAAAGAATTCATTTTGCGAATAGATAATGAGGCATTAGAATGTATACTGGGTCCGAGGAAGGGGATTCCATTGACAGCCGATAATCGTTTTCAAAGATGGGCTTATTATTTATCGGGATTCAGGTATAAAATAGAATATGTGAAATCAGAAGCAAATGGGAACTGCGACGCTCTGTCTCGATTGCCCATAAATGATGATACGGAAATGATAGACGTTGATTTCTCACATGTAAATTTTTTCAATGAAGGGGTTACTGCATTTGATTATAAAATGTTAGCGGAAATGAATAAAAAAGATGAATTAATTTAAACAACAATTAAAAGAGTTTTAGGTTGTTCGCCGGATAATACAAAGGAAATGACGAGCGATGGGAAAAGTTTATATAGTAGAAGGTTAGAATTAACAGTTGAAAAAGGTTGCTTATTTTGGGGCTTAAGAGCAGTAATTCCAGAGAGCATGAGAAAAATAATCTTACAGAAATTACATGCTACACATTTAGGCATTGTGAAAATCGAAATGTATACACGTTCGTATGTTTGGTGGCCTAACATTGATCGGGATATTGAGAATCTAGTGAATGATTGCAAAGTTTGTATGATTGAGCGGAAGAGACCGCCTAAAACGCCGTTAACGACATGGCCTTGGCCGGACAAATCTTGGAGCCGTATTCATTGTGATTTTTCAGGACCATTTTATGGAAAAATGTGGTTAATAGTTATTGATGCACACTCCGAGTGGCCAGAAATAATTGACTTTAAGACGAATACAAAAGCGTATAGATTGATAGCGGAATTTAGAAAATTATTCGCTAGATACGGTCTACCGCTACATTGCGTAACGGACGGAGGACCGCAGTTTAGAAGTCATGAATTTCATGATTTTTTAACTAGAATTGGTGTTTTACACACGATATCTCCAGCCTATCATCCAGTTACAAATGGAGCAGCTGAAAATTTTTTTCAAATTTTTAAAGATAAGGTTACTAAAATTGTTGTCCAATCGATTGTCTAATCGGGCGTTGAGCCTCGGCGCGCCCGCACAAGCGGCAGTTGCATTCCAGCTGCGCTTTGAGCATGTATAGTATTGTACGACTCTAATAAACAAATTATACTATCATTATATTCAGATGGATTATTGAAATAAACCTTACTCACAATCAAGATATTACATTAACAAAATCTTGGACCGGAGTGAGAGGCCGAGGACTAGGCCCTGCGGTTTATATAGGCGATTTCTTCGGGTATTTTGGATGGGATGGGAACAACTTTGTGTATTGTGCATGGAGGAGATTTCGACCGAACTGGCAATGTTGGTTTGATGATTGCCAGAGTAGCTGTGACTTTTCGTAGTATTGAGTGATCCGAATGTAGATATCGCGTTCGCGTTTTTTGTACATAGAATACTTTTTCGATCGGCGTGAGTGCTCTTATCCACTTTGTTTGCTTTATGGGTCAACCGTCATTGTTCCTTCCGAAGATCGTGATGTCTTATAACAAATGATAGGAAGCCCACCTATACATGCCTTCGAGTCGTCGCTCACATATTCATTCCGCACTGTTGATTTGTCTCCGCTGCCCATAAACTTGTGCATTTTGACAGGCGCTGGTCGTAACTCGCTTTAGACCTCTTGAAAAGCGATTAAAAAATGCCGCTGCGGTTTTCAAAAATAGCGTGCTGTACGGCGCTCCCTCGGTAGTTGTCCCCACTCTCTTGATGCAGCCCGAGCTATTTTTGGCTGGTTGAGATGGGCGCTTGCGTGGCTAGGACAGGCTCTCTGAACGCGCACAGACAGACTGTCACGTGACATGCCCCCCGTAGGAGACGTCCCGTCGTCTGCTCGACCATGACTGCTACAGGTGGTAGCAGGTAGAGCCCTCCTTCTACGCCCTGGCTTAGCATGTTTATTATATATATTTTTTTTTCTATTTTTTTCTGTCTATGTGTGTGTGTATGTTGTATTTGGGGATTTTGTGTGTGTGTGTGTGTGTGTGTGTGTGTGTGTGTGTGTGTGTGTGTGTGTGTGTGCGTGTGTATGTGTGTGTGTGTGGGTGTGTTAGTTCATTTTCTTACTGGAGAGTAAGATGGTTCTGGACTCCTCTTCGGAATCCAGTTCACTTTTGCGAGTATTCCCACCTCGTCGTCTGGCGGTGTCGGGCTTGCCAGTGACCCGAGGATTTCCCAGATGATTTCTACCTCCGGTGTCTCAGCTCTGTGTGGAGTGGTTGCCTCCGCCTCCTTGGTACTCTTCTCGTCGCTGGTCTCCGAGTTTTCTGAACTGGATTCTGCCCCTTCCCGGGGGGCAGTGAAGCCGCCGTACAGCCTCCTGAGAATGTTATCCGTCTCCTCGCAATCTATGTCTCCCGGCGTAGCCTGATCGCCGCTGCGCCGCCCCGGTGTGGTATATCTATTCCCTCTTCGATGGCTGGACAGAGGTTGCCTATGGCTCCACGAGTGTTAACCCCGCGTGGCGGCCTACCATCCTGAGTACCAGTAGGAGGTACCTCGAGATTGAGCAACTCTCCATCTCGAGGTATAACATAATTCTCGTCCGTTAATATCGGTGAGCCCTTTCCATAGTATATTTGGTGGTTTGAATGTAGGCGGCAGTTCTTTGGTATTTTTATAAGTCCAGTGTTCAAGAGTGTAATATTTCTTTTCCACTTGTTTTACACTTCAGTTCCGTTGACACTCCTTCGGGTTGAAAAAAACCAAACAGCTGGGTCTGATGTACTTAATATCGTCGCTTGGTAGGAAGAACGTTCCATTTCAGAAACTTTCTATACAAAGTTCCATTTCAGAAACTTTCTATACAAAGTTCCATTTCAGAAACTTTCTATAAAAAGTGCCATTTCAGGAGAAATTTTTACCCTCGGAGTTTTTCTGACTTCGGAGATGATGTCGTATGCATGTGTCTGTATGTACATGTGTGTATGTGTGTGTGCACGTCTGAAAATGACAAATTGATCCCACGTCGAGACGTGATACTCTGAAAGTGAACTATTTACATTACATATTTTCTTCATCGATGGATTTGGATGAAAATTGGTATCTATAGGTTTTTGAGGTAGCTGATTACGAACCCGGCCTCAGATCTTCAAAATTCTAATGAGAAAGAGACTCTAATATGACTGACCAGAAATTCGGAAAAATATTGGATTTTACTGAAAATTGATATCCATAGGTTTTTGAGGCATCCTCAGATTTTAGAAATTCGAATTAGAGCCTCTAAGATTACCTGACGAAAATTTGAAAAGTGTATCGGGGAAACCCATCACTGTAGACGGGGAGGCTGCTCGCCGACCCGGCCGGTACGGCGCCGCCGCAGGCAGCCGCCGACTCGGGAGGGCAGCACTCTCCAGCGCGCACGCAAGCCGCGGCGCGAGGTCGAAAGCGAGCACGAGGCGGACGGCTATTCTCGTCCGGTGCCCACAACTAGCAACACACGACGCGAGCCTATCCCCGAGCCGAGTCGACGAGTTCCCGAGAGCGTGGTCGTGTACGTGAGCGTGTGCGTGTGTGCAAGGTTTAGTTGTGCGCGTCGCGGCCCCGGCGGTCCCCCTTGCGAACGTGTGTGTTGGCGAGCGCGCCAACGCACCCACAGGAACGACGGGCTTCGGCCCTGGCCCGGGCCTCTCCCCTCGCCCCCCCGGAGTCCGGAGTTCCGGAGTCACGGCGATCACGAACGCGCGCGGAGGTGACTCCAATCGAGTCCCCGCGCGCTGGCCGTTCCCCCACGTGAGAAGTCCGTGCTCCCGAGTTGAGCTGACCGAGGTATTCCTGCCTCTCGTAAATAATACGAAGTGCCCCGGTGTAGTTATAACCTAGTGCAACCTGGTGCGAACGGGCACCAGGTCACAGATTGACGCCCCTAGCTTGTGTATTCACGGCCATGATCGGGGAAAAATCGAGTGGAGAGTGCGTGCGCGAAATCAAAGAAAAATTATTTCGAACGAGCGAGAAATAAAATTTTATTTGGGCGAGGAATTCGGTGTCGCGTTACCGTGAATTCCCAGCGACTTTCGTGGCGTGCAGAGGTGAGCGCGAGAACGCGGCGCGGGGCAAGTGTTGTTGCCTCGCGAGTTTACGTGCGCCGGCAGGTGCTGTGCCGCGCGTGTTTACATGTAGCGGCGAAGCTCATGGAGCAAATTCCTGAGCCGTGAACGAGCAGTGGTCAATATAATAGTAGTGATCACTCTGCTCAATTATTTGTGCACAGTCCCCTGACGGCGTTCACAACTTCATATTCCTCCTGAAATTTTTTGCTCATCATTATTCATATTTATTGATTTTATTATATTGCCCTGACGGAGCTCAGCTCCTTAGTCCTACAATCATACATTGATATATATGGGCAAATCTCACAACTAGGGCGAATTGTGAACGGCAGATTTATTTTTTCAAAAATGGTCGCACACTGACCAGCTTTTAGTAATATCTACTAAATACCGTGTACATTCGAGATCTCATCGCGCCCTTCATTTTTTTGCACCGCTGGAAAAGCTGGAGGTAAAAAGCAATGAAAAAAATTTTTCTTTGGAATCACAAGTTTTTCTTAGATGATTAATTACATTTACATACAGAGAATAGTTTTTGGTCATAGTAGGCGTAAAGCAGCCGTTCTTAGTTATAATTTTTGGGCGTGGAGTTCCTTTTTACGCCCTAAACCGTTGAGGAATATCTTCTTAACGATGTGGCCTAAGTTTGCGTTATTCCTATAGTCACAATATAAGGTAACTGTAGCCAATGCGCAACCCCCTAAGGGATTTTGCGAATTCGACTATGGCAGACTTAGAATTTTGAAATTCTGCAAACAGTATCTTAATCCTTAGCTCAATACCTATCAGAAACTATTTCTAAAGTTATCATTCAACCACTATAACCTATTAGGAATCGCAATTTATAATAAAAGCAAAAGAGCCAACTGCACTACACGTGCAGTCAATTTGGCAAGGTTTCTTGATCATTCGTTACAGCCTCTATAGGCCTACAGCTGATCTAATTTGGCTTCAAAATGAACTTTCAATTATGTTTTCATTGATATTCATACGAAACTTTTGATATTTGACTCAAAAATATATATCTAAATCGTCGTAATATGTCTATAAAAATATTCAACGACTTTACTCACTAGGAGACCACTTAGGATGTGGGTCACCAATCTTGACCAAAATTTTTTTGGTGTTTACTTGTGGCAAGAATGGAGTGTATCCAAAGTTTTAGGGTCCAACGCTCCCAAACTCCCAAGATATTAATTTATGTATTTTAGTTAGTTGCGCTGGTGTGATAATATGTCATCGGAGACGTTTTTCCCTTACTCCACTACACTTTCACTGTTCTCACTGAACACCCCATCACATTTTATTCTGAAAAACATATAGAAAGAGTAAATAACGTGTATACTCAACAAATCTTACTTCCATGTCTTACTCACATAGAGTAAAACATGAAATATATGTACGCTAATCAACTTTTCACTCTGTGCTTGGATACTGAAGCAATAACAATATGTGTGTGTTATAGTATGATATTGGTCGACACATGTTCAGAATTGAAGTTTCCATGAATAAAAATCAAGTCTGACACTGAATTGTTGTCTTATGAGACTACATTTGTGGTCTTTGTGCTTATATACATGTTGTTATTGTTCCAGCATCCAAGCACAGCATGAAAAGTCGATTAGCGTTGATTTTTTCACATATTTCATGTTTCACTCTATGTGAGTAAGACATGAAAGTGAGATTTGTTGAGTATACACGTTATTTACTCCTTTTATATGTTTTTCAGAATAAAATGTGATGTAGTGTTCAAAGAGAACAGTGAAAGTGTAGTGCAGTGAGGGAAATACGTCTCAGATGACATATTGTCATTTGGGACAAGACCAGCGTTTTTAACTGAAATATATAAATTAATATCTTGGAAGTTTGGGAGCGTTGGACCCTAAAACTTTGGATACACTCTATTCTTGCCACAAGTAAACACCAAAAAAATTTTGGTCAAGATTGGTGACCCACATCCCAAGTGGTCTCCAAGTCTTTCTATTTATAATCGCAGAGAGGGCCACATTGGCTTCACTCATTTTCAATGCGAAAAAGAGCAATTTGAGTAGGATGAAAAATAAACGACGAATAAATTCATTTTAATCGGGCTTGGTGGACTTTCCCAGAGTAATATTGCGAGAAAAAAAATTACGCTCCCGGGCTGGATTTGAACCTGCGTCCTCCTGATCTCCGGTCAGTTGCGCTACCAACTACGCCACCGGGAAGACAGCAGCTCGTCTCATCCCTGGAGCATGAATTCATTTCTCGCAATATCACCCATATGTACACGATCAAATTCGATAGCTCGAATCTGCACTACTACTACTGGACTACTACATCTTTTTCACCCGAAGTAGTATTTTACAAATACTTATTTTTCACTGGGATAGTCCACCAAGCCCGATTAAAATGAATTTATTCGCCGTTTATTTTTTTATCCCACTCAAATTGCTCGTCGTTTGAAACATGTGGACGTTAAAAATAATTAGGATGAAACATAGTTCGAATTTTTTTCAAATGCACGCTCTGGGACATTTAAAAAAAATTCATAATTTAGTTTGTAAAACCGAGGGACACCAATTCGCCCTAGTTGTGAGATTTTCCCATATATATATACCAACGTTCAATGAGAAGGAAGGAAGGCAGGAAGTCCAACATCAGCATATCAATACATAATTAATCGAGCATTCCAAGGAGGGATAGAAAGCACGACAGATTGAGGTTGGGCAAATTAATTTCGCCACGTGGTCCGGGTCGGTACGAGCATAAGTGGTTTGATAAGTTAGGGCGCCGACATATGGTAAAACAGAGTGGCCGTATGGTAATGAATCGGATGGTTAAGTAGAGTATAGTTATCTATCTAGTTTTGACATTTTCGCGAGAAATTTGAATTTAAAATTGTGAACTTAGTAATTTTAGGGGACTTAGAATTTTTCTCTCTGATGATTGAAGCATTGTTGACTGAACGACAACGCTGTTATTTATCAATAACAGAGAACGAACAATAATTAAACAATCAATTCTGATTATTTATTTATCAAATTGATTAAAATTTATCCAAATTTGCCGATTTTTACATTATTCTTGAAATTGTGTTGGACAACGAGGGAGCACTTCTGCTGCAACAAATTACTGTTTTTGTAGAATTAAATTGTTTGTTAATGAACAATTCCGAATCTTGGTCGTTTGCTCATGTCACGTGGCTGGCCCCGCGATTATTAGAATCGCATTGTGCGGGGTCACGCCACGAATATCTGAACGTTCTAGAAGGACGATGTTGGAATCGTGACACACGGAGCGTAAAACTAGACGGCGGGAGGCAACTGACCGCCTTCCACCGAGCGCGCCACCAAGGGTTTGTAACGGCACCCCCACGAGGGATTAAATACGACCGCCTCAAGGCACTCGGGGCAGTCACACGGCAATCGGACGGTTAACTACACGAGTAACGCGGAGACGGTAGACAGTCCGACGCTCATATTGTATACTAGCATTTGGAATAATTATACGAGCTCTCTCAGTGAAGTGAATAGGGAATAAAGACACATCTAATCCAATTCCTGAGTACTGAGTTATTGATAACTCAAGTCGATACGTAACAGAACCTTACCGAGTAAAACGTCTACGGTCAATACCGTAGCCGAGATCTGAACCCAGCTAATAAAGGACCACGCCACGTAACACTCGTTATAACAAATTTTTACCGTCACACTTAACTGTTCCTGACAGACGTTTCACATATGTACACATAGACATTGTGGGGCCATTGCCTAATTGCAATGGTTATAGATATTTGTTAACAATGATTGATAGATTCACGCGATGGCCAGAAGCAGTTCCACTTTTGGACATTATGGCATCTACTATAGCGAAAGTGTTTTTTGAAACTTTGGTCTCTCGGTATGGTGCTCCTATTGTAATTACTACGGATCAAGGGAGGCAGTTTGAGTCTGCGTTGTCTAACGAGCTTTGCAAATTTTTGGGAATGAAACGCATTCGTTGCACTCCGTACCATCCTGCGGCAAATGGGCAGTCACACGGTTAGCCGGACGGGAGAGACACGGGAGGTACGTGGGTTACGCGGTGACGAGAATTTGGAAAATTTTTTTTCGAAAATTTATTCAACCGCGTCGGAACCAACAGCGCAAAGTGAGCGTTGTGACGGAGGAAAAAAGAAGACGATAGCAAAGCAGATTACATCAACAGCGAAGCAGATTACATCAACAGTGAAGCAGATAGACAGGAAGGAGGGGAAGAAAGGACGACTGCAAGCAATAATATATACCCAGACAGGAAGGATGACCAGAGCTAGCCGTGTCAATACATTCTTGGTCGCCTTTTCGTAAGTACATTCAAATTTCACCATATAGTCACGTGGGAATCGCGAACGACTGGAATTTAGAAACATGCGGAATAGTAATTTTACAAGTGGTTTGACAAACCGAGAAAAATAGCGAATTATTCAGAAAATCTTATACTCTGCTACTACTTGTTGAGTAAATAATACGGGTCAACGAACCAGAAGTCGAACTTTAGTCTCAAGCGCAACAGAGCGCAACGTAGCAAAATTTCTCGGGGAATTGTAAAATCACTTCGTAAACGTAAAGCTAAGCGAAACGCGATGTCAAAGCAGAAAACCGATGCAATGCATGATGAACTCGAAGGATTGGGAGTAATGTTTAATGATAAATTTAATATTGAGGAGAAGGCGCAGAGCTATGCTCCTCTAAGTGATACAAAGGGGAATATTCCACCACCCTCACAATCAGGGACCCCACTATATGGGAACGGTACAATAAAGAAAACAGTAAATCCAGTATCCAGTATCCAGTAACAATAAACAGCGAGAATAGAATGATGAATAAACAAAATGGGAATAACTCAGTAGGAGCAGAATATCAGCATAGGATTGAGGCGGACCTTCAAAGCGTCAGAATGGCGGGTTCGAAGGAATGGACAGGGAACGGGCCATATTGCGAACCAAATATCCGAATTACCTTGAATCAGGCTTTCAATAGCATTCCAGAATTCGATGGGAATCCCGATACACTACCATTGTTTAGAGACGCACTAACGAACGTAGTTAGACAAGTTGGTAAAAACAATGAGCGGACAATTCTATTCTCATTGGCAAGCAAACTGAAAGGAAAGGTCGGTGATGGATATAAGTTGCGATTGATTTATTATAACAGCATAGAGGAATTGCTGACGGAATTGTTAACTCAATATAGCAGGAGAAGGGGAGTAGGCAGAATAATGGTAGAACTCAAGATAGTGGTACAAAATGAAGGAGAATCAGCTGTAGATTATGGACTACGACTAGAGGTGCTACTTCACCGAATATTGAACATCTACGATAGTGATCGCAGACTGTTAGACTCCCAACGAGTGAATTATAAGCCCAAAGTCGAGATTGAGGCTGCGGAACAATTCCTATTGGGATTGTTGGGCGGATTAGAACATCAAGTTAGAAGCATGCAGTCTCGCACGTTAACTGATGTTATTTCAGTAGCAGCAGACTTCGAAGAGAAAACGAGTACGCAGCGGTTGGTAGAACAAGATAAGAAAAGCCCAGAGGAGATACTCCGAGATTTACTTCTAGGAAAGGATATTAGGAATACGGTCAGACGGACAATGGCAACACCAAATGTCAGATGCGGTTACTGTAACACCGCGGGGCATAGCGGGGCATAGATAAATGCAGAAGAAAGAAATATGAGTCAAAAAGGTGTGAATTCTGTGACGGATTAGGACATGTATACAATGAATGTTCTAAGTTGGAGAATATGATTGAAAACGGGAAATTGCAAGCGGACCAGATAGAGTCTCCGGCCGTAAAAAATCCAACGCAAACCGTATAAGGGGTCAATCAACTTGCGACGCAGCCACTACTATACTTACAACAGCCGACAGTATACCAGAACGCTTCGATTGCAGTAAACGCAAGCGAGAGTCAGCCGAGCGGTGGGGGTCAAGGCCAGGCTACTAAGCAATATGACGACGCGAACAGTAATGAGAACAGACAGAATGTGAGATTCCGAGACGGAGCCAGATACAATAATAACGATAGAAATTATAACGATCAGAGAGACAATGGTAGATACAATAACCGTAGACAGGATCATTATGACAGATCGGGTAACAGAGATAACAGATATGATTCAAACTACGATAGAGGAGGCAGGTTCCGCGACGATAATAGGTCACAAGACTATAACAGACAAGGAAGATATCCACGTGATAATTACGGTAGGGACCGCTCTAGAAACTTTGATCGTCGCGATGGGAATCAGGAAAGGAACTATCATAACAACGATGGGGAGCGTCCACGGTACGACAGTCGCTGGGAAAGCAACAATCGGAGACCATACGGTAACAACAACAATTACAACGGAAATGGATCGCGCGATTGTAGGAACTACGGGAATAATGACAATAGTAACTATAACAATCGCAACAGTTATGGTAATTATAATTATCATAACGGTAATAACTATAATAACCGTGGACAGCCACAAGGGCGTAGGAACAATGATAACCATAATAACATAAACAGCAACGAAAAAACCCGATTTGCGGTTTGGTAGAATGAAAGCAAATCTGCTGAAGTATGAATTCGATATAGAATATAGGCCAGGGCCAAAGAACAAGAATGCTGACGCGCTGAGTAGAAACCCGGAGTTGGAGAAAGGCGAGGAGAATCCGGAGCGCCCGAAAGCGGAGCTACACGAATTAACGGAGAAGCAAGAAAAAGAGAGGAAACAGAGTCGAAAGAAGGTCGTTAAAGAGGAAACCTCACAAACTCAGATTAAGATGGTTGTCACTCGATCCAAGATGCAAAATAAAGAAAGCATTTAGAGATCCTTGTCTTCAGAAACAGACGGATCAGGTAACCCAGTAGCACGAAAGAAAGCACATCAGGAAAGGGAGAGTAGTGGAGAAGAGTGGGAACCATCAAGGAATCTGAAACCGAAGAGGAGGAAAATGCCCAAGAAAAATAAAATGGATAAGGAAGAATATGTTGAGTGTGAGATAATAGAAATAAATTATGATAAACATACGGCTATTATAAAGGCAGGTCAAGAAACGAGATCAGTGCATATAGACGGACTCAAGAGATGTATTCCCCATGCGAATATAAAGGAACTGATTGAGAGTCGCCGACATGAAGGCATATAGAGTCTGAGTTCACGTCGTCATTTTTGCTATCCTTATATAACTACATAACATGAGAGGGAATTCCATTCCTGTTGCAAGCCCCGATTGTCAAACAATTTTTTTAGACGACGAAAATTAAATTTTTTTGGCGGCCCTAACGTGGGCACGCATAAATGTAACAGGGGTGAAGTAACAAAATCACAAATTTTAATAAAATCACAAATTTCTGGCGGCCCTAACGTGTGTCCGTAATTTCGAATAGTCAGATAAAATTCTAATTCAAATCGTTCGGAAATGAAGTGAAGTCATCAATTTATCAAGTCACCGAAATTGCAGTGCTGATATCATACTAACACGTTATGGCGCGATTTCACGAACGGCAAAGAATGCACCCCACTTGGGAGGGCATCGTGAATCAGCGCGAAGTTACTCCGCTTGAAAAATAAGAAGTACCGGTGTTGAGAGCGCTCCACCTGGGGAAAATTCGCGGTCGGTTCATTTGGTTATTTATTTGAGTAAATGATGGCGTAAGCAACTAACGTCGAAGTTTGCATGAAAGAACGAATAAGTAGCGGTGTTGAGAAGACTCCACCTAGCGAAATTCGCGGTCATTCGACACATTCATATTGCTAACGTTGTCACGACCAAGAGAACTGGCATTGAGGACGCTCCGCTTTGGAAATGAAAAGTCCCGGTGTTGAGAACGCTCCACCTGGAAAGCAATTGCGAGCATTTTGGAAAAAGCCGGTGTCAAGGAAGCTTGACCAGGGAATATGATTACTCGGCGTTGAGAATACTCCGCCTAGAGAACAAAGATGCAGGTGTGAGAACGTACCACCTGGCACAATTTGCAAACATAGTATACATTCATTCTAACTAACATCACTCTACGATCGGGTGTCGGAGTAAGTGAATTATTTGTGCAAGTAAAAGAGTCCGGTGTCGAGAATGCTCCGCCTGGAAACATGACGACTCAGCGTCGAGGTAACTCTGCTCAAGAAAAAACCGATGTCAAGAATGCTCCACCTGGAGATAACAGCCATGCACACCCAGCGTCGGATTTATTCCGCTTGGGGAAATGAAATACTTAATCGTGGTAAACCTCGTCGGGAAACGTAACGCTAACATGTTAATCATACTTTATTAACAATATCAGAAAACCGAAGTGGACATCAAGGTTATCACGCCGGGAAAGACGAATCGAATAAATAAAACGGCATTGAAAAACTCCGCCAGAATCGCAATTCAGCATCGTTTTATGACCGACTGGAGTCGAGAACGCCCGAAAAATCGAGTCAGCAGATAAATTGCGGTCGGTCATTCGTACTAACCATACTAGCATTCGGATTATAGATAAACATGATATCAGCAATTGTAAATCGCGGGACCTTTCTCAGTGTGTTAATTTAATATATGTTAAAATATGGTTCTAGAAGCATGATCCTCTTTATTGTCAGCAGTATGATACTCTCAAATCAAAAGAAACAAAACCAAATAAAACAAAGTAAACAAAAATAAAGATTGGCCAGTAAAAGTAGGCAGTTGATAATTTAGATTGGAGCTCACTAATACATTGATACTTGAAAGGACTACTCAAAGAATGGACGGGCAGGACATTGAATAAGAATACGGAGTCCATTTTTTCACATACTGATATTGGAATGAGCAAATACTATAGTTACAAACAGGCATTAGGTTCGAGATATTAGTATGATTGAAAAAGCGGCAATACATCATCGTACGAATCATCGGAAAAATCCTCAGAGTGAACCATCACAGTGTCGGCATCAGCTGTCAAGGTCAGTTCGACCGGATACTCGATGAGAGCAGGTATTACGGTGTTCGTTCCAGTCACAAGCTGGTATCCCTACTTTGTAACCATGGTAAGAATGGTAGCAAAGGAAACTGAGGGATTCCGCGACTTGATAAGAAGACGGTTTCGCCAATAGGGGTTTCCTTTTTGGCAGTAGGGTCACTCAACTAGGAAATACGCACATCGACCACACACTGCATGACCCTCATCATATAGGAGATACACTGGGTACAACAAACCGCAACAGAGCATGGAGGTAAAAATTTCCTATATGGCCTCGCCATAGTCGGATTTATCAGCCTGAGTATGGCTCCAATAAGAATTCGGAGGAACTTCATCAATTGATACCTCGAATAGTTCCACGAGATCAAAAGGATCAGCAAATAGATCATCGAACCTAGACATAGATGTAGTGGATTCAAGCAGTTTCCATTCAGCGGAAGAAGCAACCGCCGGAGTAACACGAGCAACAGGCAAGGACTCTGGATTTGTTGATGAATTAGAACGAAGAATAGTGAATGTAACATTCGAGTATTCAAGGAGGAAATCCAGCTCTTCTGGAAGCCCATCGCAAAAGTCGCTCAATATTCGTGAAGCCTGAGATCTAGCAGATGAACCGAGACTCTGGATAAAACGAGTGAGAGCGGGACGAGCAAGTAGAGGCGACACAGTCTGTAGAAACAGTTTCTGATATAGGAAACCCGAACGTGACTAGGTGGGACTCTAACTCAAGTCGAGAAAAAGTTGGTCCAGGCGATCGGAGAAAGGATAACAGACAAACAGACCGGAAATAAGTAGTCAAGGTATCCACTCGGAGCACTATTGGAAGGCTCTAGCAAGGTCCCTACGACTGGCAAAGTTGAATATGGAGGAATCATATTGCTGGAGTTTCACAACGGAACAGTCAATTGGGAAGCTCGAAACTGAGAGAGGGGTTTGCGCGCTTTTGACAGATACGCGGTCGAATTATCGGACAAGATTTTGATTCAATACCATACTCGGAGAAAAACGTTAAATTTACGGTCAATATTAAAATTTAATTCGATTTCTTTTTCTTTCGATCATGGAGGCAGATCGCCAGAAATCGATTATTCTTTCATTACGGATGTAATCGATCTTAACAAGGAATTTGGAGATTTCGGAAATTTAGAAATTTTAAAATTTCAAAAATTGGGAAATCTTGGGAAGTCAAGAATTTCGAAAATTTTGGAAATTTTGATATTTTGGAATATTGGAAATTTTGGAGTTTGGAAATTTTGGAAAATTTGACCATGTTTGACAATTTTGAAAATTTTAAAATTCTGAACAGTTATAAATTTTGAGAAATTTGCACATTTTGAGAAATTTGATTCGGGAGGTACGCGAGTAACGCGGTGACGATAGACAGTCCAACGCTCATATTGTACACCAGTATTTGGAATAATTACACGAGCTCTCACAGTGAAGTGAATAGGGAATAAAGGCACATATAATCCAATCCCTGAGTACTGAGTCATTGAAAACCTGATTCGACACGTAACAGAACCTTACCGAGTAAAACGTCTACGGTCAATACCGCAGCCGAGATCTGAA
Source organism: Aphelinus atriplicis (assembly GCA_020882685.1). Taxonomy (NCBI): domain Eukaryota; kingdom Metazoa; phylum Arthropoda; class Insecta; order Hymenoptera; family Aphelinidae; genus Aphelinus; species Aphelinus atriplicis. The sequence goes on along the minus strand of CM037073.1, from coordinate 24,060,031 downwards.
CCCAGCGTTCAGGGATCACGCCATGTAATACTCATCGGGCCCAGCCAATTTTGAAGATGATTGAATCGTGCATTGTGGAACGAGATCGTGGTTGTTAACGTGTTTCAATTGTTAATAAATTAAATTGTTGATAATTTTTTTCGTAATTGATTATTTTTCAAGTTTAAGTTTTTTTTCCTTTTTTTTTCTTTCTTTTTCGAGCGTGAGTGATAGTTTCTTTTGGTTTTTTTCCAATTGTCAATATGCTAAATTATTAATAATTTTCTTTTTGCGTTGTCAAATATTTTTCAAATTTAATTTTTTTTCTCTTCTTTTCGCCTTTTTGAGCGTGAGCGATAGTTTCTTTTGGGTTTTTGTTTTTTTTGTCTCTGCTTTCGGTTATTTCGATTTTCAATTTATTGCATATTCGTATGGTTAGGGATTTTAGCACACAAACAGCGGACGAACGATTATTGGAAATTGAACCAAACCAGATGATATTCAGTATAATTGAACGAACCAGATAATAATACGTAACTGTATTGGTATTGTATGAACATGTATAATACTTGATTTCACATGTATATTTATTGGTATCGCACCATTGTTGTCCCCGACGGAGTTTACACCCTTTTATCCTCCATCATTGCGATTTAAGTGAATTATTTTATTATTTACGTTATGCATGCGTATGTACAAGACGGAAAATAAGTCCCACTAAGAACGTTACTCGAAGTATAGAGAGACGATATTTGATTTGGTGATTTTGTGCGGATAAGCGGGACGGTTGACACCGTGTACGAGTGGGGGGGGGGGTGCTGGAGGAGAAAGAGAGGCCAGAGCCGGGCACCGGCGAAATCCGACGGCGATGAGAGACCGGGACAAGCGGGTGTTCCAGTGCCACCCAGATGATTATGTGCCGCTGCACCTTGGGCCCTCGCAACCCGGGGTTCATCCGTTGAGGTTACATCCCCGGGACGAGGTGCAACGAGCGGCAGTGGCATCCATGACGTCCAAGGGGGCCATGCTCGTCTCGATGGGCGCGCATATGCAGCATGGCTGCTCGGGACGGGCAGGACCCCGAGATGATGCGGTTCCTCCTCACCCAAAGGCGACGGGAGCGGTTGGTGAGCCCCGCCGGGGAGGAAACCGCAACCCCGCCCCAGTGTGACGCGCCACCCTAGATTCGGCCAGTGGAGGTCGTGCGGGCGCAGAACGACGGGGTGGACGGGAATCGCGCTCCGATTGCAGCAGCGCCGACCGCCTCTGCGCAGGCCACGAGAATGCGGCAGGCGTCGGAGGTGTCGTCGGCAATGGGAGAGAGACGGGCGCGGGAAGGTCACGAACTGGTGCGCAGCCTTGCGCACCTGCCAGCGGAGGTGCAGTCGGCGGTCCTCCTGGCGGCAGTGTCCCAAGACGCCACCGTCGATGAAGACCAGGAGGGGCCGCCGTAAGCAGAGCGGATGGCGGGTTGAAGAACGCTGGTTCCCCGGGTCCCCGGGGGACCCTGTTTCCATCGTCGCGCTGGCCCTTACGCCGTCTCACTTGAGTTCAGTCGACGGACCGGGTGGTCCGGCTTAGGGAGCGGGAGTTGTGACGGGGAAATCCGTCACTATAGACGGAGAGGCTGCTCGCTGACCCGGCTGGTACGGCGCCGTCGCCGGCTCGGAAGGGCAGCACTCTCCAGCGCGCACGTGTGCCGCGGAGTCACGTACGTGAGCGTGTGCGTGTGTGCAAGACCTCCCCAGAAAGCCGAGGCCGACGACGACGCAGCAGCCAGCAGCCAGAGCAGAGCCGAGCAAGAGCAGAGTCGAGTACAAGAGAGAACGAGCGTCGGCATGGTTTGGTTGTGCGCGCAGCGGTCCCGGCGGTCCCCCTTGATAACGTGTGTGTTGGCGAGTACGCCAACACACCCACAGGAACGACGGGCTTCGGCTCAGGCTCGGACCTCTCCCCTCGCTGCCCTCCCCTGAAGTCACGGCGATCACGAACGTGCGCGGAGGTGACTCCGTTCAAGTCCCCGCGCGCCGGCCGTTCCCCCACGCGAGAAGTCCGTGCTCCCGGGTTGAGCTGGCCAAGGCATTCCTGGCGCCCGTAAATAATACGGAGTTCCCCGGTGTAGAGCCAATCCCTGCGCGTAGTTATTACCTAGTGCAACCTGGTGCGAACGGGCACCAGGTCACGAAAGATACTTGATTTTGATGAAAATTGATATGAATGGGTTTCTGAGGTTGCTACTAACGAATCCGGCCTCAAATTTTGAAAGTTCAAATTAGAGCCTCTAAGATCACCTGACAGGAATTTGGAAGGATACTGGATTTTGATGGAAATTAGTATGCATAGGTTTTTGAGCTCGCTGATCACGAATCCGTTCTCAGATATACAAAATTCAAATAAGAACAAGAATCTAATCTGACTGACCGCAAATTCGGAAAAATATTGGATTTTATTGAAACTTAGTATCCATAGGTTTTTGAGGTGGCTGATTACGAATCCGGCCTTAGATTATGGTAATTCGAATTAGAGCCTCTAAGATCACCTGACAGGCATTCGAAAAGATACTGGATTCTGATGGAAATTAGTACGCATCCCTAGTAAAAATAATTTTTGTACATAATTGTACAAAAACGTACAAAAACGTATAGAAATGAACAAAAACGTACAAAAATGTTTATAAGTGTCCCATTTGGAACAACTTTGAAAAACTGTTCACATACTCACTACACTTTTGTACAATTTTTTACACTTTTCTACAATTCTATACGTTTTCGTACGTTTCCGTACATTTTTATACGGTTTTGTATGTTTTTGTACGTTTTTATATGGTTATGTATGCTTTTGTACATTTCTGTACGTTTTTATACATTTTGTACGTTTTTGTATATTTTTGTACGTTTTTATACATTTTTGTATGTTTTTGTACGTTTTTGTATGTTCATGTATGCTTTTGTACATTTTTGTACGTTTGTATACGTTTTTGTACATTTTTGTATATTTTTGTACGTTTTTGTATGTTTATGTATATTTATATACGTATGTATACGTTTTTTATACTTTAAAGAAACCCTTTCAGTAACTTAATCTTTATTACATATTTATATATAATTACATTCATTTGATCATTTTTACATGAAAAAATTGAACAAATTATTTTTGTAATCAAAATTTGATCTGAACAGTTCATAATACTACAAATAACATGTACATTAGTTTGATTTATTACCCATGGCACCTTCAGCAATTGTGCTACAATAAAATTGATCACCGCGATGTATGAGTGAACTCGGTCTAATTATATTATTACACCGTATAAAAGTAAAATCACTGAGCTGTCTATTTATAATTTTTACATGATTCACATTCGCATTAAAGCACTAATATTTTACATTTAGTACATTCATGAAAATTATTACAATATCAGTATCGACGCACTTCATTTTGCATATATTTTTTATTAATCCAAATACAGAATAATCTGTCACAATGATAGAATCGTTGTTTCTTTTAGATTTTATATAAGAGCAACTACTATATCGGCGACCTCTATAAATAAATTTCATGTATCTGCGATAGTGTAAACCGATCGCTGTACAGTCTCGATGCCGAACAAGTAAGTGAGAAATATTCTACTGTATCTAATGCTTGTCGGGGGGGGGGGATTACTTGTATGTTTCATGCGGAGCATTCGAATTTCGCGGCTGGAGTTCGAGTAGCGGCAAGGCGGAAGCAGCGACTAGAGAAGTGATGGCGGCGCTGAAGAATTAAGTTAATTACTGAGTGAATGGGACGAATGAATGCGACGCGATAAGGGAATAATCAGCGCGTTATTTTGTGTACGCTCGGGAAGAAAAACGGAGGTAGATTATGGATGTAAGTCGCGAATAACGAAAGCGCGCGCGAAGCTATTCGCAAGCGCGCCTCGACTCTCCAACGCCGCGCTTGTTGGTTGGGCCAGCGCGCGGTGGTGGGGGCAGCGCGACTGCGATCGGGCGGCCGAGTGCGCCGAGCTGACGCATTCAGCGGCGAGTTGCTGTGTCGAGGAGAGCGGTGTGAGCAGCGTCGGAACGTGGAGAGTCAGCGGTGCAGAGGGTCGAGAAGCGAGGCAACAGCGTCGTGGAGCAGAGCCGAGCAGCGAGAACAGCGCCGAGTCGTCCCAAGCAGCTACCCGCCACATCCACCAGCAACGCCGCGCAAGCCGAGGAACGCCGAGTCGCCGAGCATCACGGCGCCGTCCCGCAGCAAGGTAACGTACGCGCCTGTAGGGGTTTCTGTGCGGATTGTGGCGATTTGGGCGAGCGGTGCCTGGCCGGTGTTGCGGACTGGCGACGGGAAGCGCGGCGCGTCGTGGATTGGCAGTGGAGCGGGCTGAGGGCCGACGGGGACGAGGGCGAGAAGCGCGTCCGAGCTTCGAGTCGGTATAGCGGGCGGCGTGGTTGAAAGGTGGCTAGTGCGGGCATAATCGTGTAGTGGCAGGACGGGGTAGCGAGTGCGGTGGGCCGCCGAGAAGAGCCGGGTGGACAATTTCACCTGAGGGCTCGCGGGAGTTGGGAAAATTGCCTTTCCCGGTACTGCGCGACAGTTGGGCTGGTACAAGAATTCGACCCGGTTCGCAGGATTCAAGAGAAGGGGGGGGGCGCGCTTCAGCGGACCGCGGCGGCAGAGCGCGCAATTTGGCGTAGCTTCGCTGAACGGCCGAGCGTCGCGCCAACTTCGCCGAACGGCCGCTCGGGACTCGGGTGCGTTCGCGCGTGAGCCGATCGCGTGGCTTTGTTGAACAGCCGAGCGCCGCGCCGACTTCGCTCGGGACTCGGGCGGGCTCGCGCGGGAGCCGATCGCACGGCTTCGTCGAACGGCCGAGCGCCGCGCCGACTTCGCTCGGGACTCGGGCGGGTCCGCGCGGGAGCCGAGCGCGCACGGATAGTGGCGGACAAGTAGGGGATCGACTTGAGAGTGCGGCGAATGCGAGGTGCGTATGTGTGTGTGTATGCGGGTGTGTGAGTTGACATGTGATTGTAATAGCGGAGTGGGGCGGGGGTGATTGAATAAATAGAGATGTCGAAATGAAATGGTGTGATTGTTCAATTATTTGTAACCGATCCTAATCTGCACTCACTTTCCCGGGTGAGTACTAGCCAGCGGAACTCCCTTTTGCGTGTATAAATCTGGTGGGACGAGTTGAAGAAAATTTAGCGTGGCCGGTACGGGGATTTCAACGAATCTACCTTGATTTGAAAATTGGTTAAATTATTACCGCGTCACAATCTATAGCATCCTCTCAGCTTTGTCACATAAAAAATTTCCCTGAGGCACATAATTTCATTTCCTTTAAGTAATAATTTTTATCTTTTTCTTTTTATATAATTTTTTTACTATAATTTTTTTCTTTTTCCAAAGGCTATCACCACCTGGGTATATGATTAAAAATAAGATCAAAGACTAAACATCAAAGAATAAAATAATGTAGGTGTACACAAAGGTTGTGATTCGATTAAGTTATTCAGTCTGCATATGAATATACACACACACACACACACACATATATATATATATATATTGTCAGCCGGACACGGCCGAAGCAAGCTCGGCCGGCCCAGCGCGCGGCGGAAGCTTATCAGTTCATTGCCGGCCCTCGCGCGCGATACCACGAGCCCTCGAGACAACGAGACCGCCCGGGATATCGCGGCCCCGAGGACACCAGCGGACATCCCCTCACGAGATCCCACTCGCTACCGCACGCCGAGGCCGAACCGAGGACGAGCCGAGTAAAGCGCCGGAGCACGTCGCCGAGTAAGTGCCGCACGATCGACATCTCTCTCTCTCCCGGCCAACACGTGTTCACGCTCTCTCTCGCTCCGGCCCGCGAGACGCGACCCGAGCCTCGACGCCTCTGTATAGCATCTTCCCCTTCATCTTAGTAAATAAACGTTGTGTTCGTCAGAACCATTGTTGCCTTGATTTGCCACGCTATTCCTGCCAAAGATCCCATTCCCGCGCACACGAGTTTCACCACCTCGTGCGTGCATTTGTTATCATGCTCCAGGCCCTAAGGCCATTACAGTATTAATTATTAATAATAAATACGGCGGTGATAACTGGCGCCCAGCAATCGTGGTGCTGGAATAGTGTTGCAATTAATTAATTAAAATCTAAAAGCGCAACAAGTGAACTTGTTTCCTTCCAAAAATTCAGTGACCATCTTTTCTCCCTCGCCCCGCGGCAGCAGCGCACGGCGCTGAGGCAATTTTCGCGAAGAGGCACGAATAATAAATTCGTGGGAGAATTATTGATGCTAAATAGTCTCTGCCAGGAAGAGACAAGCACAGCGCCGAATAATATTTATAACGGACGATAGATATACATATTCCCCCTGTTCAACCGCGTGTCCGCACCGACCACGAGGCGAGCATATATACGCGCCGTCCTGAAAACATCGACCGCTGCAGCGAAGCGGCCGGATTCAAACCCGAGCAGCGCGCATACGCACCAGCCTGGAAACATCGGACGGGCCAGCGAGCGAACAGAACCTATGGGCCAAGGAAAAACATCGACTACATATTTGTAAACACGGGTTAGCGAGTCGTCAAGCGAGGAAAGGCATGAACTCATGCAGTTTCGAAGTTAGAATAATAAGATAAACGCCTCTTTGGAACATAATAATTTTCCTTTCCTCTCTTTCTCAATGAAATAAGCTTTATTAAAGGCAATCGAATTTCTTTTTCCTGGACAAATTTCTTTTTTGAGAATTAATTTTTGCACAATTTCAATTTTGTTTCTAGCGAAAAAAAAACCTTTTGAAAATCGAATTTTTTGTTTTTTCTCTTTTTCTTTAAAAATTTAAAATTTGTTTAATGAGATAAAATTTTTTCAGAAACGACTGTTCCCCGAGGATAAAATTTTCCTTCTCGTAAAAAGTCTGAATTGTCTCCAACGGAACGAAAACTTCCTTATAATAAAATTATTACTTTTTTCTCCCTCCGAGATCCTTTTCTCTAACGAAATAAAATTTTTTTTTCTTTGAAAATTGTTTTTTTGAAAATTCAAAATTCCCCTAACGGAATAAAATTTTTGAAAATTGATTTTTGTTCCGAAAATCGAAAATTTTTATAGTGAAATAAAACGTTTAAAAATCGATTCTTTTTTTTCTCCAGAATTAAGGGAAGGGAATTTCGTTTCCAACGAAATAAAGTTTTCCGGGATCAGTTTTCTTTTCAAAATTCAAAGTATTGATGACGAAGGAGATTTTTATTTTTCGAAATTAGTGAATCTTTTTTGACGAAAGAAGATTGATTTTGGTAAATCACTTCGTTAATTTCGGGATCTCCACGTCGAACGTAAAATCCTTTTCGAGTGTTTTTCTGTAAAAATTCAAATTATTTCTAACGAAGTAAATTCTCGTTTGGAGTGTGTTTTTTTTAAGATTTAGTATTGTTTCTGACGAAATAAAATCTCCGGGAATTATACTAAAATCAAACTAAGCTCTGTGGAACTGACGTTCCAAGCATTACAAGTAATAATAAAGACTGACGTAAACTTCGAGACTGCAACAATCTTAGAATAAGTGCGATAATATAATATCTATTCGATATTAGCGCAAGCACCAACTTTTGGCATTTCCTGTCTGTAACCAAGAGACTGAGTGAGTGTGTGTGAGAGATTACATAGCGTGAAAGAGTACAGAGCGTTATTCAAATTTGCGGTAGTTAATAAGTAGTCGTAAGCGTACACATACCGATACACATCCGCCCATAATCAAGATGGCATCAAACTCCAGCATCGATTTGACGAAATGGTTGGAGGATTTAACAGATGCGGAGCTGGACGATGCGATGAAAAAGCTGGACCTGCAAATGAGCAATTCAGCAGCCGCAAATATAATCAAACTAATGCGACGTCTAAACGGTGACTACGCGGCGGCCGATTTCATTCAGCGTCCAGATTTAGCGACAGAACAGGAGCTGTTCGATTTTAGAGGAAATCTCCTGGTAGAATTCTCACAGTACTTGGGAAACTTCTGTCCCACGACGCTGAGTGAAACGGCAGCCCGGATACAGCGAAGTAGGCTAGAGCAATCGAAGCTAGCTGAGACTTAAATTTCCGCAAACAGCACGCACATGACGCTAAATGCAACAATCGCGAACCCAACAGAATTCCTGCTGACGGACAGGACCAACGCGACAGTAAACCCTCAAGATGTTATTATAACAGAAAATACACAACCACACACGCCCATGACTACGACGACGTCAACGCCTACCAGAGCAATCGCGAAAGAGCAAGAACTGGTGCATGTAACGTTCCCAGACGGCGCTAGCGAATGGTTCGATAAAATGGTAGTCACGAAGTTAGTAGAGTTGCAAGAGGCTCGCCGGGAATGCAAGAGGGAAAGAGCGGAGCTGATGAGGCAACGCAGACTCATAAGCAATACGAGAATGCAGAATGCGCAAACCTCCAATGAAGCGATGACAGACAGACACCCGGACATATCAACGGTGCTGACAGACACGGGCGCAAATCCCAATGCGCTGACAAATCCCACGCAGAACAACCCAGTTCGAACAGCAGATCAGCCGACAAATCTACAGAATGCCCATCACGTACCGTCAGGCCCTCAAGCCCCAACTTACCCAACCTGGGGGAGGGGGGCGCACAGTATGTATACTGTACCGGAATCTGCTAACACGTGGACACCGGGATGACGTAGCATCTTCAACAATTCGGTTGTTGATGTGGGAAAAATCGTCAGGTTCTGGAAGATCGGGTTTTCGGGCCTGGCAAAAACGACCAGCATCGAAGAATTTCTGCAAAGGGCGGAGGAGTGCAACAGGTCGTCGAATTTGTCAGATGCAGAGTTGATCAACGGCATGACGGAACTGCTGTCTGGATTGGCGCTACAATGGTATCGGCAGACGCGACACCGATGGCATACAATGCAGGATTTTTGCGACTCGGCGCGTCTCATGTACGGAGTCGGTAAAAATTTCCAACAGAGACTAAGTCGAGAAGCTGAGCAAAGAACTCAACATCCTAAAGAGCCTGTCACGGACTATATCGTCTGCCTGCTAACAATTTTGAGCAAAATGCAACCCGCATGGCCGTTGTCGCAGCAGATTGATTTACTGTTCGCAAATCTGCTGCCTGTACTGCAAAGGCAGATCAAACGCGAACGAATCGCAGACGTCGATACGTTCATACGAGAAGCAAAGGAGGCAGAGTACTTCATAAACGCAGAAAAATACTACCAACCGCCTCCACCGCCGGCGATGAGCCTTCTGCCGGAGACTGCATTTGAGGAGACAAAATCGTGGACGGAACCCGACTCCGCCTAACAGCCTACGATGTAAACAAGGCTGCCGAGGAGGAGGAGGAGGAGGAGCGGAAAAGGGCAAAATTTTCGAAGCGTCTATCGGCACCGGGAGACGCAAGAATCGCAGCGCATAACTCGACTTCACTCAAGAGCGTGACGCGCAATACTACAACGTGAATGCCAAATCACGCCCTATTATCAGCTGCAGCTCGAGTTTCTGCGAAACTGGCACCAAATTTCAATCGGCAATATTTCGTCATTGAGCAAAGCGGCCCTTCCATCAAATGACAACGGGACGCGTCGAGTAAGGATGACGGAGTAACCCACATTTCCTGACATTAAGGACGAAGCTTCGGGATCTGAGAATCTGGTCCTACTTGCGGCAAAGCTACTGGCCAGGGCTTTGGCGCTAACGCAACAGCTGAACCAGAAGCTTCGAGGAAACGAAGTGGGTGGCCCCGAAAGATCCCTTTACCACGACGGAATCTAACCATTGTCCAACGGGACTGCCGCAGGTACGATCGTAAGCGCACCTGACGAGGCTAGCGCGAGGAAAGTACCATAGTAGCTCATGACGAAATGCCAAGCGATCAAAATGCCAGAATACCACGGAAACCACGACGAGCTCGAACGCTGATGTTGCGAGTGAAAAGGAAATAAAGGCAAGCGACATCGCTGACCAGGCGCCGAGAAGACGCGAAGGATCATAGGTTCAAAGGATCAGCATGATTAGCTCTGCAACGGTCCTAACGACTCGAACCAGGTCTGCCCGAACCACATGCTGAAGAAGAAGACGACGAAAGCTCGGGGCCTCTACAAGCAGTATTAGCTCCGCGTCGCCGCCAAAGAAATGCCAGGCCATAGTTTTTTTAGTTTTTTTCTTTAAAAAATCCTAGGCCATAGCTTTGTTTTTTTTCCTACCGGAAAAAACTTCTTATAAACCACAGTTTTACTTTTTCTCTATAAAATCGTAGGCACTGAGCCAAAGTTTTACTTTTTTCTATAAAATCGTAGGCACTGAGCCATAGTTTTGTTTTTTCTTATAAAATTGTCAGGCCCTAAGCCGTAGATTTTGTTTGATATAATTCTAGTCAGCCAAAAGTAGCATAATCGTTGTTAAAATAAGCTCAGGCTGTGAGTATGCAGTGTGGATGGATGCACTCGAAAAAACTCGAACGAACAAAATGTATTACGCGATCGATAGTAACTAAATTAAGTTGCGAGAACCAAAGGACTGTTTTGGTGGCGATAGGCTCAAAAGCCAAACACCCACTAGTCTTAGTAAAGGAGAGAGCAGGAACCAGTTGGCCTATTCAGACCCCAAATGCCCTGCTATCAAGAATTTTTTTTTTAAGTTCATTTTACCATTTTCATTTTTTTTTTCTCTATTCACTTTTCCTCATATTTACATGGAAATGGCACGCACTAAAACGTGCTGCAATCCCCTAAGTTCATCCCAGTTTGCCATAAAATGAGAGAGATGAATATATCGGAGCGGTACGCCAACCGGCTATACCGCGCCTGGGGGAGGGGTGTCACGGGCGGATAATTCATTATCAGGCCCTGTGAGATCTCTCTCCACAATATTATATTGTTTGTCAATTTTAAGTTATGTTTCAGCGCCCAGCGAGAGAGCCAGCGCTGTCGACAAGGAAAAAGAGAGAGAGACCGCGCCGCGATCGGGATTCAAACCTCGCGCCGCGTGACGTCAGCCGGACACGGCCGAAGCAAGCTCGGCCGGCCCAGCGCGCGGCGGAAGCTTATCAGTTTATTGCCGGCCCTCGCGCGCGATAGCACGTGCCCTCGAATAGCGAGACCGCCCCGAGGTGCTACCGCGCCCCAGGAACACGACAGCGACATCCCCTAGGTCGCTAGGGGGGAATTCAAAATTTATGGGAACAAGAATTCAAAATATATTGGATTTTGATGAAAATTGGTATCCATGGATTTTTGAGGTCGCCAATTACGAATCCGGCCTCAGATTATGGTAATTCGAATTAGAGCCTCTAAGATCACCTAATAAGAATTTAAAATATACTGGATTTTGATGAAACTTGGTGTACACGGGTTTTTGAGGTCGCTTATTATGAATTCGGCCTCGAAATGAAATCAGCCTTAACCCTTAACCCGGTTGACTGGAAGAAGGAAGCATCCCTTTCAAGAGTAATTGTATTTCTCATATAGTAATTGTGTGATCCCATATATAATTATAGTCATTTATATGAAGTTCCTCTGCTATATTAGATTTGAATAATCACCGTTTCCGTTGAGGTGCATATATTTATTGCTGCTTTGTTATCTATGTCCAGCCGATGATTGAGATGAGTTATCAATGTCTTTCAGCGGAATCTCAAGATAATTGTCATTCGGATTAATTTTTCGAAGATCGATACAATATTACTGTATAACACCCCAATAAACGTCGAATTCATGCGTCTCTAACCAGAAGAAACGACTTAACAATGATTGCTGAGAATCTAATGAAAAAAATTTTATTTCCAGATCTATATTTATGTATATTTCTTGTGAGATCAATGATTACCACTACTGATTCAAGGGGTAATATCCGGCAAATTTTTCTTTCTTTTCATTTTTTTTATTGGCTTAAATCATACTTAAACTATCCTAGAATCGAAAACTACAACTCCCAAGTATTGATCTAAACTCAAAATTTGTTCAAATCAATTTTTACCGAACAACTTTATATAAGATACATGGCATTTTGAAGCTTTTAACGCGTTTTTCTCAAAACCATGTTTTCAAACTCGGCGAGCAGTAGAACTGAGAAAGTTTACATCCGATTGATTTGAAATTCCAACTGTAGCTTCTTCATTAGATTATCTAGTAAAGCACACACGATTATAGCGATTGATTAACAAAAAAAGTTATAAACAATTAAAGTCGATTTTTTCGTCGAAAAAAAATTTTTTTTTCAAACCGTCGCCATTTTGCCAAAAAAAATTCTAAAAATATAATGATGTGTACTTCACTAGATAATCTAATGAAGAAGCTACAGTTGAATTTTAAAGTCAATCAAATGTGAACTTTTTCAGTTCTACTGCTCGCCGCGGAAGAACTTTTTAAAAAAGCAGTTCACGGAAATCGGTGCACAGCCGCCATTTTGTAAAAAAACTAACAATAACAAATTTTTTTCTATTGTCCAAAAGTTGCTCAATTCGATGATATATTATTTATATACCTTACATCTCAAATGTCATTCAAAAAAATCATGAAAAAAGCCTTGTTTTTTTGAGCATTTGGTGGATATTAGCCCTTAATTATTTTAATGAAAAAAAAAGCGAAAACAGATTTACTCATATAAGTTATTTACAAAATTATAATTCATATTACAATTGTGATTGTAATAATTACAATTGTAGAATACTGACAGTATAAAATTACATATTAAAGATATTGCTTCTCACTCGTTCTACATATATCCATAATGAAAAAAATTATTAATGAAGGATAAATAATACCCGGAGTTTTTGTATTGTGACTGGTGTATATTTTCCGACAATATACTGATCTGAGGCCGGAAATCCAATATTTTTCTGAATTTCTGGTCAGTCATATTAGAGTCTCGTTCTTATTTGAATTTCAAAGATCAGAGGACGGATTCGTGATCAGCGAGCTATGCATACCAATTTTCATCAAAATCCAGTATCTCTCAAATTTTTGTCAGGTGATCTTAGAGGCACTAATTTTGATTTCTAAAATTCATACCATGTATACCAATTTTCATCAAAACATAGTGTTTTTTCAAATTTTTGTCAGGTGATCTTAGAGGCTCTAATTTTAGTTTTCAAAATTTGAGGCCGCATTCGTAATCAGAGACCTCGAAATCCCACGTATACCAATTTTCATCAAAATCCAGTATCTTTTCAAATTTTTGTCAGGTGATCTTAGAGGCTCTAATTTTAATTTTTAAACGCGGAGCCGTATAGCTATTAATTTGTCCCGGGGCTTGATGCACAGTGCGTCGCCCTGATAATGTCCCGTTTTCTAAAAGGTTGGGATTGATTTCATTCGATAAACCCTGAACGTCTCGTCATTGATGAACTGAATATCGGCAACAAAATGATAGTTCCACCTTGGTAGTGCATTTGTATTTCCGTTATTTTGAGAAAAATTTCCGGATCTAATTCACTCAGCTTGACCGGTAGAGTCTGCCTTGAGTTTCGATGACCTCTTCCAGTTGCGTTGAAAAGATCTGGGAGTAATAATGATATGTCTTTATATGCTTGTAGTTTTAGTAGTTTACTTGATTCGCTAGGCCGATGTTATCTTGAACTGTTAACATTGCATATCTAGCTTCCGTCTCAATACTGCAGTCTGCGCGTAATTTTATTGATGTTTCCTTGCCAATTCCAACTGGGTAATTTCATCGAACGTGTTATTCTCAAAGTATACTGTATCCGGGTTGTCGCTAAACCTGACTCTCATTTTGTCGCTGGTCCTCATTGAATTGAGATTCGTTTGGGGCTACTTCTCCGCTGAAAAAAACTCGACTCCTGGCTAGTAACCCTTACCAGAAGAGTGAATTGCTGTTTTGCTGCTGCCAGTGTGCAGTCCGTGTGTTATTGTCAAATCATGACTACCTGCTGTAAAATTCTTTTCCCTTATATATTGTTTGGAACGGGTTATATTTCCGATAAAAGTTGGATAATATTGTTCGTAGTCGAATATTCTGCCTGCATTTACTGCCATGATGAACCTAATTTCATCGGAGGTGAAAATTAAATCCTCGATCCTGTTGGAAAAAGCCCCGCGGTTATTTTTTAGTATTTTCATATTGATATTGGCAATACTTCTCTGGATTGACATTACCATAAATATTACAGCGAGACATTTGGCAATTGTTTTGGCTGAATGAAGAAACAAAAAAAACTATTTACTAGTCGGAAAGAGTATGATATAATGTTCATGCATTTGTTTCCTCAACGTTAGCCTGCTGCTCTGGTTCCGTTACGCATTTTAAAACTCTCTCTAACCACTCATCGTAAACTTGTGACGAAGCTGGTTGGTGACACGTCTTTAAATCTTCGAGCGCTTGTTACACCTACATTTCATCTGGGGCAGGATTATCAAGATGGCTACTAGCTATCGGTTCCTATTCCTTTTAATGTTGATTGTTAGAGACGTGTTGCGGGAATACTGCCGTTTGGTGATTTCAAATTTCTTCGTAATGTGTGGGAATGTTTTTGTATGAACTATTGTGTAGTGTCGACAGAGATTTTCTGGTAATCCTGGTTTAATTTCATTCACTGCAGTTTCCAGTTTTATTCGCATTTGAGCTAGGCACGCAGGTTCAATTATCGACGTTTGATATGTTGGGGAGGGTATCGTTAGACACTGGGTATCGGGGCACTGGGCTTTTCTAGAATATCTGTACTTCTTTTGCTATTTTCTCTGGTGGGCGTTCCTCAGCCAATCGATTTTCTGGTTCATGTCTCTGACCAATAGAAAATCCAGTGAATTTTGGCAGTGCCCCTTCAATTGGTCGAACCTTAAAGGATGATTCGCAGACTCTGCACTTAGTTGCTAATTTTTGGGGCCAAGTTCGGGCCCACCGTGATTCTTTCAATAGTTATCGTAAATACCTCTTTCTCCTGGAGGGTCATTTCCATACAGTAACATTCGAGGCATATCAACTTTTTTCCTAAGCTGCAGACGATCTTTCCGTTGGTTCTTATCCTCATTTTGTTATTCGCGGCGTGAGATTTTGGCCGGTGGTAGTAGTAATAAATGTCCCGCTCCCAAATTCACCAATGCTCGGTGGCACTTGTAGATAGAATGAAATGTCGAACAGGCTTGCGGGGTTTGTTTGATAAAAAGTGTTTCCTTGCAAATCTAACAGTTTGTGGGTAGTAGTTTTTTTCTTAATAGCGTGGATGATTCTTTCCTCATCGTAGAGCTTATGTGGGGTCGACGATGTAGGTCTCGTAACAGTATTTGCAAAATACCGTGTCTCCTCCTACAGACCAGTGGTGTTCTTCGTCAGGTAGTAATGTGTAGCAGGAATTTTGTAGAAATCTCTCCATCCACTTGAGTCTAAAAACAAATATGTACCTTATAAATTGATAAGATATCAATTATGATTCGATTTTTCATTCTTTCTAGGTCTTTTAGATGTAATTCTATTCTCTGCGCGTGATCTCTGGCGTCATAGAGGTTATGGTAGATTCCTGAACTGCAAATATAACGTTCCACATTTTTATTTGACCCCAGTACAAATATTTTTCTTACTACCTCAGGGCGCGGCACTTCAGTTACCGCGATTTCCTGCTTCGGTTTGGGTTTCACCACTGCGCTCATATTTGGCATCTTGGCTATAGGCCTGTACGCAGCTTCGGATAGAAAACACTGGTCTGGCGATGGAGGCGGTCTATACGTTCGTTCCATGTTCAAAAGATATTCTGCGCGGTGTGCTTCTAATAGTAGAGAGTCTACGTCTACTTTTTCCCGGGGCACGAGCCTCTGCACTGCAGGCAACAGATTCCGGTACAGTAGGTCCAGCTGTTGTGCCAGAGCCAAGATAGCAATGCTATCTTTAATTGAATCATATGCATGACGCTAGTCTGGTATCAATTTAGGAAGATTATACTCTCTTAGTTAATTGGCATCAAATGAATATCGCAACGTTGAATCGTAAGGGTTGAGCATATTTTTGTTATCATGGATGGGAGTTGACAAAACGTAATCGCACAATATTTTTCACTAATTGGCATTATCTCAAGGTCGGCCCACATTGCTAGTCCATTGGGAACCTCTTGTATGGAAAAATTTTCCGAAGTATCACCTCACGACAATCTAAAATGCCGGCCGCCTGAAGGTTAAATTCAGAAGCAGTTCTGTAACCTGCCACTTGGACTCTGGTTTTCTCTGGGACTGCTCTACGATATACAGACATTCAATTTGCAGATCGAGTCGGACGACTCAATCCACTTAATTGTGCTTTTGGCATAATATTATACATGGGAAAAATTTTGTCCAAAGGAGAGAGAGAATTTTTATGCACTTCCAGGCTCTACTTGTGAGTGAAGGTGCATTCACTCTCTCGCGGAAAGCGCTCAGTCGCCTAGTGGAGAAGGCGCGAAGCTCGTCGCTGTAGCCTGGGTCGTCGGGCGAAGGGACTACTTTCCGCGCATGCGCCGTGCCTGCCATTCGAGGGTTCTGTGGTTAATACGCCAAGGAGTAGCAGTTCGACTATTTATTTATCCATTCAAATATTGTACTTTTCAACGTTTTGCATAGCCTATAACTTATATCTGGCGTGTACAATGAAGCTTCTGTCAAAATTCATAGACTAGTAACATAATAGTAATATTAGATAAGAGGGAGAATATAAGGATAGAGTGAGAGAGAGAGAGATTAGATTAGATTAGATTAGATTGGATTTATTTCCTGTACATTATGTTGTACAATATAATCAGTAGCACATATAATTACTTATATCTAACTTAACAGTAAGAATTAGTTTAACTTAGTTCGAATTATGCGAGGTAGAGAAAAAAAAACAAAAGTCAATTTAGAAAAAAATGATTTGAAAAAAGCAATGATCTTATGATTTGATGATTTAAGAGCAGTGCAAGCTCTCTCCACGGTCGCAGGCAAGGAGGTGAAGAAATAAGAGTTTTTTGAAAACAGGGAGAGATGAAGCATTAGTTATAATAGCGGGGAGCGAATTCCAGAGATAGGTTGCACTGACATGAAACGACCTGCGGAGGAAATCCTGGCGGTAGCCGGGAACAACCAGCTGCGGCCGATAGCCACCTCTACAGGGACGAGTACTGGCATTTATGAGGAAATACTCTGCGAGATACGACGGGCTGCCATACCTGAGGATCTTATACACCATACAGGCTATGAAATAACTGCGCCGAGTAGACGTCATAAGCCAGTTTAGCTCCTCCCTGTAGGGAGAGATATGCTCACTCCTTCTCGCCCCATAGACGTATCTTATGCCAGTATTAATAAGCCGTTGGAGAACCAGGTTTCTCTCCCCAGAGAGATCGCAGTACACAACCGAGCAGTAGTCAATGATGAGGAAGAGGAGCAACTTGATGAGGTGACACCTGAGCCTCTGGTTCGTACTCCTCCGGAATTTATGTAGGCGGTACATTAGGTCGTGGGATCTGGCAGTAATCGAAGCAACATGCTCCCTCCATGAGAAAATAGAGTCGAGGATCACTTCCAAGCTCTTCACCGAAGACTCAAGTTTGATAGGCGATCCATCAATGACGAGTCGGACCGATGCATCCGCGGGAAGCCGAGCAATGAAATGCTCGCTCCCGAAAACAATAGCCTTAGTTTTAGACGCGTTCAGGACAAGTTTATTTGTCAGGGCCCACTGTACGATCCTGGCAGCGACCTCCCCCAGCATGTCGAGCGTACGTAATGAGTCATCTAGGTGACAGTGCATGTAGATTTGGAGGTCGTCAGCGTATAGTAAGTAGTGCACGTCGGGTCCAAAGCATAGTGAAACATCACCGATGTAGAGGGCAAACAGCAAAGGGCCCAGGACGGAGCCCTGGGGTACTCCCCTACTGAGACCGCAAAAACCAGAGTGTTCCGTCCTCACGCCTAACACACTGCTCCCTTCCCGTCAGATATGAGGCTATCCACTTTAGCGAGTCCATTGAGAAACCAAGTTTTGAGAGTTTGCGCAGCAGCGTGGAATGGCAGACCGTGTCAAATGCCTTGCTAAAATCAAACAAGAGAAGAACAGTCAGCATTCTCATGTCCTTGGCCCGACGGACATCGTCAGTCAGTCTGAGTAAGGCAGTCTGCGTGCTGTGACCCCGTCTAAAGCCCGTCTGACGGCCATCCAGTAATCCTTCCGCTTCAATAAAGGCACTGATTTGGTTGAAAGCAAGTCGCTCCAGGACTTTGGAGAGAAAATTGAGAAGGGAGATAGGGCGAAAATCACCAAGACACCTGGGAGAGGGGATCTTGTTAAGGGCGAGGACTACAGCTTTTTTCCAGCAGGAGGGAAAGTGTGATTGAGTGAGGGAGGAGTTGAAAACATCCACTAGGATGGGAGCTATGACAGGGAGTGCCTTGGAGATGAAGTTCTGAGGAAGGCCATCAGTTCCCACAGACTGTGAGTGGGCCCGACCTATGGCCAATTTCACTTCGTTTACTGTGACGTTCACAAAGTGAAATTTGGGATTACAGGTCGGTTCACTGTGCAGGAGGTCAAGTGTGTCGACCAAGTTAGAAGCTAAGGGATCAGCGGCGATCCTAGCGAAGTGAGAGTTGATCTCCTCCTCATCAAATCCGTCGATGTGCGTCGATGGTTAATGTTTCGGCATTAACAGTTAATGCGGCGCATTAACAGCTAAGGTAGCATCTTAGCTGTTAATATTTTATTTTCTCAGTGTGATCAAATAGAAGTGAAGTCGTGAGTTTCTTCACATTTTGGGCTGTACGTATGTTCTCAGTGAGCTTAAGTAAGGCAATTTGCTCACTGTGTCCCAATAGATTGTTAGGACTTTAGACTCAAGGACTTTAGAGAGAAAATTCAGTAAGGAGATAGGTCGGAGATCCCCAGGGGTAAGAGGTGTTGTTGTTTTGTCGAAGGCAAGGACGGCTGCATGTTCCCATACAGTGGGGAAGTGAACTTGCTTCAGAGAAGTATCAAAGATTTTGCATGGAATAAGTAAGAGGGAAGGAAGTTCTGACACGAATAATCTCTGCGGGAGGCCATCAACTCCTACCGACTGGGAGACACCATGATGTATGGTCATTTTGATCTCCTCAAGACCGATTTCAAAAAACTAAAAACCAGGAGCCATCACATTCTTATTAAGCTCCCGGAGAACTTCATCTGAAGGAGGGGCCAAGTGATGAGTCACGATTTCCGCAAAGTGGGAGTTCAGTTCCTCCGCAGAAATATTGTCATTGGTGCTGGAGGATTTCGGCACAAGCCCGAGGTTTCTGAGTTCCCGCCAAATATCCTTACTGTCAGTCAGGCACTCCAGTCGACATCTGTAGAAGTCAAGTTTAGCGTTCTGTACAAGTTCAAAAGCCAGATCACGAGCTTTTATATAGGGAAACAGGTCACTTTGTTGTCTAGTCCGCTGAAAGTGTCTGTAAAGTCTGTTTCTGTTTCCAATCAAAGTGTCAGTGTGCGATGTGTGCCCTGGCTCTTTCTTTTTATCACCTGTGAATGTCTTGAGTTGTGCAATCGGTCAATAGCCGAATGGAGGTGGGTGTATAGACAGCCAAGGTCATCTTCTACGCTGCGGTCACAACATTCCATCGTGGACCTACCGCAATCTGCCAGAAAGACACAGAGGGCTTGGGCATCAATAACTTTGAAATTTCTATAGCTGAATCAACGCGCCTCCGGCCTACCCTGTTGAAAAAAATCGACTGGATTTCCAGCTGGATTTGCACTGGATTCCAGCTGGATTTGCACTGGATTCCAGCTGGAAACGAAAAATCCAGGTGAAGTGATGCAGGGAAAATCCAGTGAGTTTCCCGAATAATCCAGCTGGATCCTGAGATAATCCAGCTGGATTTTACTAGAATTAGGGTTATATCGTTATTATAGATCCAGCAGATTTTCCGGATAATCCAGCTGGATTTTTCGACAATCCAGCTGGATTTTTTCGGTTAGAGAGCACCGAGCTACAGCGTTGAATCCAGCTGGATTCTTTCATAATCCAGCTGGACTTTTCAACAATCCAGCTGGATTCAACGCCGTAGCTCGGCGCTCTTTAACCGAAAAAATTATCCGGAAAATCTGCTGGATCTATAATAACGATACAACCCTAATTCTAGTAAAATCCAGCTGGATTATCTCAGGATCCAGCTGGATTATTCGGGAAACTCACTGTATTTTCCCTGCATCACTTCACCTGGATTTTTCGTTTCCAGCTGGAATCCAGCCCAAATCCAGTCAAAATCCAGCTGGAATCCAGTGCAAATCCAGCTGGAAATCCAGTCGATTTTTTTCAACAGGGTATTTACAGCGACTTTGACAGATGCCGCGATAGGGTCATGACCGTCAATGAAAGGAGTGTCGGATTTCTAGTATTCAGTCACTGTGTCAAGTGTGTCCACAAGGCAGTTGTCGAGCCACGTATTCGCATAACCTCTGTGAAATGTCGCACTGTACGGGATGCAATAGAGCGAGTTTTGACAATAAATTCTCGGATAAATTTGGCATTGGACGAATCTGACAGCTGATTGGCATTAAAATTTCCCATTAGGATCTTCGTACTGTAGTCAGCAGTCAAGTGCGGGCTGAGGTCATTCAGGAAGTCAAAACCATCCACGAAAGAAGCATGAGGAGGACGATATACAACCCCAACAAAAACAGTACTCTGGGGAACCCGGCTGCCCAGTCCAAGTTGTAGAAGAGGCACCCAGCCGAGTGACAGTGAGCGAATTGTGAATGTAAAGATCTATGCTCCCGCCCGTGGCATTGCGGTCCCTCCTGAGCAAAACATAGTCATCCGGTGTGATCATAGGATTATTATCCAGAACATCTGAGCTCAGAGGTTTCAGATACACCAATTACATGAAACAAGGGATGAGAGGCCACGAAATGACTGATCACTCCAATGTGAGCCCTAATAGAGTTCGCATTGAAGTGGCAGACCCTGAGATCCTCTACCTTCCGTGACCGAGTTCCAGATGATTTTGAGTGAGAGATTGACTAAGTTGCGGTATGTATGACGATTTACGGTGCGTAGGAAGGATAGGATCAAGGAAGTTAGTTAGGTTGTGCACTATACTTGAGCGGCTGTTAAAAAAAACTCTATTTTATTTTCTTAGCCAATGTAAACCGCTGCTTTTCCTTTTCTTTTCACGAAGATCTGTCCACCTTGTACAAAAATGACTGGACGCAGTTTAAGTTCACGGGTTCTCGCTCGAACCAGTCGATGGAGTCAAAAATCTCACCCGGCAAGAATTCATTGACGTTGAGTAGCGTGGCATGGAGCCGTCAGAATGAAGAAAAATTTGAGTGGATTGAAAAGCGTTCGATAGCTTTAGAATGGTCTAAGAATGGATTAATTTCACCAAAAGTTCTAGTGAATTACGACCCGAAAGAAAAAGTAGTTCTAGCATGTGATGCTTCGGATTGCGGGTTGTCAGCGATTATATCGCATCAGTATAAGGATGGCACCGAAAAACCAATCGCGTGTGCATCGCAAAAAATAGCTAAGAATGAACTGAACAGAAAAATACTCGATGAAGAAGCCATGCTAAAATTTCTTATATGAATCATCAGTTCCATAATTAATGGAGGAAAATCTAGTGGTTCGAGGATTTTTTTGGAATGTTAGTATGCAAGAGAGGCAATGAACCATTCTACTGGGATCATCTTAACGTATATATTTATATTCAGCGACGTTTCGCCAGCTTAGTTCGCTGGCCTCATCAGGCTATTTATTATCAAAGAACAAAACAACAGTAGACAGGACAAACACCGTTTACATATGTTTCATCAAGAGCAAACAATTTTTCTCTTTAGTGTAAAAATAATTAATCTATTCTTAGAAATTAGAGAGTGGAAGGAACTGACTTCCACTGTCACCGTCAAATTTGTATCTGTGAGCAAAATTTAACCAACGTGATTTTATATAGAGTCACCGGTGCTAGGAAGTTTGTTGTGGAGAAGGTTATTCATCTTCCTGTACATGTAGCTGAGTGACTGTGTGTCTTCTTTTCTATTAGGTGTATGTTTACACATGTGAAAATGAAGCTACTCGGAAAAGAGTCTCTTAATAAGATTCTTCTCTCTATCCAAAATTATAACATTATTCCAATCAAAACTATGGGTACTGTTCTCGACAATATGGCGTGGTACAGGTAATAGGTCGTTATTGCATTTTTGATGTTCAGAAATTCTTTCTTCAAATTTTTAAACTTATACTTATACTACACCGGTCTCTTCCCATTTTTCAGTTTTGTCTTTGCCAAGCCTAATTACACATGAGAGTTTGTTGTTGACGAGGGGCACAATACGAATACCGAAATTTTTCATCGAACCAATAACTTTGTTAAAGAATCTTTTGTGGTAGGAAATTGATAATGTACACAACGGTTGTGTATTATTACAATTGCATTTTTTCTGTTAAAAAATTTATTGAACGGAGTCTATCGTTCATGCTGGAATCTATGAATTTTAAGGGGTAATCATTCTCTAATAATATGTTTTTTATTTTGTGACGGGGAAACCCGTCACTGTGGACGGAGAGGCTGCTCGCCGATCCGGCCGGTACGGCACCTTAGCAGGCAGCCACCGGCTCGGGAGGGCAGCACTCTCCAGTACGCGCACGAGCCGCGGCGCGAGGCCGGGAGCGAGCACGCGGCGGACGGCATTCTCGTCCGGTGCCCGCAGCAAGATAGTCGCGACCGCGGGCCGATTCCCGAGCCGGGTCGAGGAGTGTCGAGTGAGAGCGTGCGAGTGTGCATGTGTGCCCGGAGACGAGCACGAGGGAGCCGAGGCCGACGGCGGCACAGGAGCCGAGCGAGACGAGCAGCATCAGCGGAGCAGCGAGCACGAACGAGTGAGGACGGGCAAGGAAGAGAGTACGCATCGCAAGGTTTGCCCTGTGCGCGCCGCGGCTCCGGTATTCCCCCCCCCCTCCCAATACGAACGTGTGTGTTGGCGAGCGCGCCAATCATAATTAACAATTAATAATTAAACAATTAATAATTAAACAATTAATTATTATTAATAAACAATTTCGAATCTTGGGTGTTTGCTCATCGGGCCCAGCCGATTTTGAGAATGATCAAATCGTGCATAGTGAAAGGAGCTCGTGGTTGTTAACGTGTTTCAATTGTTAATAAATTAAATTGTTAATAATTTTTTTTGTTATTAATTATTTTTCGAATTTAATTTTTTTTTCTTTCTTTTTCGAGCGTGAGTGATAGTTTCTTTTGGGTTTTTGTTTTTTTGTCGCTGTTTTCGGTTATTTCGATTTTGAATATATTGCATATTCGGATGATTACGGTTTTTAGCACACAACCAGCGGACGAACGATCATAAGAAATTGAATCAAACCAGATAATATTCAGTATATTTAAACGAACCAGATAATAGTACATAAGTGTATTGGTATTGTATGAACATGTTTGTTGATTAATATTTCATTCCACACATATTTATTTATATCGCACCATTGTTGTCCTCGACGGAGTTCACACTCCTTATTCCTCCATCATTGCGATTTGAGTGATATATTTTATTATTTGAGATATACATGTGTACATACAAGACGGAGAATAACTCCTGCTGAGAACGTGTTGGAAGTGTAGAGAGACGATATTGGATTTTGTGTAATCGGTACAATTTTGTTGTTGATTTGTTGATATATACTGTAGAAGTAGAGTCAAATAAATTTTTCGTGCTTACCTTTTAGTTTTTTTCTACAATTCGATTAGCTAGTGTGTTGCGACGCGTGTTAAAAGGGTATTCATTCCAAGTTGTTTTAATAATAAACTAACTATTCAGAATGGCAGACGGTGACGTGAAATTGTACAAAGAGGCCATGGAGAAGTTGTTAAAGGTAGATAACTGGAACGAACGATACAAAACGATAATTAAGATGAATAAGGAAGTAGTTTGAAGCAAACTGGAGAAAGCGGGAATCGCAGTAACGGGTAAACTGCGTACACAAAAAGAACGATTGTTGAGATGGGAGATGAAAGAAGCGAAGGTCAAGGGGGCGCCGTGGTTCGCGGATGATGAAAAGGACCAAGCGCCACCCATAGTAGAACGAACAATGATAAGCGACGGCGAAGAGAGCGAGAGCGAGAATGCGGGGAATATAAATACGGAAGAGACGAGTAAGAAAGCGGAGGACATCCTCGATTACCTCAAGCTACTAGAAGGGGTAGCAATGATACCGGCGATAGAAAAATTTATTATGGAAAATCGGTCAGCGCTTGGGAAGGTACCGTTGCCGAAAACGAGAATGGCAAAACCTAATACGAACGAACTGGACGATTCGAACATATCGTCCGAAAGTGAGAGCGAGTCCGACGCAAGAACGGGTACGCGTATCGAACAGAGAGCACGACGGAAAATCACAGTACGCAAGCCGAAGCATCGCGTATCGGTGCTGGTAGCAACGAGCGTGAACAACTTTCATGCCGCGCTAGCGCTGTCAGATTCGGACGAGAACGAACTAAACGCGCAACCGATATTATCGCCGATTGCGGGAACAAGCACGTTGGAGCGCAACTCATTTCAAATTAGTCATGAATGCATTAAAACCATGCATGACTGGAAACTGGAATTTTTAGAACGACTGAATGACTACAGATCGAGTGTAGATATTCCTGATACTGCGTTGCTGGCGGCGATGCCCAGCATACCTCTCAAAGGCGCAGCAGATTGGTTTCGAACGATGAAAGACGATAAATGGTGTTTGTAATGTCTACTGTGGTTTTTTTTGCGATGATAAATAGTTTGATGAGGCTAGCGAACCAAGCTGGCAAAACGTCGCTGAATATATATATATATAAATATATATATATATATATATATATATATATATATATATATATATATATATATATATATATATTGCAACGAGGTGAATTCTGCACTCATCGTTGTGCAGAAGCTGCACCCCGAGCTACTCGTAACTGCCCCACTCCTTGCCCAGCGGCCAGGTCGGTCGCCCAGCTTTCGCGAGCAGACGCCGTGTCAAGGGTCTTGGTGGTGACCCCCGGCCACCCGTACACAGGTACGGGCCGTCGCTGCTCCCGTAGTGGGCGTGTCCCCGGGACTGGGAAGAGCAGGGGGGAAGGGGGTTGAAGGGTCT
Organism: Aphelinus atriplicis; assembly: GCA_020882685.1. Lineage (NCBI taxonomy): Eukaryota > Metazoa > Arthropoda > Insecta > Hymenoptera > Aphelinidae > Aphelinus > Aphelinus atriplicis. The sequence goes on along the minus strand of CM037073.1, from coordinate 24,034,951 downwards.
CGTCCGGCGCTCGCGGTCCCTCGACGTGACTCTAGTTTTAGTATTAAACAAAACGAACCTCTTTATTGAGGTGAAATTACACTAGTAAAATACACTTGCGTTGGTGGGCCGGTGCCCGCCAACGATTCTAAACGCACGCACGCGCAGAGGGCCGCTCGGCCACGGGGCCGAGTATTCGCTCGCTTTGTCGCTCTCGCCCGCAGGATGGTAGGCGGGTTCGTTCGCTGCTCTCGTTGCCGCTGTCGCTGCTCCTGGCGCACGCGCTCGCGCTTGGCTCGGGTGTGCGCGGTCGCGCCTACACCTTTCGCGGGGCGAGGATTGAGTTGCCCCGCGCGCCCAGGGGAAACGTTGTTTTCTCCGGGCAGGTGTATCGCTTGGAGTGTCGTCGGGCCGGGTGGTGTGGGGACACTCACGCTCACACACACACGTTCACGAACCGTCGCGTCGCGTTGCGGAAAAAGCGTACTGGGCGGCGCGTGCTAATTAGTATGCGGGTCGGCGCGAGAGTGAGAGTCCTTCCGTCCTCGCGGGGCTCGCGTGCCGCGCGAGGCGGGAGGTCCTCCCCTCTCTATCTTCCCTCTCGCTCTCTCTCACGCGACGTGCACCTCCCGAAGGGCCGCGGCGCGTGCCAGCGTCGATCGCGCGATAACGAGTGCTCGCGAAGCACTCGTTACAATATATATATATATATATATATATATATATATATGTGGAGTTTTTATTTGAACTCCATATCACGGATTGGCCCTCAAAGATCGCAACGAACACGAATTTCACCGACTTGATTTTTGAAACCTGAATGGTTACTCAATCTTCATTATGTGTTGGAAAATATATACAAGGAAGTCTGAAAGAAAAAAGTCTAGGAATCGATGGATCTCGCTTACTTTTGGTTACTTGATTCGCATCGGCATTGGTGCGCCGTACGGCATTCGTATCGCTATATTTACTGGTTTGACTATGTTTCTGCGAGGCTAACATTGAAACACGTGGTATAAGTTATCTGGATACTATTTTGAAGCTATTTCTGAAATAACATTGACCTTCACAGTCAACATCAAGATCTCCGCCCTAGCTTACTGAGAATGGTATAGACTTGTATGTGTGGAAGCCATTTCATACACACAAGGGATTTTTTCAGGGATAAGCTTCTCATTCCTCTGTTACAAAGCTACTTGTCCTACCTTCTTTCATTTAATTGGATGAATAAACCAGGAGATGTTGATGAATTTATTTCCCTGATCCCTCATTTTTTAAATAGAGTTCTAGCTAAATGTTGTGGTGAAACATAACATTACTAATTCATAATTAAATTTAAAGTTAATTTCGAATTATGACAGACCATGTGTTAGTTCCTGAATCAACATTCAGCAACATCCAAATTTGGAACTGTACGACTCATCTACTTGGATACCAAATAAATGACTCAGAAATTGACCAAGATTGGTTACACGAATGTCTGACAGTCTTTTAGTAAATCTGTTACTTATCCTGAATTTTGATTGCATAGAAAAGAAAATTTGATGAACAGAGATAATTTCTAAATGAACTTTAAAATGAACTTCTCAATGAATATAGATTACGAACCTGAAAGAATAACGATTTTTGCGCCAATCGCTTTGGCTACAGTCAAAGTCAAAAGTCCAACAGGACCTGCACCAAGTATCAAGACATTTGATCCAATTGTAACTCCGGCTCTCTTGCAAGCATGAACTCCTACTGATAAGGGTTCAGCTAACGCTCCTTCTTCAAGTGATACATTTTCTTGTAATCTGAAAATAATTATCCCCATCAAAATGGATCGTCAGTCATTGAAGGCTTGTAATTGCACAGAATTTCGGTCAGGAAATGTTGATTTACAGCTACGGAAAGAAAAATTAGCAAATATCAGAGTGCCCGAGCAGTGAGAGATACCAGTCACATTTTCCTTCCATTCAAAAAGTGGGTCGTCCAACTGTGTGCGAAACTTCAAGAAGAACTGATGATTTCTCCGAGAGTTTTCGTATTCAAAAAAATGGTGGTCACGGGGTCTGATCCGAGAGGTCGATTTTTGCACCATCACAATGCTCTCTCTTCGAGAATGCAAAATAACAAAGTGTATATAGTGTAAAGCATTGATCCTCCCAAAACCTTCTTATATCAGTAAAATGATTTGTTGAAGTCAAGCAGAGTAGCCCCCGCTATTTCTTTGTAAATATCTAAAATCATGGATTATATCTTCTGATTCTGGGTAGTTCTTGAAAATTTGAATGTCTCATACAAGAATCAAGCTCTGAATAAGCTGAATCTGTAGAATAGACTGAGGAGCTGATATTCACAGTTTTTACATTCTGTCCACATTGAGATCGCAAACAAGAAAGCCCAAGCCATCACAAGTGTTGAAGCTCTTTTTAGTATCACTTTGATTTCTCGACTTCTATAGTAAAATATAAAAGTCTTCTGTTGGTTTTTCGTCGCTACTCATCTTATATCAGAGGAGACTCAAATTCAGCTGAAGCACAGGCAATAAGATTTTGATACGATGAAAAAATTGCAAATTCAAGCAAGCATTGTATCAAAAATTTACTATGTCTCAAAATCCAAACATTCCAAAATGAACTTACAGTTTGAAATAACTGGAACTAAAAAAATAATGCCTGAAAAATATTTGGAGCTCTCCAGCTCTCCCAATTACCTCAGTAATACTAACGCTATAGTCCGAGCTGACCCAAGAATAACAAAATACAAATCTCGGCTTACCGAATGAGGCACACGGCCTTACTTACTCCTCTGCACACGACTAATTTATTCTCATAACTCTTTATTTTGGAAAACATTATTTATCACATGATTCTCATTCCAGATTCTATAGTGAATCAATAAAAAATTTAATGTAAACTGTTTTAGTAATTGAAATAGTATTCTGATTCCGAAATCCTTCCGAAAAAAAATATTTCAATATTCACAATAATATCACAGCTACTATCATTATTATATTATCCAACTTGTTTAAATCATCATTTACATAGTATTTGATGCGTCATCTCACCTTCTCAATGAATAATTAGTGACAAACTTTGGAATGAGAAATTAATTAATGCAACCCTGAACTATTTTATGTATCTACTGATCATATATCTTACAATACTAGAATGACGTGAGGAAAATAGTATCGCTCATTTTACTGAAACTCAGTCGCTTTCGAATTCATGGTCTACATCATAAAATTTTCGATGTGATAAAAAATCGTTGAAAAAATGTTATAGGGGAGACCGGGGCTAGTTGCCTACAGGGGCAAGTTGTCGCAATAGCTATATCTCGTAATCTATCATATATACAGCACCACAACATAAATACCCACCATCAACTCCTTATTCTCTATTTATGCTGTGAGTTTCAATCCGATAGCTGCCTTTGTCGCGACAAAAGGTGAGATTTTGAGTTTTCGTATACCCATATTTATTTTTCATAACTGAAGGGAATAATAATTTTCACTATAAATAATATCCATGAAACTTATTATTCATATAGCATTTTGTAGTAAACCTTCAATCTTCATAATCAGTAAAAGAAAAATTTCAAATAATGCATATTAATTATAAATAATCACATGTTAAACTTTTATTTAAGTGACTGACCCTTGGGGCTAGTTGGCGGTTTTTTCCGGGGCACATTGGCGTTCGCAATGAAAACTAATTTTTGCCCAATTCTTCAATAAAGATAGTTTGCACGTATTTTCGCAAGACGGAAAGACACAAAATACGTGATTTTACAAGCAATACGGCAAATAAAATATGAAAGGAAATTAATACGTGAGACATCTAAGAAGTTCGAAATTTCTTTAAGATCTCTGCAAAGGTATTGCAGTAAAGTCAGTTATGAAGATCTTGAAAGAATGGAAACTACCTCAGATTCTTTATTAGATGTTTCATTTGAATATCACGCGAATAATCAGGTATGCATAACGTCATTTATATTAAACATTGCAGAGATCAAAATAAATTTTTAGAATGTAATTCGGTTAGGAATACTGTTTGTTTACATTTGAAGGTATATTTGATAAACTTACTCATATACTGACTCAAATGAAAATAGATTCTACACAGAAAGTTCTACTATGATTACTGCTCAATAAATTTTCTCTATATCCTATATTCAATGTAATACTCGTATTTATTCTTGGATAATATCACTAAATTTCTTCAATAGATATGAAGAGTTGAATTGCAAGGGAACTAATCATCTTGCTCAGTTTGTGGGAAACTTTTTTCTGAAATCCACAGGGAATCGTTTTTTCCATGTTTAATGTGTAAAAAATGGGCACATGAAAAGTGCGTCAGAGTGAGAAAACTATATATGTTTGCAGTGAGTGTCAAAATAGTTGGAGATTTTGTTAATATGTTTATTCATTTTATAAATTTGAAAAATTATTGATAATAATTTAAAATTGTTATGAAAATTATTGTATTTGATTGATAAATATTGATGTTCTTTAAGAGAATATAGTTCATGTTCATTATATGAAATTGAATCTCATGTGAATTATTGAACGCCAACTTGCCCCGACATAGACGCCAATATACCCCTTACACGGGGTAAGTTGGCCAAAAAATTACTCCATGGAAAATAAATAATTTTAAAAGAACTACTCATCAGATCTCAGTTAACTTAATTTTAACATAATCTGTAACCGAAGTACTGTCAGTTGATATATTTATTTCCATCGTTATGGCCCGGCCTTGCCCCGCCCCTCCCCCCAAATTTTTGAATTTCCAGAAGTAATTTAGCGTTATTCTCGTGCAGTTGTTCAACATTGAAACGTATGGATGTCGGCTATAAGATATTCTCTTATCAGCCTGTGCGAAGCCACGAACAGCCAGCGCGCTGCAGCGGGTACTCGTGCGGGAATGCTATTTTATAAGTGCAAGTTGCACACGGCAACTGCGCAGCTTCGATTTAGTTAGAAACGGCCGTAGGAGATCTTCTTATTGGCACGTGTACGTTGACGAGTAGCCAGCGGGCACTCGTGCAAGAATGAACAGGGATGCGATCCCTTCGAATGAGTGTATTTGAAATATTCGAACGTCACACATGTGTGACAATCAAGCGAGATAGATTATAAGTCGCGACTAGGCCGATGCGCCATAATTAGGAAGGTATGTGTGTATCATTGATCTTTGGGATAAGGCACCATAGAAGTAATTGTTATTGTATAAACAAAACCGACGCGCATTGTAGCGCGATTATGGATCTGTAACGAAGCGAGCGCGCTTCGTATAGTTATAAGTACGCGTGGCGAACGAAAGAAAGAAGCTTAGCTACGCGCGCTTGTTATCACTCCATGAGGAAGAGGTAATTCTCGCGAAGTGCGACACCGCCTTCCAACCGTTTCGCACCCGTGCCTCGCGCTCTAAAAGCGCATCTTGACGTGACGTCACGACGCATATAAAAGTAGCGGCCGCGACGGACACGAAGGAGTTGATCCGCGCTAATCACGGATGCCACACGGGTGGCCGGATTTAGAGCTTGCATGCGTCGCAGCTCCCCCGCGAACGTGTAATTTATAAATTCGAGAATAGCCATAAGATTCAGACGAAGATTCGACCACGCGGGATCTAGTGTATTCTTTTATTGAATTTTTTTTAGAATAAAGATTAGTGCTAGTGCACATATCGAGACTTAATTCACAACGCCCTCCCTTACATCACGCATCCATATTCGAGCAGAGCACGAATATACGGCCCAGCGCGCCACAGACTACTCGGCTGCAACGCTGCCAAGCTCCAGCCTAGGATAACCAGGCGCCAGACGGATTAGAGAATTGTGAGTGACCAAGCGGTCTTAGATAGTAACTTCGAGCGCGATACCCACGAGACAGATATCCCAACCAATATAGAGGGGTATTTCGTCCACCCGGCCCTTCAAATAACGGTCGGGCCATTACGCGAGCATGATTGTAAAAAAAGCGCCAACTAGCCCCAGTCTCTCCTAGATTAATTTACTGGAGCGAAAATTTTTGAAGGGTTATATAAACGCTAGGAGGTTGTTATCCAATATTCCATAGGATGAACGATATCAATGGACTCCCTAATCATCTTGGGATTGTTTCTTCAGTACCATATGCGATGAAACTTCTCAGACGTTAATAAAGCACTCCAGAACATATGATTCGTATGTATTATGAATAGATGTATATTTGTAGGACTATTGAATCTTGAGAGTAAAAGTTCTTAGCTAATGATCCATTGAAAGAACCAAATTATGCATGAAATGATAGGCCAATGATGGATAGAATCGAATGAAATGATAATAATTAATGCTTTGGTATAATTATGAATAGATTTCCAGGTACTTTGTATCATGAGGTCTCCCTGTTCCCACAACAATTATAATTATTCCTCTAGCGCCAGCGAGACATCGGCAGCAGAGCTGAGCGGCTGACGAGCTAAGGTAAGAGAGACAGAGAGAGCGCGAGAGAGACAGAAACAGCGCGACATCAACACCGCTCCGCAGCAGCTACAGGTGCCGGATGGAAGCAGTCAGTGTGTCCCGAAGCACGAGCGTCAGAGCAGCAATTCGACCCTTTTCCCGTGCGACCCTTTCTGTGCCTTCTGCCCCTCTTACCACGTGCTTGTACCCTGTGCCCCTCTGTGCACTCATCATCTTTGTGTTCGGTGTCAGCGCCGACACCCCGAGCCGCCCTACCTGCCACCCGGCCGGGACGAGGCCCACGTACTGAACCCCAGCATGACCGGCTTCCGAGCGCCGACATCCCAGCACCGGCCTTTTCCCGTGCCGACTGTTCCGGCGAGCCGGCGAACAATAATACAAAGGTTAATCTCTCCACATTGCTCTCTCTCTGTCATTCGACCGCGCCGCGTCCCTCCCGAACATTGTGTCCCCCTCTACCGTATAATAAATTATTATCTTATCAACGAGCATTCTCTGTAGCCCCTATTCATCAACCGCCTCCTTGAACCACACGACTCTGAGAACTCGCCCAGCATCAGCGCCGGGCGTGATTGCACTCTCTCATGTCCCCGTAGTTATAATCATTAATAATCACTATTAAAGGGAATGAGCCAGTGACAATAGTCAAATATTGTTTCGAATGTCATTTTACATGAATATTATGTTTATTTATATAATGACATTAGTTGCGCTTACAATTATTTTACAGTACAAACGAGACGTATACATGAGATTTACAGATATTCGGATAGAAAGTACTGGACTAAGAAATCTATGTCAAGCAGTTACACAATATTATTCCGTAGAGCTCTGAAGTGAATATGAATATTCAATGTTTATACGCTTAGTAATGATTGGTCAGGGAATGAACAGCAACTGATATGACGAAATAAAGATTTTGTGTTTTATGTCACCGAAAATAGGCCCAAAACTGGTTTTTTAAACGACCTAGCAATCGCTAACAATCCGACTCACTTCCGAGTGAGCTCACTTCCCGATTTTCCATTTTCGCTCTCTTCACTGTCTCCGATTTACTCTCTTGCTGTCCGCCAGGGTATCTCCTTTTATAATTGCCGTGACGTCATCCAAGCAGGAGCCCCCGCGGATGCGCGAATCGCGGACGTGAGGCGATGGTGATCGCGTCCCGTGACTCCTCCCGTTCGCTGCGTCGCATGCCTTCATCTTATTCTAGGAAGTGCGCTCGCTTCTTCACACGGCTCAGCGGCCTTTTCGCTTAGCGGGAATTCATCGAAAATCCTAGTATACGTGCATACGCCCTCTCGACTCGCTCGAGCGCCCACCGGCCGCTCGGTAACATTATATAGGCCGATAGGAAGATATCCTATGGCCGCGCCGCAAACTATGAAAAGCTGAAAAATACACAGCCCGACGTTACGCTTCTCGCGTGATCTGCCGGCCGTCGCATTGGTGGCTTGCTCAGCGCATCCTTATACTCGAACATATAAGCTCAATCCTAATGTTGCTTTTCGGCCCAACTCGGGAGCATATGGGAATTGGAAACAAATCTCAGTTCGATTTTATATATGTTTTCATTTTTATGAGAGTATCTGGTCGATTTTGGTCTCTCATTATATACGGTAAGCAAATGCGACCAATATTGCTTTCCGAATTGTTTGGGAAATAGAAACTCGTGGCGAAGTCTAGGCTCGAATGAGTTCGTTTTAATATTTAAGACTGGTCACGAGTTGATTAATACCCATTCTAGGAATCCGGCCGAGTCATTATAGGATATTTAAAACATCAAAATGTATTTTGCTTCGAAATTCAATTGTAACTCAAAAGAATTTTATTGGAGTTTGAAATTTTTTCTTATAGTTCTTCGGAATCAAATATACTCCGTTCAACTATTATGAAATAACTCCTTCCCCGAGAGAACAGAACCTCATTTTCTTGAATTAATATCCTCAAAAAAAAACCTTTTTTGAAAAAAAGTGAAAAATGTTGCGTCAAGCATATGGCAGAATTGGCTCATTTCTTATATTCTTTAAAAAGAATTTGAATCTGTAATAGACACATGAGTCAAGTTATCATTTCATCTGTATTCATTCTGATTAGTTCTTATATTGTTGGAGTATTACGTATTCTTACTATAGTTAACTTACGATAGGAGACGTTGCCAATTTTGAGGAACCAATTACGAAAAAGCTTACTGGAATGCTTTTTGGGTACCTCATACGAAATACCTCATATGAGACCTCATATATTATTTGAAGAACTAATGACTAACCAAAATGACGCCACTTAGTAGAATTGAATATCTTGTATACCCTCTCAAATTTACACATAATATTCTTCATCACCTAATTATTTTTAGTTCATATGGTTTCACAACCTCTCCTCGATCGTTCGATCCATTTCAAATATATATATTTCGTATTGTGATTGCAAGTTCAGTCAATCCTATTATTCAACTAGACTTTATATAATCTTCTATTATTAATTGTCTTTCGAACAGATAAATTTTCATGATTTAAACTATTGATCATATGTCTCAGTAAATTATAAATATTTCTATAATATTTCTATAATAATTTTTACATCCAATAAAATACCAAACGAAGGTTTTATTAAGGAGCTGATTTATGTGAATATTATGTCGGCACTATGGATAGATTTCAAGTTCTCAAATAAGTAAGATTAACAAATATGTGAACTTAATTCTGAAATTGAAAAATTACAATTCTCAAGACGTTAAAAATGCCTACCAAGTGGCTAAGAAGTAAGAACACCGAAGCTCGGATATTTACCATAGTAACCGTTGTTTACGCCTTTAGCAACCGTTACTATGGAGTGGAGGAAATGAGTTAGAAGTTCATTTTGCTTTCTCAAAGAGTGGTGATTAATGCAAGTCCTTCGCGGCCAAAATGCGATATGTCTTTCTTCACGGACAGATTGCGATATTTGTCTTCCTTCGTGGACAGATTGCGATATGTGTCTTTCTTTGTAAGAACCATCGAAATGATGATGTCAGACTTTTTCTATTTTTTCAAAAAGTTTTTTTCTGTTCTTTTTCTTCGTTTTTTCCCAAGCCTAACTGAGTGCAGTCTTCGATATTTGTTACTTATTATTATTTGGGTTAGCATCAAAAAATGCCTGTATTCTCGTGGATATACATTTTTCATATATACTAGACAGGGTATCCCCCCTGTTCGCTTCGCTCGTCAATCCTGTTCAGCGCACCTGTAACAAAAAACATGAACAACAAAGAATCATATTCTTAGAGAAAATAGATGGGTAAGAAAGTACAGGTTGAAAGTATAAACTTATCTGAATCTTGCCGCAACTCCATTCCATGAAAAACTGATCAGCTACCTACGTCGAAGAAAATCTGCTTGTACAATGGAGAACATTTGTCCAAGCAATGAGAAAAACTTTATTTACTATTTTTTAAACTGTGAGTAATAACAACACTGCCACACAGCATCTCAGATGTTCAACACAGTTTACTGACAGGTCACTGACAGTCACTGATGGTTGGTAAGCTATACTCTATAGTATAGCCACGGAGACAGAGTACAGTCTCCATATGGGGATATGGGATTGGCATTGGCGTTTGAACCTCAAGAGCTTGGTCGATAATGAAGATCCCGTTAGTTAACATCTGAGATGTTGTGCGGCAGTGTTGTTATTACTCACAGTTTAAGAAATAGTGAATGAAGTTTTTCTCATTGCTTGTACAAATGTTCTCCATTGTACAAGCAGATTTTCTTCAACGTAGGTAGCAGATCAGTTTTTCATGGGATGGAGTTGTCGCAAGATTCAGATAAGTTTATACTTTTAACCTGTACTTTCTTACCCTATCTATTTTCTTTAAGAATATGATACTTTGTTGTTCATGTTTTTTGTTACAGGTGCGCTGAACAGGATTGACAATGGAATGGCAGTTGGGTGCTAATTAAATGTGAGCAGAATATTATTTTAGGTTACCAGTGTGTGACAAAAAGTGATCTGAAGTGCTCATAACTAAAATTCGATTCTAACACTGAATTGTCATGGAATTCGAATGTATTCGTGTCTCTTGTACCAGGATAAAAGTTGTTATTACTTTATTATCTAAGTCCAGAGTGGGAAGTCGTAATCCGTGTCTTTCTTCATCAATTTATTCTATATTTCATTCTGTTCGACTGCAATGTTTTTGTGAATTTGAGTAATATAACTGAACTAAGTGATTCTATGTGTCTTGCAGGATATTAAATGCAGTGGGTTCCGACAGGTGCTAGTGAATATAAAGTTCATTCAAAGGAAATACACCTCATGAGGGAAATTCTGATTAAAGGCAAGAACTACGGCTCCAACCAAGATATAATAATTAATATCTTGGGAGTATTGGATTATTACACCCTGGGGCTCATGAAAAATCAACATGAAAAAAAGTTTTGTCAAGATCGGTAGCTCAAATCTGTAATGGATATGTTGGTGAGTGAAAAACACTTGATAAAATAAACATTTCTGAGTTGGCGACAAGTGTGAGACTCGAGTATGGGATCAAATTGGGTGGGAATTTTCAGCCAACCAATACAGTAAATCAAAAGTATGAAGAGAAAACCAAAGTAACATGCATACATATAAGTGACGTATGTACAGACACCATTCTTAGACCATTTCCACTAATTCTCATGATATATTGATTAATTAAAAAGAAGAGATCAAATGCATCACTCTGGGACTAGTCAGGATATTTTGGTAATGAAGTAAGCTTTCTTTTGGTATGTATCACATTATAGTCCGGGTGATCGAAACAACTTCTTGCTCTGTTTTAAGCCTGGAAATAAGTTAGGTGATAGCTATATGTTCACCAATGAACCTGAATCTAATTTTTTCAAAAAATTTGGCATTTTTCCAGAAAAAAAGTTCTCTTGAGTTTTTACTCTGAAACATCTCTAGATAGCTCAAAATTGAGGTCAAAGGTCCTCATGAAATGTCTAATATTGCAAACTTCACCACTTTGAGCCTCCGTGAGGACAGGACATATGGTCCAAAAAATTCTGAAAAAATTCAGGGAACATGATGGAGTCTCCTAGAATTCATAGGAAAAATTTCAAATTTTTTTTCTATTTCCACTCTCTCACTTGACAGAGAATCACCCATATATTGTCACGGGCTCTTAATTATAACTATTTGTTATATCAGGCCCTGTGAGATCTCTCCTCATAATAACGTATTATATGCCAATGTTTACATTGATCAAGTCATGTTTCAGCGCCCAGCGAGAGAGCCAGCACTGCCGACAATGGTAAGAGAAAGAGAGAGACTGCATCGCGAACGAAATTCGAACATCGCGCCGCGTGACTTCAGCCGAAGACGGCCGAAGTAAGCTCGGCCGGCCCAGCGCGCGACGGAAGCTTATCAGTTCATTGCCGGCCCTTGCACGCGAGAGCACGTGGCCCTGATTAACGAGACCGATCCACCGTGTTCCCGCGCCCGCCTGCCACTACAACAGGCCCTAACGACTCCCTGATTGTCGCCCAGGACACGAGCCGATTCCCTGCTGTCCGTCGAGCAAACGAGCGAACCAAGCTGGAGCACAAACACCTGCGCCGCCGAGTGAGTACCGTGACCGATCGTCATCTCTCTCTCTCCCGGCCAACTCACTTTCGTTGCCCTCTCTCGCTCCGGCCCGCGAGACGCGACCCAGGGCTCGTTGCCCTTTTGTGTAATCTCTTCCCTAGGATTAAATGAATATTGTGTTCGTCAGAACCGTACAATCTTTTATTTGCCACACTAGTCCCGCTCAAGATCCTACTCCCGTGCACACAAGCTTCACCGCCTCGTGCGCGCTACACATAATTGTTATCATGCTCTAGGCTGTTATGGCCATTGTATTGATTGATTAATAATAAATACGGCGGTGATAACTGGCGCCCAGCAATCGTGGTGCAGGAATAGTGTGGCAATTAATTAATTAAAATTTAAAAGCGCAACAAGTGAATTTGTTTCCCCCCAAAAATTTAGTGACCATCTTTTCTCACTCGCCTCGCGGCAGCAGCGTCCGGCGTAGCAACGACAGCGCACGGCACTAAGCAATTTTCTCAAAGAGGCACGAATAATAAACTCGTGGGAGAGTTATTGGAGCCAAATAGTCTCTGCCAGGAAAAGACAAGCGCAGCGCCGAAGAATACCCAGAGCGAGCGAAATATATATATTGTAACGAGTGTTTCGCGAGCACTCGTTATCGCGCGATCGCCACGTGGCGAGCCGGAAGCTCGGGCGTGAGCGCGCGAATCGCGTGATCGACGCGGGCACGCGCCGCGGCCCTTCGGGGGGTGTGCGTCGCGTGGGGGAGAGCGAGAGGAAAGATAGAGAAGGGAGGACCTCCCGCTTCGCGCGGCACGCGAGCCCCGCGAGGACGGAAGGACACTCACTCTCGCGCCGACCCGCGTGCTAATTAGCACGCGCCGCCAATACGCATTATCCGCGACGCGACGCGACGGTTCGAGATCGTGTGTGTGTGAGCGTGATTGTCCCCACACCACCCCGACGACACTCCGAGCGCTACACCTGCCCGGAGAAAACAACGTTTTCCCTGGGCGCGCGGGGCAACTCAATCCTCACCCCGCGAAAGGTGTAGACGCGACCGCGCACACCCGAGCTAAGTGCGAGCGCGTGCGCCAGGAACAGCGACAGCGGTGACGAGAGCAGCAAGCGAGCCCGCCTACCATCCTGCGGGCGAGAACGACGAGCGAGCGGCAAATTGTAAGTCGCGCTTTTTGTATTCCCGCGAGCGAGCGAATACTCGGCCCCGTGGCCGAGCGGCCCTCTGCGCGTGCGCGCGTTTTAAAGTCGTTGGCGGGCACCGGCCCACCAACGCAAGTGTATTTGTTGGTTGTTGTTTTCACCTCAATAAAGAGGCTTCTTTCAAGTTAAATTAACACTAGAGTCACGCGTTTTTCTTAGTAAACCTCCCCGCACCTACGACCGAACCCCCCACTCTCCGCGGCCGAGAAACCTTCAGTTTCTCGGCTTACTGAGTAGCCGCGTTCGCGAGTACCCGTTAGCGTTAAGTATTTGACTAAGGGCTCATTGCACGTGGTAATTACCACGGAGCCCCAACATTTGGCGTGAGCCGCATCGAGGGACCGCGAGCGCCGAACGAGACCCTTCAACCCCCTTCCCTCCCGCTCACCCCAGTCCCGGGGAAGCGCCCACTAAGGGAGCAGCGACAGCCCGTCCCTGCGTACGGGCGGCCGGGGGTCACTACCAAGACCCTTGGCATGGCGTCTGCTCGCGGGAGCTGGGTGACCGACCTGACCGCTGGGCAAGGAGCGGGGCAGTTACAAATAGCTCGGGGTGCAGCTTCTGCACCACGATAAGTGCAGAATTCACCCCGTTGCAATATATATATATATATATATATATTGTCACGGGTACTTTGTACCGTGAGTTCTCCCTGCCCAAACAATTACTATTATTTATACAGCGCCAGCGAGAGCAGAGCCGAGCGGCCGACAATAAGGTAAGAGAGAGACAGAGAGAACGCGAGAGAGAGACGACATCAGCGCGACATCACCGCCGCGCCGCGGCAGCTACAGGTGCCGGGCGGAAGCGGGCAGTGTGTGCCCAAACGCGAGCGCAATCGGAGCAATCGGCCCTTATCTGTCCCGACGAGGTCGACCCCGAACCTTTTTCCGCGCCCGCGCCACGTGCTGTGCAGATCTGTGCGTGCACCTGTGCCCCGTGTCCAGTGTCAGCGCCGACACCCCGAGCCGCCTTCCACGCGACGACCGAGCCGAGGCCCACGTGCTGAGCGCCAGCTTTCCCGGCTCCCGAGCGCCGGCCTTTCTTCGAGCGCCGACATCGCCGTGCCGGCTTCCCACGCCGTCAGCTCCTACACCGCGAGCAACGTAAAGGTTGGTTTCCTCGTGTTGCTCTCTCTCTCTCTCAATCGACCGCGCCGCGTTCCCCCCATTGTTTGTACCCCTGTTAATTGCTAATAAAGCACTGTTTTGTTTACGTGTGCGCGTTTCTGTGGCCCCGATTCACCACCTGTATCCTTACACACGACTCTGAGAACTCGCCCAGCATCAGCGCCGGGCGAGATTGCACTCTCTCGTGTCCCCTTCTAATTATTAATAATTACTCTATTATTAATGGGCATGAGCCAGTGACATTGGCGCCCCTAACGTGTGGTGGTGAATCGCAAAAAACAGAAAAGCCCATAAAAATCAAAGTCACGCGTTCGCGAGCGAAGAAAAGTGGAAATTCCCACTCGACCGCGTGATTGAGCGCGAAGCACGCGTAGCGAAGCAGCGGCTAGGCGAAGTAAGCCCGAGAAGCATGCGACGAATTTTTCCACGAATAGCGACGCGGGCCGGGAGTACTGTCCATATAAGGACAGACATAAACAGAACGCCGGCAAGAGTTTCCTCGTTGGAACGCCGGTATCGCAACACGGCGCGGCAGTGTATACACAGATACACCGACGGGCCACGCGCGTGCTGCAGAAGTAAGCAAGGGCGCGCGGCATCATAACACGGCGCAGCAGCGAGCGGCCGTATATACGAGCATAGCGCCGAGTCACACGCGCCCCGCGGAACTCGACAAGGGCGCGCGTGCATATATACAGCAAAGCAGCGAGCGGCCGTATATATAGATATACCGTCGCGCGTGCTTCTCGCGGGTCGGTAAAGGCGTACGCCCGCACACGCGGAGCCCGGCGGCGCAGCGGTACCCAACCAGCACAGCGGTAGCCAACCTCCACAGTAGTGCTCAACCGACGCAGGGGTGCTCAACTAGCACGGTTTGGGGCAATCAGCTGTTCGATACGGAATCGAAACACACAGCGTGCGAAGGCATACGGAGCCTAAATAACGTTCGTTTCCGATTATAGCAATTAATTTGGCGACTCGTAAAGACGCGGTGAATTAAAATAAGCCCCTTACGCCGTCATCGTTTAAATTAATTATTTATAATTCGACAAAGTTGTCGAACCGGAAATAATTTTAAGAATTATATTTTCGAATGTTATTTATTTATAGATATTGAGGCACACACTCAATACGAGTTTCGCGTGTGAGTCAAAAATTTGTTTTATACTATTTTGCAGATTTTTTCGGAAGTTTCACATTTTTTTCAAAATAAGCTTTGAAAGGGTTGTCGACACTATAGAGTGGGGAAATTATTTCAAAGGAAATTATTTCCAAACGACAACAGGGAATTGGCTTGTGATGCTTTTGTAAATTAATGAAAATCAATTTGGTGATACAAACGATTCACTAGCGTGTGAAACCGGACCTTACAAGGAATTTAAAATTTTTTCAAGTAAGCTTAAGCGAGTTTTGCGACTAGTGAAATTTTTTCCGCTTGAGCCAAGGAACCTCAAGCAAGTTGAGATTCCTTGAAGACGTTGAGAACTCAAGCGAGAGAATTTACTGATACGACTCACGCATGCAGCTCGTACATCACTGCCGAAAGGAGCGTGATAAAATAGAATTAAGACAATATTGAACATTATATAAAAATATTGCGAATCTGAATATACGACTGCTTACGATTGCGCATTAGAATAAGAAGCGAATCCAAAGCGACCGCAAGCGAATTTTGCGAACCAGCGTACAATTGTCTTCCTTAAGTCCAACAAGCGTACCAACGGAAGGAAAATGGCGAGCGGCATCGATTTCGATAGCGAATACTTCGACTTAACAATATGGATTACCACGTTGAGCCAAGAAGGGTTCGACGAAGCACTCCAAAGGCTGGAGTTACAGAAAACGGAAAGCGAGCGCGAAAATATTGCAGCAGAAATCGTGCGGTTACAGAAAGAAGTAGAATTGGAACGCAAACGCTTGCAAGAAGAACGCAGGCAACAACAAAGATTGGCGCACAGTACGACAATGCCCGGAGCGCAAACGTACACGCAACAGACGTTCGACATGTCAAACGTACAGCGGCCAAACGAACAAATCGCGAAGGAAAACAGAGCGCCGAAGCGAAACGTGAATATACAAGATACATTTGCGATAAATTACTTCAACGCGTCAGAAGAATCGCAAGCGAATGCGACAACACAAGCGGCACCGACTTACGCTGCGAGTGCGCCTGCGAATACCCCGACAGTAACGCGCCAACAAAACGTCAGCGACTCGACGTTACGCCCAGCCTGGGAGGGGGGAGATCCCAACACGCACGCATATGGTTGGCCTTCAGGCTCTCGGCGGACGTTCGCGAACGGCACGGTCGTAGACGTCGGTCGGACGGTTCGCGCGTGGAAGCTCCGATTTTCGGGCGAGCTAAACGAGATGAGCATCGAGGAGTTCATCCAACGCGTCGAAGAGTGCAATGGCTCGGCGAACCTTAATGACACCGAGTTGCTCAACGGGTTGACAGAGCTGCTGTCAGGTGTCGCGTTACAGTGGGCAAGACGTACGAGGCACAAGTGGCGTACGTGGCCAGATTTCTGCGACTCGGCAAGGTTGTGCTACGGCATTGACCAACACTTCCAGCACCGACTCGTGCGCGAAGTGGAACGGCGCACGCAAGGTCCCGAGGAGCCAGCACGCGACTACATCTTTCGACTGCTGACTATCCTAGACAAGTTAAATCCGCAGTGGCCACTGGCACAGCAATTAGACCTGCTGTATCGAAACTTGCTGCCGGCGCTACAGAGACTCATTCCACGGGAAAAAGTCGTGGATGTAGACTCTCTGCTATTAGAAGCACGCCGTGCAGAATATCTGCTGGACGCGGAGCGGACGTACAGACCGCCGCCCCCGCCAGACCAATGCTTGCTGCCCGAGGCTGCGTACAAGCCCACAGCCAAAGCCCAAAGCTCAAGCGCCATGATGAGGCCAGAGCAAAAACAGAAAATCGCGGCCGTCGAAACGCCGCGTGGCTTGTCGGCGGAAGACATCACACGCCTAGTGACGCAGGCTGTGCAGCAGCAGCTGAGAACTATTAAGGTCGCACACGAAAGCGAGACCAAAAGCAACAGCACACCGTCGCCGCCGGCGAACGCGCACCCGCCAAAAGCGAACGGGAACGCGCAAAATGCCGGCTCAAGAAATGGCCAACAGAAGAAGCCGAACAGGAAGAGCAACGGTGAGCGTCTAGTGCTCATGAAGCCACTGTTGGGTCCGGACCGGCGTAATGCGGACAAGGAGCCGGGCCCACGGCAAGACTGCACGTGCTGGAGCTGTGCGTGGCCAGGGTACTATACCAGGACCTGCCCGGAATGCAAACAGCATTACGCGCAGGCCCCAAAAGAGTAGGGGGTCGAGTAAGTGAGGTCACACTCGATACCCCCGCCACCCCTCAGACCTCCGATGAGCCGATGTACCCTCCGGGCACCATAGTTGGCCCGTTGCTCTTTACGGACACGCCGGAAGGAGCACTCCCCGCTGACGATCTGACTCGGCCAATCAGCCCCTGCGGGCGATATTGGATCCCGAACGTCGACGTGGGAGGGTACCACATCCGAGGCCTCGATGACTCGGGGGCGACACGTACCGCGATGGGACCGCTAGGGTTGCAAATTGCGACGGAAATCGGTGCGAAGATCTTTCCTTACGATGGACCAGGCGCAAGACTAGCCTCGGGCGCTCCCGCCCGGATCCTTGCCCAAGTCGCGCTCCCGGTGAGGATTGGCATTGTAGTGCACGACATGCCGATCATCATCCTGGAGCACTGCGACTACGACATCCTGCTGGGCTCGGACTACAGGCAGTTGTTCAACGCGCAGGTCGATCCGTGGAATCGCACGCTGACCATAGTAGGCGACCCAAATGCCATCCCGCTGGAACTCGCCGCCCTCAACACCGGCAATCAGCTGGCGTCAATTGGCCTGGCCGACCTCTCGGAGGTCCAGGACCGAGCGCTGGCGAACCTGATCGGGAAGTATCGCGTGGTGAATGGCCCACGGATCGGCTGCACAGAGTTGATCGAGCACAATATCGAGCTCACGTCGTGCAAGCCGATCAAGCAAAAGTTCTACCCGGTCTCAAAGAAGATCGAGGAGAAGATGCACAAACAGGTGCGTGATCTCCTCAACGAAGGCATTGTCGAGCCTTCGAACAGCAGCTGGGCAAGCCCTATTGTGATGGTGCGTAAAGCCAACGGCGAGTTCCGCATGTGTATCGACTATCGCAAGCTGAACTCTGTCACACGGACGAGCGCTTACCCCTTGCCACGCATGGATGCGATCCTGCGAAAGCTGCGTGGGGCCCGCTACATCAGCACCATCGATCTGAAGATGGCGTACCACCAGATCAAGATGGCAGCTGAAGCAAAGCCGATGACGGCGTTCACAGTACCAGGTGTGGGACTCTTCCAGTTCACCAGATTACCATATGGGGTATCTGGTGGCCCGGCCACATTCCAGGAGCTTATCGATGGTCTCATAGGGCCTGAATTAGAGCCCTATGCGTTCGCGTACCTCGACGACGTGATCTTATGCACGGAGACCTTCGAGGAGCATCTGGAATGGCTCGAACACATCTTAAAGAAGATATTAGGAGCGGGCCTGGTAATCAACTGGGAGAAGAGCCACTTCTGTGAGTCAGAAGTTAGGTACCTCGGCGTGCTGGTTAACCGTGACGGTTTTAGACCGGATCCGGAGAAGATTCGGCCGATCATGGAGTATCCGGCGCCCCAGAGACGGAAGGCGCTGCAGAGGTTTCTCGGAATGGCTACGTGGTATCGCAAGTTTGTAGATAACTTTGCGACCATCGCCGAACCTCTGACGCGTCTGACGTCAAAGAACGTACCTTACGTATGGGGGGAGGAGCAGGAGAGAGCCTTCGGCATCCTCAAGGGCATGCTGGCGACAGCACCAGTACTGCACCGGCCCTCGTACGACCATCAATTCGTCTTGCAAACGGATGCCAGCGACACTGGCCTCGGCGCCGTGCTCACGCAGACGATCGATGGCGTGGAACGACCCCTCGAGTTTGCGAGCCGCATTTTAAGTTCGGCAGAACGCAACTACACGACTACCGAGCGGGAGTGCCTTGCCGTCGTGTGGGTGATCCAGAAATTTCGAGCTTATATCGAAGGATATAAGTTCAAAGTGATCACGGACCACAACAGCTTGAAGTGGTTGCGTACCTGCAAGAAGCTTGCGGGCCGACTTGCGCGCTGGACGCTAGAGCTGCAGGACCACGACTTCGAGATCGAGTATCGTAGAGGATCAGAGAACGTCGTCCCCGATGCACTCTCCCGGATGTATCAACCGGATGAGGACGACTGCCCAGTAAGGATTGCCGCAGTCGAGCTGGAGGATACCGCCGACGAATGGCATAAGAGCCGGCAAAAAGATGTGCTGGAGTGGCCGGGCGAATTCCCGTTTTACAAAGTGGTGGGCGGGAAGATGTACCATTTCGACGCAAACGCCGACCTCGACGACCTGATCGAGGACGACGATGCGTGGAAATTGGTACTCCCGGAGGAAAAACGCCTCACAGCGCTAAAAAAGTGCCATGAGTCGGCATGCGCAGGCCACCCCGGCCGATACAAAACCTTCATGCGCGTGAAGCGGTACTACTTTTGGCCGAAAATGAATAAGGATGTCGCCAAATTCGTGGGGCACTGCGAGCTCTGCCAGCAGATGAAGGTGGAGCAGAGACGGCCGGCAGGACTGATTGGCGTCCGCAAAGTCGCGAAACCGTGGCACACAGTCGCCGCGGATTTCATGGGACCGTTCCCGCGCAGCAAACGCGGCCATGAACACATCCTAATTTTCATGGACGTGTTTTCTCGTTGGATTGAGGCTATCCCGTTGCGCAAAGCTAATGCGGATCTGGTCAAGCGTGAGCTTAATAAAGTTATTTTGCGCCACGGCACACCGGCGTACTTCTTGAGCGACTGGGGAACTCCATTCAAGAACCGCTTGATGGACGACTTCCTGACCAGTCGGGGAATCAAGCACAAGCTCGCACCGCCTTACCACCCGCAGGCGAACCCGGTTGAGCGCGTCAACCGTACGTTTATGACGTCGCTGAAATGCCAGATCGAGAGCGATCACCGCACGTGGGACGAGACCATCGATGAAACGATGTGCTCGTACAACACGTCGGAGAACGAGGCGACTGGCTATTCGCCGGCATTCCTGTTGTATGGCCGGAATCCAACGCCGCCGCTAACGCTTCGACGAAAGGAAGATCGGCAAGCCGCTGAACAAGAGGGGAAGGAAGAACTCCAGCAGTGGATCGAGCGCTTGCATAATTTGGGAGAGGTGAGGGAGATCGCCGCCCACAAATCAGCGCTCGCGCATGAGAAGAATGCGCAGTACTATAACGCGAAGCACAGGGACGTACAGTTCGACGTAGGCGACTCTGTGCTGAAGTTAAACAAAGTACTTTCCTCCGCCGAAAAGGGTGTTACCGCAAAGCTGGCGCCGAAATACAACCGAAACTACACGGTCGTCGAGAAGATGGGTGCCAACGTGTACAAAATCGCCGACGAATCGGGAAAGGACGAATCGGTGGTCCACGTGAAGTTCCCTAAAACCGCAGGTCAGCAACGAGCAAGCGAACGACCAGGTGACGGAAATAGCAGCCGCTACTGGTAGCACAGAGGTGAGTGCGCACGACCCTCCGACTACCAACCCGTCAAATGGTAACGTACCTCGCACGAAACGTGGGAGACCGCGGAAGAACCGATACGTGGCGACCCGTACGCCAGCGGTAGAAACTGCGAGCGAAGACGAGCCGACGCGAACACCAGCGATAAACAGCGCGATCGAAGAACAGCCGACGCCAGTCATTGAACCGAAATCGAGCCCGGAAGAGCCGCCGACAGATAGCGTACAAGCGCCGGCAGGAACAGCCGCCAGCGGAAAGAAGAAGCGCGGGCGCCCGAAGGGCGCCAGGAATAAGGAGCTGGATAGCGAGCCAGTAATCCTGGAAAGCCGCACGCGAGCACAGCATAAATAACTGCATGCGCAAGCAGAACAATTTTTTTTTACATGAAATTTTTTTTTTTAATCTTTGTTACTCTCCCAGTGGACTGACGATAAAGATGTCAAAGGGTAGTACTAACGGGAAGATTTTACAGATGGACCAGGAAAACAACATCGAAAGGAGCGCGACACCAACAAGCGAGTCGCTGGCACCGCACCCAGAACCGCTCAGGCGCCCAAAGAGCGCGAGCGCACCCGCCGTCACACCACTTGAAACGTGGTATGACGCCAATACCACCATCACAAGCACAGATGGTGAACTGGACACAAGCATAGTGACGGTGGTAGAGGCGCCATCCAACGGCAACGCAACGCAACAAGTGGAGGACGACGTAGCGGCGGCCATGGACAGCATGCACGTGAGTGCGGAGGACCGGGCGCACGCAAGTGCGGAGGACCGGGCGCACGCAAGTGCGGAGGACCGGGCGCACGCAAGTGCGGAAGATCGAGCGCACGCAAGTGCGGACGAAACGCACGCAAGCGTGCCAAACATCGACGCGCACGCAGACGCGCAGGACGACGCTGACGCGGCAGCCCGAGTGCAAGGAGCACAAGGTGGGCAACCGAACAACCAGCCCCCCCCACCGAGCCGCACAGCCAAGTCGCCATCCGAAAGGTTGGAGGAAGCGGTCGGCAAGGCGGAGGAGGCCGCCCAGAAAGTGCAGGAGCTCGGCGAGGCCTACGAGAAGGCCATAGAGGAGGCCGGTTACGCTCTGCGCAGCGTGCGCCGATTCTTCGGCGATACGGCCAAAGAGCGCCTAGCGGCGCCAACAAGAGTGGTCGTCGAGGCGAAAGAAATCCTCGACGACGCACGACTCGCCGCGCGCAAACGGCGCGAAAACAGGGAGCGCGAGGAGGAGGCGAGGCGCACGCAAGAGGTCCTGGCGGAACAGCTGCGCCAGTCAAGGGACAGGGCGGCCGAGGAGCAGCGCCGACTGCGGGCGCAGCTGGAGGAGGCGCAGAGGGTGCTCTGCGGCAAAACAGAGACGCAGGAGCAGCGCATAGAGCGCCTGCGCGCCCAACGCGTCGGGCGTCACTGCGCCATCTGCGGGTCGCAGGGCACCGGCAACCCCGACCGCTGCCACGAACGCCAGCTCTACCACCTAGTGCCCCACCGCGTACGCGAGTACGAAAGGGAGCAGGAGGAGAAGCGCCGGCAGGAGCAGGAGAAAAGAAATCCCCAGCCCGACGCAGACAGCGACTGAACACACGCATAGGTGCGGAGCGCACACGAGGTGCGGAGCGCAAGCAGCGCGAAGAGGCTAACCAGCCGAAGAGGGCCTGATAGCCATGTTTTGTTCCTAGATTATACCGTAAAGACTGGTCATGTTAATCGAAGGCTGTAAGTGGGTAAATAGCCACACGATCAAAGTAATTATAGAGTGAATGGAGCGCGAACCACGGTAAAAAGCTGCAATAGTGTGATTATTTTTTTTTTCTCTTGCCAAATGAGTTTTTAGTTAATTTAAATCTAAGATCATATAGCTTTCTTAATAACATTTGTTTTAGTACAGTCATTGATTAGTTGATAATTTGGTTAACTGTTGAAATTTTCTTTCAGTTTATAGTTTGTATAATTTTGTCTAATTTTCTTACCAGTTTTGTTGAAAAAGATTCTATTTAGTTGTTAGTTAATACAACTGTTTAATTGTTTCTGAACTTAGCCAAGAAGTTGTATTAATTTGCGATAGCGCACACGTGATGCGACAGAGCGCACGCGTTATTTAGAACGCACAAAAGGCGATAAATCAAATGTGATTGCGGAAATGTGATACCGATCACGCGAAAAGCGCCGACCGATTCGCGAGGGTAAGAACCCGTGCAGATTATTGTACTCGCACGCGCCCAGTTGCTCGCAGAGAGAGAGAGCACCGCGAAATAAAGGTCTAAAAGAGTAAAATAAAGCGTAGAATCATTTCCTCATTACACATTGTTTATTACTAATAAATTTTTTTCTGTTTGTTGTTAAAGTTGATCGAATTGGATCATGTTGGCCTTTATATGGGAGACCAATCCATCGGCGCTTTCTTTTGGGATAAAGCGCGCCTGGGAGGGGGGTGTCACGGGTACTTTGTACCGTGAGGTCTCCCTGCCCAGACAATTACTATTATTTATACAGCGCCGGCGAGAGCAGAGCCGAGCGGCCGACAATAAGGTAAGAGAGAGACAGAGAGAGCGCGAGAGAGAGACGACATCAGCGCGACATCACCGCCGCGCCGCGGCAGCTACAGGTGCCGGGCGGAAGCGGGCAGTGTGTGCCCAAACGCGAGCGCAATCGGAGCAATCGGCCCTTATCTGTCCCGACGAGATCGACCCGAACCTTTTTCCGCGCCCGCGCCACGTGCTGTGCAGATCTGTGCGTGCACCTGTGCCCCGTGTCCAGTGTTAGCGCCGACACCCCGAGCCGCCTTCCACGCGACGACCGAGCCGAGGCCCACGTGCTGAGCGCCAGCTTTCCCGGCTCCCGAGCGCCGGCCTTTCTTCGAGCGCCGACATCGCCGTGCCGGCTTCCCACGCCGTCAGCTCCTACACCGCGAGCAACGTAAAGGTTGGTTTCCTCGTGTTGCTCTCTCTCTCTCTCAATCGACCGCGCCGCGTTCCCCCCATTGTTTGTACCCCTGTTAATTGCTAATAAAGCACTGTTTTGTTTACGTGTGCGCGTTTCTGTGGCCCCGATTCACCACCTGTATCCTTACACACGACTCTGAGAACTCGCCCAGCATCAGCGCCGGGCGAGATTGCACTCTCTCGTGTCCCCTTCTAATTATTAATAATTACTCTATTATTAATGGGCATGAGCGAGTGACAATATATATATATACATATTCCCCCTGTTCAACCGCGTGTCCGCACCGACTACGAGGCGAGCATATATACGCGCCGTCCCGAAAACATCGACCGCTGCAGCGAAGCGGCCGGATTCAAACGCGAGTGGCGCGCATACGCACCAGCCTAGAAACATCGGACGGGCCAGCGAACGAACAGAACATATGTGCCGAGGAAAAACATTGACTACATATTTGTAAATACGGGTTAGCAAATCGTCAAGCGAGGAAAGGCATGAACTCATGCAGTTTCGATGATAAACTTATAATTCAAAATTCTCTCCAACAGAATAAACATTTTCTTCTAACGTAATTTTTGAATTTGATTAAATTTTCTTGGAATCAACTTTTTAACTTGGAATTTAAAATTTTTTTTTTCAACGAAATAAAATTTTTCAAAAATTATTTTTTCCAAAATTTCAAATTTTTTTTTCTAACGAAACAAAATTTTTCAAAATTTAGAAATTTTTTTCTAACGGAATAAAATTTTTTTTCGAAATTTCGAATTTTTTTCTAACGAAATAAAAATTTTTTCGAGAATTATTTTTTTGAAATTCCGAATCTTTTTTCCAATTAGTAGTTTTTTTGCCCAAAATTCTGATTTATTTGTAACGAAATAATATTTGTTCAAGAATTATTTTTTTCAAATTTTCGAAATAATTTCTGACAACATAAAAAATTTTTCTGAAGGTTGTTTTTCGAAAATCGAAATTGTTTCCGGCGAAATAAAATTTTCCCTGGGGACTATTTGTTCGAAAACCAAGAATTTTTTTTTTCTCTTCTTACAACGCAATAATTTTCCTGTGTCGAAGTACGGTTGTTCCTATTTAGAATTAAAACTGTCGGAACTCAACTGTTGACAAGTGAGAGAATTTTAGCAAAGTCAATAACTTTTTTTTGTTTATTTCACTCATTTTCTTGAAGCTGGAGATTGTGAGATAGGAAATTAAAACTAGTTTCGTTTCATGGAACTGACTTTCCAAAGATAATAACTGAACAAAACACTAACATATACTCCGAGACTGCAATAATTTTAGACTAAATGTGAAGCGATCTGTGCGATATATTTAACAATATCTGCGTGAAACGTGAACTTTCGGCATTCCTATTCGAAACTGCGAGACTGAGTGTGTGTGTGTGTGTGTGTGTGTGTGTGTGTGTGCGAGATTACAAAGTGTGTAAGAGCGTATAGCATTCACCGTATCTGTGATATAGTTAGTAGGTAGTCGTAAGCGTACATTAGCCGTCAGACTGAATAAGGAATCCCACACCCTTCGAAACAACACCCGTCCGTAAGCAAGATGGCCCCCAATATCAGAATCGACCTGATGGAATGGTTATCGAAACTGACGGACGCGGAACTCGAAGATGCGTTGACAAAACTGGATCTGCGAATAGGAGAATCAACACCTGCGAACATGATGAAGCTCATGAGGCAACTACACGGAGACTACAGGGCAGCCGATTTCATTCAGCGTCCGGATTTAGCGACAGAACAGGAGCAGTTCGATTTCAGAGAAAATCTCCTGGTAGAATACACAAAGTACCTGGGAAACTTCTGCCCTACGACGCTAAATGAAACGGCAGCCCGGATACAGCGAAGTAGGCTAGAGCGATCGAAGCTAGTAGAGACTGAAATTTCCGCAAACAGCACGCACATGACGCTAAACCCAACAATCGCGGATCCCTTAGGATTCTTGATGATGGACACTACTAACACCCAAATAACGCCCCGAGACAACATCGTAAAGGAAACCGCACAAACACAGATCCCCACAACTACGACGGCGTCAGCGCCTACCAGACCAACCGCGAAGGAGCAACAACTGATGCACGTAACGTTCCCAGACAGCACTAGCGAATGGTTGGATAAAATGGTAGTCACGAAGATAGTCAAATTGCAAGAGGCTCGCCGGGAATGCGAGAGAGAAAGAGCAGAGCTTATGAGAGAACGGAGACTCATAAGCAGCACGAGGATGCAGAATGCGCAAGCCTCCAGTGAAACAACGACAAATGGGCATCCGGACATATCAACGGTGCTGACAGACACGGGCGCAAATCCCAATGCGCTGACAAATCCCACGCAGAACAACCCAGTTCGAACGACAGATCATCCGACAAATTCACAGAATGCCCATCACGTACCGTCAGGCCCTCAAGCCCCAACTTACACAACCTGGGGGAGGGAGGCGCACAGTATGTATACTGTACCGGAATCTGCTAACACGTGGACACCGGGACGACGTAGCATCTTCAATAATTCGGTTGTTGATGTGGGAAAAATCGTCAGGTCCTGGAAGATCGGGTTTTCGGGCCTAGCAGAAACGACCAGCATTGAAGAGTTTTTGCAAAGGGTGGAGGAGTGCAACAGGTCGTCGAATTTATCAGATGCGGAGTTGATCAACGGCATGACGGAACTGCTGTCTGGATTGGCGCTACAATGGTATCGGCAGACGCGACATCGATGGCATACATGGCAGGATTTTTGCGACTCGGCGCGTCTCATATACGGAGTCGGTAAAAACTTCCAACACAGACTAAGTCGAGAAGCTGAGCAAAGAACTCAACATCCTACAGAGCCTGTAACGGACTATATCGTCTGCTTGCTGACAATTTTGAGTAAAATGCAACCCGCATGGCCGTTGTTGCAGCAAATTGATCTACTGTTCGCAAATCTGCTGCCTGTACTGCAAAGGCAGATGAAACGCGAACGAATCGCAGACGTCGATACGTTCATACGAGAAGCAAAGGAGGCAGAGTACTTCATAAATGCGGAGAAGTACTATCAACCTCCTCCACCACCGACTATGAGTCTTCTGCCGGAGACAGCCTTCCAAACCAGGGAGACAGAAACCGGGGAGACAAAAGCGTGGTCAGAATCCGATTCCACCTAACAGCCTACAATGGGAATAAGGCTGCCGAGAAGGAGGGGGAGAATCGGAGAAGGGCAAAATTTTAGAAGCGCCTATCGGCACCAGGAGACACAAGACGTCGCTGCGCATAATTCGACTTCACGCAAGAGCGGGACGCACAACACTACAACGTAAACGTCAAATCACGCTTTATTATCAGCTGCAGCTCGAGTTTCTGCGAAACTGGCACCAAATTTCAATCGGCAATATATCGTCATTGAGCAAAGCGGTCCTACCGTCAATTGACAATGGGACGCGTCGAGTAAGGATGACGGAATAACCCACATCTCCTGACATTAAGGACGAAGCTTCGGGATCTGAGAATCTGGTCCTAGTGACTTGCGGCGAAGCTACTGGCCAGGGCTTCGGCGCCAACGCAACAGCTGAACCGGAAGCTTCGAGGAAACGACGTGGGCGGCCCCGAAAAACTCCCTTACCACGTCGAAAGTTAATCATTGTCCAACGGGACTGCCGCAGGTACGATCGTGAGCGCACCTGACGAGGCTAGCGTAAAGAAAGTACCGTAGTAGCTCATGACGAAATGCCGAGCGATCGGGACGCCAGAACACTACGGAAACCTCGACGAGCATAAACGCTGATGTAGCGAGTGAAAAGGAGATAAAGGCAAGCGACATCGCTGACCAGGTGCCGAGAAGACGCGAAGGATCATAGGTTCAAAGGATCAGCATGATTAGCTCTGCAACGGTTCTAACGACTCGAACCAGGTCTGCCCGAACTACATGCTGAAGGAGAAGACGACGAAAGCTCGGGGCCTCTACAAGCAGTATTGGCTCCGCGTCGCCGCCAAAGAAATTCCAGGCCATAGTTTTGGTTTTTTCTACCGGGAAAAAATTTTTTAATGAACCACAGTTTTACTTTTTTTATATAAAATCGTATGCACTGAGCCAAAGTTTTACTTTTTTTCTATAAAATCGTAAGCACTAAGCCGTATATTTTGTTTTGATTATTATAAAGGAATCAATCAGGCAATGAGCCACATTTTTTTGTACTTAATTAGTCCAGAATCATGTACAAGGCATTAAGCCAAACTTTTGTATTATTTTTTTTTAAAAAGTCTAGTTATGATCCTAGTCAGACAAAAGTAGCATAATCATTGTGAAAACGAGCTCAGGCTGTGAGTGTGGGAGTGGATGGATGCACTTGATTGGAATCGGACAAACGAAATGTTTTACGCGCTCGTCGATTATAAGATTAAGCTGCGTAAACCAAAAGGATTGTTTTGGTGACGACAGGCGCTAGAGCCAAGCGAGTCAACAATATTATTAAAAGAAAGAGTAGGAACCAGTTGGCCTATTCAGACCCCAAATGCCCTGCTGTCAAGAATTTTTCTTTTAACTTTACAATTTTCTTAAATATTGATATTCACATTCGCTCGTGTTTTCAAATAATGAACAAATTAGTTCACAAGGAAATATCTCGCAGCAGAGCATGCTGCCATCCCATAAGTTCATCCCAATTTACCATAAAATAAGAGAGATGAATGTATCGGAGCGGTACGCCAACCGGCTATACCGCGCCTGGGGGTGGGGTGTCACGGGCTGTTAATTATAACTATTTGTTATATCAGGCCCTGTGAGATCTCTTCTCATAATAACGTATTATATGCCAATATTTACATTGATCAAGTCATGTTTCAGCGCCCAGCGAGAGAGCCAGCGCTGCCGACAATGGTAAGAGAGAGAGAGAGAGAGAGAGAGAGAGAGAGAGAGAGAGAGACCGCGTCGCGAACAAAATTCGAGCATCGCGCCGCGTGACGTCAGCCGAAGACGGCCGAAGTAAGCTCGGCCGGCCCAGCGCGCGGCGGAAGCTTATCAGTTCATTGCCGGTCCTTGCGCGCGAGAGCACGTGGCCCTAATTAATGAGACCGATCCACCGTGTTCCCGCGCCCGCCTGCCACTACAACAGGCCCTGACGACTCCCTGATTGTCGCCCAGGACACGAGCCGATTCCCTGCTGTCCGTCGAGCATACGAGCGCACCAAGCCGGAGCACAAACACCTGCGTCGCCGAGTGAGTACCATGACCGATCGTCATCTCTCTCTCTCCCGGCCAACTCACTTTCGTTGCCCTCTCTCGCTCCGGCCCGCGAGACGCGACCCAGGGCTCATTGCCCTTTTGTGTAATCTCTTCCTAGGATTAAATAAATATTGTGTTCGTCAGAACCGTACAATCTTTTATTTGCCACACTAGTCCCGCTCAAGATCCTACGCCCGCGCACACGAGTTTCACCACCTCGTGCGCGCTACACATAATTATTATCATGCTCTAGGCCCTATGGCCATTGTATTAATTAATTAATAATAAATACGGCGGTGATAATATATGTATATATATATGGGTGATTCTCTGTCAAGTGAGAGAGTAAGAATGAAAAAAAATTCTGAAAATTTTTTTTATGAATTCTAGAAGACTCCATCATGTCCCCTGAATTTTTCAGACCATTTGTCCCATCCTAACAGAGGCTCAAAGTGGTGGAGTTTGCAATATTCGACATTTTTTCAGGACCTTTGACCCCAATTTTGAGCTATCTTGAGATGTTTTAGAGCAAAAACTCAAGAGAACTTTTTTACTGAAAAAATTCCAACTTTTTTAGGAAAATTGGTTCCAGGGTCATTGGTAGACATATAGCTATCATTTAACTTATTTCCAGGCTTAAAACTGATCAAAAACTGGTTTTGATCACTCGCAGCATAATGTGATACATACCAAAAGAAACCGTATTTTATTACCAAAATTTCCTGACTAGTCGCAGAGTGCTGCGTTTGATCTATTTTTTGTAATCAACCAATACATTATGAGAATTAATGAAAATATTCTAAAAATGGGTGACCGCATACGCCACTTATAAGTATGCTTGTTACTCTGGTTTTCTTATAGAATTTGATTGTTTCGTGGCACTTGTACTTGGATATAAGTTGTTACTACTTTATTATCCAAGCCCAGAGTGAGAAGTCATGAACCGTGTCTTTTTTAATAAATTTAGTTCACATATAAGTGGCGTATGCGGTCACCCATTTTTAGAATATTTTCATTAATTCTTATAATGTATTGGTTGATTACAAAAAATAGATCAAATGCAGCACTCTGCGACTAGTCAGGACATTTTGGTAATGAAATAAGCTTTCTTTTGGTATGTATCACATTATGCTGCGAGTGATCAAAACCAGTTTTCGATCAGTTTTAAGCCTGGAAATAAGTTAAGTGATAGCTATATGTCTACCAATGACCCTGGAACCAATTTTTCTAAAAAAAGTTGGCATTTTTTCAGTAAAAATGTTCTCCTGAGTTTTTGCTCTAAAACATCTCAAGATAGCTCAAAATTGAGGTCAAAGGTCCTGAAAAAATGTCTAATATTGCAAACTCCACCACTTTGAGCCTCTGTCAGAATGGGACATATGGTCTAAAAAATTCTGAAAAAATTCAGGGGACATGATGGAGTCTTCTAGAATTCATAAAAAAAATTTCAGAATTTTTTTTCATTTTCACTCTCTCACTTGACAGAGAATCACCCATATATATATATATATATATATATATATATATATAAGAAAACATATTACTGTCGTGCAAATTTATTGCATTTCGTATTTTATACTTGTGTTTGGATAAATATTTTTCAGTAATGATTTTTAGTATTTCCAATTGTCATCTTATTGAATGTATTATCTACGGAATGTGATTTAGGAATACTTTTTTCAGTATTTCTTCAATATTTTTGTAAGACAAATGTGTGCTCAATGAATAATCATGTGAACACTTCCCTGTTTCAGGATTTATTGAATATATCACAAAATACATTCTATATTAATGGAGAATGACAGGTTGAATTTCACTATGTTAATCTTACTATTATATAAAGAGGAAACGTTTGTTTGTATGTTCAAAAAAATCTCAAAAACTACTGAACCTATCATCTCCAAATTTTGACAGTAGCTTCACAATGTACCCTGAAGTGTCATAGGCTATTGAGATTGATCATTAATTAATAAGGAACGTTTCTATGCAAAATAAGGAAATTACATGCAAATCAGCTCCGGCTTTTCTCTCTGGCCACTAGGTGCCGAACCGTTGTACGAGCCATTCACGCGGTTTCTACTGCTTCTACAATAAACAAGGTTTGAGGTCAGTCATGTAGATATGTCGGAAATGATTT
The DNA here is from genome assembly GCA_020882685.1 of Aphelinus atriplicis. Taxonomy (NCBI): domain Eukaryota; kingdom Metazoa; phylum Arthropoda; class Insecta; order Hymenoptera; family Aphelinidae; genus Aphelinus; species Aphelinus atriplicis. Next base: position 24,003,680 of record CM037073.1, on the reverse strand, counting down.
TCACTCAGATTCTTTCTCACACGGATATAGTAGTTGTATGTTGGACTTTCTAGGACGGGCAAATCAGAAAATTAATTCAGATTCCAATTCCAAAACCAAAAATGTTGTTTATTCTGGAGATACTTTCGGAATTTGAAACTTTAAACACTTGAATGTTAGATTTCTATTCCTACGCACAGTTAATATTTATCATTCGAATTCTATTAATTAGGAGAGCGGGCGAAGCCGCGACGGGGGATGCTAGTCTCCTATAAAACGTACAAAAAGGTACGAAACTGTACGAAACTGTAAATAGGCGTATGAAAGCATACACAAATGTACAAAAACGTACAAAACCGTACAAAAACATCTGAAAATGTACAAAACTGCAGACAAGTGTACATAATTGTACCAAAACGTACGAAAACGTATAAAAGCGTATAAAAGCGTACGAAAATGTACAAAAACGGATACAATTGTATTTCTTGTTCCAAATGGGACGTTTATAGACGGTTTTGTACGTTTTTGTATGGAAGTTATTTTTACCAGGATAAAGCTTCAAGTATACTCGAAAGTAAGAAAATTTTGATTTACTGTGCTTGAATATCAATAACTGTACTGAATAACTTTAAATTATTACAGATTTCGAGGAGCTGCTCACGATGGATGTAATATCAACTACCAGGATTCTAGTTACATCCCTGTTTTTTTCCACAATCCTTTTGGTTACGACACACACTTCATCATCAAGAAAATTGCAACTTTACAGTACTTTCATATTATCAGTTTCCAAAATAGACTTTGCGATGCTAAATCGTATTGCTGGTACTGCAAACCTCACAGTGGAAGTCAAGGATCTGGAAACGGACAAGACATTCACAGTCACTGAATTGAGAAAAGTGATCATTAGATTTGGACCAAAGATCCTTCGAACATTGGACTAAAACTTCCAGATCTTCCTACCAGATCGAGTTTGCAAGGTGCTCATGCTCAACGAGAATCTGATTAATCAAATGGTCATAAAAGTTAATTCAAATGTTCATAAGACATTTGAGTAATGTGCCGATAGAGATATATTGTAATAATTACCGAAAAAACGTCACATTAGGTGTTTCTGCACGATCTCAAGAGTCAAACACAAGTTAAAAAATAAAAATACTATAATTACTTCGCGAATAAACAATATTAATAACCTATTGATGATTTACGTTGACACATATTATGATGTTGATTTACTATGAAAATGGAAATTCTTGGGGAACATATTGTCGCGTGCCGCTTGGAGCTTTTCTAAGCGTCACGCCGGCCATTGTTGCGCTATTGTCAGGGACCGCGCTGGCCATGGTAGGGCGCCACGCCGAACGAGTCGACGAGGCCGCAGCGAAACTGCTCGATGTAGCGAGGATCGGCACGAAGAGCGGATCGGCCGTGCTCTGCAAAGACGCAACGCCTATGGCTGATACAATGGCCGATACAATGGTACCGTGAGCCGCTTGGGTACAGCCCATTTGCTCGGATCTGTGGAAGCTGCCTGTGCAAGTAAGCACAGTAGGGAGCCAAGGGGACAGCAGAGAAAACGACAGCGGGTATAACTAGAAAAAGTAAAGCCGTCCCGCATGCCCGCGAAAGTTAGCCACCTGAACGCCCATTAGTGAAAGCAAAAGTATGGTTTATGCATCCTCTCTTTTGAGCAAGACTATCGTAAAACAACAATCAAGTAAAAAGTCAGCGCATCAAGATACCGGCCAAGGCAATACCTGGCTCTGAACTAACACCTCCCGGCAGGAAGCTATGCGTCCAATACAGCACCCGGGGATATTTGACAAAGAAAATACGCATACACAGGTACCGGTAAAGAAAACTTCTTGCTCCAAAAATCATACTGAGCAAACAAAACAGCTGCCCAGTCCTAGCGAAGGTAAATATATCAAAAGGGGGAAAGATGCTGCTGCCCGAATTTGTAGAAAATTGTAGAAATTGACCAATGGATTGGAATAAGCCGAAATTATTGCAGCAGATTCCCGGCTCACAGCCACCTTCTGCTAACACTTCGTCAGATCGCAGGCGGATTCGCTCTATAAAAACCGGGGGTGCATCAGGAGGATTATCACTCGCCACCGAACCTTTGCCAGTCGTAGTTCTGATTTTTCGATTCCGCATTACTCTGTCCATTGGTTCTCGAAACTATCTGTATTGAAGTGAATTAGGAATCTGAGTTTGATCAATAGAGAGTTTTGAGTTTAAATAAATTGTTCGCTTCGTCTTATTGAGTATTACCCTCTTACTCAGTACTTGAAGAACGAACTTCATTTGGATTAAGCGAGCCTTTTCTTTCTTGCAAACTTTCAAGTATAAGCGTGAACGCGTAGTAACGTAGAAACGCGAGAACAATCGCATTCAACGCACTACACAAGGAGAAGCCTGACCGCCTGCTGTGACGAGGGACAGCAACCGTAAGCTGACTGCAGAAGCGCCGACCCCGAGTAGCCGCCAACGACCAGCCACCTTTAGGAAAGTGAGTACCCTTCACTTTGTTCCCATCGCTATTACAAGTTCTTTAGTCCCTTGCACTGCTCAGCTCTCTCGCACTTGCTCCCGACCAAGAAGTCACCGCCCCATCCTGGCTCACGCCGAATCGGGAAACGAGCTTTTGTATTTTCGAATCCGGTAGAACTTTTCCAAAAATAGTCGCCACTCCGCGCGTCAGACGTAACAATATCACGAGAACGAATGCAACGATGGTCTTAAAAGGAGATTTGGATAAAAACATGTAACGCTGCAAGGATAGTATGAACAAAGAGCTCAATTATTATTAATTACACAAAAATTGAACCAGAGACTGGGCAACCCTACTTATATGTACTTTTGGCTGCTGAATCCGAATCCGAGGTCCGTTTAGCTCCATTATCTCTGCGTTTCGCCATAACCTCAAAAATATGGCGGACGACATATCCGACAAATGTACAATATTTTACAAAACAAAAAAGTCTATTCCAATCTACATAAAAAAATAAAAGATAACTGTTCTTAGCGATTTTTCGATTCGTAGCATAGTTTTTATGTAAAAAGTCAAGAAAGTTTGACGGCAAGTGGGCCGCATTCAAAATTCATAATTTTATGAATTTTCCACTCGTAAACTATGCGACAAATTGAAAAAGCACCAAGAACAGTTTTGAACTAATTTCTTACATTAAATCTGAAAAAATGTTCTGTTTTGCAAAATGATGATTTTAAAATTTTTTTTGAGGTTCTATCTAAACGCAGAGGTGATGGAGCTAAACAAACCTCGGATTCGGATTCAGCAGCCTAATGTACATGTAAATAAGGTGGTCCAGTCTCTGGTTCAATTTATTTTTGTGGAGCTGTGTTATCGGATTGAACAGGAAAAACTTGAATTTAGACAATCGACATTGTCGTTGTCCTCAAAGAGAGATAGAATATAGAACGCGTGCTAATAGGAGATATTTTATGCAAAATCATTGTTAATTAATTCCCAACAATATCGGATTCACACAATAAAAAATCACGAGAGCAAATAAATATTTGCTCTCGTGAAAACAAGTGTTAACGCAATAATATATAACAGCACGCTAGACTGTATGAAGGGCCGTTTGTCTCTAAATGAGCATTCCTCCGCGAGTATCGGAATAGCGTGTATCCGAATACAATCGTCCAGGTGCAATAGACACCATGTCTTTCGAACGACCGCGTATTGAAACCTTGATGCGATAGATTCACAGTCATTGTACATAGTTCAAGTTAATGGTTAATAAACAGAGTTGTGTTTTCTAATTAAATTTTTTTCTTTATTACTGAACGAGTCCGAACGCTAAACCACATGCAGGAAGTATCGTTTCTTACTCACTCGGTTGCAATACACCTAACCTCTAGTGGGTAGTGATGCAGTGTCTCAGTGCGCGATACATAAATACTAGCTCACTTGCCTAACCACGTATTGGGAGGGGCTAAGATAAGTGACATGGCTGTTAAACTAAGCATTGATACTCATCGCTCCAATGTCGATGTTTTTATGCTAAGCAAATGTATATCATAAACTCACTAATAAAAGCACACGCATGAATCATATGATGTAAATGTCCTATATAATATCCTGCAACTACGACGCGAGTATATCTGACGGCCGTTAAAATTATGCCCAAACGTATGGAAAAGAAATAAGTACGTCACAAGTCTCATCAAGGGATCGCTTGCATCTCATTCAATTTCAGCCTCCTATTTGGTCATTCCATATTGGAGCAGACTTTCGTGAACAGTATTCCGTGTCCCAGAAGTCATATTGGTGGGTAAACAATTAGAACCAGACGGATCCAAGTCGTTTGTCAGGATCGTTCTGCTTATGAGTAAAATCTGACAGAAAATTATGCGAGTATATAAGATATTGTGGTTTGGTCTACGAATAAAAGTCAAGCCAATAATAATAGTCCTTATATAACAAAAGGTAAAATTATGAATCACCGGTCAGATATTGAAGCACTGTATTGCACTTTATGAGATTGATAGTATATTATACACTCCAGCGAGGTGAGGCAATTTCGGCATCAAACACGTTTGACGCCACGGCCGTGGGTTCTTTCAATTTGGGCGCTTACACTCTGGAGTTTTCAGTGGGCCAGCGGCATTCCAGCGGCTGATGGATCGTATAATTACCCCTGAACTGGATCTGCCCCCCCCCTGTTTCACACATCTAGAAGAACGGTGGAATCTGTTCCAGGTTTATTTATTGATGCATAAGACATGAAGATATGTACATTTTTGTTACTTGATTTGACCGAATTTCAGGAATAACACCAGGTTATAAAATCGTTGGATTTCTACTAAGACGCCATTATTTCACACAATTATAGGTATAGAATACGTAGTTACGTCTCACTGTTTTTCACAACCCAAACCATATTTCAACTCGCTGTATCGCCTTGGATTTTCGTCAAATTGAGAAACAATAGTTGAATAGAAACAATAATTTTTAAATGCTTGATAAAAATAACCAAATAGAATTCCTACAGTAATCCCATGTATATTCTTCATTCTCTCAATCGTGAGTTCAACTCTGAGATTCATCAATACCATTCATGTTTAAATTCTTGAATTTCAAGGGTGGATAGGTGAAAATGAGGAAGTTGTACAATACTTGTAACAGAAGTCGGCTGCATGCTTGTAGAATCTTCGAAGGCTTCCATTGATGGGAGGTGTAGCACAGAACTCCATATCTCTGCATAGGTTATATCGACCCTTTTTGCAATATTCACAAAAACGACATGGTAGTCCTGGTTCTACAGCTACTCTATCTCCAATCTAAGAACAAACAAATTTTCGAATTCTGAGAATCTCCAATGAACATAATTTAAAAAGCATCTCCGCAATTGAAACTGATTAACATGTTCCTAAGCATTTCCTCCTTGTTTGGTGAAATTTTAATCAGTATATTGATGAGAATCAAACAACATCCACAATTTCATACATTCCATAAATCTTTTAATAATATGGAGTACCTAAAAAGATTTTCATTCAACGCCTTTAGTAGCAAATTAACTGTATCTCGTGAGTAGTACCGTATACACTATGGCGCGTCATAACATGAACTCTCGTGACCCCACCAGACTGGTGAACGACAGGAGCGTGCTGACGCAGCATGGAGTATATATTACTGACCTCCGTCCACTAGTAGAAATGTGAGAGATTCAGCATATCAAATATCCATCCCGATATAAACTTCAATTTCATGAAACTCTCGTTAGAAAAATGGAAATCTTGTTTTCATGCAACAATGAAATATATTTAATGTCTTAGCACGGATCATATCTAAAATCTTGAAGTTTGCTTATTACTTTTGAAAATTAAACTTTCGATAATTATTCCATTATTCGAGTGAAGTTCTTGTGTGAGAATGAATTTTCGATATTGAGGATAGGTTATTGATAGGTAAAGATATTCAAATAAGGTAGGTGTACCCAATATGCGCCACAACCCAATATGACCCCCTTCTTATTTCATATATACGCGCGTCTAGAGCATCGTCGCGGCACAGGATCTTGTCGGCAATACTAAATAATGAGGGAAGAAAACATTTTCACCGTTCGGGAACCCTTACACCTACTTGTTAGAGCTCGATCTCTCCATTTTTTCACCAATTTTCATTATCGATCTAATTTCGCTCAGGTAAGTGCGAATTTTTTTAATACCCTTAAACTGGGCCAAAAAAATCGAGCGACATATCATCCAATTTCATCTTACGCCCTTTTTATCAACCGTTCCAATAGCTTTTCGTTATTTTTATCAAATGTACCCAATTTTCTGAAAATAGGGGTGCGCCACCCCTATTTTCTTGTTCTAGCTGCTACAATCAACCCATTGATAGTAAATGTCCGCCCAATATGGTCGAAAGAAAATTTAGTTCAAGCTCTGGAGCAGGTCAAAAAAGGTGAGATATCGCAGAGGATGGCTTCGACTATATATAAGATGCCTCGTCAAACATTTCAACGATATGTTAAACAGAACACTTCCGAAAAAAGAAAAATGAGTCGACCATATGCGTTAACAACAGTACAGAACGAAGAATTGTGTAGTCGAATTGAACGCTTAGCAGATATTGGCTATCCTATGACGAGAAAAATTTTGAGGTTATGCGTTTATAAGTACTCTCTAGGAAAAAACATCAGACAGAATTTTTCTACCATCAAGACAATAGCTAGTCCCAAATGGGCTCGGACATTCTTAGAATTTAACTCTTCTATTTCAGTGAGAACATCTCAATTATATTTGAAATTGCACTAAAAAGAATGTTCATTAATTTGAGAGATTAATATTGTGATTAAATGTTGCATAAGTTAATTTTGTTGATTGAAAAACAACGTTTTTTCATGATTTTTAACTGAAAAATTGATTTGATTTAGGTTGTTAGAAGTTATATAGTCTATGTAATATGGTTTAATCAAAAACAGAATGTATTTTTCAATAAAATGATATCAGAAATATATTCTTTTATTTGTATTTTATTCATTTCAGACATGCTACATGCGACAAACTGAATGAAAAGAAGTATTTTCAGGGTGGCGCCATATTGGGTACACTCAAAATTTTTTCCGAAATTTTTTTTTTTTTTCAAAACGCTGTATCTCGGCGTTAAACTGTTCAAATTAGATGAGATTTAGCTCATTTTGAAGGTATTAAGTAGACCTTTCATTTGACATCGATCGCGTAAAAAATTCTTATTTCACGCGGTGTAGTGACCTTTCTCGCTTAGGTGGCGCATATTGGGTACAGGTACCTTACATATTTTTCATGGTGATATTGAATAACATTTATTAAACCATCTTAACTTATAATACATGTTTATAGGGGTACATTGTTCAATGCTTGTAGAATATTTTCCATGTGTATAGCATGGAATTCCGAGGTTAACATTTTTATATCTATAGAGCTTAACACAGTTTGATTTTCGAGTGCTTTTATTTTCTCCACTACCTTCGATATAATCATTTTTACATCATCATCGGGACTCACTAATCCAGAAATTCTCTCTATAATACTAGAATCAAATGTTTGAGCCTGCGACTCAAAGAAAGAGGCCGAGCTACTTCTCAAAAGATTAATATACTCGTTCACGATACAGCTGACAAAACCTTTTGCAGTATTAAGATATTCGATACGTGCATTCACATATTGACACAAGCTGAACAAGTTATCGAAAATCACTTTTCTCGAAACCACACTGTATCTGATTTTTTTCGCTGTTGTACAATTGGCGTTAGATCTGTCGTGAAAAGCAAACGCCAGCCATGTTCAGCGAGCGATGTACCGTTGGGGTAAATATTCTGCCCTTCCAAATACTTGGTGACATCTTCAAAGGTGCCAATGAAGTTGCGCCACTCTTCTTCTCCGAATGCGACGCCATTGTAGTCCTTGCCAAGGATTCGGACCGTTGGCGTGTAGTACTGGTCCTCGATCCTGTCATACTCAAGACCAATCAACAACTTCTTCGACATCGACTTATTCAGCCCATGCACAGTGTTCAAAGTCGATTGAGCAGCGACTGAGTTGAACGTCGTGTCTCGGGTAGTCTTTATAATGATACTTTTGTCAGACAAGCGGTTTTAGAGGAGCGACAACTTTGAACTGCTACTGCTTTGCAAGCAGTTTACAATACATCCAGCACTCCAAGTGCAAGATCGAATATCACGAGCAAGCTTGATTCGGTGCCTGACTAACTCATCATTTTTTTCAAGATCAGCAGAAGAATTGTTTAGGAATTTCTCCATACCTAGACCCGAACTCATGTAATACAAGAACATTAAACAATACTGTCCGCATACATCTGACGATTCACTTTGCAGCTGTATCGAATTCCAACGAAAATGCTTACAATTTCTATGTAAACGATTTATATGATTAGGCACGAACGGTGGCAAACCATAGCTATCAAAGTACCAGCCATTGTTTGGTTCATTAACGTATACAGCAACCCAGTGCATTCCTGATTTCGTATGATCATCAGTATTGAATACAAACGCTGTCGGTTTCGTCCACACCCGTGGGATCTGATCTACAGTGGGAACACACCCACTGTATGCGCTCGTATACGTCTCAGTTTTCTTAAAACCTCCAGATCGTCCATCGCAAAGTTGAATAGGTGGTCGGAAAGTAAATTCCGTATCCTGTTCGCAATAAATTTGATAACCACGCAAATGCATCCAAGTTCTTAATCGTTGAACATTATCAAGAGCACAGCTACATTTAAAATGAGATTCTTTGACAGCATGATAAAGACAATACTTATCAATGCCTAGCAAATCAGTGAATGAAGGACAACCCTTGTCGTACTCTAGATTTATAATGTCTGGCGTCGTTATTTTATGCATAGTTAACCCTTTTTTCATTACGCCTGATAAATATTCTTCTAGCGTTCATGGCGAGCTCGCGTAAGGTTTTGTAAAGCGCTCTCACAGATGTTTCACCCTCAAAATAGTCGATACCATGACCATGACGAGTCAGCCAGTCGTTTGTTCTTCTAATATCGGCATTCAAAGTACAGACATGAGATTGAGGCAGGACGATCCAATGACCACTGTGATCACCTTTTAGGGAAGTCACAGCAACCTCCTTTGGAACACTGACGTTGTTTTTATCTTTGAAAAATTGGATATCGACGATAAGATCCAATGTGCTGTAGTTATGAGCTCTGTTACTCGACGACTGAAAATTATTTTCAAGATTTTTCAATGAACCTCAGGGGTACAGCGTTCAGTGACATCTATCATCACGAGCTAAAATCCAGAAGAATTCGCTGCGATGAATCAATCTCCAAGATATTATCGTACTCGGCATAAACGATGCAGTTCACCGTTTTACTCAGCGGTGTTGCAAATCTGACATCGATTGTCACGCTACCATGTTTAACTAGATTCCAATGACTACAATCGTTAGCCGATAAATCGGGTGTTAAATAAAAAACGAAAAGACAGTAGCCATTGGGGTAATCATCTCGCGATATTTCATTACCCTCGTTGACGAAATGTGCATTGGTACCTGTGAATATAGTGTGATAGGCGTCAACGCAAAGATTATTTCTGAAATCAGGCTGGAGCGGCATCGAAGGAACCTGAACACTATCCACATACAAGCACAAACAATTTATGTCTAGATTTTCGAAATTGAAAGGATTGAGCGATCGATCACCGTCGGACGCTATATTCCTGACGAAACCCAGGATGATTCTCTTAGGTAATTGACCCAGTATTATATTGTCCAAAGTTTTTCCATGAATGTCACTGTGCAAAGTTACAGCTTTGACTTCTACTCTCGTCATAAGGTATTCAGCGGTTGTCTTTGAGAGCGCTTTTGTGTGGGCCAATAAAACGCCCGAATTAATTTTAACACGTCTTACGAGTAGATTGGCTTCCTCGATATATATATATATATTTACGATTCCTGATGGATCCATTATGGCGAATCCATCTCGGGATCTCACAAAACGTAGTCTTATTTCTACACCGTTCAATAGTAATTTTTCTAGGTTAAACACATCGCAGTGGATATAACCGATCATATCGACAGATTTCCGATTGTTTAGGTATTTGCGTCTCTTTTCAAGTCCTTTGTTCGGATCACAACTGTTCATCTGACCTGCTGTGTCATTGGCCCACAGTACACTGGTCAAGTGAGAGTTTTTGGCAGCTGGCCCATAATTCAATAGACTCTCGGTATACGCTCTATAAGCGTAAGCGTTGTTAGGAGGAGTCACTGGCTTTTGATTGAACGACACGTCGACTTGATTGAACAGTGAATGCATAAAGTTATTGACAGGGCCTGCTTTATTGACCTTATCTCCGACGCCTGCTGCGAAATCCTTTTCAGCTATATTAGTCTTTACGGATATGCGTATACTGAGCATAGTATGAGCAAGATCGATATACTCTTCACCAGTCCCAGATGTCACAAACTCTATGGGTGAGTCATCGGTAAGGGATGATATAGGCTCGTATTGCACATAGTGCGATTTCTCAATCGTTGTTTGAGTTGGTGGAATTTCAAATAATAGTAACTCTGATTCCAAGCACTCATACGATTGATTATGGAGAAAAGCCATTTTTTCTAGCCAAATATATCTCTGGTCGTTCTTTCAGTTGTACTACTTCTGACACTCTCCTTCTTATTCTTCTTCGTTTTATCTGCCATGTTGCGTCGAATGATTTTTTTTTTAGACTTGCGTTTTCTCTTGCTGCCTCGACCACGGATAGCCAATAACTAGGTCGAAGGTCGAACCTTCGAGACGCGGTATTTTATAACCTGACCCCTTCATGAGTTTATCCAATTTTTCCTCGGCTTTCCATTTCAAAATTTCTCCAGACTCTCTGACGCGACTTTTGAATGCTTCTTTTACAGGGGTATCCATAGTAGTGACATCAGACATTATATTCATGCCTGTGCGAAGAGCCTTTTTCCCTACAGCTTTAGCACCTCGGGATGAAAGTGGCATGACTCTATGGAATAAGCCAGCCAAAAAACGATCGATACCACCGCGACCTCGTTGATGATTTGAACCAACAAAGATGCGACCTACCCCAGCTACCTTCCCACCTCTTACCTGGGCATCAAAGTACTCAACATATCGATCCATCTCAATCCATGCGTTTGAAGTGTAGTGTAGCTATCAACGTTCCAAAATCAAATGGTATAGAATTACCTCGTTGGTCTCTAATATCTATCTCGATGGTTTGAAATGAGTTGATAAGCAAGGGTATGTACATTGGTGGGGAGAAATTCTTTATCATTAGTCCTCCATGTGTAAATTCGTCCATATTGAGAAATATAGCCTGCAGCAGTTTTGCTTGAACATCCCCAGTAACGTATGATTCGCATATGTCAGTGTATAACATCAACATGTTAGGTAAACCATTCATAAGGTGTGCCGGTCTGTTGCTGGTTACGGGCGCTTTGAAGCATTGCGACTCTACGTCGTCGAATTCCAAAATTTTTTTCAATTTTCGGGCAAAGAAAACTCGTGTTTCGCTTTGCAGTCAGCATTGCATGTACGAGTAGCCTTTACGTATCCTCCTTGTTCGACGATGAAAAGTAAATGATTTTTCTTCACGCATTCCAAATTATTCATTTCGGCGATAAGACCCTCGACATCCTTGTACATGCCAGGATGAATCTGGAAAACGTCTATTTCCCCTTCCTCGCTGGCATATTCCAAAGAGTTGTCACCGACAACTACAGCGGAGACGTGGGAGAGGTGCGACAAATTACCGGCCATGATGACTCGAACGTCTTCTTGTAATAAATGCTGAAAGGTTAGCGGTATTTGGATCTCTGTTAGAGCCACGGACCATGACCCGTGTAATCGTATCTGTTGAGGTAGCTGCGTGATGAAATGAGTCGTCGTGTTGTCGGGATAATACTGCACACTGCTGTTGCTAGGCAGCACGACGTAGAATTGGTCCTTCATTTTAATTTTTTCACTTCGCTAGCTTTGATCCACGAATTGAATTTATCGGGGTAGCCTTTCCAGCTAACGAAATATTTTTCGGTTTTTTCTTTTACACGAGTTTGCAAAACTTTATCTATTCCAAAAACATCGTTTTCTAGATTTTTCCGTACTCTGCTCAGCTCCTCTTCATAAAAAAAAACGTCAATTTCCTCCCCTGCTTGATTTTTCAGGTAATATACATGAGGTGCTCTAAACAAGGAGATACGGGTGATTGTGAAAATTTCAGTAGTTCAACCTCCCTCGTAACCTTCACCAAAAACGTTCCTCGAACTACTGATGCGCACCAGATCTCCAACACGGTATTTAGCTGTTCTTGAGGCGATGCGGTCATTGGCGTAGCGTCGTTCAATGTTTCTGCGGACCACTGCAGCATTGTCGAGTGTTACTGATGCAGGTGTCATTTTTGTTGCCGAATGTCTACTATGATAGTAAGACTCTGTGATATTCTTCAAGATGTCGACGTATTTCCAAGTTTTCTTGTGTGTAAAGTATCGCTACACCCGCTCTTTGATGGTTCTTATCAGCCTTCCCACGACTGCAGCTTTCGCACAGGTTTACGATTCGGATATTCGGATAAAATTCTCTCAAGCGCAAGGCTAACACTTTTGGACGTTTTGTCACGTAAAGGTTCGCACCATGCATATTTGCTAAGCACATCGATGACTACTAGGACGTATGTAAAGCCATCATTGTAAGTTCTCAATGATCTTAGATCCATCAAATCAGCTTCCCTTATATCGCCAAAGTTTCTCACGTCGTACCTTCACCGGGGGAAACGACGACGCACCAACTTGTGCATGTTGTAAGCACCTACGAGCCATTCGATGATTTCTCGAGGTTTACGATTTTTTCGTGTCACGTGTACCAGCTCGTTAGCACCAGCATAAGCTGTAGGATTCGGAAATTTTTAGTAAAGGTTACTGAATTTCTGGTCCATGTTTGTTCTTTGAATTTTTACCCTTAGCCTTTTACCCTAGTTTTTTTATCACTGCTCTTCTTATTTTTCTTGATAGATCTCTTGATTCGAGAGAATAGTTTTCCAAAAGTAATCTTGCTGACCATGCAACAAGCAGTCATCAAAGCCACGCCAGAATGCGTACTCTGCCAAAACGCAGTCGGCTTTCTTGCGATCGGCGCTCTTATCGTTATAAGCTAGGTCGTGGCGTCGACAAGCTTCGTCTAGAGGATTCACACCAACGTCCTTTCGCTCGAGTCGTTCTAACAACTTTGTTCCAGGACTGCAGAATTTATATCCAGGGACATGCATTTCGAAAGGTAGTAAGGGAAGGTCAATAAGAGAGTCCAAAGCTGTATTCTTCTCTTCGTGAGTCATTTCCACCTCTCCCATCATTTGCTCAGTTTCAATCGTTTCCATGATTGAGATTTCGGTGTGCTCGATCTTTGATTTTTTGTTGTTCTGTCTGCACTCGACTCACCGCTGCTGTCGTTCCCAAAACTATCGAAAACTGTTTTTTGAGGCGTCTCTTGATTGTGTGGTAAATCAGCGTTATCGATCTGAGACAAGTCTGAAGATTTATTTATACTTCTCGAAACTCGAGTATTACCGATGAAATCACGAGGTATATTACTGTGGCGAAGCGCTGATACAAACTGACTGTAATCAGCCGGGGGTGGTCGTTTTCTATCCCTCATGGCATCATTGATCAAATCCACTATACAAGCGCCTTGCACTGTATTGACATCTATTTGAACAGACCCACGTTTATCCCACGTAACTTCACCAGTCATCCTTAAACGTTTCAATAGCTGTATAGCTTTCAGTCGCCATTTTCGAGGAACGGTTTCCACGATTGACGCTTCGATATCTTTTACCATTTGTTGCTCAAGTTTGCTCTCCCTGCTGTCTCCATCTTTATCAGCGCCGCTGTCTTCTCGTGGATTAAACTTATCTTTGTCCTCGTTCCTGATATCCTTTACCGTCAGGAGGGGGTGAGGAGCGCTGGTAAAAATCCACCACCGTGTTGAGCGACGATTCTCTTCTTATTGCCGAGATTATCGTGTGGGCTCGCTAATTTTCTGAGAACGGGTGCGTGTTTGCAAAGACGCGACTTGTGGTTCTTGGTAAGGGTAACGTTTCCGTTCAGTATGTTCAAGGCACACTCGCAAATGTGTCTGACGAGTTGTGGATCGGCTCTGCGGAGGATTGCTTTACGCTGTTCGGCATCGAGGTGGTACAAGGCTCTGAGAATGTTGATGTATTTCCGTCCTATGGGACGATGACTTCTCGACGCCATCACAGCGACACAACTGGCACGTTATTCGTAGTGTCGCTACCTTTTATCTTTTTTTAGGTACATCAACGTACTGATGCTCATCGTCGGGGAAAATGCATTCTCGGTACCGACAATTATCAGGGGGTTTCTGCTTCAAATCTAGCAGAAGATAACCAAATGGCCGCGAAGTCGCGTCCCAGTAAGCCTTTTGTAAGAATCGTGGGTCTTCGGGATAAAGCTGCCTGGCAAGATGTTGTATTTGAGCACGATCTCGTGAATTTCTAAAAATCACGATGTACCGAGCATTCAGAGATGCATATTGTATATTGCATCAATATTTCATGAAAGATTCAACAGAATATTTCACAATATTACAATGAAATATCGCAGTGCAAGACTACTGCAAGATTTCTGAGATATTTTCCTGAAATATTCTATGCAACATTGTTGCAAGATTCCTGCAAGATTTGACTGCAAGATTGAGGACAGTCAGAAGCTGCATTGAAGTATTGCAGAAATATTGAATTGCAAGATTTCATGCAATATTACTGCAATATTTCTGAAGATTCTTCTGCAAGCTCATGTAAAGTCAAAGGCTATATTGGAATATTGCACAAATATTTCGATGAAAGATTTCATGCAATATTACTGCGAGATTTCTGCAAGATTCAACTGAAAGACCCTGAGAAGTCAACGACTGCAGTGAAATATTGCAGATATATTGCATTGCAAGATTTCTGCAAGTCACAACTTAAATATAACATCCAAGATTTATATTATAAGAGTGCGCGGTGCAATATTGCTGAAAGATTTCTGCAAGATTCTTCTGCAAGCTCATAGAACGTCAAAGGCTACATTGAAATATTGCACAAAAATTTCGATGAAAGATTTCATACAATATTACTGCAAGATTTCTGCAAGATTCTGCGGCAAGATTGAGGACAGTCAAAAGCTGTATTGAAATATTGCAGAAATATTGCATTGCAAGATTTCATGCAATATTGCATTGCAAGATTTCATGCAATATTGCTGCAAGATTTCTGCAAGTCACAACTTAAATATAACATCCAAGATTTATATTATAAGAGTGCGCGGTGGTCCCGAGGCAAAGCTTTCGATTCGCGACCCAAAGATCGGTGGTTTGCGCCCGACCCCCCGACTTTTTTTCTTTTTTTATTTAGTCGGATCTGATAGAATCATCCAACTTTTTGGGAAGTATAAACTCAACGGACCAAAATGAAGAACTTTTATGATTGAAAATAATTTTCGAAATTTATTCAAGTTCACTTGACCTCAGGGCACATGGGGTAATTCATCCTGCAGGTGGAAATTGATACGATTTTAAATAAATAAATTTTCAAGGCATAAGTAACCTGTCAAATTACTTTTTTTTTGTTTACTAGATTGATTCTATCCAAATGTTTCACAAATTTGTGAGACAGATTATATATGTATACATATATTTTCTCATTGAATTTACAAATTAAGTGGATTCAACATGTCTGCCATAAAACATCTGGATAAAATGAATATAATGAACAAGAAAAGATTAATTCACCTCACATAATTATCTATTCAAATTGGAATTCTATTAAAATTATATATTTTTATGATGAGTAATCTTATTCACGTGTAAAATCATTGTTATTCTTCTTCAATCACAATGATACAACAATCATAAATAACATTATTCATCAGTGATGGATTCCATTTTCCCTTATGAAAATATTCATGTGATTGCATCTATCAGCAATTAAGGAGACTGCAATTGCCAATTTATTATGTTAATCAATTCAAGCATAAAACAAATATATTTTATAGATGTTCATTATTTTTACACGTGTATCATACATATTAACGTAGATGTTTTATTCAAATTGTATTAAATTGTATCAAAGTGATTTGGCAGGTTACTTATGCCTTGAAAATTTATTTATTTAAACTCATATCAATTTCTACCTGTAGGATAAATTACCCCATGTGCCCTGAAGTCAAAACGTTCAATAAATTTCGAAAATTATTTCCAAATATAAAAGTTTTTTATGTTGGTCCGTTGAGTTTATACTTCCCAAAAAATTGGACGATTCTATCTGAGTAAACTAAATAAAAAAAGAAAAAAAGTCGGGGGGCCGGGCGCGAACCACCGATCGTTGGGTCGCGAATCAAAAGCTTTGCCTCGGGACCACCGCGCACTCTTACAATATAAATCTTGGATGTTATATTTAACTTGTGACCCCTGAGGCGGGTTCACTTATTTATCGGCTGTGTAGTGCGGTGCCGGAACTATTGAAAATGAGTACTGAGTGCTCATTTGACAACCCTTACTCACCCACCTAATCATAATTTCAACAAAAATATTGTGTTCGACACGTGCTCAAGATTGCTGCAAGATTTCTGCAAGATTCTGCTGTAAGATTGAGGACAGTCAAAAGCTACATTGAAATATTGCACAAATATTCCATGCATATTGCTGCAAGATTTCGAAAGATTCTGCTGCAAGATTGAGGATAGTCAAAAACTGCATTGAAATATTGCAGAAATATTGCATTGCAAGATTTCTGCAAGATTCTTCTGCAAGCTCATGTAAAGTCGGAGGCTACATTGAAATATTGCACAAATATTTCGATGGAAGATTTCATGCAATATTGCTGCATGATTTCTGAAAGATTCTGATCGCTTACATCGAATTCAATGTGGGAAAATGTATACAAATTCTCACTATGAGACCAGGCGCAAACCCGTGATTCTTTGGGTGCGGCGCCAAATTCTTGCCGCCGGACCAGCACGCACTTTTATAATACATGATTCCGTCAATGCTGTATTCAAATCCTGACCCTCCGAAAGGAACTATAGTATTGCACCAACCTTGCAGGAATATTGATTAAAAGATTTGAAGGGTTTCGAAAAATCGGCGCTCAAATATTGCAGCAATCTTGCAGCAATCTTTCCATGCAATATTTCAGAGTTATATTTCTAGAATCTTGCAGAAATATTGCATTGCTCCTTGCACTACCGATAGGTGGCGACTCGCTTCTCGCAAGTGAAACTGTATGCTTCTGGCTGTATACCTGCATCCACAATGATGGGTATCAAACTCGATTCCGACTCTTATTTCTGAGTCAAACTGGAAAAATTATTTTTGTGGGAATCTTCGCCGCATTCTCAAACTAGAGAGTCATTGAAGAGTTCCCGATAATCTAAAATTATTTACAGGTTTGTCAGCACTGGAATATTGTAGCAATCTTACAGCAATCTTCCAATGCAATATGCTCAATCACGTTACTGGAATCTTGCAGAAATATTGCAGTGCAAAATTTCTTCAATATTTCAAATTTTCCTAGCCAATACTGCAATATCTAGTATCAATCTCTCAATGCAATATTTCAAACAGATATTGATGAAATTTTTCTTGGAAAGATTCGGAGGCTATCGATGAATCGGTAATGAAATATTGCAACAATCTTGCAGCAATCTTCCAATTCAATATTTCGAATTTATATTTCTGCAATCATGCAGAAATATTGCAATCATGCAGAAATATTGAATAGAAGATAGACTCGACAAATAGGCAGTGAAATCTTGCAGCAATCTTGCAGCAATCTTTCAATGCAATATTTGAAAGTTATATTCCTGAAATCTTGCAGAAATATTGCATGTAAGATTTCAAGGGTCTCAACTAATCGGCCTTGAAATATCGCAGCAATCTTGCAGAAATCTTTCAATGCAATATTCGAGAGTTATATTTCTGTAATCTTGCAGAAATATTGTATGAAAGATTTCAAGGGCGTCAACGAATCGGCAGTGAAATATTGCAACAATCTTGCAGTAATCTTCCAATGCAATATTCATAATCATATTGTTGAAATCTTGCAGATATATTTCATTGCTTTCTTGCAAGCCGGACATATCAATATTGCAAAAATGTTACAGTGCAAGATTGCTGCAATATTTCAAATCTTTCTTGCCAATATTGCAGCAATATTGCAGCAATATTGCATGCTGTGTGGGATCATGGTCTTATGTATTTATTTATTACAACTATTGTACATTGATTCAAGAACAGGCGAATTCACACTGCCAGCCGCGATAATACGTCTCTGGAATCGTATACGATCACGAGCCATCTGCATCCATTCCGTACCTTTTCGGGCTTCTGTACTTTCATCAGGCCACTCTGTCATAGCGTGAACAATATTTTGGCTCTCGTTGAATCGCACGTTTCTTTTTACTTTCTGATTTCTCTTAATAAGGAACAGAAGAAAAAAATTATCTTTCGAAAATATTTGCACGCTTAAATCCGTATGGGTAACTTTTTCTATCATCCACGAACCATCTTTTTCCGTAAACAGGTTTGCATGTTTTGTCTCTTGCAACGTAACAACATCGTGGAAAGTTGTTCGTCTTATAGCCATTGACGATACCTCTATTTTAGGGTATTCATCGAGCATCATTCATCGAGCACCAACTTACGGACCGAATCAAAATTCATTTCATCATTGGTGGAATAATTCAAACGAATGCCTTGGACTTTGATTACTGATTTTACGACACCATCTGGTGTCACGTATTCGTAACCGTGAAATTTCGAGCCAGCCGAAACGAATCGTCTTATATAAGTATCCTTGCCCTTTTCAGCAAGCTCGTCGGTTAGTTCACCTAGCATAGAACCAATAGGTAGTTCATGTTCGTTAATCGTGCTATTGTGAAAAATCGAATCAGTGTCATAATAGAGGACTCTGTCACCTAATGCGTGTAAGCAATCGAAAAGTTTCAACCGCGCTTGTGCTTCGTGAAAGCAGCAACGACCACACTGGTTGTTCCTAAAGTTGCCAATGACGATGCATCTCCTTTGTAACACCAATGAACAAACAATGTATTGTCGTTCACAGGTAAAATACCATTTACTGTAAAATACTTGTAAAATACCGTTTCAGCACACGATAAAAGTTCCATCAACCGCGATGGTTCGGTAACTACTTCGGTTCTATCCATATTTTCACGCTAGCCAAATTTTCCCCATAACGAATTCAAACATAGCTTCATAACTGATCTGAGTCCTGCGTTATAATTGATATCGTCTCGTTTCAAACAAATGCCTTCTGTTTGCTCAATTTTTTGGACAAACCGCTCTTGTTCTTCCACGCTGGTACAATCGTCTGGAAAACTGGAAGCTGCAATTTTCTGAGCAAAAAATTTATCGATATATCCCGCAAACAAACCGCCCGTGCGCGTTTCTGGATCGTACTCTGTCATCTCGTACTACCATATCTCGTATACAGGTCCAATTTTGTAACCTACATCGATAGCCTTTTTAACTTCCTCGGAAATCCAAACCCCTAAAAGAGATCGTTGGTCTGGATCGTCATGCGGACAGTCATTGCTCACGCTATTTTTGGCACAGGATCGATATAAGGGGAACATAAACTTGCCATGCATGCGAACTGGTAGAACGGGGTTGAGCAAATTGCGTGGCGGCAGTATCTCGCATTTTATAAGACCGTTCACTTTTTCAATGTTATCGTTAATGAAGCGTTTGCAGGCTTCCGTCCCAACATATATTTCAGGATGTCCTACAGGATATTTACCACGTTTACAAATATACGGGTAAAGCGAACAGAAATCCACATATCGTATCTTCTCACCTTTCTTGCAATCGAAAATTTTTACATTGTTATTGGTGCGCCCACCAAAAAAAGCTTCACGAGGATCTAACGATTTTCTTCCGAAAATTTCATCGTGTTCGTCGATGAAAATGCGCATCTCGTCGTTGATTTTCAACTCTCCATTGAAATCAAATTCCCACATAACGATCAAACCCGATCCCGATCTCTGTTAACAGTGTAGCAACGGAGCAGCCGTGCCAATAACAACCGTGAAATTGAAGAACTATACCCTCGTGGCTTTCACCGTCTATGGGATCGCAAAAACCGTCAACAGGAATATTATTGACGAGTCTTTTTCCGCGACAGATACCCGCGTGCATCACAGGTCTACTCAAAACTTTTTCAGACATCCAGTAGAGCCACTGAATTGCTATATGCGACTGAGAAAACTGTAAAACTGATCTGACAATTCGAAAGATGAGATGCTTTTATAAGAAAAAATAATCATACGTTGAGCGATGAAAATTATTTACATCCAATTTCTTAGATTAGGTGATAATAGCAAATGAAGAAAAAGGGTAAAAAATACGTAAGTGAAACTTCAAATTTATGTAACAACTTGACTATAAAAAATTGCCGAATTGACTTCACTTATTTTCATGCGAAAAGGGCATTTTGAGTAGGATATAAAATAGTTTCGTGAAAACTGACGTGACCAATAGAACGATGAGATGCTTTTACATCAAAAACAATAATCGAACGTTAAGAGATGGAAATCATTTACACCTAAATTTTTTAGATTGAGTGAGAATAGTGAAATAAGATAAGGAGGAAAAAAACAGTGAAACTTCAAACTGCTGTAAAAGAGTGGGGAAGGGCCCAAAAGTTCTCTTCTGATAATCGTGATAAATTGGCTGTAGTTACCTTAATATTACACACGATACAAAATGCTTTATGAAATGAGAATTCTTCATCGACTTACATTATTTTTTGTTGTGGTCGGCAAGTAGTACACGAATTTCATCGTTGTCAATCAAATTTTTTTGCTTCAGTACTTTGATAAAAATATCCACAATTTCATTTTTCTGTAGTAAACCACACTTGTATAAGTGTATCAAAGTATTTTAACTACAATGTAGTAACAAAAAATGTAGTTTCCTCTCTAACACATGCAGTGGTCAAATCTTTGAACCACCAAGGACCACACATGGTTTTTATGTACACATCATGTGTGTTCGCATAACGCAACGCGCACATAATCATGTTGATGAAAAGCTTTTTGATACGAGATTATACGAGATTAATACAAACTAACGAGTCTTTTATAATGTCAAAATTTGTACACTGCAAAGGCAAAGAATTAGACTCAGCATTATGAAGCTTCGAATGAATGATCGTCTCTATTTTGACTCGTGCGATGCAGTTTTATTTGTCGCCAAAGTGCGATTTCACTGAAGGCACGTTCTGACGCTGTTCCCAAAATATGTATGCATCACAATTTCGCATTGGTCGATATGATATTGCTTACTCGTTTAGAAGTGCTTACTTAGACAATGAAAGCTGTGGTAAGATCTTACAGCGCAAAATTTCATCTGACACTCCATGTTTTATAAGAGAATCACTGAAATTCGCGTTTTAACTCGAAAACATAACACTGAGGAATACAGGGGTAATATCATGAGTTTCTATATCACGTCAGCTCATGTACACGTGGGAGGCTTGATATTGATATTGTCTCGGGTGAATCGTTTGTAGTACATTTTTGTAGTACAAATATGTATAGGAAAGTGCGCTAAGCTGTAGTTAAGAAACATTTACACCCTGGCGATATTGCCGTAGCGTGACATTCGTGTGTGCGTGTGTGATTGTGCGCTGTGATGCTCTCTCAGGAGTCTGCGCGAATCCCTGATTTGTCGGCTGCAGAAGTTTTCGCAGAGCAACGATAAAACGTACACTAAAACAAATCCACTACCTGCAGAAACTTGACCAGGGAAAGTGCCCAATTGCAGATATTTTCCAGCGAGGACCTCGATCTGGTCTTTTTTGTTTTCTGCTGTTCCAAAAGTATTCCGTTACTTGAAGTTACGAATACTGTACACTGGAAAGTGTTCGTGAACGATACAACTTTACGCTTGAGTGGCTTAAAATCGGTGAAAAAAGATTGCGATTGCGATCATACCGGGTTCCAAGACACGGCTAGTATATATCAACAGCGAGACCAGATCATTTTGTGTTATGAGCTTCTTGAAACTTCGCAATTTGGAGCGTCGTTTGGGGAAACCATTTCGTTATAGGCGCTACCCCAATCCGGAATAGGCGATGAAGAATGTGACTAATAGATCACAATGTAAAATCATATGATATGTATTTCTGAAACTTTTTAAAATTCAAAGAATTTTGAAAATTTGAAATTTTTTTGGAGAGTTATGAAAAAAGAGGGAAATGAGAATATAGCAATGTATGTGTGTGTGTGTTTTTGTAAACTAATATATATATATGTATGTCACTGTGTCATCCGTAATACACTATGCTGCGTCAACATGTTCCTCCCGTTCACCTGTCTGGTGGGGTCACGAGAGGTCATGTTATGACGTGCCATAGTGTATACGGTACTACTCTCGTGATCAACTGCAGACCTGTTTACTATATAACCGCTATAATCATTAGCTGAAATCTCAACCAAAATACATATTTAAGAACAGCTAAGATATCGCTAAGGTGCTTAATGGAAAGATGCGTGTTACGTGACATGTTCATATTTTGGTCAGTTAGGCTTGTTCGTGTGTGTGTGTGCACTGTGTATGTTGAAAATCCGACCCTGGACCCGAACAATATGCATGGTCACCGACGATAGTGTTCCAAGGATGTACTCCTGATATTTTTGCATTTGAAGCAAGACTATTAGGTTTTTGCACTCATTTTTATCAATCGGCCTAATATTTCAGATACAATATTACACAAAACCTTTATGAAATTAAATGGACGCTTTCATCGTTGACCCAAATCATTTTAATGTTTTTCGGGTCCATGACTAGCTTCTCCTAACAAGAATTCCTGGAGTGAAACCGTGTAATACTATCATCGGCGACTCTAATTACATGGACATCATTCAGAACCAGAGTCAGCTTCTTTAACAGAGAATTCCAGGAGCACCAACTCCCCCTGTAGTTGGTGGATCTAGTCATCTAGGCATTGTATAGGCGCAGAGTCAACTTTCTTGACCAAACATTCTAGTAACACACCATTGGAACACTGCCATTGGTGATTCAATACAACCAAAATATTGTTCGGATTTCAAGCCAAACAAACCGTATTTGAAGCCAACTTCAAGCAAACTGAGAATACAAAGAGCGCTCTTGGAATAATATTATCGGAGTCTCTGAGAACCTGGACATCTTTTGGGTCCAGGGTCAGTATTACAACCGAGAATACTAGAAGCACATCACCAAGAACAGCATCATCGGTGACTCTAACTATATTTATTCTATAATATCATTCACAGTCCAACGATGGGAGTTTTTATGGGTTATCATAGGATAAAGTTATCGATGTCTAACTTTGAATGTGAAAAATCCCTCCTTTTCTCATTGACGGTAGACGCTATGATGCCACAACTAACGTATCACTATGGATGCTAAGTAGCCCAAGGCGCATCTGTTAAAAATCAGGCTATCTCGGGCATTTCATATACCCTCGCTGAAATTTTGAGATCCCCTCCGGAAAAGCATTCTAAATCGAATGAGAGTTGTGCGGAATTCCAAAAAGTACGGCTTCATATTTTTTTTTTCAAAAATATGCATTTTTCCATTTTGATTTTGAGTTTGTATGAAAACTATCCATCCTAGAGTAAAATGGAAAAGGAAAAAAAGTTTTCTTATTAAATTTTGCATAAGGATTAAGTATTCCGAAACATTAATCTCGATTATTGTTATTGCAAAATAGTCATAAAAAAAAAGCGACCTCTAAAAATGAGAAATTTTTGTGATTTTTTTTTCAAGTTTCCAAATCATAGCTACGATTATGACAATTTGATTTAGAGTACCTTATATAGTAATGGAAATACAAAAAAAATTTCATCATGATATCTCTGATAGTTTTCGCACAATCCTAAGGCAATTTTGAAAAATTTTTAAATTTTGAAAATGTTATTGAGTCCTTTATGGGCGTCTATGAGAACTGCCAATTTTTTTACGTACTCTTCTAGATACTACCTATCGATCCCTCACGGGAGAGTATCGATTTTATCATTTTTAACCACTTTTATGATTTTTTGAAAATTTTTTTTACAATTTTTTTTCGAAAAAAATGCAGCTGCAACGCGGTTTTTCTATCTATTTGAAATTTGAAAGTTGCATATGATAGAAGATAAACGAACGCTCATTTTGAATCTTCATTCACTCGAATCTGATTTGTGAATCCCGAGATATAGAGGTTTTTATTCAAGGTAACTTTCCGGCAAAAGTATACGCAGTAGAAGAATAATTAAAAAGGTTTCTGGTAGATTGAATATTGTTTCACTCAAGTATCAATTATTATGTACGTGAGTGATGTTCTTGATACTTAATAGTCGAGCGGAAGGTTGATGGAAATCACTGAAACACAGCGCTTTCGGCGCAGCGGCAGTGGCGGGCAGTGGAGGGGGTAGGGAAAAAGACGCGACGAAAAGTCGAACGCTCCGGATGAAAATGAACGTTTGATTTTTTCCCGACAATATCTCGGCTTCTATATAAGATAATTTGATGATTCTTTTTTTAATTTTATATAGCAAGTCGAAAGATAATTAAATATATAGGTTAAAGTACCGTTACAATTATTGATAACGATATATACATGAAAAATGTAGTAATGAATATTTGTAAAGCCATTCAAATTATAGTATATCGGTACAATATTGACCTGAATGCCCAAAAACAATATTCCAGGAATAATTAAGGTGCACATTAAACCACATTAAATTAAACACTGTATATTGAAACATAATTAGTCAGGAGCACTAATTACCATCAACTAATATATGGAGTATTACTGAGAATGAAGGTAAGTAAAACAGGTATAACTTGGCGCTCCGACCCTTAAAGTGGGGTCAGATGATGACAGTGACAGTGACAATGATAATGAAGAAATGTCAATTCCTCCTATGAAAAAACCGCGGAAACACTAATAAAATAATTGTTAACAATTTAAGATATATGTATTTATAATTTAAGATATATGTATTTATCATTTAGGATATATGTATTTATAATTTAAGTTTATGTATATTGTAAATGTAATGCTCAATAAACGTGATCATACAATATTTTACTGTTCTTTTCTATTTAAAACGCTCCAGAAAATATATTAATTAATCAATTTTAATTAAAAAAAGTTTCTTTTGGATGTATTAGTCAGCGTGACGTACATCTTAATAATGAAAATTAGAAAATATCATTTTAATGGCTTTACAAATATTCATTACTACATTTTTCATGTATATATCGTTATCAATAATTGTAACGGTACTTTAACCTATATATTTAATCATCTTTCGACTTGCTATATAAAATTAAAAAAAGAATCATCGAATTATCTTATATAGAAGCCGAGATATTGTCGGGAAAAAATCAAACGTTCATTTTCATCCGGAGCGTTCGACTTTTCGTCGCGTCTTTTTCCCTACCCCCTCCACTGCCCGCCACTGCCGCTGCGCCGAAAGCGCTGCGTTTCAGTGATTTCCATCAACCTTCCGCTCGACTATTAAGTATCAAAAACATCACTCACGTACATAATAATTGATACTTGAGTAAAACAATATTCAATCTACCAGAAACCTTTTTAATTATTCTTCTACTGCGTATACTTTTGCCGGAAAGTTACCTTGACTAAAAACCTCTATATCTCGGGATTCACAAATCAGATTCGAGTGAATGAAGATTCAAAATGAGCGTTTGTTTATCTTCTATCATATGCAACTTTCAAATTTCAAATAGATAGAAAAACCGCGTTGCAGTTGCATTTTTTTCGAAAAAAAATTGTAAAAAAAATTTTCAAAAAATCATAAAAGTGGTTAAAAATGATAAAATCGATACTCTCCCGTGAGGGATCGATAGGTAGTATCTAGAAGAGTACGTAAAAAAATTGGCAGTTCTCATAGACGCCCATAAAGGACTCAATAACATTTTCAAAATTTAAAAATTTTTCAAAATTGCCTTAGGATTGTGCGAAAACTATCAGAGATATCATGATGAAATTTTTTTTGTATTTTCATTACTATATAAGGTACTCTAAATCAAATTGTCATAATCGTAGCTATGATTTGGAAACTTGAAAAAAAAATCACAAAAATTTCTCATTTTTAGAGGTCACTTTTTTTTATGACTATTTTGCAATAACAATAATCGAGATTAATGTTTCGGAATACTTAATCCTTATGCAAAATTTAATAAGAAAACTTTTTTTCCTCTTTCATTTTACTCTAGGATGGATAGTTTTCATACAAACTCAAAATCAAAATGGAAAAATGCATATTTTTGAAAAAAAAAATATGAAGCCGTACTTTTTGGAATTCCGCACAACTCTCATTCGATTTAGAATGCTTTTCCGGAGGGGATCTCAAAATTTCAGCGAGGGTATATGAAAAGTCGCCGCGAAAACAGATGAGTCTTGGGCTAAAGTAAGAGTCGCGAGTGTTTAGTGAAGCGAACGTGGTGGACGTCACCTGAGTAGATGTGATTTTGAAAAGTTGATTGGAATAGGCTAACCTTCTTGCTATTTCTTCAATTCTGATACTATTTGTACTCTGATTCTTTCTTCGATTTTGATACTAGTTTGTATTATTATTTATAGTTCTGCACAGTAGATATATGAGTCGTCAATATCTGCAGTGGCAGGCAGTGGCCAGTGGCCGGGCCGCATGAAAACATCGTTAACACATGTGAATAAAAAACTTTCAGTGACCTCATGGGTTGGTAAATTCAGATATTTTTCTAGTATTATTATCCCGGAGATGAGTTGAAAAGAATGAATCAGTCACCGGCAAGTATATTCTGCTGGCAGACGCTTCGAATTTGATCAAACTTTGAGGTCAAGTCAGCTTCAAATAGAACTTTTGTGGAAATGATAAACACAAGTTATATCAGTTGTGTGTGCAACCAATTACCCAATACAGCGGATTGGAGAAAAAATAATTGAATATGTTTACTCCAGTCAATAGAGATCAAAATCACTGAGTTTCTGACAAAAATCCCAGTGGTAAGCCACTTATGCCATCACGCGGAGAAAGGTTCCAAGATTCTTTGAAATAACTTTTCAACTCGAAATTATCTGTACTTTGTTTATTATTAACATTTTTGTAAAAAAATACCGTCATTTTTTAGTTTTTTCGTTATAGTTTAATAATCAATGGAGCAATGTCATTACTGTCAATGGCAAAAATGAAGCTTATAAAAATACAGATCGAATGAGATGCGAGGCATTCCGATCGAAGCATTAGTTTCCGAGAAAATGCTCAAAAACCAAAAATTTTGGCATTTTTTCAAAAATTCATATCTCTGTCAATTTTTGAGATTAACAGTTGAAATTCTATAAAAAGTCTGCGAATCATGCATACTTCCTTAGGTCAAAAACTTGACTTCGTCCGATCTATAGTTTTTGAGTTATTGTTGTTTAAAAATTTAAGGCCCTATCTTGGAAGTCACCTAAAAATGATACGGATAGGCTTATCGTGATAAACGAAGAAGATTCAGAATTTATAACTAATGATCTACAAAATGTATATTCTGATTTTGCTCTGAAATGTCGGTAAGTGCTCGAAAACAGCGCTTGAATATGACGAAAAACGGCCGAGCCCGAGCGAGCGGTCGAGTAGTGGGGGTACCGCGACGAGAGGAGAAACGCGTATACCGTGCGCGTCTCTTGAAACCGTCCATATATCCCTACCGTGTTAATTTTTTTTCCATAGATTTTAGATGGAGGGTTTATGGGAGGGGTCATACCTCTCGGCACCCCCGAGAGCCGAGTACGACCCTCACTGCACCGAGCCCAAGACCTTTTTTTATTGCTCTGGCGCATCAAAGTCAAAAAGTGCTAAAATACTGCAAACTCAGTTTTTTAAATTGATTGGTCACTGATTCTTTTTCCTGATCAAAGCAAACTTTGAACGGTAAAAATCGGACAATATTTGCGCTTTTGACCGATTTGAACCAGCAGCTTTCCACTTCTCGCACTGGTGCGGGTTTACTACAGGTAATCGGCTAATACTGCAACGATTTACCTAACCCTATCTCAAGATCCCTAATACAGTTAATACTTAAAATCAAACTGAAAGTTTGATTTTGAGTATTAACTAGGAGAGACTTTGATAGGGCAAAATCGAAAATTGAAATTTAAAAAATTGCCCGTGATTAACAAATTTTTTCTTGATAAATTCTTCAATATTCTTAAATAGATATTGGTATCCATAAGTTATTTCAATATGTTTACATCTTGTCTCCATATCAATCTAAACTGAAAGTAATCGACTTTGATAGAGTGAAAATTAAAAAATTTTCCATTTTCATTATACTTTCTCTTAATGAATTCTTCAATAGTCACAATTAAACATTGGACGTCAATTTACAGAACCTGGTGTTCATAATTTATGAGATTAGGTTAGATCTAAAATAAGAATGAAGTGAATTAAAAAATTTCCCGTTTTCTTTTGATAAATTCTTCAATAGTTACTATTGAACTTTAAAAGTTGTTGGTTCAAATCGGTTAAAAGAGCAAATATTGTCGGAATTTTACCGTTCAAAGTTTGTTTTGATCAGTAAAATGAATCACTGATCAATCAATTTAAAAAATTAAGTTTGCAATATTATAGCACTTTTTGATTTCGATGCGCTAAAGCAATAAAAAATGGTCTTGGGCTCGACGCTAGGGACAGGTAAATCGTTGCAGTATTAGTCGTGTAGTAAACCCGCACTAGTGCGAGAAGTGAAAAAGCTGCTGGTTCAAATCGGTCAAACGCGCAAATATTGTCCGATTTTCACCGTTCAAAGTTTGCTTTGATCAGGAAAAAGAATCAGTGATCAATCAATTTCAAAAACTGAGTTTGCAGTATTCCATCGCTTTTTGACTTTCATGCGCTAAAGCAATAAAAAAGGGTCTTGGGCTCGGTGCAGTGAGGGTCGTACTCGGCTCCCGGGGGTGCCGAGAGGTAAGGCCCCTCCCATAAACCCTCCATCTAAAATCTATGGAGAAAAAATTAACACGGTAGGGATATATGGACGGTTTCAAGAGACGCGCACGGTATATAGATATACAAGCGCGCTGCGAATTACTGACGCATCTTTCGTTTGATTATCTCAGCAGCTATTTAAGATATTTGGATGATATTTTTTTTTATTTTGGGGTAGCAGAACCTGCTGAAACCGATTATATAATCAGATTAACAGTACAACGTACGGGAAGCCTTTGTTTCTACTTTTTTCGGTGCATATGCAGAGGAATGGTATTACGTGATGCGTACTGTGAATGTTACGTACACGATACACGGTACAAATAGCATATATTGTTATTAGATAGTCTCGTTTAGGGATGTAGGAACAATGTGGGAACAATGTAGGAAATGTAATTAATCAATCATACAATAATTAACTGTTGATTAAAATTTATTGTACAAATATCAATTGAATTTTCAAATATTCAAATAAGTACTTAATCTTATTTATACATTATTCATCGCATAACTTCGCATACTATCGCATACTATCGCACTACAATTTTCTTTTTTTCGCAACCTCCGGATAGCTTATTTCATCGCCACTTTCATCTAAACTGTCATCAGGATCACCATGATTATAAGCAAATATAAGTTCATCTTCCGACTCAGCTTCAACATTGTTCATGTCTAAATTTGTACAAAAGTCCTCGTGACAGTTTAAACAAAGATTTGTGCATCTCAAACCATTTTTTTTGCACGTGCAAGAAGCATCAACGCACCCTTTTTTGCTGCATGAACAAGTAATTTGATTCAGTAGCTCTTGAGGGATGGGAGGATCTAAACTTCCTATCGGTATCAATTGATTCATCTTTATTTGCCACCCCCAATCTGTGGCTTGTAAATGTGTGTTTCCAAACCATCGCTGCACTTGATAGTACACTCGAAAAGCGTGTTGTTTGGCAGCTCCCTCCGTTGGGGGCAAACTTTCAAAAACAAATTTGGATTTAACTTTAGCTTTACTAAAATGACAATAGCGAAGTTCATTCAACGAGAGTGAGCCCAATTTTCTTTTTTCACTTTTATTACAGTACATTCCATGGATTAACTCAAATGCAGAACTAGTAATTCTCTCGCAGCTGGCAGTTTGCTCATAAAATGCACTCGCTAATTCTAATAATTTTTCTTCTGTAAAGCTGTCTATTAATTTATTTTTACCAACTCTATAGAAAGAAGACGTTGTATCACATCCACAGAACGCGTGTAAAAGACATACGATGGGTTGTAACTGTGGGTACTTGAAACTTGTCGTACTATAATATTCATGTGGTTTTTGCCCTTTTCCTTCTTTTCGGAAATAAATATTAGAAATATTTTGAGCTAGTTGCGACAGAATAACTAGCAAGTCAATATCTTCGCCTGCAATTATAACTAATCCCGAATCAACCCGAGCGTTTTCCATTGCAGTATTAACTATAAGACAATCAGCATCCTCGTCGGCGATTTTAGTTCGAAATCCATTTATATTGAGAGAATGGCATATCATGTTTATCAACCTACTTTTATTCTTTTCATTGCTAAGAAATACTTTTTGATTAGTCGTAATAATTGTATTACTATCAAAAGCAATTTCTCGCGAAATATTTTCTTGCTGTCTACGAATCCGTTCAGCTGATTTTGTTGATACGTTTTCTTTCTCAGGGTAGCCATCAAAAATAATCCAACAGTTATTCGCGTAATGCCGTACCGCATACGAAACATAAATGCGTATTATGTCTTCGATTCTAATATTACAATCCCATACCACTTTGTGCAAGAGAAACCCGCCGTCAACTACATGCACTATATTTTCTGCAGCTGGGATATTGTTACAAACTTCAAAATTATTGTAAAAAAAAGATTTCGCGGTTTTACGCAATCCATTTTCATCAAATAGTGCCAAAGGAATCGGAGACAACTCGTATGAACTGTACTTTTTCATGTCATCTTGACTTTGAATATTGAGCGATATTTTTTGAAAAATTAAAAGAGGCGACATATAAACATCGTCTGGGCCAATATTTTTTAACATTCGGTCCATATGCCGCTCCAAAAACGATTGGAACGCCGTATTGTAAAAAATCCCCGTTTAAAAAATTTGTCGTACTCGACAATATCCTTATCTTTACTGGATTTTAAATTCAATATTTGTTGGACATAAAGTAGCGAAGCTTTGGCGTATGAATGATGGCCGGATGCGAAAAAGAAAGGGATCATTAATTTAACTGCTTCCAGATGATGATCAAAATTTCCCGATCTTTCTGCATTGATGAATTTTTGAAGCAAACATATCAATTTGAAATATTGAACCCACAATTTGCTAGTGGGGCCATAGTTTTCATATTGCTCAATTGCAGATAAAAATTTAGTTTTTATGCTATTTATAACGGGTTCAATTAATTCATTTTCAAAGTTTTCTGTGCCAACTTTACCTAGGTTTTCATTCAAATAAGATTTTTCATCATCTGTCAGTTCAACATTACGAAAAATTATACTAGCTAGGGCAGCTTGTACTATTAGATGTCCTCTGACAGATCTAGAGAATGCATGCCCGGTCAAAGCTTTATCAGCTGATAACTCCGCATAAATCGTGCAAAAAGCTTCTTTCAATCCGCTACCGGCCATGATATTGCCAATGGATCCTAAGAAGGACATTGCAAGGTGAAACCCGCCTAAACGGGGAATAATTGAGCATAAATTATGAGGATCGTCTGTGGGATCGATAGAAGCAACAATTTCACTCGCCTTCATATATAAGGGTAAATCAAAAGTGACAAAGCAATGTTTTTGGTTATTTTGATCAGCTCTCCGCCGAGCATCAATCAAAGCGGTTAATATAGTCACGTGTTTACTCGGTGGAGCTTTGATAAACGGCAAAGCAATCACTTTTGACGTACAATAGTCCGTGTTTAACCTGTGATAGGTATTCATGAATCCATGCCAATTTGATGTTTTATTTGGTACTGTATATTTCCCATAAAAATACAATAAATCTATCGTTTTCATAGAAACATCGAAACTGGGTTCTTCCGTCCATTTACGTATGAATACCTTATCTAGTTTGAACGGCTTGTTTGTTGTATACTCTGTTAGCGGGAGAAAACCTAAGTTGCCAATATTAGCAGTCGGCAATGGACCACTAAGACGCGCAATACTACTTTTAAAAGCCGCAGATATTGACGGCGTTACACACATAATGCCACCCATGCAATGAAAGGTGTTTTTTCCATTAATTGTAGCAGTGTTGTGGTCAGCATTATCGTAAACAAATTGCAAATATGTGTCAGAAACTATATCGAAATGATCTTTATCATTAGCAACAGTACCTTCGAATCGTAATGTTTCTGAGTACGAGGCGCAAAGACCAATATTGTTTAGACATTCAATAAGTCCTTTAGCCGAAAATTTCGAATGAATCATACACGCAAGCCCTAATAATATCGGCGAGGAATACGAGCGCGGTCTCACAGATGACATTATGATGTGAGCTATCGAGATTATTCTATTCTCCCATTTATCTACGTTTTTATTCTTTGGACTATGTTTGTGCGTTCTTATTAAAATATTTAAGAATATTTTTAGACTCTCAGGAATATCTTCGACAACATTCTTCAGAAAATCATTGGGAGAATTGTACTGTGACACATCAAATTGCAAAGACCGAATATCTTGCAATATTATGTGGGCAGCTAATTCAACTATGCGCAATTTTTCCGCATTTTCATCACTTTTTCAATCCTTATACCAACTGTCTTCGATACATTTTCCTAAAGTTTGTTTAAAACATATGATTCTATCATGTCGAATTCCATGGATCACTATCTCATCTCCAAAATGTTTTTTCAAACCTTGCTCTATCCTATCAAAACGAGGCAATTCGCTTGACCCATGTTCAAGTTCAAATTTTTTTAAAATCTCTTTCAACGAAAATTGGCACTCATCGCTTTTCTCTACAATATAATTGATAATGAACGATAACACATTGGTCATGTTCTCATGGATTGGTCTTCCTTTCACGTTTGTGGCACTATACTTGAAAAATTTAGCAATACATTTATCGTGGTAGAAAACGTCATTCTCTGAATAATAAATATCATCATTCTGACTCAGTCTGCATAAACGTGATGATATACATTTATTGAGTTCCGTTTTTGGATACTCTTCTAATTGCGCCAATACGTTATCAATTGTGAGCTGCTTCTTCACGCGTCTTTTTGTTTCGTAACGGTATATAGTATTCCCACAAAAAAAACATTGTGCAGTAAAATTAAAATTTTTGCTATCATGCCGCCGTTTTCGATTATTTTGCATCGTCTCTGCTTTCTTCTTTAAAGCTATTTTAATATTCGATTGTCTTACATAAATCATTCGACAAGTTTTATGAACTATTATCTCTTTTAATGATTTTAAATGTATATCTTTTTTATCTTTACGCTCGAGACTTGCTTTTATTAAACTTTGAATACCCATTTCTTTGACAGCGATGGATTTGGAGGGTTCCATAGGCTTGTCGCAAAGCAAACATATATCGTGAATATCTTCACGCAGTTCATCATCTTCTTCATTTGCCATTGAACCGTCAGAAGATTCCGTCACTTGATCGACTAACATTGTAGTTGGACTAAATGAAAAATATATTCATAAATTGAAAAGGAATTGATTTGAAACAATATCTTGTATTTAATTTATTTGATCGCATGGATCTGAATGAAATAGATACTATTAACTATTAGAACACTATCAAATCTCTGAGCGATTGAAACTATTGAATTTCTTAACTATTGGACTACTATTGAATCTGATTATATTCTAAAACACATAAAGAAGTAAAGTATAAGGTTCTGAGCTGACTAATTTAGTGTTATAAGAAAGATGCAGAAACATGATTTAATAGAAAATATATTTCTTAAGTAATTGAAAAATTGAATGTGAAACTTAAAATTATAATATGTCAATTGTAATACTGATGATTTTCGAGTACGGATTCGTGATCAGCGACCCCAAGAACCCATGTACACCAATTTTCCAAAAAATTTAATTTTTTTCCAAATTTTTGTCAGGTGATCTTAAAGGCTCTAATTTGAATTTTCAAAATCTGAGGCCGGATCCGTAATCAGCGACCTCAAAAACACATGTATACCAATTTTTACGAGAAACCATCGAGGCAAAAACTGTTTAACGTAGATAGTTAACTTGGCATATTACATTCAGATGTGTCCTTACACACACACATACACACATATTTACATACACACACACACACACGCACACAAGCAATCGCACTCAAGTGCGCGCGTACCGCATCACTTCCGAACTCGAAAAAACGCCGCAAAATAAAATTAAACCTGAGATAGATTTTTCTATAATGTAAAATCTGAGTTAGATCTTTCTTTAAAAGTCGATTTGAAAACGATCTTTCTATACTGCTCGATTCGGAATAGATCTTGTTATTCCGCTCGATTCGAGATAGATCTTTTTATTTCGCTCAATTCGAAATAGATCTTTTTATTTCGCTTAAATCGAAATAGATCTTTCTCTAGCGCGTTTCTGAGATCGTTGCTTTTTCCCCCCAGGCGACGATATATCATTAACCCTCAGGGTACGGACTATAAAAAAGTTACGTTCAGTACGGACATGGGTTAGCCTAACCCGGCGACTTTGATTGGGTGTATATCGAACTGTACTTTGTCAATTTGAATAATTTTTTTTTCATTTTGTGTGAAATTGTCTCAAAAATATGATAGAATTGTCAGATTAATCATTTAACTGATTGAAAAAAAATTATAATGAAAAATGTGAACGAGTCTTGAAATTTTTTTGTAAAAAAACGTTTTTTTTTTCAAAATGCTGTGACTTTTTGAAAAAAAAAAGATATTAACATTGTATAACTCGCGTTTGAAAGGTAAAAAGTAGTTCTTTTAAATGTCCATAACGGTTTTTCGATTTATTCCAAAAACTATATTTTTTTTTGAAAAATGAAAATACGCGTTTTTTTGAGTTAGCGAAAAAACGTTGTTTCGTTGATTTATGATGATAAAAGTTAAAAATAATTACTTTGAGCGTGAAAAAATTGTTTCTCAGATATTGTTGAGTAGTATCATATAAATAAATACCAAAAATAATAAGACGAATATTTATTATCAAAAGGTTACAAAAGTCATATTACATAGTATTGCCGCACTCGCAGCACAGTTTCGCTACGTGCTCTTTACACATCGCCTATTCTGCCTCTTCTTCGGCATCCTCTTCGTCGGCGTCTGTTTCAGAATCGTGGGAACTTTCTTCTTCCGCATCTACGGCGTCGTCGGTGTCACTGTCGTTCTCTGTAACGCTGTCCTCCTCGTTTTCATTGTACAACTCCTCCAAAGCAGCAACGCTTCGAGTGATTCGACGCGTTGCCATGTTTTTAATGCGTGTTCTGTAATAAAAAATTACAAGAAACAAAATTTAATGAGTTATAATTCATTACGAGCAGCAAAGATTTCGATATAAGACGTACGTTTAAGTGATTGAGATCTACTACAATACTTCGCTTACACCATGTACAACGCGTTATTTTGAGGTAAGAATCTACAAAATTAAGTAAAGAGTACGTATTCTTACTTACCTTTTTATTCCTCAGCGGCAAACAGACGAAAATTAAAACTTTATATTTTTGAAAATTTTGGATTTTGTAACGTTGGATACGGACTGGGTGTACCACACCCGAGCACAATGTTCATATGTGTCTAGCTCGGACACAAAGCGGAGACTGACTCTGCCGCTTGGGCCTCTAATAGTGTGTACCTATAAGTTTTTTCCCCCCTGGTCCGGACCCCCATCACCGACTTCTCTTCGTATGGCGCTTCTTTCAAATTTCGCTCGGGTTACGGTAACCCAGTCCGTACCCTGAGGGTTAAATCAAGGATGACGCTTTCTGTTCGGTCGGTTTGAGGTTACACCTTCTATTAAGTTATATCCGGGATGACGCTTTCCATTCTGTTAGTTCTGAAATTACGCCTATTACGCTAGAGTAGGAACACAGCATGATAGGATTTGACGGAAATATTTGGCTGGTAGAGGTCATTTGCTTTTGATTTGGGAGAATAACTTCTTTTTGAGAAAAAGGATTCGAAAACTCATTTTTAATTTAAATGTGGGATATAATTATATCTGAAACGAGTCACCTCACCTTTAAGTTTTTCACATTTCTCCCAATTTCAATGACTGTTCCTGACGATTCATGTCCAATAATCATTGGTTTTTCCAAAATGAAGTCTCCAATTCTTCCATTAACAAGATAATGTACATCTGATCCACATATGCCTATACACGCCATCTTCAAGAGGACTTCTGTAAACAAGATTTCAAACACTTGATTAGTTCAAATCAATAATGATGATACAAATCTTCCAAACTGATTCCAAACGACTGACAAGTCCTCAGATAATTTGCCAGTGGGGAAAAGGAGATGCAATTAAACTCAAGATTAGAACTCTCCACTCCATTCGGCTCTTAATCCATCCAAAGAGTAGTAGAAGTATATGCCACTTCTAGCTAATGTGCCCGTACATTCTCGAATATTGTGTGTGTGTGTGTGTGTGTGTGTGTGTGTGTGTGTGTGTGTGTGTGTGTGTGTGTGTGTGTGTGTGTGTGTGTGTGTGTGTGTGTGTGTGTGTGTGTGTGTGTGTGTGTGTGTGTGTGTGTGTGTGTGTGTGTGTGTGTGTGTGTGTGTGTGTGTGTGTGTGTGTGTGTGTGTGTGTGTGTGTGTGTGTGTAACTTGTAAGTCACTAATCACGTGCCCCACCTCTTCTCTTTGACTGTGTGCCCTCCGCACTAGTAGGCCTGAGCGCGGCGGTATGCATCATCCGCACCTGCCCTATCTCTTCAGTACTCCTCCGCTTCTCGACGGCTATGCAACCCAAGCTCGAGCGGATCCAATCACGGTTGTAGGGATCTCTCAATACTCATTCTTCTCTATTTTCCATAAGTTCTAGCTATTAGTATGCCACAGGTAGAATGCATATAGGACGTTCCATGTCAAATGGGTACAGTCAAAATTTTGTTTGTGAACCTACTTGAACAAGTCATTAATAGTCATCACTAGAGAACTCAAGATTTTTTCGGATTTTTATATGAATGTATGTGGAAGTTATAACATGTAAGTCAAAACCTGAATTTTTCAAAATTTGACATTCTTTCCAATTTTGGGAGCCCAAATAATCTTGTTATATATGTGAAAATTGGAAAAATTATGAGTATAAAACTTATGTTGAGCACAGCAAAAATTATGGAAAAAAATCGTTTGACACCAGAATCCTCCATCCTAATTGACAACTCTATTAATTTATCAAGTATGAATCAGTTTGGCTCTGTTCGTCCACTTATTTTTGACCTTTCAAAGTATCTACATCTACATTATAATATAAAGTTAATTCTCCGGTAATTTTCATGTGAAGAAATATCAATGAAGGAGTCGATTTGCATGAAAACGGATGAGACGGATCGAAAGAGAATTGCCTGCGCTTCAAAGGGTTACACCACTCTAGGATTTCCAAAAATTCGATTTTGTTTTTTTACTTAAAAAGTTAGTAAATTTCCCGTAGAATATGCTCCTAAAACCCTTTTTCCGAAATTCGAACTCCAAATGTTTTTTACAAGGGATTGCTGATTGAAGCGTGAGTACTATTTAACGATAATTCAAAACTTTAAACGCGTTTTTCTCGAAACTACTTTTTTCAAATCGGGCGTACTCGTAGCTTCGAAACTATTGCATGGATCGACTTCAAATTTTCACAGTAGCTTCATATATATATATATATATATATTGTGACGAGGTCCAGCCTCGTCAACGATTGCGCGAGACGCGAGGCGGCCGCCGAGGGATCGCAGGGCCGATACTTCGTCAAGCGATCGTTTAGGCAGGGTGGGGGGAAGAGCGAAGCACGAAGTCGCGGCGCGTGCCGATAGCGCGCAGCGCGACAATCGAATTCGAGCAGTCACGGTTGACTGAGCGATTAGCCCGCGACCCCTTTTCGAGCCCGACGCCCTTTGTCGATTCCGCGTGTGCGTGCGCCCTGGGAGGAAAGCCCAATTTCCTCCAGCGTCGAGCCTGCGACAGGAGAGCGCCAACCCGCACCGCCCAGCCGACCTGGTGGGACGCCACCGGGACGAGCCAGCAGCCCCGTCGACCGCCGCCAGACAAGCCGGCCTTTCGCGGCAACGAGTGCTGCATCGACGACGTCAGCGAGAGTCGGGCCTACGCGAGGCAAACTGTAAGTCCGCACCTGCGAGTGCGCATCCTCTTTGTAGCCCAATCAATAGGGAGATGCAGTGGATGCGATTGTAAATAGAAAAAAAAAATATGGGCATATAGATCTCGTGATTTCAAGAAAGATAGCGTCAAACTCAAACTCAATTTCGATTCCGAAAGTATGCAAAAAAATTCGCAAAAGTGAAAAAAACGGTTTTTTGCGTTTAAAAAAAACTACAACTCCTACCGGAAAAAGTTAAATGAGAAAGTTGTAGATATTAAAAATGTCTATGGAATAAGCTTTGGATAATGAAAATCGGTGCATAATTTTCCGAGGAAAAACGGAAAAACCATCAAAAATAGCGTTTTTTTCTTTTTGCTATAAAAAATTCAGCGTTTCATGAATTTACTTGAAACTTTGAGGAAATATGGAACAAAGTAAGCCAAAAATCATGCTGTTTGAAAAATTCCAAATTTTTCCAATTTTTTTGAATTATAGCGATTTTTCGAAAAAAAGTTGTTTTTGCAAATCGGCTCTTCTTGCCCAAGAGGTGGTCGTACAGAGCCAATCAAGAGCTCATTTTTCTCGTCAAGAGTTGTAGTATAAGTGTATATATTAATTTTATCGATATAATTTATTTTTAATATCGGAAAATGGATTGCAAAATATTGCAAATTTTTTCGACTGGTTTTTTGCTAATAATTTTATCATTTTTCTTTGGATCAAATGTAAAATTGTGCCACTGCATAATTCTTTTTAAAACACACATTTTGAAAAAAAAAATGTTGTCTACGACTTCAGGGAGCTGAGATAATTTTTCTTTTTCAAAAAATCACTGACAGCGTGTTTCACATCATATTGACTTTTTTTTTGCGGCAGATGAATCTTCAAAACTTAGACTTTGAAAAAAAAATTATTCAAATCTGTTCAATGTTTGAAACTTTTACTGGGCGTTAGTTTAAGTGATGCGTCCGAACGCAGCGCGAGGCGGCTTGAGAAAGGCGCCGGAGTGGGGGAAGTACTTCGACTGTCTGGAAAGATAGCGCAACGGTTTTTCCTGTTTAATTTATATTGTGAGTGCGAAGACATATTAGTACAACAACAGTTTATCCAACAACACGTTACAATTCAGCACGTGTAACGTTTATTCAATTACTATTTGTATAATTGGCTTTAAAACAAAGCTTCAAAATGTAAGTACGACTTAAACATTAAGGCACCGGAGTAGGGGAAGTACTTCGACTGTCTTCTAGCACGTAAAAAAACCGTAATCTTTTATATTAATTAACTAATATAATATAATATTTAATAAAAAAAATATAATATAATGTTTTTATTCAGATTGGTTAGAAAAATAATTGAGAAAATAACTTTTCTTTATTATTTTTGTTAATTAACTATGAATAATTTTATTGCTCAGCATACAAATATGGGTAATTACAAAAATATTCTATTTATTGTCCGTTTGATGCGTTGTGCGTTTGATGTAGCTAGTATGTATGAAAACAAATTAACACTTACGACAAAATTAAATTTGTTAACGATGATCGTATCTCCTAATGTAATACCGTCGCTGATAGCTCGTATTAATAATAATTAATTGGCTTCTATCTAAAAAATAACGTAATCATGTAAAAATGTATCTGTACAAAATGTTTAAGTCGTACTTACATTTTAAAGCTTTGTTTTATAGCCAATTATACAAATAGTAATTGAATAAACGTTACACGTGCTGAATTGTAACGTGTTGTTGGATAAACTGTTGTTGTACTAATATGTCTTCGCACTCACAATATAAATTAAACAGGAAAAACCGTTGCGCTATCTTCCCAGACAGTCGAAGTACTTCCCCCACTCCGGCGCCTTTCTCAAGCCGCCTCGCGCTGCGTTCGGACGCATCACTTAAACTAACGCCCAGTAAAAGTTTCAAACATTGAACAGATTTGAATAATTTTTTTTACAAAGTCTAAGTTTTGAAGATTCATCTGCCGCAAAAAAAAAGTCAATATGATGTGAAACACGCTGTCAGTGATTTTTTGAAAAAGAAAAATTATCTCAGCTCCCTGAAGTCGTAGACAAAATTTTTTTTTTCAAAATTTGTGTTTTAAAAAGAATTATGCAGTGGCACAATTTTACATTTGATCCAAAAAAAAATGATAAAATTATTAGCAAAAAACCAGTCGAAAAAATTTGCAATATTTTGCAATCCATTTTCCGATATTAAAAATAAATTATATCGATAAAATTAATGGATACACTTATACTACAACTCTTGACGAGCAAAATGAGCTCTTGATTGGCTCTGTACGACCACCTCTTGGGCAAGAAGAGCCGATTTGCAAAAACACCTTTTTTTCGAAAAATCGCTATAATTCAAAAAAATTGGAAAAATTTGGAATTTTTCAAATAGCATGATTTTTGGCTTACTTTGTTCCATATTTCCTCAAAGTTTCAAGTAAATTCATGAAACGCTGAATTTTTTATAGCAAAAAGAAAAAAACGCTATTTTTGATGGTTTTTCCGTTTTTCCTCGGAAAATTATGCACCGATTTTCATTACCTGAAGCTTATTCCATAGACATTTTTAATATCTACAACTTTCTCATTCAACTTTTTCCGGTAGGAGTTGTAGTTTTTTTTTTAAACGCAAAAAACCGTTTTTTTCACTTTTGCGAATTTTTTTGCATACTTTCGGAATCGAAATTGAGTTTGAGTTTGACGCTATCTTTCTTGAAATCACGAGATCTATATGCCCATATTTTTTTTTTCTATTTACAATCGTTTCCAATTTAACATAGGGCCACTGACAGATTGATTGGACTATTGTTGCGTGCGAACTAGCGAAACTCGTCGGCGCCCGCAGCCGACGAGCGGCCCTCAGCGTCCACGCGGCGCATCGTTAGAAGTCCGTGGCCGTCCTTCCGGCGGTCGCGGCACGTGTAGTTTGAGGCGTAATAAACGCACTTTGCTTTTATTCCCCCTCGTGTTACTTTCGCGCCCTAGCTCCCCAACATCCTCCGTGACTCCAGGAACGAGAACGCGGCACTGCACCACGCCGCATCCGCGAACGGGCCGATCAACGGATCGGCCCGTGAACGAGTTAGCCCGGGCGTGCGCGGAATTCCCTGATCAAGCCTCTCGTACGAGGCATTAACGGGGCCCAGCCCTGCACCGAGGGACCTGCCGAGCAGCGGCTGAAGAGGGCATTCCACGCCCAGGACGGCGATCTACGCGTCCCCGATTCACCCCTTTGATTTCCCCATACACCCCGTTACATGGCGCCCAACTTTAGGAATTAGGCCGCGTTCGCGATAAAAAAAAAAAAAAGCGCGAGAGAAATTATCCACGTGAATATTCATATCGAAAATTCACGGTGGAAAAATCCGAGTCGAACGGAGAGCTAGGCGCGCTTCAAATTCGAAGAACACGCGAGGGCCGGCGCGTACAGTAAACACGGCGCGGTGTTTACAGCGGCGAGCGGCCGAGTCGGCAACACCAAAACAGCGCGCCGACCGGCATAGTGAGAGCGAGAGAGAGAGAGCTCGGCTTGCGAGCAGCGGCCGCGCGATCGGCTCATAGCGCAGCGGTCCGCTCTCGCAAACGAGAATACAAAGGCGCTATATTCTCAGTTTTGGAGATAAGCGCGCGGGGCTCAATTCATCGAGTGCGTCAAATTGTCGCCTAGCTGAGTGCGCAGCAGTGCTTCGGCACGCGTGCAGGGCGAGAACACGGGTAAAGCGCCGTATTCTTGCAACTCGCCGACACACTGGTAATACAGTGAGGCAAATGCTCGCTGGATCGAGCACGCATTTGATTTGATTTTCAAATAATGCGAACACGTATTGGCCAAGTCGAGGTGGTCACTTGAATTGATATATAACGTAGAAGCAAAATTTTAAGCCGAATTTCAACTTGCCAACAGACCACCTCAGCCAACCGTGAAGGTTATAGAGTAAACATACTCTCTCTCGGCCTCACAGTATTTGTGTTGGTGCTTGTTAGGCCATTATTTTTGTATTTTTGTTTATGTACGAGGGCCGTACACCGCGGCGAACAGTAAGTGTCCGCTCGATGTATCTTGGATTTCTGTTTCTAACGTAAATAGAAATTTCGAGATTATAGTTTGAGGCCTACGAAAGGCAGTTTAGAAATATAATTTCATTTGAAAATTTTTCGGAAACAGCGGAACCGAATATAATGATTGTTTGAAGTTAAAAAGCACCGAGCGAACACCGAATTATTCTTTTATTTTAATTTTTTTGCGGAAGCATCAGCGCAAATACATTGCGAGCGAATTTTTTATTTAATAAATCGAACAAGAAAAAGAATGACTACGGTCACGATGGCAATCAGAGAAATAGAAGATTGGATTTTTAACATGAACGCAAGAGAGTTAGACGAGACACTGCACAGCCTGCAACTGAGGCGAGATGGCAGCGAAATGGCGCGTCGAGTTAGACTCGAAAAATGGTTATTCGGCGTATACAGTATGGACGATTTTATAAATTCAGATTTCGAAAGCGCGTCGGCAACAATGCGTATTCGCTTGACGCTCAGAAATGAATATATAAATATGACGTGCTGGGAGCGGTCGGGTGCAAGCGAACTGGCACCACACCCGCTATTAGCCCTGGCCGAGGTTCCGGCAGTATCCGAAAATCTTCAACGGTCAGTGCGATTGGTCGACGCGTCGGACATCGATGAGACGGCGTGTCAAGAAACAGGACTGCACACAAGCTCACCCCAAGACGAGCGGCGGGAGAGCGCGGAAGTAAGCGACTTCGCGCAGCAGATCGAAAGCGCGCACGCCGAGCCGGCGGACCAGGCAAGGCGCGAGGCACCGCAGAGCGGCGACATCGCCGCAGAAGCCGGCCGACGACACGAACCTTTTAGCACATTAAGCGGCGAACAATTCCAGCTTCCGCCAGAATGTGTACAGTATTTGGCAGGCTTACAAAAGCAAATGCGAGATATGTCCGTCGAGCTCGCGCAGCTGAAATCACAGCCGGATTCGTTCAGAAATCCACAGCGCGTTGCCTCAAGCACAAGGCTTGAGCACACGCAACAGACACCCGCACCGCGAGCGAGTCAAATACAAGCTTGCACGGAAACAGGCAGACCAAGGCAGCAACAGCAAGTGAATTTTCAAGATACATATACGCTGTGCGGACCAGATTTTCCAGAGCGGGCAAGTCGAAATCAGCCCCGCCAGACATCGCATGAAAATATCGGTTCCACCTGGAGAGGGGGTGAGTCTGCGAGCGCGCAGGCGACGTTTAACACGTCGAATCATAGCGATGTCGGGCACGTCGTTCGCAGATGGAAGCTGAGATTCAGCGGCAACGACCAGCAGAGTATCGATCATTTCCTCGAGCGGATCGAAAAATGCCGACAATTGGCCAGGCTGGACGAGCAAGATCTGCTACAGTCTCTGTCCGAATTATTAACAGGAGTGGCGGCAACATGGTATCGAAATAATCGACTCGAATGGAAATCGTGGGCGGAGTTCTGCGATGCGGCTCGCCGATGGTACGGCATGGATAGGCGCTTGCAGCGAGGCCTATTGACTGAGGCACAGCAACGCACGCAGCATCCGAAAGAGCAAGTGCGTGATTTTATAACGTGCTTACAGGCCATCATGAGAAAAATCCGGCCCGAATTAGCGCTGGACCTTCAGGTGGACCTGTTACACGGAAATATGCTGCCCGAGTTACAGAAAATGGTCAGGCGCGAGCAAGTGCGCAGCATCGACGAACTGCTCATGCTCGCCACCGAAGCCGAGAGAACGATGGCCTGCGAAAAATCATACAGGCCGCCACCCGATCCGAAGAATTCACTGCTGCCAGAATTGGCCTTCAAGCCGAAAAAGAGTGAAGAGAAGTCCGGAAAGCAGGCCAAGGAGCCGACGAGCCAGTTGTCAGCAATGACAGCTACGGCGGGCACCAGCCTGGAGCAAACGGTGAAAGATCTCGTTGCTCAAATGCAGAGGCTGACTGCTGCCCAGAATAAGGCGCCCGGGACGACGGCGGGCGACGCGAGCCGACAGGTTAGCCCAGCGGCCGCGGGACGCGGCCGAGGACGGGGCAGGGGGCGAGGCCGAGGCGCCGCGGGAGCGAGCGCTCCGCGCGCCCCAGCGAGCCCGCAAGGAGCGGCACCGCCGCCGCCGCCCACGGCAAATTCGCCGTCAGGAG
Source organism: Aphelinus atriplicis (assembly GCA_020882685.1). Taxonomy (NCBI): domain Eukaryota; kingdom Metazoa; phylum Arthropoda; class Insecta; order Hymenoptera; family Aphelinidae; genus Aphelinus; species Aphelinus atriplicis. The sequence continues at coordinate 23,959,217 of CM037073.1, read as the reverse complement.
CAGGGCAGCCGCAGCAGCCGCGATTTTATTGTTACGGGTGCGGGGCACCCGAAGTAATGCGTCGGGATTGCGCGAACTGCGCGGGAAACGAGCAGGCAAGCGGGTAAGCGAGGCCGCACCCGCTGAGCCCCCCACGCATGCCTCATTTGAGCCGCTCGCACAAGAGTCAGAGAGGGCTCCCAAGAAGGCCGATCCCGGCGCGGCCCCCGAATCAGACGCATCCCAGCTGAATCCGTTGCAACACCAGTCGAGCGACGAGCAGATGGAGAGCGCGAATCAAGAGGGCCACTGGTGGTTGCAGGTCGACGTGGGAAATTACAAATTCCGCGGCCTGTACGACACCGCGGGCTCACGCACTACGATGGGCAATATAGGCTTACAGCTGGCCAGCGCATGTGGCAAAAGAGTCATGCCCGCGCAAGGCCGCCGTACGCGATGCGCGAATGGTACGTTTTCCGCCCTGACTGGCTTTGTTTATTTGCCATTCACAGTGGCCGGACAAACGAAGGATATTCGCGTTGACATAATGCCCGATTTGTGGACTGATTGTCTGCTCGGATCGAACTTCATAAAGTCATTCGAAGTAGAGCACTATCCAAAGACCTCCGAGTGCCGGATCGGCGCCGCGGGGCAAACGTTAAAAATGGAATTCACGGGGATAGGGTCGGAGGCTCTATCGTCGCTCTCGGCGATCGGGCTGGCCGACACTACGGCACGCGAGCGCGAGCGACTTGAACAGCTGATCGAGCGCGCCTTGCCGACGAAGAACGGCCCGCTCGGCTGCACTGAGTTGCTGGAGCACGAGATCCATACGCGCTCGTGCAGGCCCATCAAGCAACGATACTACCCCGTATCGAAGAAACTGGAGGAGGAAATGCATCGGCAGGTGCAGACGATGCTTGAGGAAGATATCATCGAGCCCTCGACGAGCGGCTGGTCGAGCCCCGTCGTAATGGTAAAAAAGGGCTCGGGTGACTATCGAATGTGCATCGATTTTCGGAAAGTGAACTCCGTATCAGAGCCGGATGCATACCCCCTCCCGTTTATGGATGGCATATTGCGCAAGCTACGCAAGGCACGATACATATCGACCTTGGATCTTAGCAGTGCATATCACCAGATTAGACTGGGCGAGAGCTCGAGGCCGCTCACGGCATTCACGGTGCCGGGGCTCGGCCTATTCCAATATAAAAGAATGCCCTTTGGCCTAGCGTACGCAGGAGCAACTTTTCAGAGGCTGATCGATAAGGTTATCACGCCGGATCTAGAGCCCTTCGCTTTCTCGTATCTCGATGACATTATAATTGCCACCGAGACATTCGAGGAGCACCTGCGCATATTGGAAATAGTGCTCGAGCGCCTGAAGCGAGCGGGCCTAACTGTGAACAGGCAGAAGAGCGTGTTCGCCCGTGACGAGGTAAGATACCTGGGCGTCTTGGTAAACCGGGATGGCATACGCCCCGACCCGGACAAGATCGCGCCAATTATAAAGTACCCGGCGCCGAGAAACTTGAAGCAGCTGCGAAGGTTCCTCGGCATGTCGTCCTGGTATAGGAAGTTCCTACAGGAATATGCGACATTGGCCGAGCCACTCACGAAAATGACTAGCCCGAAAAATCCCTTCGAGTGGGGAGATGAGCAGCAGAGCGCGTTTGACGCAATTAAGAGTCTTGTAGCGTCCGCGCCGCTGCTGCATCGGCCGAATTTCGGCGAGAGATTCATCGTGCAAACGGACGCCAGCGATATTGGGCTGGGGGCTGTCCTAATGCAGAACGTCGGAGGCGAAGAGCGAGTGCTCGAATTCGCCAGCCGAGTTCTGACGTCCGCCGAAAGGAATTATTCGGTAACAGAACGCGAATGCCTCGCGGTTCTGTGGGCCGTGAGAAAATTCCGCCCGTACGTCGAGGGCTACGAGTTCACGGTGGTTACAGATCATAGCAGCCGTCGCTGGCTATGTAACCTCCGCAACCCCACCGGCAGGTTAGCGCGGTGGGCCCTCGAGTTACAAGGGCACTCGTACACCGTCGAGCATCGGAAAGGCACCCTGAACTGCGTGCCCGATGCCTTGTCGCGGATGTACGAGAGTGAGGAAAGCGACTGCGCAGCGCTCTCTCACACGGCCGACACAACGGACAGATGGTACTTGGAGCAGTGGCAGAAGGTGGTCTCGGACCCAAACGAGCACCCGACGTGGAAGGTGCTCGGCGGCCAGCTGTTCAAGTATTGTCCCGATGAAGAAATTCGCAACACGCTCGGAACGGATGATCAGGCGTGGAAATTGGTCCTACCCCTAGAGGATAGACGAAGAGCGCTCGAGGAATGCCACGACAAGCCGGCAGCAGGACACCTCGGGCGCGCCAAGACGTACGCACGCTTGCGAAGCTCGTACTATTGGCCGAAAATGTACACGGCAGTAGCCGATTATGTCCGGCAGTGCCAGACATGCCAGCGAGTAAAGGTCGAGCAATTGCCCCCGATTGGGCAAATGGGCCGACGTGTAATCAGGTTTCCCTGGCAGTCGGTGGCAGCCGACATATCCGGCCCCCTACCCAAAAGCGCGGCAGGTTGCGAGTACCTGCTGGTGTTCGAAGATTTGTTTTCGCGATGGATAGAAGTGGTCGCGATAAGGCGGGCCGATGCGAAAACAATCATTAAACACTTTAGAGAGAGAGTGCTCTCCCGGGTAGGGGCACCCGACGAATTTATTTCCGACAACGGGACTGAGTTCAAAAATCAGATGCTCGACAAGTTCCTGGCGGAATGCGGCATCAGACATACGCTCAGCCCGCCTTACCACCCTCAAGCGAACCCAGTCGAGCGGATGAATCGTACATTGAAAACGATGATCCGCTCGTACATCGAGGCCAACCATCGGCAATGGGACGAGAAGCTTCCGGAGCTGGCCTTCGCGTATAATTCCGCGATTCAAGAGTCGACAGGCCAGAGCCCAGCGATGATCCTGTATGGGAGGCAGCCGAGGGCTCCGGGAACGTTGAGGCAAGAGTACGAGCAACGAGTAGAGGACGAGTTACAGGCCGACGCGCGGCGAGAGTGGCAAGAAAGGATGACAAAACTGCCGACGTTGCTGCTCGATGTGGCCGAAAGATCGCGGCAGGCGCAAGACCGTCAGGCACGATATTACGACGCGAAGAGGCGCGCTTTAAGAACCCGTTTAAGAACCCGTTTGAAGAAGGGGATTGGGTGTGGCGCGAGAATCGCATTTTGTCCAAAGCTTCCGAAGGAATCGCCAGCAAATTGGCCCCGTCGTACGCCGGACCGTTTAAAATCGTCCGGAGCCTGGGGTCAAATGCGTTCGAGCTGCAGGACTGCGACGGAAAGCTGTATTCGCCGATCGCCGCGGCGCACCTGAAACGATACGTCCCCGAAGAGGAAGCTACAACGCCACCGGTAGAAGCGGATGATCAAGAAGACGACCCCCGCGATAGCGCCGAGCCGACCGCAGCGGCAGAAGGGGAGCCCGAAGACTCACCCGTAGCGAGCGAAGCGAGTGTACCCGCCGAGTCCGTCGGCGCTCACGTGGCAAGCGAGCCGCAAGCTAACGAGGCCGAAGACCGGGCGAGTCACCCGAGCGGCCCCCGATGGGCCACGCGCGTAATCCGGCGATCCGAGCCCAACGCACCTACCGCGGAAACAAGCGTCCCACCGAAACGCAAGCGAGGCCGGCCGAAGGGCGCGTGCCGAGCGAGGCAACCCCCGGCCGCGACGAGCGCGTCGCCCCGACGGACGCGCGCGCAGAAAGCGCTCGCGAATTAGTACCATACATCATTCATTTTCATTCCATTTCCATCATCACCCGATTTCTTCTCACCCTAGGAGCTGATCGAGATCGACAATGGACCAACCCAGTAGGGAGCAGCAGAGTATGGAGGAGATGCTGGCCGCGCTGACCAACTTAGCGGTCAGCCACCCCGAGGTAACGCTCAAGGCATTCCTCAAGGATGCCGCGAGAGCATTGCCGCACATTTTTGCCCCGCGGCGTGAGAGGAGGTACCCCACCCTTGAGGAGTTGCTAACCCTCAACCCCTTGACGGATCTCGCTCGCGGAGATCAGCCGTCCCGCGGCGACACCTCCTTTCCCCGCGAGAACGCCAGGGGCGAGCAACGGGGAGCCGGCCAGTCCGGAGCCGACCGCGGGTCCGGGCGAGAAGAGGCTCCCACCGAGAACGGCCAGCAGGCGTCGCCCGCCCGCCGCCAATGGGCAGCGCTGAGCAAGGAGCTAAGCGCGGCCTGGCGGATATCTAACCAGGCCGAGGACCGGGCCTACGCAGCCCTGGACGCGCTCCGCGACTTCCGAGCCGAGTTCGGCGCGGAGGCCGCTCAGCTGAGCAAGGAGTGGCTGGAGGACGCGGAGGACTGGCGCGACGAACTAAGGTCGGTCGACCGCTTCCGCGATCGACGAGCCGAGCGGCGGCGCGAGGCCGAAGAGTTTGAGCTGGAGCAGCTGATGCAGGCGGAGGAAGCTGCGATGCGCCTGGCCGCCGCGGAGCTCGAGGAGGCCCGCTGCAGGGAAGAGCGCGAGCGGGTCGAGCGCCGCTGGGAAGAAGCGGCCGCGGCCGCTCGTCGAAGAGCCGAAAGATGCCGGCAGGAAGCCGAGGCAGCGCGGCAGCGCGCCGAGGCGGTGCGCAACGACGAAGGGAGGTTCGTCAACCCGCACCGGCGCTGCTGGGTCTGCGGCTTCCCAGGCGTACGAGAGCTACGCCACTGCCCCAAGTTGGCCGACCACACCCCGGCCATGGAAGAGAAAGCGAGAAGGAAGAACCACCGTCCTTGGGAGTTGTAGGGCGGAGGCCTACCTGGGGGGTTTGCCAATAAAACTGGCCTAGGGCCGTCGCCCCCATTCATCCCGCATTTTTCATTTATTTCATCCCCACGTTATTTTCATTGAACCTCACCTGCATTCACGATTTCAGCCCGCGCAATCATAACCTATCGGCGCCGAGAGTCGACGCCTAGGAGGGGGCTGTGACGAGGTCCAGCCTCGTCAACGATTGCGCGAGACGCGAGGCGGCCGCCGAGGGATCGCAGGGCCGATACTTCGTCAAGCGATCGTTTAGGCAGGGTGGGGGGAAGAGCGAAGCACGAAGTCGCGGCGCGTGCCGATAGCGCGCAGCGCGACAATCGAATTCGAGCAGTCACGGTTGACTGAGCGATTAGCCCGCGACCCCTTTTCGAGCCCGACGCCCTTTGTCGATTCCGCGTGTGCGTGCGCCCTGGGAGGAAAGCCCAATTTCCTCCAGCGTCGAGCCTGCGACAGGAGAGCGCCAACCCGCACCGCCCAGCCGACCTGGTGGGACGCCACCGGGACGAGCCAGCAGCCCCGTCGACCGCCGCCAGACAAGCCGGCCTTTCGCGGCAACGAGTGCTGCATCGACGACGTCAGCGAGAGTCGGGCCTACGCGAGGCAAACTGTAAGTCCGCACCTGCGAGTGCGCATCCTCTTTGTTGCGTGCGAACTAGCGAAACTCGTCGGCGCCCGCAGCCGACGAGCGGCCCTCAGAGTCCACGCGGCGCATCGTTAGAAGTCCGTGGCCGTCCTTCCGGCGGTCGCGGCACGTGTAGTTTGAGGCGTAATAAACGCACTTTGCTTTTATTCCCCCTCGTGTTACTTTCGCGCCCTAGCTCCCCAACATCCTCCGTGACTCCAGGAACGAGAACGCGGCACTGCACCACGCCGCATCCGCGAACGGGCCGATCAACGGATCGGCCCGTGAACGAGTTAGCCCGGGCGTGCGCGGAATTCCCTGATCAAGCCTCTCGTACGAGGCATTAACGGGGCCCAGCCCTGCACCGAGGGACCTGCCGAGCAGTGGCTGAAGAGGGCATTCCACGCCCAGGACGGCGATCTACGCGTCCCCGATTCACCCCTTTGATTTCCCCATACACCCCGTTACATATATATATATATATATATATATATATATATATATATGGGGCGATTCACGTCAACTCTCCAGAGCCTGCGCGCGGACGCTAAAACCTCGCGTTTTCGACTCTATTAGACCAACATTTAAATAATGTCGGATATGATATCAATGTAGTTTCTTGTCAGCTTTCCGATAGTGAATTTAGTTCTCCAAAATTTTTACGTTTTCCCAGAAATAAAACATAAAACATGCCATATCTCAAAACCCTGTTTGTTTTTAGATTTTTTTTATAGTCTAGATCGAAAGCTGACCTTTTTTTACATTGATATAGCCTCTAAAAAAATAGGACTATTTCGTTATTCTCGAGGAATTGAGTAAACATGAGAGGTTGCGCCACGCCGCGCCGCGCCACGCTGCTTCCACGCGCTCGGGCCCGAGTCTTCTGTACACGTGAGTGCCGAATTCAGAGTGAATCCGATATCTATACTTGTAAAGAATAGGCAGATAGTTCAATTATGATCATGTTTATTTCTTGATTACAAAACGAAGTTTCTTCCACCGAAGTTTGTGTTGAACTAAATCGCTTCTTGATACGCTTGAACACCTTTCTGCTGATGCCATGCGCATAATCGAACGTTAGAACAATCTCGTCGCGACCACGGAAACTTCCGCGTAACGCATGTTCTTCATTTCTACAATACTTGTTCCTATATATTGAATGAAGTCTCACGTTCATTACTTGTTCGATTCGTGAGTATTCATTTCACTTTCTTTGAGTAACGTTTTTGCTTTGTTATTCAAACTTTGAAATATCGTGTTTTATCTGTGCTTTTTTTTTCAACTTCGGAAAAATTGCATGCTCCGAAGCTGACGAAATGCTCTTGACAATCAGCCTCTCATCGCAAGTTGGTATGAATGCATGGAACTGCAGAGTGCCTGGTTTAGGAAAAGAATTATCGAATCTCACTTTCAATTCCAACTTCGCTTTCTCGTATTCTTCTTGTGCACTGAAAAACACTACAGTTTACTTGCAATAATTTTTTGCCCATTCATATAAACCTTTTGCGGTTAAGATGTGTGTCGAGTGCCGCTCGGGGCTTCTCCAGGCGCCACGTTGCGAGAGCGTGCCGGCCAAAGTCGCTTAATTGTCAAGTAGCGCGACTCAGGCTAGAGCACCTCGCCCAAATAAGGACAACGTAGGCGCAGCAAAGAGACCGACTCGACCCCGCCCTGCAAGGCGCAATGCCTATGGCTGCGCGATCGCGCTATACAATGGGGCCGTAAGTCGCTCGGGCACAGCCCATTGCTGGACCCGTGAAAACGGCCTACGCAAGCGTACACAGCAGGGGGCCAGGGAACTGCAGAGGTTACGCCTGCGAGTGTAACCAGAGGGACGAAAGCCGTACCGCGCGTCCGCGAAATGCAGGCACCCGAACGGCCATCAACTAAGCAAAGAGTAGTACGTATGGTTTATGCATCCTCTCTTTTTAAGCAGGCGATCGTAGAACGCAGCCATGTGAAAAAGTCAGGGCATCACGGTATAAGCCGACATTCGCCCCGCAAAAGTTATGCGTCCGGTACACCACCCGGGGACACTCTACGAAGAAAAATCCGCGTATGAGGGCAGCGATAAAACATGCATCGCGCACCTCGAGCAAAGAGAGCAGCTGCCCGATCCTTAGAAAACGAATAAAAAAAGGGAGGGGAGCCGCTAACAAAGGCCCAAAAATCACGAACGCCGCTGCCCGATTTCACAGAAACCATAGAGATCGACCTAATGGATTGGAATAAGCCAAAATTATTGCAGCTGATTTCCGGCCCACAGCCACCCTCCGCTAACCCTCAATCGAGGCGCAGGCGGACTCGCTCTATATAAACCGGGGGGTGCAGCAGGAGGATCATTCGCCCCCGAATCTTTGCCGGTCGCACTTCTAAATTTAGATTCCGCGTTGCTCTGTCCGTCGGTACTTTCTAAGTTTAAATTGTAACGAAACTGTATTTGAGATCTAAGTTGCTGAATAAAGAATTTCATAGTTTAAAATAATTCGTCCGCTTGTTCTTTCAGTTTACCTTCTTACACTGTACTAAAAGGATAATTATCGTTCATTTAATCGAGCCAATTCGATCTTGCAAGTCACAAAAGAAAGCGCAAACGCGCAGTAACGTAGAGTCGCGAAAGAACCCTCAAATTCGCCGCGCTTTGCAAGAAGAGCCTGACCGCCCGTTGTGACGAGGGACACCGACCGTAAGCTGAAAACAGCCGCCCAGCTCAAGCAGCCACCAGCCACCAGCCACCAGCCTCGCCTGCAAAGTGAGTACCCTTCCCATTGTCCCCGCCGCTATTATAAGCTCTGCTAGTCCTTTGCACTGCTCCGCTCTCTTGCGCTTGTTTTCCGACCGAAAAGTCATCGCCCCATCCTGGCTCACGCCAAATCGGGAAACGCGCTCGGTATTTGAACCCGATAGAACTCTATTTAAAACTAACCGCTACTCCGCGCGTCGGACGTAACATGTGATTGTTTGCAGAGCGCTGTAAACTCGCTAATTTAGCACCTCGTTTTACATTAGCTCCAACTCCATCGCATGCCCCCTATCCATGCGCTGTAGCACAGAAATGCTATTCCGCGGGAATGCCAAAATCTTTTTGATGATAAACAAGATTAGAAAAACTTTTTTGATTTTTAAAGTGCTGACCAGCTCCATCGGTACTATCATAAATTTTCTTAGGTTTGAACTCTTTTTTCAGATATCTTACGATTATTTCTTGGTACACATGGACTGCAACTGTATCGTGAGCTAAATTATCTGAGATAATGGCCATGCTCTTGTGCTGGAGTTTTTCATTCCTTCGACAGTAAATAACGACTGTGAAAATCGTTGCTAGATTGTTATTCCAGTGGAATGATTGAGCTGAATTTTGCACAACAAACGCATAATTTTCAGCGAAATCAAAGCAAACTAAGAATTCACCCTCCGATAACCCTTTTTTCAATTCACGAATAAATAAAGACTGCTCTCTGGCGAAAAAATCGTGAGTTTTCAACTTCATTAATTTGTCACCCAATTTATTCAGATATTCACGGGTTTTCATTGTTTGGGTGACGATTAAGCAACAATCGGTTTGCATCCACGCTTCAAATTTAACTTCATGAATATTGTTATTGTCAGAAACTTCGAGTAAAGTTTTGTTTGAGCACAGCTGTATTCGGGCAATCTAAACAGCTTCCTAAAAAACACGCATCTAATGGTTTGGCACATATAATTGCAATAATGCAGTCATGGTATTTTTTCAAAGGCAATTGTGTGTTTTCTGTTAAGTGTTCCAATTCCACCCATTTCAACATAAGTTTTACATTTTCGTGATAAACACACACACACAAACATTATGCGTTCCACTACTACCGGCTACAACACGATGGGAAGGTTTGAGCTGTGCAAACTTGGTGTATCCTATCTTGAAATTCTCATACTCTTTCTTAAATAGAGTATAGAGCTCAAGCAAGTTATAGAGCAATAATCGTTTCTACACAGGGACTCGCTTGCCATCATCATTTTCGATAGATAAGAAATCTTTCATCCCAGGCATCAATCGACTATTAGCATCGTCTTCATAGAAACTTTAAACTAAAGATACAGTTTGATCAGGTAATACTTTGCCTTTCTTATTAGCAGGCGATGTTAAAATACCATTTCGAGCCACTAGATCTTGTGTTTTTATTGCTTCCCATTCCGAGCTTCCGAGTTTCCGAAGTTCATCACGAGTCCAATATTTTGGCGAAAGACTGAGCAGTAAAATCCTTTCCTGTTTGTTCTGGGTCTCTCGGAATTTTTCTTTTAATTGGTCAAGGACAGTGACACCTGCCTTATGATATTCATCGGTACAGTATTCTTGACCTACTTTAGATTTCTTACTATATAGAGAAGATGGATTATTCGCAGCATTTTTCTTTCCGCAAGACGATAATAGTTTAATTTTACATTTCAGACAAATTTTCGCATCTGCAGGTATTGATAGATTATTTTCTGTAAATGATTTTGGGAAATTCACCAAATTATTTTTTATATAATGATTTGGTTCCTGAAAAGGATTGGCACATTTCATAGTAGAAGCATTACTCATCTTGCTTCAATATTGGAACGTCAGACGTCCAAAATGGATAAATTGATAAGTAGAGAAAGTAAAGGTTTGATAGGATCTTTCTTTTTTATTTACGTTTTTCTAATAGAGGAGGATCTTTCTTACAGTCTATTATATATTTAATAAACTCAAATATATACAGAACAGTTTGTTTGCTGAGAAATAATATTTTGGTTATACACAATTTGGGAATATTTTTTTAAAAGTATGATTTGATGTTAATAACGGATATTATTATATCCATCACTAGCCAAATTCTATTGTGGGCACAAAAAATACGGTATCCATCTAGCGGAAACAGCAATCATTACGACATTTTGAATTTCTTTAATCTGACAACGAATTCATGCATCTCAAAAGCTCTCTTTTGCATTTATTCAAGTCAATCGCAATTGTCCTGTAGCCATAAAATCGTATTTTCCAAGTATACGGATGCTGATTTTTTCTGTTGAAGAATATTGGAATGACTAACAAAAATCACAACGAGCTAACATATTAAATATTATGGATATCGAATGTACTCTGAATTCGGCACTTACGTGTATAGAAGACTCGAGCCCGAGCGTGTGGAAGCAGCGTGGCGCGGCGCAACCTCTCATGTTCACTACTCAATTTCTCGAGAATAACGAAATAGTCCTATTTTTTTAGAGGCTATATCCATGTAAAAAAAGGTCAGCTTTCGATCTAGACTATTAAAGAAATCTAAAAAAAACAGGGTTTTGAGATATGGCATGTTTTATGTTTTTTTCCTGGGAACACGTGTAAATTTTGGAAAGCTAAATTCACTATCAGAGAGCTGACAAGAAACTACATTGATATCGTATCCAATATTATTTAGATATTGGTGTAATAGAGTCGAAAACAAGCGTCGAAAACGCGAGGTTTTAGCGTCCGCGCACAGGCTCTGGAGAGTTGACGTGAAACGCCCCATATATTCTCCTCCAAAGTACGTGGCCGTTTTTTGATATTTTGAAAATTACTTGTTTTATTAACAATTTACTGCTCTTTTTTAGTTATCAGATATGCACAGTTTCTACAAAAATTAAAAAAAAGAAAAATCCTACGTGCTTTGATAGCTATTAGTATGTAGTTTCAAAAATATTTTAGATTTTTGTTCAAACTCTCTCGGTGGCCGAGGAATGGATACGCCCGCGGAGCGTCTTCAAAAAAACGTTGTATCGGAGATCCGCTGTGGCACCGCCATTTTGCACGAAATAGATAATAACAATTTTTTTTCCATACTTCAATATATGTTGAATAAACCCTGTGAATTTCAATACAATCTCTTTTCCCATAATCCCATGAAAAATCCGCGAAATTACACCTTCTTTTCGGCCTCTAGTGTGGTAGTACCCCTTAATGTTCCGATTTGAATTTTCGGAAAAATCGATTCGTGGGCGTTGAAAATGAAGAAATGGAACTTGAGTTTTTTTTCTTAGCCGATAAACCACAAAAAAATTATGAAATAATTATACGATACAAATTTAAGTTTGACTGATCGATAGATCCTTGGAAGAGCTTTAGTGTTTCATGGTTGAAACTTTGGAAAACCTGATGCGTGGGCGTGATCTACGTCATAGAAAATCATAAGTAGCCGAATTTTCGTCAAACGAAAGATTTTGAAGTAATAAACAACTTGGAAAGTGATGATTTGAAGAACAAGTGGTGTGATGGGTCGAGAGAGAAGATCGCGAGAGCTATAATTCGAACTGGCTATGTGTTCGAAAAAGTTGATATTGTGAGGGCGTATTGAAGATAGCAACAATTATTTTCCACGTGGTCCCAGGAAAACATCGATTAAAAACTTAAAATGGATGATTCATCCAAAATCTGATCATATAGATTTTTAGGAGAGTACGAGCATTTTGACGAGCATGAGATTATTGCTAGTACATACATACTTCTGTTCGATAGCTTGAAAATGGTCTCATACATTTCTTGGGGAAGTTCCAATATCTCTTGCAATTATTTATTTTAATATGCCACCTCATAACTCACTATTAGTTAATTGCAATATAACATTCATGTTGAAATTCACAGTGGGGATATCAACATTTTCTTAATTAAACTATAAAAAATATAAGAATTTCAGACAAATTAAGGCAGTTATGTATATGTATATATAGCTGCTTTAGTCTCAAGTCATACAAAGCTCTAGACCAAGACAGCGCTGGAACTCCAAACTCTACTGGTAGCTTGCTCCAGTGTCAGGAAACATATCTGTAGAGTTTGGCTGACATTGATGACCCAAAGGCACCTCTGGCTCACTCTTAAGTAGGGTTACAGCTTTTTGCTCAGGCAATTAAACAGAGCATCATCTACATTACACACATACTCACAGTATAGGAGGCGTCAGCGCGCTCCTGCATTATTTTGAATCAATTGTTACACTGAGAGTTCATTCAAATATTATTTCCAAACAGTTCTTTAGAAGAATGAAATTCATCCTAGAAATAATTCGCAATGGAGAATAATGATCGAATTAGAAAAAATGCAAATAAAAAGTCACTGCAACTCAATATCGGCTCAAGAGCTTCTTGAATTTTCTATTTTTAAGTTTTCACATGTTTCAAACGACATCGTAAATATTAGAGATTTGAGTACAAATTCACTTCAACTCATATATATATATGGGCAATTCTCTGTGGGATCGAACATGAAAAAATTTAATGTGGCTCAAAATTTTTTTGTGAATTCTAGGGCATCATGCCGAGTTCCCAGAATTTTTCCAGATTTTTCCGAGCACTTTAACCCTGTTTCATAAATAGGCAAAGTTGCTGATTTTGCTGTTTTTGCATTTCCAGAGGCATTTTCAACCTTAATTTACACCCTGAAAATGACCTCTGAGGCAAAAAATGAATGGAACACTTTTGTCTGCAAATTGCCTGAAATTTATAGAAAAATTATCTCCATGGTCATTGGAGCACATTAAGTACTCCACATTACCAATTGGAGCCTTTATTTTTGAACCCTGGGAGTTCGCTCGTTAAGAGCCCCACCCCATGGGTACTGAAAGTTGTCCCAACTCATACCACATTCAGCCTATATAGTGAAAAAATGGTCCTGGGCTCTGGAAGCTCTCAAAAAATTGATACATTAACTAAAATAGGGGGGGAAAATGGGCTAAAATGACTTTTCAAGGGAAGCCATGTACCGCCAACACTTCCAAATTTTGCAAACACTTGTCTGTGGTATTACTACAATTATCCACTATAAAAACTCACATTTTATCATGCTAATATATATCCTGAGTTATCAATATCATATTTATATAGATCAAGCATTACTAATACTTGACGCCACCTAACTTTCAGTAGTTACATGTATTGATGGTCAATATATTGTCTCTATTGTGCTAAAATTTACAAGAAACTAGTAATAAAGTACATGTGTCATCAATTGCATTCACTCGATAAAAAAGATTAATCCAAAAAATAAATTATAAGCTGTGCATTACACGTACACCTTGTTAGATTGAATGACTGTATATATGGTTCATCGAGGTACCCAAAAAGCATTTCGGAAAATTCCATCAAAATCGGTGACCCGCCGCAGTTGACAGTGTCCTAGTTAGTAAAAATCTCAAACCTATATCGTATTTTTGGTCAAGAAAACATTCCTATGGAGAACGACTCATTGAAAAGCATGAGAGAATAAATACTTGGCTTGAGTAACGTACACTATCATGGATTATCATAGAATGCAGTTGATCATCCTTACATTGCAATAGGAGGTATACTTCTTGAAAGTTTAAGCGATGCAAATAAAATATAAATAACAAGTTTAATTCAAAAGAGTTGATAGCAGAACTCAGTCGGGCTGCCAGAAAACAGCCAAGCTCTACAAAAGAAAGCTAGACTCGAAAAGTACAGTCTAACTGAAGACTGCTTTCTCGTGAACGACGGCAATCTAGAAATTCACGACAGAAGTCTCATCCAAGAATTCCAACACAAATTCGAGGTAGAGTCTAGTCAAGAGAGGAGAGAACAAGCTTCACAAGACGGACCATCTCAGAGTCAGCTCCATTCGACTGACAGTTAAACTCCCGAGTCTCAGACCTTCTTAGCTGAAGAGAGGTAGTGTGAATGTAACACTCGTAACAATATTTGAGGCGGATAAGATTTTCCGGTTTTTAATATTGAAAAATGGACTCTGCTGAACTCAACCAAGTTGCTACCAATGCTTTTTTTTCAAGAAGAAACTGGTCTGACTTCGAAACTGGTTAGAAATACATGATCACTGAAATAAAGAAAATCTACTTACGGTTGGGGGGTATAGACATATATGGGTAAAATGGAAACTGCATTGACACGATTGGACCTTGATCGTGCGGATTCGTCGATCGAAAAAATCTTCTTATCGGTCAGAATCTATACTGTTTCGTTCACATGCTCGTGTATTCAAACATGAAATCTTTCATTTACAGATTCAACGAAGTTCGATTACAGAGTTACACCAATTGTTGTAAAGAGATATGTCATTAGGAGAAGGGTAGTAACTATATATGAATAAACTTCCTTCCAAACTTCATACATCTGGATATTTGTTCTTTAGACCTGAGATAAAATTAGCTAAACCTTTAGCTCGTGGAGATCCTGGGATCAACCCATTGGGCGCAGCTTATGAGGAGCATGATATAACTTATTCGCAGAATCGAGAAAATATCGAGGCTAAGAATTTTGCCGTTAGAGTTCTTGCTAACAAAGCTTTGAAAAGATACTCTCATTCTGTCGACAATCGATTTGATGGAATGACAGCAGCTTGAGTAGTTACTAACGCGATGAAATTGATAAGTAGATTCGGGGTGGGTACCAAGAGGAAGTCTTTTAGGAAGAAAAGAATTATTAAAAAAAGGAGTAGTTAAAAAGAAGAGAGCATTGAAGGTCATATCGCGATGGGTAACAAGAAAAATTCATCATCCGAGAAGAAGAAAAGAGTTTCTACAGAACGAAAATCAGCCACATTCAGCAGTATCATCAAGTCTGCTTCGAAATTATTAATTCCTGAAAGGAGTGCAAAAGTAGTTATTAGCTCAGCTCTCAATGGTGTTCCTCTGGATGTTACTCTGGATGAAGGACTCTATTTCAAACCGTATGAAAAAGGTTACGTCTCATGTTTGAAACCATGCATAGGCAGTGGCTTAAAAAAAGATCTATGTAAGTCTGCGTGATAGAGCATCATCTAACTTCGATATATTGGAGCATGCTCAGGAAATTGAGATTCCAGTTTCCGAGGTGTATTCATGAGAAATGCTCTACCAGCGGATAGTCCTTGATATAGAAAATCCGCAATAGTAAATTTAGATGATGCACGTGGGACTGGAACTCACTGGGTAGAATATTCAAAGAGTGGAAAAGATGTTGTTTAATCTGATAGTTTTGGTGATCTACAACCTCCGATAAATCTATTGTTTCATTTTAGTGTTGATCGAGAAAAGTATATCGATATCATGACTTTGGGATCTATGATTGTGATCACTTGTGCTTAGATGTATTGAATAGTAAGATAGAAGGTACACAAAGAATAATCAACACAACATTGATTCATTATACTTCCAGCAGTCATGGAGTCAATAACTATAACTTAACTTTGTCTGATACTTCATCTATTTTTGGAGCGCAGACTTTTCCATCAATTGAACTTTCGCTGGAAAAGGATATTTCAGTCATCGCAACCACTTTCCCAAGGGTGTTCGAAGTTGTCCCATCCCATGACTAGAATAACGTATGAGGTCAAAAATGAGCAGAATACTCTTTCCTTCTCGAATGATCAATAATTCCAAATGGCCATGAAAAAACAATTGAATGATTGTTACTCCAATAGTCATCGATTTTTTCTATACCGATTCAATCAATGATTTTCTTTTCCTGAAATAAACTATAAGTAAATAAGTATATTGCCAGATCTTCTCTGATCATCTAGAGGGCTAAGGATTTTTGACAGATCACAGATTAGGACCTTTTTACCTAATTTCTGAATAATGATATCTTTACAAGTAAATGTGAATAATTTGGGGGGTTTCTTCTTCAAACATTGAATTCGAATGAAAATCTCTGATATGCTTGGGTTTAACTAACTAGGAGACTACTTGGGATGTGGGTCACCAATCTTGACCAAAATTTTTTTGGTGTTTACTTGTGGCAAGAATATAGTGTATCCAAAGTTTGAGGGTCCAACGCTCCCAAACTTCCAAGATATTAATTTATGTATTTTAGTTAAAAACGCTGGTCTCGTCCCAAATGACAATATGTCATCTGAGACGTATTTTCCTCACTGCACTACACTTTCATTGTTCTCACTGAACACTACATCACATTTTATCCTCAAAAACATATAAAATGAGTAAATAACGTGTATACTCAACCAATCTGACTTCCATGTCTCACTCACATAGAGTGAAACATGAAATATGTGAAAAAAATCAACGCTAATCGACTTTTCATGCTGTGCTTGGATACTGGAGCACAATATGTGTGTGTTATAGTATAATATTGGTCGACAAATGTTCAGAATTGAAGTTTCCATGAATAAAAATCAAGTCTAACACTGAATTGTTGTCTTATGGTACTACATTTGTGGTCTTTGTGCTTATACACATGTTTTTATTGCTTCAGTATCCAAGCACAGCATGAAAAGTTGATTAGCGTTGATTTTTTTCACATATTTCATGTTTCACTCTATGTGAGTGAGACATGGAAGTCAGATTGGTTGAGTATACACGTTATTTACTCATTTTATATGTTTTTGAGGATAAAATGTGATGTAGTGTTCAGTGAGAACAATGAAAGTGTAGTGCAGTGAGGAAAATACGTCTCAGATGACATATTGTCATTTGGGACGAGACCAGCGTTTTTAACTAAAATACATAAATTAATATCTTGGAAGTTTGGGAGCGTTGGACCCTCAAACTTTGGATACACTATATTCTTGCCACAAGTAAACACCAAAAAAATTTTGGTCAAGATTGGTGACCCACATCCCAAGTGGTCTCCTAGTAAGTTAACGAACATGTGAATCAAGAAAGCTCCAATACATACCATTGTCATTTGGTTTTCCAACTTCAGTATCTTCCTAGAAATTAAATAAATTTTTACTGTTTCTTCTTAGATAAATAAGAGAATGAGTATTGAAACTAATGAGTTATAAATTTTTTACTGGGAATAATATTGTTAATATTGTTAATAATATTGGTAATGGAGGCTTCGCAATTTCAATGAAGAATTTCAGGTAATGAAGTACTTTAATGTAGTATGCTACAATATTTGAGTTTTACTGCATGGAAACAATGATTTTGTAGTGCTTAATATCACCATTATATTGGAATTAAGTTGCACTGATTTTCTTGAATGGGTACATTGTAATTGATTCGGAAAACTTTTGGAAAATGATTATAAGCAGTGACATGATCCACTGTATAACAGTGAAAATGGCTCCTAAAAAATGAAATAATATTCATAATATTGAAATTATGATTGTATTTTATTCCCTATATTTATAAATTTTTGTAATATACAATCAGTAAGAATTCATACAAGAGTCCACCAGTCATGACTTGTCGAACAATCAAAATCTTTGGAACCTACTTAAATTTGAAAATTTCTTCCATTTGTAACTGAATGTACCATATATACTCATTACAAACACTAGTACTATATTCAATTCTCTGTATATATGACTTGGTATGAGTTGATCTCAAAATAAAGAAACGTTACTGGCTTCCGAGCGCCAACCTCCCTAGCGCCAACGTTCCAGCGCCGGCAGCAAGCCGCGAGCAACAACAAAGTAATATTATTACTTTTATCTGCGCGTTCTCTGTGGCCCCTATTCACCACCCAAATTCCAGAACCATATGACTCTGAGAACTCGCCTAGCATCAGTGCCGAGAGAGGTTGCACTCTCTCGTGCCCCAAAAAAGTAAAATCACGCGATCGCGAGTGAGAAAAAAAATCGAATTTTGACCCAACTGTGTGGTATAAAGATAAGCACGCCATGCAACGTGGCGGCCGAGCGGAGGAATTCCAAGAAGCCAGCAGCGCGGCGACGAGGACCGCAAATTTCTCCATGCGAGGGAAGCGATATCCAAGTGTATCGCCCGGCGAAAGTTTCTTTGTCGGAGCGCCGGCATCATAACACGGCGCAGCAGCGAGAGGCCGTATATATAGATATACCTTCGGGTCACGCGCGCACTGTGGAATTCGGCAAGGGCGCGCGCTCGTAAATACGGCACCCAGCAGTGCACGACGCGCACAGTGACACGCAGCCAGCGCAGCGTTGCCCAACTAGTACAGTGGTACCCAACCTGTACAATAGTGCTCAACCTGTGAAGGGGTGTTCAACCCACACAGTTCGAGGGGATCAGCTTTTCGATACAGGATCGAAACACACAGCGCATGCAGGCATACAGAGCCTGAATAACATTCGTTTCCGAGCATGATAATTAATTAAGCGACCCGCACAGGTGCGATGAATTACAATGAGCCCTATTTGCCGTTATCGTTAAAATTAATCATTTATAATTCGACATAGTTGTCGAACGGAAAAGACACATACTCAATACAAGTTTCGCGTGTGAGTTGAAAAAGTTTTTTGGTACTCTTTTGTAAATTTTGTAGAAATTTCACACTTCTCAAAAAATAGATTTTGAAAAGGTTGTTGACACTATAGAGTGAAAAACTTATTTTAAAGGATTATTATTTTCGTACGACAACGGGAAATTGTCTTGTGTTATTTTTTGCAAACTTGTAATGAACTGAAATTAGTTCAGTGACACAGAGAATTCACTAACGTGTGAAACCACGTTTTACAAGAATTTTAAAATTTTTCACGTAAGGTTCTAAGCAAGTTTTTGCATTAGTAGAATTTTTTCCGCTTGAGCCAAGAAACTTCAATTGACTAGGAATTGAGATTTGTTGTTGACGTTCGAGACCTCAAGAGAGAGAATTTAAAAAAAAAAACTCATGCAGGCAGCTCGTACATGATTGCCGAAAGGAGCATTATGAAATATAATTAAGGACGATTGAAAAATTCTAAATTATCTTTGCGAATTTGGACGTATGACCAATTGCGAGAGCGAAACCACAAATAAGCGATACAAGCGACAGCGAATCCAAAATTACCGCAAAGAGAATTTTGCACAACAGCGTATATCTGTCTTTCTTAAGTTCAACCTCTAGCGTAAAACCGAGTATTTGGATCGCCAACGAAACCACTCGGGGATATATTAAAGGAAAATGGAAAATCACGCCGATATTAACGACAAATATTTCGACTTGATGGCATGGATCACAACGTTGAGCTAAGACGGTTCCGAGGAAGCGTTTCAGAGGTTCGAATTAAGGAAAACAGAAGCAGGGCGCGGAAAAATGCAGCGACTGATGTGGAGGTTGATGGGAGAGTATACTGCGAGCGATTTCGTAGCAAACGAAATGTGCGACTCAGAAGAGGTACTGCGTGCGCCCAGAGACGACGCTTGACTGATAGAGCTTACAAAGGAGCTCGGAAAGACGCACGCAACGAACCTGTTGAACAGAACGGTGTCCAAAATAATGGAAAAACACGAGAGCTCACAGTTGCCAGAAGACACCGTCAAAGCGTCAGCAGCCGAGCAAGCAAATGCAGCTGAAGAAAACACAATCGAGGAAGACGCCTGCGGATTTGCGAACTCGAGCAGACTGACTGCAGCGGCGGCAGAATTTTCGTTACACACATCGTTAACGACACATACAACGGCCGAAGCACCGACGATATACAGTTTGCCAGGGATGAGTACGGTGTCGACAACGACCGTGATAAGCACGACTCACAAAGGTAGTTCGTACACAACGGCACCGATTGCGACAACACGAACAACAAATGCGGCAACGGACACAGTACTTTGCACAATAGACGGGGAAGTGCGAGAAATACCACGTGCATTAGCAATCGAACTCGCGTGGTTACATGAAGCGCGAAAAGAAGTGGATATGGAGCACAGACGTCTGCGAGAATCATGCAGACAGCAACAGAGATTGACACATAGTACGACCATTCCCAGAGCACAGACGTACGCACAGCAGACACTCGACATGTCCAATGTGCAATAGCCGAACGGACTTGAACAGATCGCGAAAGAAAACGGAGCATCGAAACGCGGTGTAAATATACAGGACACATTTAGAATCAACTATTTCAATGTATCCGAAGAATCGCAAGCAAATGCGACTTTGCAAGCAGCACCGACGAATACTGGAAGTACGCCGGCGACAATCCCAACGGGGAAAAGCCAAGAGAACGTCAGCGACTCGACGTTACAGCCGATTTGGGAGGGGGGAGATCTCAACGCGCACGCATACGGTTGGCCTTTAGGCTCGCGGTGAACATTCGCAAACAGCACGATCGTAGACGTCGGCTGGACGGTACGCGCGTGGAAGCTCAGATTCTCGGGCGAATTGCATGAGATGAGCGTCGAGGAGTTTATCCAGCGCGTCGAGGAATGTAACGGGTCGGGGAAACTCAGCGATAGCGAATTACTCAATGGGCTAACAGAGGTTTTATAAGGCGTAGCACTGTGGGCTCGTCGCACAAGGTATAAGTGGCGTACGTGGTCAGACTTGGTGAGGCTGTGCTACGAAATCGACCAGCATTTCTAGCACAGCTTGTACCCGAGGCAGAACGCCGCACGCAAGGCCCCGAGGAACCCGCACGCGATTACATATTCCGACTGCTCACGATTCTGGATGAGCTGAATCGGCAGTGGCCACTGGCGCAGCAGCTGGACCTGCTGTACCGGATTCTGTTGCCGGCGTTGCACAGACTCGTACCACGGGTAAAAATCTCAGATGTCAACTCTCTGCTGCTAGAAGCACGCCACGCAGAGTATCTGTTGGATGCGGAACGGACGTACAGACCACCGCCTCTGTCAGACCAGTGCTTGCTACCCGAGGCTGAGCCGATGTACCCCCCGGGCATAATCGTTGGCCCGCTGCTGTTCACAGACACTCTGTAAAGAATGCTTCCCACCAACGATCTGACTCGGCCAATCAGCCCCTGTGGGCGAAATGGGATTCCGAGCGTCGACGAAGGAGAGTACCACATCCGAGTCCTGGACGACTCAACAGCGACACGCACCGCGATGGGATCGCTTGAGTTACAAATTGCGACGGAAATCGGCGCGAAAATCTTTCCATATGATGGACCAGGCGCGAGACTAGTCTCGGGAGCTTCCGCCCAATTCCTTGTCCAAGTCGCGCTCCCAGTGAAGATTGACAATGTAGTGCACGATATCTTGGAGCACTGTGACTACGACATCCTGCTGGGGTCGAATTACAGGCAGTTATTCAACGCGCATATCGATCCGTGGAATCGCACGTTGACCGTCCTAGGTGACCCGAATGCAATCCCACTTGAACTCACCGCCCTGAACGCCGGCAATCAGCTAGCGTCAATCGGATTCGCTGATCTCTCATCAGAGATTCAAGATCGAGCGTTGGCGAACTCAATTGGCAAGTATCGTGTCGTAAGTGGCCCACGGATCGGCTGCACAGATCTGATCGAGCACAATATCGAGCTTAGGTTGTGTAAGCCGATTAAACAAAAGTTTTACCCGGTCTCAAAGAAGATCGAGGAGGAAATGCACAAACAGGTCCGTAACCTCTTCAACGAAGGTATCGTGGAGCCTTCGAACAGCAGCTGGGCAAACCCTATCGTGATGGTGCGTGAAGCCAACGGCGAGTTCCGCATGTGCGTTAATTACCGCTAGCTGAACTCTGTCACGCGGACGAGCGCTTTCCTCTTGCCACGCATGGATGGGATTCCGCACAAGCTGCGTGGGGCCTGCTAGATCTTACAACCAGATTAAGATGGCCGCTGAGGCAAAGCCGATGAGGCTTTCACTGTCTCAGGTATGGGACTCCACCAGACTGACATTCTCAAAGAAAAAATTGGGAGCCAGGTTGGTGATAAACTGGGAGAAGAGCCACTTCTGTAAGTTGGAAGTGAAATACCTCGGTGCGTTGGTTGACTGTGATGGATTTCGACCGGATCCGGAGAAGATTCAGCCGATTATGAAATATCTGGCGCCCCAGAAACGGAAGGCGCTGCAGAAATTTCTAGGCATGGTGACCTGGTACCGCGAGTTTGTTGATAACTTCGCTACCATCGCCGAACCTCTGACACGCCTAACGTCAAAGAACGTACCATACGTATGGGGAGGAGCAGGAGAAAGCCTTTGGCATTCTCAAGAGCATGCTGGCGACAGCACCAGTACTGCATCAGCCTGTCGTATCCCGACTAGGGGACCTTCAACGAGAGATTTGTTTTGGGTAGGAGAACGTTCGGGCGACCCTGGTCGCTTACCGCCTGAGAACGCACCTTGTGCAGACTGTAGTGAAGATGACTCTGGATCGTAATAATTGATGTTTTTCTAATGCAAGCGTGTTCCTTTTATACCGAGTCGTGTCCCTTCAATAGGTATGGATGGTGGATGTTCCTTACGTACTTATTGGGGAGGGAAACGGACGGCAACTGTCCGTTTTGTTCTTGTAAACAAGAATAGAAATTTATGTCGAATTTAGAGATATTTTATATTTCAAATCTTTGGATGCAAAATTTATGTTATTCGAGTGGAAAAGTCGGACTATAGTGCCCTTTTATCGCTCTTTTTCATAATACGAACAATACGTTGATTTCAAATGATTGGAAATAATGATGTCGTGGCAGAACGGGGGAATTCCATTTAATATGAATATATTTAGACGGAGGGGAGTAGATACGGGTAATTAACTTTTGATAACGATAAACATGAAGTTACTGTAAATGTATTGAAAATTCTCCTTACTCCTTTACAATGATAACGCTTATTTGGCTCGTTATTATACGTAAAAACACAAGAAAAGGCTACGCCAGATACGCCTTGAAGGAATCGCAAATTTGGAAATGTATTTGAATAAAACTTGAATTTCTCAGATTTAAAACTACTCCCCGGCGGGGAGGCGTGACAAAAATGACTTAAAACTAGTATTCGCTAACCAGATTTGCAGAATACCGCAGACGGTATTGTTGACTCGGCGACGGAGGTTGCAGCTGGTGTTGCGGAGATCCTTCGGAAAGACTTCAACGTAACGCAGGGACTCACTGCGGGCCGCCAGGGACGTGTCCTTCTTCGCGCGCCTCTCAAGTGTTCAGCTTCACGGAGCACGGGTCGGTACTTGGATCAACGTTTGACTATTAGTTTTGTCAAGCAAAAGGCGTGGAGTGCCGGATGCATTCCTATTTAATTGTTGGTGTTGACCGTGGATTGAGAGGGGCGCAAAGACGTCACGAAGCTGGCCACCCAATAGCGAGCCGCCGCGTCCAGGAGCGTCGACCGAAGGAATCCGCTGGCAAAGCATCCCGCTGCCGCCGAGTCAAACGCGATCGCACGCGTCGGTGTCGAAATTGCTGAATTTTCGCGTGAGCTGGTATATGACCAGCATTCCTCGACTTAGAGCTAAGTTACATTCTAGTGAAAACCTTAAATATTGTATGAATTATTATTAAGATTGTCTACATATAAAAGAAATAATGATGGAAAGTACCAATAGATTACTAGATTACAAATTTGAGAACAACTTAAGACTAACTTATAGTTACTGAAGCTAAAATTGACACAATGTTATCATAATAAAATTATCTTAGCATAAGCGGAGATGGAGTGAAGATAAAATTAAAAACAAATGTCGTTGGGATACGACAAGCCCTTGTACGACCATCAATTTGTACTACAAACAGACGCCAGCGACACCGGCCGCGCGCTGTTTTAACGCAAACTATCGATGGAGTGGAACGACCCCTCGAGTTTACGAGCCGCATCCTAAGTTCGGTGGAACGCAACTAAACGACCACTGAGCGTGAGTGCCTCACCGTCGTATGGGCGATTCAAAAATTTCTGGCCTACATCGAAGGTTACAATTTCAAAGTGATGCCTGAAATGTTTACGTAGGGAGTTCACGCTTGACCGTCGTCGAGGTAACACGTGTTTACCAACGAGTTCATACCACGTGTTAATTTATAGTTCGGTTACCAGTGTAAGGTGAAACTAGTGTAAAATGTAATAAAGACACTAATAATAAGTTACCAAGAAAAGAAGTGAGCAGTTCTCGCGCAACGTGAGTGTTCCTGACATCAGGGGCATCCGCGGAGAGAGAAAATGAACAGCGCAACAATGGATTTTTCACAGTCAAGTACCCCACTCAGAGAATCATACTCAAAAATCACCCAATAAATGCAAAACCCGACAAAAGACCAAGCAATTATCTTGGATTCAATTGATGGAGTGTCTATTCAAGATTATACCATGGCATTTGGAAGGAAAATCGGACCAAAAAATGTTAAATATGTATTAAGAATTTCACACGGACGCGTCTGTTTATATCTGAGCTCTAAGGAAATACTGTCCAAACTTATCAGTGAGCATCCAAAAGTGAACATAGGCTCACACATACTAGAAATAAGACCTCTTGTTTCCAAGAACCAAAGAATCATACTTTCAAATGTATGTCCGATTATACCTAATCAACTAATTTTAGAAGAACTCGCGAAACACAACGTCCACCCAGTTTCTTAAATTGTTGCGATTAGAGCAAGCCACAGTAACTCGAAATACTCACATGTCTTGAGCTTCAGGCGACAAATGTATCTTGAACCAGACGATATCGAAAAAATGCCTGCCACATTGAAAATAGATTATGAGAATACTCTATACTGGCTGTACCTCTCGGCAGGAAAAATGACATGCTTTCTCTGCAAAGAAGAAGGACACTTCGCCAAATTCTGCAAAAATAGTGAAGAAGAAACTACACTAGTGAAACAAAAAAGTCTTCTAAGAGAGATAAATACCCTAAATGATGACTTTATAAATACACAGCCCACACCTATTGATACTTTCTCACAACCCCAAAAAGTAATCCAATCGCAACGAAAATTTTAAAAGACCGCATTCCAATACTTCTTCAAGCGGCTCAGAAAAGAAAATTATAGACCAAACCACAAATGAACGAAAGCTCATTAGTATTCCAAAAGCATCCAAAACTGACACCCAGACTATAACTATGGAAGATATAAATTTGCAAATCGAATTAGCTACGGACCTTTTCAGTACTGACTGTAATCAAATACTGGATCTCGAGAAAACTCAATCTTTTCTCCTCTCATGCTACGACAAAAACAATGTTAGTGAAATTGCCTCAAAATATACAACTAATACAACAGCGCTAGCAACTTAGATGACCTAAATTAGAAGAAAACCCATAGATCGAAAACTGAAAAACAGAATATCCAGGATAATAGAAAAGCTCTCTAACCAAGATGACTACATTACATCTGGCTCAGACACTAACCAATTCGGAGATGACGAATAATCAAAACGACCACTCCTCTCTCCAAATTATGTTTTGGAACACAAGAAGCTACGACCGAAGGAAAAACGAAATACAACTTCTTAGTCAAAACTTTGACGTGCTGATATGTGTTGAATCGTGGCTTCAAGAAAAGGATGACGTTCAACCTCCTGGCTTCCTGACCTTCAGAAAAGATCGAACACACTCCAGAGGCGGTGGTATCATTATATTCATTCGCAAAAATCTGGCTTTCAAAGAGATCAATGTCGTGTCTCCAGATGTCTCGGTTGAACTCTGTGGCCTCGAGATCAATAATCTAAGATCCGTATTAACCATTTTTGTCTGTTACAGAACCCCAGGATTCACTCTTTCTCAAAACCAATGGAATACACTTGTACAAAACGTTAAAAATATTGACAATTGCATTTTAATAGGAGATTTCAATTCACATAACACAATATGGAATTGCAATCATACAGACGCCAACGGTAATAGATTTCATAATTCAATAGAAAACAACAACCTCTTTCTACATAATGACAATACGCTCACACACATAGATTACTACAGAAACCGAAAATCAAATCTTGATTTAGTTTTGTCTTCTATGCCTTTGAGCGACAAGATTAACGTAACTGCGAATGACAAATCCTGGGGTTCTGATCATTTCCCTATATATGTAACTCTCCAAGTAGAAAAAATAGATATCAAAAGAAAACATTTAAACTGCACACTGTGCGCACTGATTGGAACAAATTTACAACTCTCTTGGAAAATGAATTTATGGATACATTTGATTCATAATATGACCGATTGCTACCAAGAGAAAAATATATCTTTTACTACTAAAATATGCGATACAATCCAAAAATGTACGCTTCAGAAAAAAAATAATTTCAAAAAATCAAAGATCAGAAACCCGGCTCCTTGGTGGGATGCAGAATGTGAAAGGACCAAAAGATTAAGACGGGCTGCTTACAAAAAATGGGAATTTTCGGGCAACTTAGAAGATCTGATAAACTATAAAAAAAACTGCGCTTTAGCCAAAAAATTATTCAAAAAAAAGAAAAGAGAATCCTTTCGAAAATTTGCTTCTAGCATTAATTTCCAAACAAATTCAGCATATTTATGGAATAAATGTAAAATTTTCCAAAACAAATGGGTGAAAGTAAACTCACATTCTACCAAAGAAAATCTCCAAGAGGAAGGAAAAATTGAAGTAGCCCTCAATAAAATAAGCCCGCCCTGGGTACAAACAGACCCAGACTGGATTCCACCAAGTCAACCAAATGAAATCTTTGACATGGCTTTTAATCTCGAAGAATTCAACCTTGCACTAAGCTCCAAGAAAAACAAATCGTCCCCGGGTTTAGACGGGATAGATTATATAATGTTGAGAGAGTTACCTATTAAATATAAGCTTCTACTTCTTGATATATATATATATATATATATATATATATATATATATATACATATGGGTGATTCTCTGTCAAGTAAGAGAGTGGAAATGAAAAAAAATCTGAAATTTTTTTTCTGAATTCTAGAACTACGAATTTTTTCAGAATTTTTTAGACCATATGTCCCATCCTGACAGGCTCAAAGTGGTGGAGTTTGCAATATTAGACATTTTTTCAGGACCTTTGACCTCAATTTTGAGCTATCTAGAGATGTTTTAGAGCAAAAACTCGAGAGAACTTTTTTACTGAAAAAATGCCAACTTTTTTAGAAAAATTGGTTCCAGGGTCATTGGTAGACATATAGCTATCACTTAACTCATTTCCAGGCTTAAAACTGATCAAAAAGTGGTTTTGATCACCCGCAGCATAATGTGATACAGAATAGGGAATGAGGTTACAAAATTGGACTTACGAGTCCGGGGCGCGTGCCGCGGGCCGGAGCGGGAAGCAGCGAGCAGGACGTAAACAAGCCGGGAGAGAGAGAGAGAGAATAGTCGGCGCGGTACTTACTCGGCGACGAATATGCTCCGGCTTCTCGATTTATCGGCGGTCGCTCGCTACAAATTGCTGCACGCCCGGGGACGATGTAGGTGCACTGCACACTAGCTGCACGTCGGAGACGAGGGTTGCGTAAAAGGGGAATCGCGAGATACCAAAAGGTCGGCGCTTGGGATAAACACGTGTTTGCGCGGGCTGCTCTGCATATAGACTATTGTCGCGCGCACACGTTCCCGCGTCGATCCTGCATGACGTCACGCGCTACTATCCGTCGCGCGGGCCGCGGCTCTCTCTCTCTTACCTTTGACTCAGCTGTCTCACGCTCTGGTGTTGACGCTGAAACATAACTTTTACATTAGATCTTTATGATTGTACTTGGGGTAGAGAGATCTCACAGGGCACTGTTAATCAATCATTCATTATATAATGTGCCCGTGACAATATATATATATATATATATATATATATATATATATATATATAACGAACTGTACAGTTCTAGTGAATATCCACCAACTTGGAATCAATCTTTCGTGCATTTTATCCAAAAACCTGATAAAAACTACCGACCTATTGCACTCACTTCCTGCATTTGCAAGCTATTCGAAACCATGGCAAAAAAAAACAACGGTGGATAGAAGCCAATCACATTATACCGAACTGCCAGCAAGGCTTCAGAAATGGTATCAGGTGTAGATAATTTAGTCAATCTTACTTTAACAATAGACGAAGCCATTCGAGACAGAGAGGAGGTTCTCGCAGCTTTCCTCGACGTCCAAGGGGTATTCGATAACGTCAATATAGCTTTACTCCTAATCAGTCTCGCCAAAATTGGATGCTCGGATGTCTTTCTTAGATTTATAAAATTTCTAACTCATGCCAGAGAAATTTACACCAATTCTTTAAAAACACCCAGAGCCACACACAAAGGACTATTTCAAGGAGGAGTTTTAAGCCCTCTGCTGTTTATAATATACATTATCATTATAATAACTAGCCTACTCATTCTGAAAGACATCCGAATATCTCTCTTTGCAGGCGACATCGCCTTGCATATAAAAACTGATTCAGTAGAGAGGGGTAAGCAAACTCTGGAAAGCGCGATTCAATTAGTCAATCAAAAACTGCACGAAATAAGCCTAGATTTGACCCAGTCGAAAACTGTGTTTACGCATTTCAATAGAAAAAAAATACTCCCAGGAACAGTTGAGATTAAAGTAGGCAACCACATGATCAAATCCAGCAATAGCACACGCTTTTCAGGAATTATTTTAGATTACAAACTAACATTCCAAGAACACTTAGAACATGTATTGGCTAAAAGCTCGAAAGCGCTTAACATTTTAAAATTCCTATGTGGTACGTGGTGGGGATCAGACCCTCAAACTCTACTAATACTATATAAAAGCTACGTGCGATCAGTTCTAGAACACGGTAGCTTTATATATTACTCAAATCTAAAAAAATCCTGTGCTAAAATAGAAAGAGTTCAGTACAACGCTATAAGAACTGCGTTAGGATATAGAAAAACAACCCCCACGAATATATTAATAGCGGAATCAAAATTGACACTAATTCCAGAGCGAACAAAGTTACTATGCAATAGATATATAACAAAAACGATTTCAAACTTAGAAGCTAGTACTTACGAAACAATACAGGACCATTGTCAAAAAATACAAAACTCAAGAAGGAAGCCTAGATTAGTGAGCCAATGCATTTCTGAAATACTTGGAAAATTTTCTGATATTACTGAATCTCAATGTAACTATAACAGTCTCCGATACGATTACTCCACAATCACAATCTCTATCCCATTTGACGAAGAACTCGGGATAAGCCTTTTTAAATGACAAAATCCAAATGAGAACATAGAGAACTTTTTAAGGACGCGAGAACAATACCCTATATACACCGACGGCAGTAAGATGTGTGAATCCGATAGTGAAGGATCCGCATGCATCTGTCCCAAACTGAACCTGTACACTATCAAAAGTATAGAACCGAGCGCCTTTGTATTTACTGCGGAATGTATTGCAATAAACGACGCTTTAGATATTACTTCGAAGCACAATACGCTCGGCTTCCTCATTTTTACTGATTCCTTGAGTGTGCTGCAAAGCCTATGCTCTGTTAAAATAAACGTTAAAATTAATTCGTATATCTTCGAGATTAAAACGAAGTACAATCAGCTACAACAAAAAAATAACACCAAAGTACCTGTTGAGTTTTTTTGGATCCCCTCACACATAGGGATCGATGGAAATGAGGAGGCCGACCGCTATGCAAAACTAGCAACTAGATCACAGGAGCATGATATTTTGATAATACCGTATACAGACCACTTTGAAACATATCATAAGAATGCCAGAACAAATACTGGATATGCTATTCAAAAACAAGGACTTACGAAGGGAATTTACTACTCTCGAAACTACTTCAATAACTCAATAGATTCTTGGTTCAAAAGTAGGAAGTATGATCGATACTACATTGTTACAATAAACCGCATCCGGGCGAACCACTACCACTTTGCGTCCTCATTGGCGAAAGTACAAATTGTAAGCGATGCCGCGTGCAAATGCGGAAAAAGTGAAGAGAACGTTAACCACGTTCTCTGGCAGTGCGATTTATATGACTCACAACGCATTGAACTAATAGATAAGCTGCAAAAAGCAAATATTCAACTTCCAATAAGCATTGAGCAAATAGTTTCTGGCCCCAACCATAAAGTAATACCTCAACTATGCAATTTCTTTTAAACTATTAGATTGAGACGGATCCAAGTCGTACGTCAGAATCAGTTTGCCAATGAGCCTAACACGGGCAGGAAGTAAAGTTGGATCTATGAAACATATTGTTACAATTGTCAAGCCATGCTTTCGCTTCATAACCCTGATATCTTCACAGGTTCAAAGGTCCAATAAAATGAACAGCTTTCTGACATAGGTTGAAATGTACTTGATCTTGAAATGGCTTAATATAAATGCATTTCTGTATTTAAAAATGCCCCGATGTAGCTAGCCCTGGTATCCATCTAATATATACCTCCCCTAAAATCATTCTTTACTCGTGAACTAGTCGTACGTTTCTTTAAAGGTTCGCTACTCTTTCATCAGAAATATATTATCAAAGCAATATTGTTTCGTTTAAGTTGTATTTAGTATTCTAGAGGAAAAGTAAGAATACATTTTTTCGATTCGAGGCTCATGTCTCTTACAATCACGTTATAAACAAATGGAATCCAGTGATATTAGGGAAGTCGATTCACTTTGGGTGCAATTTGTTTAAATAATTATTGTATAAACATTAAATTTTGAAAAAAGAGAAAATAGGGGTATTTTTTTTTTCAAAAAAGCACGTGATCCCGCAATCAGTTTTCATCCCATGGTAGCGTAGGCATGGGCCGAAGCCACTTTTTCTCGGTTTTACTGAATTCCAATTGTTTATAACGCGATTGCTAGAAAAATAAGCCTCAAATCAAAAAAATCTATTCCATGTTTTTTCTTGGTTTTTTATGTAGAATCAATTGACACCATTACTTTCTCGAATTTACGACTTTGGGTGCAATTTGTTCAAATAATTATTGTTCAAACAATGGAAATGTAAAACACGGGTATTTTTGCTTTCTCAAAGAGAAAGCTTTGTAACGGGGTAAAAATCGACCCACCGAATCGGACTTCGGGACCTCGATTTTCGTAATCTACGGGTCGAAAAACATGGAAATCCGAAAATGTCTGTATGCATATATACGTACGTGCACTTTTTTGTCGTACGATAACTTTCGAAAAAATTGTCCGATCATCCTCGCACACAGGTTAGTCGCTACAAAATCTCGGTCGAGTTCAATTTTCAGCCAAATCCGTTGTTTATTTCTCTAGCAACCGTTGCTAACGTGTTTTTGATAAAAGCTCCAAAAATTATCATCAATGCACGATGGGTCTCCAATTCTTGCGACGATCGATGAGAATCGATAAGACATTCATTTTGGAACAACCATTGTTTATTCTCCTAGCAACCGTTGCTATGGAGATACAAAATTCAGCTTGAGACTGACTTTTTTTTGTCGTACGATGACTTTGGAAGGGATAGTCCGATCGTCCTGAAATTTTGCACACAGGTCGGTCTCCGAAAGATGTGAACTGAGTTCGGTGTTCAGCAGCATCCATTGTTTATTTCCATGGCAACCGTTGCTATCGTGTTTTTGATAAGTTCCCATATAATTCATGATAAATGATCATGTGGGTTTGTATATTTATGGGATTCTATAAGAATCAAAGAGACATTTCCCGTAGAAACCATTGTTGATGTCTCTAGCAACCGTTGTTTATATCCCTTGCAACCGTAACTAGGAAATGGAAAAAGTCAGTTGGAGGTCCATTTTTGGAACTGTTGATGACTAAGAAGTAAGAACATCGAAGCTCCGACATTTACCATAGCAACCGTTGTTGACGTCCTTATTAATCGTTACTATGGAATGGGAAAAGTCAGTTAGAGGTCCATTTTCGGAACTGTTGACGACTAAGAAGTAAGAACACCGAAGCTCGGATATTTGCCATAGCAACCGTTGTTTACGTCGTTAGCAACCGTTACTATGGAGTGAAGGAAATGAGTTAGAGGTTCATTTTGCTTTCTCAAAGAGTGGTGATTAATGCAAGTTGAGGTTCAATTGCAATACTTTGAGAAAGCAGACTACTGCTGATGCACTTGGCAGCGGTTTTTTCAAAAAAGCACGTAATCCAATAATTAGTTTTATGATATCTCCGCTGGTCTGGCCATGGGCTTTAATGGGTTAATATGGTCAGAAAATTAGGCCAGTACATCAGATATCATAAGCAATTTTATTTTTCATTGTAAAAATTCACCTTTGAAAAAGATATACTCAACGACAAGTATATTCCTTATCCTGTGGTTCGTTGTTGGATAAATTTTCAATCAACATTTGAAATAATAATTACAGAATATGAAGCCTCCTTTCTGCTTCATGTTTCTTTGCTACGGATTTCAAACTGATTTATTTAATAAAGAATCAATTTTTTTTCTCCTTTTTTGCTTATTTCTCGGAATAGGAGGGTTATGACAAAAAATTGATAGATACAAAATTGATAGATTTTATCATGATCTACAATGGAGTGGAGTAATTTTTGTATGATTTTTGCAAGTAAATGGAAAAACTAATAAAAATCGATTTTTTTTCTGCTTATTACTCGGAATAAAAACGTTTTCTCAGAAAATTTGTGAAGATCGGATTTGGAGAACATACAAAGATCTACAAAAAAGTATAGAGGTATTGATACGCTTCAGTGCGAATTTCCCGAGATAATTGAGGAAAACGGGAAAAATCGTCGAATTTTGCATGTTTTTATTGTTTATTTATATCGCGCCCCAATTTTACATAAAAAATTACACTTGGGATTTAATATTAAAGGTAAAACTCATCGAATGAGCCCAAAACCAGCGTGTTATACCGACATCGATCGGTAATTCGTTAAAATGACACGTTTTCGGCCTGAAGTTGCAGTACTATAACGATCGTGTGTTCGTAAAGATGTCTATTGAAGTGATACATATGTATTTTCAAAAATATATTAGATTTGAATCATATTATTATTTTACATGCATTTGGATGGACTGAGATTAAACAGTCATTTTCAAAATTCTATCTACGTAACAAAATTTAGTCGCATAAGAATTTATTCAACAACGAACTATAGGGATACGGAACATACTTGTCGTCCACGTATACCTTTTTCAAAGGTAAATGTTTTTAGGGCCAATCACAATCGTTGAATACTTGTCAGTTGATGCTAGATTTTTTCAATAGTATACGATAAATAGATTATTCAGCTACAGCTGTCCAAAACTCATCATCGACATGTCTCACTCATTGGACATTACTCTTAATCGATATGTTGCATCAGCGCACACTTCTGGACATTACAAATAATGGTATTTCTTCACACGCATTACTGAATGAACTTCCAATAAGCCCTTAAATCAGTGGACGAACAATCATTTATTACTGTTTTCAGATTATCCAACATTAGAATGAATCTATTTCCTTATATTACTTAGGACATAAAAAATTGTGTATACAAAGTAGAGAAATATATATTAATTCTAGAAATTTATGATAATTTTAGATTAGAATTAATACATATCTCTCCACTGTGTATACAAAATTTGTTATGTCCTAAGTAATATAGGAAGTACATTCATTTTAATGTTGAATAATTTGAAAACAGTAATAAATGATTGTTCGTCAACTGATTTAAGGGCTTGGAAGTTCATTCAGTAATGCGTGCGATCAAATATCATTATTTGTAATGTTGAGAAGTGTGCCCTGATGAAACATATCAATTGAAAATACTGTACAATGAGTGAGACATGTTGATGATGAGTTTTAGACAGCTGTAGCTGAATAATCTATTTATCGTATACTATTGAATTTCAGATAAAATGTGAACTAGTGACAAATTATATGATGATAAAGAGTGAAAATGCTATCGATAGTAGGGGAGTATGTAGAATTCATGATTCCAGTGTGGACAATGTGTACAGAAGCTTACTAGGAGACCGCTTGGGATTCGGGTCACCAATCTTGACCAAAATTTTTTTCCTGGTTCCTGGTGGCCATAGTAGAGAATCCAGAATTTTAGGGTCCAACGCTCCCAAACTTCCCAGATATTAATTTATGTATCCTGGGTGGAGACGTTGTTCTCGTCCCAAATGACAATATGTCATCTGAGAAGTATTTCCCTCACTGCACCACACTTTCACTGTTCCAACTTGACCACCACATCACATTCTATCCTAGAAAACATATAAAAGGAGTAAATAGCGTGTACATGCAACAAATCTTACTTTCATGTCTTACTCACATAGAGTAAAACATGAAATATATGGAAAAATCAACGATTATCGACTTTTCACTCTGTGCTTGGATACTGAAGCAATAATAACATGTATCCAAGCACAAAGACAACAAATGCAGTATAATTGGACGACAATTCAGTGTCAGAATTGATTTTCACTCATGAAAACTTCAATTCTGAGTATGTGTCGACCAATATCATACAATAACCAATAATAATAAAACTTATCTACTCACAGTTTTTTTCTCACTTCAATGCAGTTTCTGGCTCTGTACAGCATACCTGGAACACAAAAATTATCACAAAGAAACATCTTTCAAAAATATATGAAGAAAAGCAAAGGTTAAGTATACTTATTTGAATTCCCTTGCGTCTTGAATGAAAATCCATTAGCTGCTGCACACGATGAAGCTCCAAATTTGCAGGTGAACACTGTGGTGGAAATTAATCTGGAAACTTTTCTTACAATTACTCAAACTGTAGTGAGTAAGCAATGTCTACTTGATGAGTACACATCACATGTCTAACTGACTGTGTTTACAAACGACACCTATGGTAACCTGCAGGGCGGAGTCGGTAACACAGGTACTGCGCTGCAGGTTACCATGAGCGTCGTTTGTAAACACCATGTTTAGTTTGACATGTGATGTGTACTCATCAAGTAGACATTGCTTACTCACTACAGTTTGAGTAATTGTAAGAAAAGTTTCCAGATTAATTTCCACCACAGTGTTCACCTGCAAATTTGGAGCTTCATCGTGTGCAGCAGCTAATGGATTTTCATTCAAGACGCAAGGGAATTCAAATAAGTATACTTAACCTTTGCTTTTCTTCATATATTTTTGAAAGATGTTTCTTTGTGATAATTTTTGTGTTCCAGGTATGCTGTACAGAGCCAGAAACTGCATTGAAGTGAGAAAAAAACTGTGAGTAGATAAGTTTTATTATTATTGGTTATTGTATGATATTGGTCGACACATACTCAGAATTGAAGTTTTCATGAGTGAAAATCAATTCTGACACTGAATTGTCGTCCAATTATACTGCATTTGTTGTCTTTGTGCTTGGATACATGTTATTATTGCTTCAGTATCCAAGCACAGAGTGAAAAGTCGATAATCGTTGATTTTTCCATATATTTCATGTTCTACTCTATGTGAGTAAGACATGAAAGTAAGATTTGTTGCATGTACACGCTATTTACTCCTTTTATATGTTTTCTAGGATAGCATGTGATGTGGTGGTTAAGTTGGAACAGTGAAAGTGCAGTGCAGTGAGGGAAATACGTCTCAGATGACATATTGTCATTTGGGACGAGAACAACGTCTCCATCCAGGATACATAAATTAATATCTGGGAAGTTTGGGAGCGTTGGATCCTAAAATTCTGGATTCTCTCTACTATAGCCACCAGGAACCAGGAAAAAAAATTTGGTCAAGATTGGTGACCCGCATCCCAAGCGGTCTCCTGGTTAGACAAGCTCAATCGATGAGTCAGCCAGCAATGTCATAAATGTGGAAAAACCTAGAGACATTAGTTTTTCCTGAAACTTGATGTATCCAGAACTCCAACAGGAGGCCCCATTAGGCAAAATCCCTGAAATGAGTCTATACGTATGTGGTATAGAGCACATTAAAACAGGTTTGGTAAAAATACAGGACCCGGAGACTGTGGTGTCCCCTTGCTAGTTATAGTTGAAAGTTAGCTGTAAATTTTCTTATGATATGTGAATATACGGAAAACTGGTCAGACCAATTTTTCAGCTATAACTAACTCATCTTACGGCAACATTTTCACGCCAACTTGAGGTGGCTTCAGCGAGTTCTTATAAAATCATAGAAGGAGTCGAAACTTTCACAGAATGTACCTAGCACAACTAACTTTCATTCGCGTCAAAGAAAATCATGGGTTACCATCTTTGTATCCATATGATCGCCATAATAAAAATGGAATTTTTTACAGGGCCTTTTATGACGAAAATCGATTAATCCTTCCTCAACTGAATATAAAATTGTGGAAAAATGTGAAAAAATTTTGAGTAATTGGTATTCATGAGTAGATATGCTCGCTCATAGTATAATATGCTCGCAAAAATGCTATGTCACCATCTAAATAACATTGTAAAAGCAAAAAAAAAGTGAATTTTGATGAAATTGACAAGTGTTTATGTGCAGATCGTGACTTAGTTACAATTTATTTTTCTTTTTCAAGTTCCATAAGTAGTCTACGATAATATTGATCTACTTCGGAACGATATAATTTAGAGAATTCTGGAAAATAATTCAGCCACCTCCAGTAGGGCCCCGCATACGTACGGCACCTAACGCTGCAACCACCTTAACGGACGCGCTGACTCGCCGTGCAACACGCTTATGCAGTCTGACCGTTTTATCGTATTCTTTTTTATCATAAACAAGTTTACAGCAAACTTTCAACTATAACTAAATCATATTTAGAGCCCATCATCATTTTAAGTATGTCGAAGCGCGCCGCCGCCATGTGCGACCTTATCTGACCTTGGGAGTGGGTGGTGACTTGTGTTCACCCTTCATATCCAAAAATTAGCCATAACTAATTCATGGAGTTTTTACCACCAGCTCCCCTACCATATGAAATCAATCGAAAAATAAATTCTATCTACAAATAAAGCTTGAAAGTCTGTACCCTGATGTCATTGAAAATTTGGTCCCCTGGTTGTTTGGCCTGAAGATAAATTGACCTAACTTTTTAAAGTAGGGAAGGATTTTTGACATGTTATTTTTCAACTCCAAACTCTCTCTGCAGAAAACAGCCTCAGAGATATTTTTTCGAAATAAAATGTCGGTGAACAGTGAATCAAATACATCTAAGTGGCATGATTCTTAAACATGACAAATAAAATAAAGGGTTACAAGTCAAGTTGAGGGTTAAAAATGAGTATATATGGGGCGTTTCGCCTCAATCCTCCCAGCGCTGCGCGCGAGCGCCAAAACATGCCTCTTTTAAGTCGTGTTGACGATGCCAAGTGTGCCGGAAAATAACTCAATAGGCCATTTCAATGTAGTTTTTTCTCAGTTCCGGAAAACTGATTACACCGTTGGATAGCTGAAGAAAAACTACATTGAACTGGCCTATTGAGTTATCTTCTCAGGTACATCTTGACATCGTAAACGCAAGTTGAAAACGGCATGTTTTGGTGCTCGCGCGCAGCGCTGGAAGGATTGAGGCGGAACCCCCCATATGGGCGACCGCTAATTGTGCTTAACCCATTGAGTCCCAGATTGCAGAAATTTTATTGGTACTTTCGAGCTCAAATATTCTGATGAATAAGACGGAAGGTTTATTGCAAAATAGTCATTCCTACTATTTTCGGGTATGCTCTACACGACACAATGATTAAAAAGACTGAAAAAATTGATTTTCAATAAATAATTAACAAATTAAAATAAAAAATGCGATTTTTTGGAGCACTTATTTTTTTTAAATCCAAAATCAGAGGAAGAAGGAATTTTATTTTTATTGTCACAAATATGCACAAAAGTAAACAAAATATTTGAACTCTCCGAACTCGTTAAGTTTTTTCGACTATGATTTTTTTAGTAAAATGGCGGTCAAAAAACGGGAATCAATATTTTGGATTTTCATTTTATCAATATTTTAAAGCATTCACTTTCATATTCGATATATTCCTTCGAAATTCTGTATACAGGGTTTTCAATGTTGCTGATAACGATTCTGACATCAAATTCTCAAAATTCTGCATCCAGAAAGCGGTTTGAAGATGGCGGCTGACGATTTTCCACATTTTTAGTCGGAGAATCGTGAAAATTTGGAATAATGGGTTTTCGGGGGCACTGATGATAAATCTGACATCAGATATTCGAAATTCTGTATCCAAGATGGCGGTTTCAAGATGGCGGCTGACGATTTTCCACATTTTTAGTCGGAGAATCGTGAAAATTTGGGATAATGGATTTTCGGGGGCGCTGATGATGAATCTGACATCAGATTTTCGAAATTCCGTATTCAAGATGGCGGTTTCAAGATGGCGGCTCATGATTTTGAACATTTTTAGTCGGAGAATCGTGAAAATTTGGACTAATGGGTTCTTGAGGGCGCTGATGATAAATCTGACATCAGATTTTCGGAATTCTGTATCCAAGATGGCAGTTTCAAGATGGCGGCTCATGAATTTGTACATTTTTAGTCGGAGGTTCGTGAAAATGTACATTATTTCAAATTTTCACAAATCTCCAACTAAAAATGTACAAAATCATGAGCCGCCATCTTGAAACCGCCAAAAATTTGACATGATGTACATTTTCACGAACCTCCAACTAAAAATGTACAAAATCATGAGCTGCCATCTTGAAACCGCCATCTTGGATACAGAATTTCGAATATCTGATGTCAGATTTATCATCAGTGCCCCCGAAAACCCATTATTCCAAATTTTCACGATTCTCCGACTAAAAATGTGGAAAATCGTCAGTCGCCATCTTGAAACCGCCATCTTGGATACGGAATTTTGAGAATTTGATATCAGAATCGTTATCAGCGACATTGAAAACCCCTGTATACGGAATTTCAAAGGAATATATCGAATATGAAAGTGAATGCTTTAAAATATTGATAAAATGAAAATCCAAAATATTGATTCCCGTTTTTTGACCGCCATTTTACTAAAAAAATCATAGTCGAAAAAACTTAACGAGTTCGGAGAGTTCAAATATTTTGTTTACTTTTGTGCATATTTGTGACAGTTAAAAATAAAATTCCTTCTTCCTCTGATTTTGGATTTAAAAAAAAATAAGTGCTCCAAAAAATCGCATTTTTTATTTTAATTTGTTAATTATTTATTGAAAATCAATTTTTTCAGTCTTTTTAATCATTGTATCGTGTAGAGCATACCCGAAAATAGTAGGAATGACTATTTTGCAATAAACCTTCCGTCTTATTCATCAAAATATTTGAGCTCGAAAGTACCAATAAAATTTCTGCAATCTGGGACTTAATGGGTTAAATTGTGGAAACGAGTCAGTGCTCGAAGAGTTTCGTACTTTTCAGCACTTCGGTTGATATCTTGTGTTAAATCTAGGGAAATAGCTATTTCAGGTTATTTTGAGGCTTACTGAAATAGAAAAAATGGCAAAGATAGCAATTCTGACTCTCTTTCTTCGCTTAGGTCAATTTACAACGAATTACCATGCTTATATTGTGCTCAAATGTTGATGAAGAAGGTCGTTTTGCGTCATATGTTCACCCAGACTACGCAACACATCATGCGTTGCACAATTTGTTGCAGGCCCCCAAAGTCGAACTCTCTTGCACCTCCGGTTGTCAAAGGATGTTGCGAGCAATTCACGCAAATATTATGATTCTGCATTTAGGTGATGTCGCACTTGAGGGAGAATCACGAACTGTACGTCCTAGTTGCAGAATACTCGATGCAAAGATAGAATCCATTAGATTCCTTCTAAAAGACGCAAAAGATATGTGGCTAAGGGGATTGTATTCCAAATCGAAACATTGAATTTACGAAACGCAAAAATGTTTTTGGCCATCCCAAATCATTTCACCTCTTCGTATTAAAAGCCATTTCCTTGTCTAGGGAAAACTCTTCAAGTAAGTGACACTAGCAGTCACCCGGAAAAAGCACAATTTTCAATTCTCTCTAACCTTGAATTTGAGGTTATGTTATGTTGGGTTATGTTTGGTTCGCCTGTGACTTCCAATTTTCCTACATTCATACATTTTCATACAAATTTCATACATTCATACATTTTTCTACAAAGCTATCAGTCGAAGATTCGATTTTTCGAATAGAGCCCGCAACAATTAAGTTGAGAGCTGTTT
Organism: Aphelinus atriplicis; assembly: GCA_020882685.1. Taxonomy (NCBI): domain Eukaryota; kingdom Metazoa; phylum Arthropoda; class Insecta; order Hymenoptera; family Aphelinidae; genus Aphelinus; species Aphelinus atriplicis. Next base: position 23,919,173 of record CM037073.1, on the reverse strand, counting down.
TTATTAATTCTCTATAAGATGTTTTAGACCTGAGATAGTTTAAACGAAGAATCAGATCAATTCAGGGTGTTCTGGTAGGCTGGTGGGTCTTCCACTCTTCTGATGGTGTAAATGAAAATGATCAACCTTCTGATGAACATGCATAACTAGATGGAGCCTTTCATCAAAACTGCTCCTTCGTTTGAACAAATTATTAATCCATTGATTCCTAAGCTAGAACCTGGCAGGGTGAAACTGAAAGTAACAATTGAAAAGAGAATATCCCTATAAGAGATGGAAAAACATGGGCGAAGAAGAAATGTTTCTATATGTTCAAACATGTTTAAACAACTTATTGAAAAATACTTTTCCTGGAAATATGAAATAGAAAGATATAATCATCAGCTATATTTTTCCATCTTTCATGGTAATATCCCATTTCAAATAATCATTTCAAGTATGGCCTTGACAGGTTTCGCCTGGGCTACCTCGGGTTACATGATTATTGGATCCTATGTAAAATCCTATCTGTTCATACGCTGTTGGTGAGGCAAAAAGTGAACTTTCCAAAACAGAAGTGTTTGTTCTGCACGTAAATCTCCCTGTAGAATCGATTGACGGCCCCAGATTTCAAGAAATATGATTTTTCCAAAATGTTCAATCAATTATTGTTCATGCAAATAGATTTATTTAGTTTTCATTCATTTTCATTCATATTTCATGCTGATATGTTATTTCAAATAGTTTTATAGTATTATTCCAATAACTCTTAATCTAACCCCGCCAGGTTCTACTTGAGCATTAATGGTTTTACCGGAGTAGTGCACCAAGTACAGTATAACTACTCTTAGCTCTTATTTGTTCATGGAAATATAGCAGGTCAATTCCGTATGACAGTGATCTAACGTTTTTTTCTTACAAGTTTGAAGAACAATTAGAATTTACTGTATTTTGGCTAATGAACGGAAAAGAATTATTCATAAAATGTTTGTAGTATTCATCGGATCGAAGAGTAAAACGTACTCTATCGCCCCTAGTAAAAATAATTTTTGTACATAATTGTACAGAAACGTACAAAAACGTATAGAAATGAACAAAAACGTACAGAAACGTACAAAAATGTTTATAAGTGTCCCATTTGGAACAACTTTGAAAAACTGTTCACATACTACACTTTTGTACAATTTTGTACACTTTTCTACAATTCTATACGTTTTCGTACGTTTCCGTACATTTTTATACGGTTTTGTATGTTTTTGTACGTTTTTATATGGTTATGTATGCTTTTGTACATTTTTGTACGTTTGTATACGTTTTTGTACGTTTTTGTACATTTTTGTACGTTTGTATACATTTTTGTACGTTTTTGTACGTTTTTGTATGGATATGTATGCTTTTGTACATTTTTGTACGTTTGTATACGTTTTTGTACGTTTTTGTATGTTTATGTATGCTTTTGTACATTTTTGTACGTTTGTATACGTTTTTGTACGTTTTTGTACATTTTTGTACATTTTTGTACGTTTGTATACATTTTTGTACGTTTTTGTACGTTTTTGTATGTTTATGTATGCTTTTGTACATTTTTGTACGTTTGTATTATAAAATATTCTAAAAATGGGTGACCGCATACGCCACTTATAAGTATGCTTGTTACTCTGGTTTTCACATAGAATTTGATTGTTTCGTAGCACTTGTACTTGGATACAAGTTGTTACTACTTTATTATCCAAGTCCAGAGTGAGAAGTCGGGAACCGTGTCTTTTTTAATAAATTTAGTTCAAATATAAGTGGCGTATGCGGTCACCCATTTTTAGAAAATTTTCGTCAATTCTCATAATGTATTAGTTGATTACAAAAAATAGATCAAATGCAGCACTCTGCGACTAGTCAGGGCATTTTGGTAATAAAATAAGCTTTCTTTTGGTATGTATCACATTATGCTGCGGGTGATCAAAACCACTTTTTGATCAGTTCTAAGCCTGGAAATGAGTTAAGTGATAGCTATATGTCTACCATGGACCCAGGGACCAATTTTTCTAAAAAAATTGGCATTTTTCCAGTAAAAAAGTTCTTTTGAGTTTTTGCTCTAAAACATCTCTAGATAGCTCAAAATTGAGGTCAAAGGTACTGAAAAAATGTCTAATATTGCAAACTCCACCACTTTGAGCCTCTGTCAGGATGGGACATATGGTCTAAAAAATTCTGAAAAAATCCAGGGGACATGATGGAGTCTTCTAGAATTCATAAAAAAATTTTCAGAATTTTTTTTCATTCTTACTCTCTCACTTGACAGAGAATCACCCATATATATGGGTCATTCTCATGAAAACGGTATTTTCCATGTCCTCGACATTTTGAGCATGAAAAAGAACTGTTAGACATCCCGAACGGCTACAGATAGTTCGAATTAGCCACGGCCTTGAAGGTTAAACAATAAAAAGTTACAAAAGTTGTTATTTTAGGGTGTTAATGATGACCAAAACATGCCAAAATCGTCATTGCCTAACGTGTCGCATACCCGAATTTTCACCTTCCCACTAACGTGGAGGCTATCATTCTCTCTTAAAAAATTACAAAAAAATTGTTTTCCCACAATTTAGATGTGCATTTTCAAGTTTTCCTATTGAAATCTATATTTTTTGCATTTTTTTTGCGAATTTGAGACACTTATATTGTGTCAACGAAATTTGCCTACTTTTAGGATTTTTTTTTAAACCGTTCGAAAAATAAGTTTAAAGCACTGTTTAGATCGCGTTAATCGATCAGTTCTCTTACCAATGATCCTATCAATCGAATAGTAATGATAAATTTGGCACTTTGCACCTTGCCATCGAATTCACAGCTCTTGAAGTTTGCTTAAAACTGATTACAAACATATGCCGTCATCGACTAACGCTGTTATATTATGGGCCAGACTCACTAGGAGACCGCTTGGGATTCGGGTCACCAATCTTGACCAAAATTTTTTTCATATTTCCTGGTGGCCATAGTAGAGAGAATCCAGAATTTTACGGTCCAACGCTCCCAAACTTCCCAGATATTAATTTATGTATCCTGGGTGGAGACGTTGTTCTCGTCCCAAATGACAATATGTCATTTGAGACGTATTTCCCTCACTGCACTGCACTGTGACTGTTGACACTTGAACACCACATCACATTCCATCCTAGAAAACATATAGAAGGAGTAAATAGCGTGTACATGCAACAAATCTTACTTTCATGTCTTACTCACATAGAGTAAAACATGAAATACATGGAAATATCAACGATTATCGACTTTTCACTTTGTGCTTGGATACTGAAGCAATAACAACATGTATCCAAGCACAAAGACAACAAATCTAGTATAATTGTACGACAATTCAGTGTCAGAATTGATTTTCACACATGAAAACTTCAATTCTGAACATTCGTCGACAAATATCATGCTATAACCAATAATATTAAAACTTATGTACTCACAGTTTTGCTCCCACTTGAATGCAATTTCTGGCCCTGTGTAGCTGACCTGGAATACAAAAATTATCACAAAGCAACATATTCCAAAATATATATGTACACAGACAAAGGTTAAGTTTACTTATCTGAATTCCCTTGCGTCTTGAATGAAAATCCATCAGCTGCTGCACACGATGAAGATCCAAACCTGCTGGAAACACTTGAAAGAAAGTGGTGTACTTATAAACTTTCATTACAAATACTCAAACTGTTGTGAGTAAGCAATGTCTACTTGATAAGTACAACATCACATGTCTGACTGACTGTGTTTACAAACGACACCTATGGTAACCTGCAGGGCGGAGTCGGTAACACAGGTACTGCCCTGCAGGTTACCATAAGCGTCGTTTGTAAAAACCATGTTTAGTTTGACATGTGATGCTGTACTCATCATCAAGTAGACATTGCTTACTCACAACAGTTTAAGTATTTGTAATGAAAGTTTATAAGTACACCACTTTCTTTCAAGTGTTTCCAGCAGGTTTGGATCTTCATCGTGTGCAGCAGCTGATGGATTTTCATTCAAGACGCAAGGGAATTCAGATAAGTAAACTTAACCTTTGTCTGTGTACATATATATTTTGGAATATGTTGCTTTGTGATAATTTTTGTATTCCAGGTCAGCTACACAGGGCCAGAAATTGCATTCAAGTGGGAGCAAAACTGTGAGTACATAAGTTTTAATATTATTGGTTATAGCATGATATTTGTCGACGAATGTTCAGAATTGAAGTTTTCATGTGTGAAAATCAATTCTGACACTGAATTGTCGTACAATTATACTAGATTTGTTGTCTTTGTGCTTGGATACATGTTGTTATTGCTTCAGTATCCAAGCACAAAGTGAAAAGTCGATAATCGTTGATATTTCCATGTATTTCATGTTTTACTCTATGTGAGTAAGACATGAAAGTAAGATTTGTTGCATGTACACGCTATTTACTCCTTCTATATGTTTTCTAGGATGGAATGTGATGTGGTGTTCAAGTGTCAACAGTCACAGTGCAGTGCAGTGAGGGAAATACGTCTCAGATGACATATTGTCATTTGGGACGAGAACAACGTCTCCACCCAGGATACATAAATTAATATCTGGGAAGTTTGGGAGCGTTGGACCCTGAAATTCTGGATTCTCTCTACTATGGCCACCAGGAAACATGAAAAAAATTTTGGTCAAGATTGGTGACCCGAATCCCAAGCGGTCTCCTAGTCAGTCAGATGTGGAATTGAGTAATTCTGCTGTATGCATATGTTAGTACTTATAGAATCTATAATACATGCACGCGGACACCTTCCAAATTTGCTTCTGGGGCCTGCAATCGATGATTTTGTTCGAATCGTCATCGACTAACGCGCGTCATCGACTAACGCTATTCTCGCTATTATTCAGACGCTCCGGCCCGCGCTCGAGTTTCTCGGAATTGTGAGTGGCTCTCTTGCACTTTTCGCAGCTCTGAGCCTTCCTACCTCTACCAATACACTTCACAGTTTACTCTAGTCCCTTTACTGTTGAACAATAGTATGTATTATCAACAGTATTATTGACTATAGTCAATTTACAGTATACACGTACACTAACCACGTTTTTCTTACTTCCAAATGTAAATACCTCCGCTGAAACGGCATCTGACAAAAAAAGTATATGGATCAAACTTACGCACTTTTTTCCGCATTATCTGATTAATTCGTCAGATTGAGAAAAAAATGTATTTTTCATATTATATCGATGAAACGCGCCATTACCGCAATAGCTAAAAAATCATAAAAACAGAAAATGGTTGAAAAAAAATGAATGATGACGATTTCGAAGGGCCACAAGTGGTTTTAGCTTTTTTTGGTATCATAGAACACAAATAATGGAGAAAAAAAATTCAAAGTTGATGAATTCGACTTCTCCATTTTCGCCATCAAAAAATACCGTTTTCATGAGAATGACCCATATATCTATACTATTATATAAAAGGACAGCCTGTTTTTTTGTGGCCGCTAATCTCAAAAACTACTGAACCGATTTTCATGAAATTTTGATACTTGATTCTTGACTACTCCAGGCATGTTTATGGATATGTGGAGTTTCGAAATTTTGAGTAGAAACCGAGAAATAGACAATGCATTTCTCTGTGGTGGGGGTAACTGACCAAGTACCATGGCGCGCCAGTAGATGGCGAGGCGTTGAGTCGCACGTGTAAAAGGTATAGCGCGGCGCTCTCTCACAATAGAGTCAGCGTTCTATCGGCTATATAGGAGAGCTTGAAACTGAACTCAGCCTCTTTCTGGGATCTTTTGAATCCCAGTCCCTTGATGCCAAATGATTTTGGTGACAATGCCTAGACCCAGAAGTAACATTGGGCGGTAGACGATTAGAACCAGACGAACGCAAGCCGTTCGTCAGGATCGAATAATTGAAGCCCCGTTCATAGTACGTGGAAGATCTGCTTTTGAATATGATCCATCAGAAAATTACACTAATATAAAAGATATTGTAGTTGGATCTATGAATAAAGATGAAGCTCCTGGATTGTGCAAATTGATTGATTTCGGTCTACCTACGCCAATTCGTGGTCCACGAAATGTTTGTGATCTCGATAATGCTTTAAAGAATCCACATAACATTATGGGATTGCGTGATTGTTTGGAATCTAATATGCCTAAAGTGACTAACTAAAGACCTGACTTAATATAAGCTCAAATTCGTATTTTGGGTGCTTTAGTTTTAGCTGTTGCATCTTCAGGTTCTTGCAGCAACTCTTCTTGCTGGAGGCAAAACTGCCCATTCCACGTTCAAAATACCTTTGAACGTTTTCATTGGCCAGGATACAATATGTTCAATGAGAAAAAATAGTCCTTTATGCAAAATTATCGAAGAAACTTCTCTTATAGTATGGGATGAATGTACTATGAGTCACCGTTCGCATATTGAAGCTCTGGATTGCACATTACAAGATTCAAAATCTATCAGCAAACCTATGGGTGGAATAACTTTTGTTTTCTCTGGAGACTTTCGGCAAACTTTGTCTGTGATATATGAGAGCTCACATTGGAGGTGGGGATTTGCAATTTCCTTTAGAACTTCTAAAAATTAGAGATGGGAAAGTATTAAATGAAAATGATTACATAAATATTGATACAAGAGTAGGAACGACTGTTAATACTGTCATGGACCTGATTTCTAAAGTCTTTCCAGAAATTGAAAGTCTTTCTGACAAACCTTTCAATTGGTTATGTGAAAGGGCAATCATAATGCCTTGAAATGCTACCGCTCATAATATTAATAATATTATTTTGGGAAAGGTAGATGGAGAAATACGACATTATCATTCTATCGATACAGTGATTAACATTGATGAAGTTGTACACTACTCTCAAGGATTTCTGAACTCTCTTGATCCTTCAGGCTTTCCATCTCATGACTTAAAATTGAAAATTGGTTCTCCAATAATGCTACTACACAATCTAAATCCTCCGAATTCAAGTCATGGCAAATTAAAGTTATGCAGGAAAATGTAATCGAAGCAACTATTCTTACAGGACCTGCAGCTGGTATAAATACCTGAAACAGTATTTAAATCTCGCATACCTATGATTCCATCAGACTTACAATTTCAATTTTTTTTTGCCTTGACGGTCAACAAATCTCAAGGACAGACCTTTAAGTACGTAGGGATAGTTTTGCAAACAGAATGTTTTCCACGCGGCCCATTGACTGTTGCTCTTTCACGGACAGGGGATGCACGTAACCAATTTATATTTATTTCTCAAAATTCAAGAATTAAGAACGTCGTTTATCCAGAAGTCTTATAAATTTCAAATCCTCAGATACATGAAAATTACAACTCCAAGGATTACAAAGTATCAAATTATACAAAGTTTACAAATAAATACATATCATACGAGTTTTTTAACAATAAATGAGAATAACATTTCGAACTCAATACACATATTCGCGGGCGAAGCCGCGACGGGGGACGCTAGTATATATATATATATAACAAAACATATTACTTAAATGTAAATTTGTTGTGCAATTTCATTGCATTTCGTACTTTATACTTGTGTTTGAACAAAAATTTTCAATTGATATGTTAAATATATTGTTTAAGGGATGTGATTTAGAAATACTTTTTTCAATATTTCGTTAATATTCTTCAATTATTTTGTAAGACAAATGTGTGCTCAATAAATAAGATTAAGTGAACATTTCCCTGTTTCAGAATTTATTGAATATATTACAAAATTTTTTTTTTCTTCCAAAGGCTATTACCACCTGGGTATGTGCCTAATATTACAAAATACATTCTATATTAACAGAGAATGTCAAGTTCAATTCCACTATGTTAATCTCCTATAAAACGTACAAAAACGTACAAAAACGTACAAAAACGTACGAAACTGTACAAAACTGTACATAAGCGTATGAAAACGTACGAAAACGTACAAAAACATACAAAAACCTACAAAACTGTATGAAACTGTACAAAACTGTACATAATCATACGAAAACGTACAAAAACGTACAAAAACGTACAGAAACGTACAGAAACATTCAAAAATGTATAAAAATGGATATAAATGTATTTTTTGTTCCAAATGGGACGTTTATAAACGGTTTAGTACGTTTTTGTACGTTTTTGTACATTTTTGTACGTTTTTGTGAGGAAGTTATTTTTACTAGGGGCTTCTTTGATAATTCAATGAGATATGATATTATGAACAATAGCGAACAATTTTGATAGCCAGCTAAAAGCAAAACATCTGGAACCTCCGAAAGTTCATTCTGAATTCAGTGAATTGGACAAAAATTTGATGAAAAATTACAACTCTAAGTCACATTATTAATTCCTCCAAGCATATTTTTTTCATCCTCTCAAATATATGTGAAGATACCATAGATATGAATTCAGATACTTACTAATCGTAAATCATTGATTCCATATAAAACAGCCGAGAGATTATTTCGATGCATAATGAGTAATTTTCAATGTGAATAAAGTACAACTGACGAAGTTCCTTCGAAAATCTTGCAGTTGTGACTCTCGGTTCTTCAACAGATGAATGCAATTACATCATATGTTTTATACGCTGAGTAGTCCTCTACTGTGACGTCATCGCATGAGTCTGATAAAGGTCAACTGTGATAAGATTCCAGTGACTATCACCTTACATAATTGTCACTGAGAAAAATGATGAAAATTACTCCAACAGATATTTCATCATTGAGATTTTCGAAAAAATTTCAAGGTTTTCTCCAATGAATCTTTTACATGCACTAGGCATAATCTTTCACTCATCGCCGCTCGCTTGAGTCCTTCATTTGAAATACAGACTAACAAAATATATATACAAAATATATATACAAAATATATACACAACAGTATATTCTATATAATCATAAGATTTGTTCTCCCTAAATTATCATGTTCTGGCGAGTTGCTTGAAAATTATATCCCAGCTGAAATAAAACTTTTGAAAATGTGACCACAGTAATGTTCAAATTTTTGCCTGAACCTGTAATACATTCAAATAACTTTGCTTCAAAATAATGAATAACTATATCTTAATATTAATTATTCAAATTATCTTTATCAAAGTAATTTGTTGCGTAATTTGGTTTCCATTGGGTGCGAGAAGTTTCGAAGAAATTTCTGCACCACTAGATAATGTATTCCAGGATTACACTTCATTATCAACATTATTTTATCCGAAATTTTTACAAGAGAATATAAAAACCATTTCGAAGACTCATCAATTGATTAGAGCCAAATTCGCACCATAACTCCATTTGATGTTTTATTCGATGATTTCTATTACACAAATGTTGATTTTTTTCTTTGAACTTTCACGCTGTCTCATCGGGTTTTTAACAGTGAAATATGAAAAAGAAAGTTTTGGTCTTCCAATCAATAAGACTGAATTTTAGGATACCAGAGGTTTACGAATTTCTCTCAGAATTTTCCCTATACAAATATACATTTTCTTTTCTGATTACATTTATTGATATCACATGTGCAAAATAATAGAATTCATCCCCCCTCAATTTTCAAATAATGTGGTGTGATAGAATTTCTTCCCCTAAAAATAGATATAATAGATAGAGTGAAAAATGCCCACGCTTCAAAATCCCATAGTGAAAAGATAGAAAAATCAATGTGTGTGCAATAAAAATGGATAAAGGAAATTCACGTTTCCATGGGTATTGGGAAAATCATTGAAAAATACATGAAATCTTGGTATGGTGCAAATTTATCTGATCGATCACATATCTGATCGATCGGTAGATCATTGGGATAAGCTTTCATATTTTATGGTGCAGATTTTGAAAAAAATATGCGTAGACGTGAGGCGAAAGAACGAACAAATATGATTTGATGTCTCGCAAGAATCTTTGAAAAAATGCATGAATTGATGTCAAATTGCACAGCCTGGTCTGACCAATCGATAGATCTTTTGCAAAATTTCATCCCGCGTGAAAAAGTTTCTTCAAGTTTGTATGGAATTGTATATGGTTCCATATAAAATTTATATACATAAATGATTCTATACACTTTGTATATAGTCCACACACGATTTTTTTGTAACCCGCGCAGAAAGAGATATGATCTCAAAGTGATCGCAAAATGATCTATTAAAAGGTGGCACTTTTTAACACTTTTTGAGACGGGAAAAAGATCGCATAAAAATATGAGATGAGATGAGATCGTTTTAAGATCTCTCAGAGACATTAGTTTTTTCAACATTCCAGTCGATTTTTCAGATATTTCAAGATGAATTTGAGATCTCAAAAAGATCATAAATAGATCTTATCGAATATAAACTTTTCATTCATTTCATTTTTCCTCTCCGATCTGTCGATTTATCGAGAGAGAGCATCCCAGACAATACCCAGGTCATTGAGTCTCTGATGATTGTGTTCCATGAGTCCGTTCCTGGTCTATTTTCTTGGGTGAAAGTAACCCTGGACCCAAACGATGTCCAAGTTGTTAGAGATATGGATATTGGTGTTCCACAGGTGCACTCCTAGTATACTTGGTTGGGGAAGTCGACCCTGGAGCCGAACCATGTCCAGGTAGTTAGGGTTGCCGATGACGGTGTTCCATGGCTGCGCTCCTGGTATTTTCGTTCAAGGAAGTTGATTCAAACTACGTAGACATCGTTCCAGTCCAGGATCAGCTTCGCCAAGAAAAAATACTAAGAGCGCAACCCTGGAACACCATCATCCGCAACCCTAACTACCTGGACATTGTTTGGGTCCAGGGTCACTTTCACCCAAGAAAATAGACCAGAAGTGGACTTATGGAACACAATCATCAGAGACTCAATGACTTGGGTATTGTCTGGGATGATCTCTCCCGATAAATCGAAAGATCGGAGAGGAAAAATGAAATGAGAACAATATGTGGGCACTATGGCCAGACAGGAGCAATGACCGAGGGTGTCATATTTCTCAGTGTAATCTGACGCCCCGTCATTGACCGTGCCTGACCATAGTGCTTCGTTTTACTTCTCTGGATCTAATGACTCGGAGTCATATTTCTCATGTGAGTGAATATGACACCAGGTCAAATGACCCTGGCCTGACCAAAGGGCCCCAGCGTTCTGAGATGCCTCATGCGGTTTTCACCAGGTCTTAAAACTTATCTAGGCTTTTATTGGCCCATAATTTTTTTCATATATTTGGTGAGCTACTTTGATTTATCATTATTGGTTAAAATTTATAAAGAGATAGTATCCCCATCAAACAGATGGTTTGAATAAAATTCTAATTGAACATATATATATATATATAATTAATTTGAAATTGACCAGTATTAAAACTATCGGTATATGAGTAAAAAATGAGGGATGTCTTATTTTGAGTGAAGTGTAGGTTGCGAAATCATAAGAGTTGTATATATATTTTTATCATTTTATTTTTCAAGAACCCATCAATTTACAATCAACAGTATATCTTATATCAGCTAAATGTAATGCTAGAAATCCTCGCATGATTTTTCTTACAACTTCTCTAGTCATATTACAATGGTTTTCTTTCAATTTGAAAAATATTTTAGTACTGACAATGTCAAAATCGTCGTTATTCAGATCTTTCAAATATCGTTGTAAATGATTCCAGCTTACACTGGTCATTTGTGCGTCATTAGTATCATGTATCTTATTGACAACATAAACAGAAATATCGTTCATAATTTGCCCGACACAATCTTTCGTTTCATTCAAACATTCAATTTCATAATCGATACGCGTGTAGATTGATCTTAAACATTCAAAAGTATTTCGTTTGAAAATAAACGCTTTACGAAACACCCCTCTCTCTGGAGGTGCGTCAATGTTTTCATATTCCACAACTAATTCGAAAGCCTTCTCGTTATGGCTCATCACGAATTTAATGGTAAATGTATCGAACGCAGCATATGCTCCTTCTAGCACATCATTGTGGGCGTTGAAGTATTCCTCAATGCAAGGAAAGTAATCGACGAGTTTTTGCCAATCTTTGACCAGCAATTTGACGCAGTCGGCAATGTTCATCCCAACGATCCGAATCATGGGCTGAAACACGTCATCTCCAAAAAACAAGTTCTCCAACCCAAGGAATACTGATTTGCTAAAGCTTCGGTTGAGCCCAAAGAACGTCGGCAGCGAAGGGTGATACTCGTATCTGGATCTCTTCTGTGGAGACGATACGCCCATTGGACTAATGGCGCAAGAGTCACAAAATAGCTTCCTCTTCTCGGCTCGTACTGCAGTGACTTTCTTAGCGAACGATGTCATGGTGACTAATGTCCACGGCTGCATCGTCCAGTGTTTAAATAGGGCGTTTGTTGGATGAGCAGAGGAAGAAGCGCCAATCACAGAGTTTAAGATATTTGTGTAAAAAAGCACCATCGTACATGGGAAAGGAAATGCATCAGCATTTTTTGGTCTGAATCCATCTTTCCTGGTATGGCGAATAGATAAAAATACTCCAACTGTAGAGGTTAAGAGGAAATGCTGAAATCTGATGTGTCTAGACATAGCTCTCTTATTACAGCACGTGCTGAGGTATCAGATATCCACACTTCAGCAAGTTACAATTGAGAAGGATGCTTCTGTGATTTTAACGTGACACGTCGTTCGCGTTTCGCTGATCTTGCCTGAATTCTAGAACCGTACTGTCTAGCTATTTCGTCATTACTGCGCACATTGTGTGAGAAATTTTCGAGAAATCTCTCGATACCCATTCCCGTAGACATATAATGTAGGAACATGAGGCAATATTGACCACACACATTTGAAAAATCACTTTGGAGCGATTGCTTATTCCAGGTGAATGCGTGACAGTTTCTAGTGATGCGATCGCGATATTCGGGAATCATAGGTGGCCGTCGAAAACTGTCAAAATACCAGCCGCGACCTTCTTTTGACACGTAGATAGCCACACAATGCGATCCACTCTTTTTGTGTCTTTCGGTATTGAACACAAACGCCGCTGGTTTCGACCATATGAGGGTATCCGATCTGCTGCGAAGACCCCCACTGTATGTCCACGAATGCGCGACAGAGCACTCATAATCTCCAGGTTGTTCATCGCAAAGATCTGTAGGTGGGACGAAATTTATATCTTGCTCCGGGGTAAACTTTTCACCTGTTCTTAACAGTAATTTGAGACGGATAACGTTATTCAAGGCACATGTAAATTTCAAATGATTGGATTTGAAACTGTGCTGGAGACAATACGCATCCGCCCAGGGTAGATTTCGTAAAGCTGGAGAATCGTGCTCCTGGTCTAGATGAATAATTTGCCATGTCGTAATTTCCTCCAAGAGGGCAGCTTTCACCTCACCCCGGACGTAAATTCTATTCGCAGTATTACACACGCTCTCTAAATTTTTATAAATCCTCTTCATTGTTACGTCACCTTCGCACCATTCGAATCCATGATGGTGTCGAGTCAACCAATCGTTCTGCTTCTTCACCTCTTTACAGAGTAAATTAGAGAAACAAGGCGGTAAAACATTTCAGTGGGCACTGAAATTCTCATTCAACGCAAACACAGCCACCTCTTTCGGAATAACCAGGTTTTTATTATTTTTGAAACACTGAATATCAATTATTATCTCCATCTTAACTATGTGCGCGTTCCAAAGGTCAGGCGGCTACTGAGGGTAATGTCGAATCAGCCCAAGGATTGATTGAGAAATTAACGCCATCTATGATGATTCCTAGTTGCTGTAGTCGATTATGCCTTGTCGAGCAGAATCGATCTCTAGCATATTATCGTATTCGGCATAAATGATACAATTAACAGCCTCTGATAAGGTGTCATCAAAGCGTACTTTAATCCTCACGCTACCATGCCTAATCAAATTCCAATGCGAATCCTGATTAGCCGATAAATCGGGTGTGAGATCAAAGGCGAAAAGACAATACCCGTCCGCATAAGCTTCTCGAGGGATCGAATTGCCCTCGTTGTGAAAATGAATACCCGTACCGGAGAAGAGTGTATGATAAGCATCAACAAATAGTTTATTTTTTTGAAATCAGGTTGGAGTGGGTTCGATGGAACCTGTACACCATCCACGTAGACGCATAAAAAATTGATATTATAATTTTTGAAATTGAACGGATTCGATAATCTATCGCCATTGAACGATTTATTATCAACGAAACCGATGACGAGTCGTTTAGGCAATTGTCCAAGAATGATATTGTCAAGCGACTCCCCTTGAATATTGCTGTGTAATGTGACAGCTTTGACCTCTACCCGGGTGAGCGGATACTTAGCTGTCTCACGAGCTAATTGCCGTACGTGGGCTAATGCGATTCCAGGGCTGAGTCTGATGCGTCTCACAAGTAGAGTGTCAAGGATACGTACAGTAAATAGCCCCGTAGGACCTATCAGACAGAAACTATCGCGCGACTGCAAGAGTCTAACGCGGACTTCCACGGCATTGAGTAGTAAGCGCTGTCCAGTGAATACATCGCAATGTAATAGTCCGATCATATTCACAATGGACTCGGGATTCGCAAGTTCCAGAAGTTCAACAAGACCTTCATTGGCCGTACCAACGTCATCCATCTTCCTCGTACCATAAAGCACTCGATAAATGTGACTTTATCGCTGATGATGAATAACACAGCTCCACAAAAAAAAAATTGAACCAGAGACTGGACCACCCTACTTATATGTATTTTTGGCTGCTGAATCTGAATCCAAGGTCCGTTAAGCTCCATCACTCCTGCGTTTAGACATAACCTCAAAAAAATTTTAAAAATCATCATTTTGCAAAACAGAATTTTTTTTTCAGATTTTATGTGAGAAAATGCATAGAAACTGTCATTGGTGTTTTTTCAATTTGTCGCATAGTTTACCAGTTTTCTTTTATTTTTTTATTTAGAATAGAATAGAATTTTTTTTTTGCAAAATATCGATTTCATCGATATGTCGTCCGCCAAATTTTTGAGGTTATGGCTAAACGAAGGGGTGATGGAGCTTAACGGACCTCGGATTCGGATTCAGCAGCCAAAAATACATGTATGTAGGGTGGTCCAGTCTCTGGTTCAATTTTTTTTTGTGGAGCTGTGTAATTGAGTAGATTTTCAATATACGACCTGTACGCGTACGCCTTACTCGGTGGAGAGACGGGCTTTTAATTGAAATAAACGTCTACAGAATCAAACATAGAGTGTAAGAAATTATTCACCGGATCGACTCCTGAAGTGTCCACTTTTATAGGGTCTTCTATAGTGGTTGTTGGTCGGATGGCAACTCGCACACTAATCTTTGTATACGCTAAATCGATATATTCGGCCGTACCAGGTATCGTGAACTCGATCGTCGAACCATCCGTGAGCGAGGCAATCGACTTATATTGTACATAGTACGACGCCTCAACCATCGTCTGAGTTGGTGGTATATGATGAATAAGTCCGCTTCGGATTTTGTACACTCATGGGATCCGGTATGAAGAAACGCCATTATTTCTCAAAAATATCTCGGGCAGTACTAGAATTCTTTTTCTGTTTTTTTCTAGTTCTCTGTGGATTTCTCTTCCCTGCTCGTTTCTTCCTTATAGAGATGTTCTCTCTTTCAGAGTTATCGGACACCTGACATGGTTGTATCTCGTCAGCTATATTATAGTCAGGAGGTCCTAAAATCTTGTCCAATTTCTCGTTAGCCTTTCTTTTGAGATTTCGGCCAGACTCGCGTAACCTATTACGAACCGCAGTCCTGATTGGTAGACCTTTCAATGCAACATCATTCATGATATTTTTGCTTGCATGTAAAGCCTCCCCTCCAATTGTATTACCCTCTCTCTTATAAGGTAAAGCTGTACGGTAGACACTTCTGAAAAATCCCCCCAATCCTGTACCACGCTGGATTGTCGGGCTAATTTTGGAGTATCCACCACCGTGACCGCAACCCTCCCCACTGTAGCATTCAAAATTATAAACTGTCGAGAGCTTCATGTTATTCAATGCTTCTAAAATTTAGCGTTACTGTCAAAGTCCCGTAATCGAATGGTACGTTTCTCGATCCCCATTCCATCTATTATATCTATTTCTATTGAGCGAAATGACGGCTAAAGTAGCGGTATGTACATCGCAGCGGAAAAACTTTTGATTTCCACATCGCCGTAAGCATAATTGTGAAGCGAGAGAGCCACTGCTTGCAATAGCCGTGTTTGACCGTCACCTGTCACGTAAGGTTCACAAATATCTGAATAAACCATCAACATACCGGGGAGTCCATTGATGAGACTTGCCGGTCTGGTACCGTTGATCGGCGTGAAGCGAATATCAATAAGGTCGAGATCATCGAAACCAAAGATTTTCTTCAATTTATCCGATATGACAAGGCTGTGTCTATGAAAATAAATGCAAGCTTCTCTACACAGACACTGACAGTTTTATTTATGAAATGAAAGGTATGAATATTTATAAAATAATGAAGGAACACTCTGAATGGTTCGACACTTCAGAATATTCAGATAAAAATCAATTTGGACTTGAAATTTAAATTAAAAGAAGATTGGATTGATGAAAGATGAATGCTGTGGTGAAATAATGACTGATATTATTGGTTTACGCAGTAAAATATATAGTTTTTTGATTCAGAATAAACCACCAATAATGACAGCCAAAGGTGTGAAAACTCACGTTGTCAAGAATAATATAACATTCAAAAATTATGAAGAATGTCTCTTTCATAGAGCAATATTGAGACATACTCAAAATATTATTCGCTCAAAGAATCATAACGTTCAAACGGAGAGATTGAAAAAAAAAGTTCTAAGTGGATATAATGATAAACGCCATTTATTACTTAATACTACTGATACACTCCCTGACGTCCAGGAGTTTGCAGAGCATCCAGCTAAGAGACTTAGAGTCTAAGTATTATATCTACAATAATCTATTGAGTGAGTATTACATTTTATTATTAATTCAAAATAAAAATAATATTCTTATCTATTATTTTATTATTTCAGATTCATAGAGAAAAAAATGAATTTCGAAAAACTTAACGCAGCCATCGCTTTACTTCCAACTAAAAAGATGGTTGAGCTTGACATCAATCAGAAATATAAGGTGACCGAGATGAAGAAAGTTACAACGCAATTCAGCCCATATATAGTCTAGAACTTGAATGATAAATTTCAATTGTTTCTCCCGGAGAGAGTATTAACATTTTTCAATGCTAACGATACTATGTTCACTGAAATGTTGGAAAAAATTGCGAATTCCACTTTATCCTTTGTATACTTAGGAGATAAGAAATTTGAATTTATGAATATGGGGCGTTCTTCGTCAACTCTCCGGAGCCGGTGCGCGGACGCTAAAACCTCACGTTTTCGACGCTTGTTTTCGACTCTATATGACCCATATCTAAATAATATTGGATATGCTATCAATGTAGTTTTTTCTCAGCTTTCCGATGGTGAATTTAGTTTTACAAATTCTTCACATTTTCACAGAAAAAAAACATAAAACAGGCCATATCGCAAAAACATATTTTTTTTAATTTTTTTAAGTAGTCTAGATCGAAAGCTGAAGTTTTTTTACGTTGATATAGACGTTTTGAAAACCTAATTTTTATATTTGTATTCGAGTAATTGAGTAGCGAACATGAGAAAATGCGCCGCGTCGGGCCGGGCCGCGCCGTGCCGCGCCGCGCTGACTCCACGCGCTCCAGCTCAAGTCTTCTGCTTACAAGAGTGCCGAAATCGGAATATATTTAATATCCATACAAGTCTCTATCTGTTGGATAAACTACTATCTAACGTAGATCATGTACTCATGATCTACGCTATATATATATATATATATATATATATATATATATATATATATATATATATATATATATATATATATACATTTCATTTCATCTTCAAGGCTCATCGGTGCTGCAATCGCGACGCAGTCTCGCAGTATCGACTCACAGGATCGTCAATCATCGGCTTCGACGCTTCGTTTTAAAAATTTGCGTTTAAGGTAGAGAATCGTGCGAAATTTTGAGAATCTATTTAACTCAAATATCCACAAGCTTCACTTGTAGGATTTATATTCAAATTCAGTTAAAATCTTTATTTTGGTCGATCTAGCTTATTTTCTCATTTGGAATTCCGACTTAGTCTTTGTTTTGATTTAACTTACAACCCTATTTTGATTTTGAAGCTCAACTCATATCTGAATTTATATTCTTGACTTTGAAACTTTCCTTATTTTGAATTCAGTCTCATGTTAGAAATTTGAATAGAACTTAGAAATGTTTTCATGATTTATGTTTATCAATTTGTCTTTGCGTATATTTATTGCGTTTATTATTAGGACGTCACAGTATCATATCTATTCTCCAGGAATAATTTATATTATTAAATTTGGAATTTAATTTTCCATTTCAGTTTTTTTTCGATTGATGATTTATGCAGAGCTTTCCTAGCATGCTAACTAGAGTGGTCGTGCTCGTCAAGCTGCTTTGGATTATGCCGAGCTGAGACTCAATTTGGAAATTTATTTTTCCTTCGTTGTCCTTCCTTGGCGGCTAAGAATGATCATAAACTGTGATATGTAATTTAGTGAGTTAGTGATCTCAAATTGAAGTTTGCGCTTGGGCCAATCGAGATTTGAATAATCATTATTATTTTTTCCCCTTTAGTTTCAATTGAATTATTGGAGTGAATTTCATTTCTTGTTCTGGATTATTATCTTGACTTTGCTCTGGTGCCTGTTTACATGAGTGTCGACTTTGACTGTTATCCTTTTAAAATTATCTCGTTTAACTTTCGGTGATTATTATATTCCTTACGTTTGTCAACTGCACAATGGAGTAATCAGACCGTATGTTCCCAAGTTTCTGCGGTAGGAAGTTCTTCGGATTTTCTATAACCCGGCTCATCCTAGCGCACGAACTACTGAACTAGCCATTACGTAGACATTTTGTCTGGCCAAATTTTCCATGAACGTACAGGTTTAGCCCGAGAACTGCATTAATTGTCTACAAGCATAGATTTCCAAGTGTAGTAAAATATTGCCAGCTAAAATTGTTGCTATAGAGGGTCGGTCTTCAAATATTTATATTGACATCGTGGTCCTCTTCCAGTTTGTCACGATATGAATTACGTATTAATTGCTATTGATCGTCATACTCGTTGATCATTGGCTGTTTCAATTTGCAATAGATTTGTGGGAATAATCGCCAGTTTTTTTTTATGACAACTGGGTACCTCATTTGATGTACAATATTGATAACCCTGATCAAGACGCGCAATTTTAGTCCATGCCTTTCAATGAATTACTAAAATCCTTATGTACTGAGTGAATACGCAATAGTGCCAATGGTATGGTCGAACAATTCTATCGTGATTTAAAGGCAGCCTTGTGCTGTCACTCGATGAGCCTGGTTGGACCGATGCACTGTATCGCGCTTTCTTGCTTGACTTAGGCTTGTAGAGCAGTTTCGGTGAACAGACTAAAATCAGCTGACTGGGACGCTGAGTTTTACTTGACTTGTCTGACAGTGAGACGATACCAGTCAATGTTCAGGCTAATTTCTCATTTCATTCTATCTCTGAGCATTCCTGTTGTAAGGATGCGCAGAGCATTGACATTACTGTAAATATTTTTGATAATTTTAGTTCAAATGTGAATAGCTTTTAGGCCAGACATGCCAGAAGCATTTGTTTCTACTTGTAAATAAATTGACAATAGACCCTTGAAAAATGTTCATATTTGTGAGAAAAGAATTTGTTCCTAGCATATCACGTAGAACCTCATGCTCTGGTAATTACAAAAATCAATTATCTAGTCAAATTAAGTGATCTTTTTTTTCAAAATTACTTATCGTAAGCACGTGTGTGCACTAATTTAGTTTTAACACAAGTCTTTACACTGTAAACTAATGTAATTGTAGAGCATCTGGTTCAGCTGTTTCACAGCAGAAGTGCAATTGCTAGCTTTCGCGAGTGGCCTAGGTGCAAATTTCAATGCGAGAGATTCGCGTTGTTGCGACGAGCACTGCTCGTGAACGAAACTGGTCACGCTCAGACTAAAAAACGCTGCCATTTGTTTCTTTAAATGATTAGCTTGCGATGGACTTTGAAGTGTATAATACTTTAGAATATAGAACTGTGCCGGTATCAACTTGCCATCTCATTTATTCTTTTTGCCTCATAATTATATTAGACTGCATTAATGTTAAACGTATGATATAGGTAATGCGTTGAATACCTTTTTGACTAATAAATGAATTTAATTCATGAACAAGCTGACTTGATTAGAATCAAATGTGCAATGCAGAGAGATGTGCAATAACTCATTTCCGAGGGGGGAGTGTGATCACCATTAAATGATGTAGTTTCTTTTAACTGTAATTATCCGCTTAAGAATTGTGATATTGCGCTGATACAATTGTTTCCACATGGAGCATCAAACGCAAGTTTTTTCGCCAAGGTAGTGCTTCACTGTGCTATGAAAATTGCTAGTTTTGATGTGCCATGAGAAACAAGCTTGTATCATATTACCTGTCAATTATGGTAATGTGATGAGCGATTAATCGCGACTGTTCTATTTAATATAGATTGAGATTTTGCCAAATGAAATTTAAAAGACTAACAATCTTAGAACATGTTTACACATATCTTAATTCAAGTTGTAACATTTTAATGCGCTTCATGCATAACGCATGTTCCTACCCAATTTTTTTTTATCATTGTAAACAGCAGCGGCTGTAAACTGCTCAAATGCGCCGGTATTTGTTCAAAACAATTTTCGTATGACAATAAGTGCTGACAGTCGCATTTGGGGGGGAGTGATGTGGGGAACAGCGAAGTAGGGCATACAGCCGGTTCGACCGCGCATGCGGAGTGCAGTGGGAGAAGCTCGACGAGAACGCTCGACCAACCGGCCAGAACCGCTCAGGCTGGCCTAACATTCACACGTAACCGCAACTGTAACAGCACATTAATAAAGTCTTAATCATTCTAGACCACCTCTCTATCTTTATTCTGGACCTCGTGCTCCTATAAATCTCTGTCGACCAATTTGGTGTGTAGCCTTTCTCAAAAACTTGTTTTACTTTGCTTACTCGAACTTTATCATTCACCTTGAATTTTGGAGCTTTTACAGCAGTATTTTTTGAATAAAATCTCTTCAAAACTTGAGCTTTATTAATTGTATCAATATCATGTGGATAAGATATTGAGCCATTTATAATTACCTTGCAGACTGAATTGCTTCCACATTTTGTTTTTCAGCGTGCGATTGAATCGCTCATATATAGATGCTTTCAAATTACTGTACGTTGAATACATATTGATTTTATATTTTTTCATTAGTGTTTGAAAGTATTTATTGTAAAATTCGGTTCCCATATCGAGATGGAGATGTTTAGGAACTCGTCCTTGTTGAAGAATGGACTTCATAGCTGCAGTAGCATCATTACCACTTTTTGACTTCGTTGGGATGGCCCAAGCATACTTGGAGAAAATATCAATTACTGTGAGCATGTAGCGATAACCTTTATTCTTTCGAGAATTAGGTTGCATCTCTACTAGATCTCTACTTTGACTAATACATGTTTTTTTTCCATTTCACTCGCGAATACGTCCACTGTATATGAAGTCTAAACTTTCTTTCAGTTGTTGAATTTGAGCGTTTAAATCAAAGATTTGCTTGTCAATTCCACAAAATTAGTGAATTCGTTGATGGTTTTTTCAAGTTCTACTTTCTGCGCTTTAAGAATCCTATCGGAATTATCAATATCCCTTTTCAATCTTGTTGCTACCTCATACAAACTTCGAACTTCTGATTCAATCACTTGCTTGAGGGTCTTCAAATTAACTGCATCGTCTAATTCAACTAGTGTTGCAAGATTACACAATCTCTTATCTTCTATATCGAATTGACCATCATCGGTGAATTTATACCCAATGCCGGGAGGACCCGGAGCTCCCTCTGATTTTTTTTTTCAAAGTACGTCCGAATAAGTCAATGCTCATTTTGATAATGAAAAGAAATTGATTCAATCACTTCAATATATAGCCTGCTTCTTGAAGCTCTTCAATAATTAAATGGATTTCATTTTCATGATTGTAAGTGCCAGCTGATTATTCTGCGATGAGAAGTCTAAGACGATCGACTAACTCGTTAGGATCATCCCAGTATACATAATTCATTCTCATACCTAGTCTTGCATATTTATATTTCGATAAAAGTCCTGAACGTGTGGATTTTCGTTCGGTGAACATAGACTTGATAATTGTGGTGAATTTATTGCTTTTAGATGATCGAAGTGATTCATCAGATCGATAACGTCTTTTATGTGCAGTCGTCGCTTCGAGAATTTGACGATAATTTTCCTTATCCTTATTATTAATTATATCTAAATCAGGATGTTTCTTAAATAACAATTCTAATAGCCCTACAGTGTTAGGGTAACTCATATTATTTACATTTATACTATTATTTCCAAAATCAATTGGTGAATTACCTAGCATATATCTCTTTTCATCCTTTCGTACACCATACAATTTATCTTTATCACCTTTCCTTCTTATTAGTGAAGGTTTCAATGTTATTGCATGATTATCATCATCATCTGCACTGCCTGCTGTTTCAAAATCTCTTTCGTCGTCAGTTTCTTCATCTTCTCTAGTATAATAATCATTATCATCAGGTTCGAGTGTTTTCTCAGTTTCTTCAGATAGATGTTCAAATGTTGAATCTAATATGGATTTATCATTTTTCTTAACCGAACTCTTATTTCTATAACTCTTTTGCGGAATTATTTTGAGAGGAGGAGATGTAACCTGTTGATTCATAGTCTGAGAAACAATGGTATTTATTGGACCCATAATAGGCTTGAAAGTATCATTCAAAGCTCTCTCCACATTTGGTTTCTTGAACTTTAGTAAGTTATACTTGCACTTGACTGCATCTCTAGCTTTTACGAGCTTATTGAGTATACTTTTGTCTCGTTGTAACACGGAAATGTTAACTATTCAACGTCCAATGATAGACTATTTATAACACTCACTAACGTGATATATTTATAGCAAAGTTATCGAAACCCTTTCGATATCGACCATCATTAATTGATCTATCTTTATCCATTACTACAAATCCATAGCCATCTTCCCAACATGAAGAACATAAATCTTTGAAATTTGTAAAACTCATGTCAGTATTAACATGATCATTATATATATGTTTCAATTTACATCATCTTGTCAAAAGATTATGAGTAAATTAAGATTATCTCGAATGAAATGCTTTGGTACTTGAGCATATGATTGACAAAGATAGAAGCAATCTACTTCCTTATGTCGACCCATACAGAAAAATGATCTAACATTGTCTTGCTTCTCACAAGCTATATCATCAAAAATCATAACTGAATTTGGAAGGGTTTCACTTGGTGTTATTACTTTCTCATGTTCGCTGAATGGAAAGTGATTTACATCGTTTTTTGGTTCTAAAAGTTCTTTCAAATATTTATAATTCGGTTGATTGAGCAATTTTGAATATACATATGGGGCGTTTCACGTCAACTCTCCAGAGCCTGCGCGCGGACGCTAAAACCTCGCGTTTTCGACACTTGTTTTCGACTCTATTAGACCAATATCTAAATGATGTCGGATATGATATCAATGTAGTTTTTAGGCAGCTTTCCGATAGTGAATTTAGTTTTCCAAAATTTTCACGTTTTCCCAGAAAAAAACATAAAACATGCCATATCGCAAAACCCTGATTTTTTAGATTTTTTTTAATAGTCTAGATCGAAAGCTGACCTTTTTTTACATTGATATAGCCTCCAAAAAATAGGACTATTTCGTTATTCTCGAGGAATTAAGTAGTGAACATGAGAGGTTGCTCCGCGCCACGCTGCTTCCACACGCTCGGGCTCGAGTCTTCTGTACACGTGAGTGCCGAATTCTTAGTTTGCTTTGATTTCGCTGAGAATTATGCGTTTGTTGTGCAAAATTCAGCTCAATCATTCCACTGGAATAACAAGATAGAAGAATAATCAAGCAACGATTTTCACAGTCGTTATTTACTTTCAAAGAAATGAAGAACTTCAGCACAAGAGCATGGCTATTATCTCGAATAATTTAGCTCACGATACAGTTGTAGTCCATGTGTACCAAGAAATAATCGTAAGATATCTGAAAAAAGAGTTCAAACCTAAGAATATTTATTATAGTATCGATGAAGCAGGTCAGCACTTTAAAAATTAGAAAAGTTTTTCGAATCTTGTTTATCATCAAAAAGATTTTGGCATTCCCGCGGAATGGCATTTCTGTGCTACAGCGCATGGAAAGGGGGCATGCGATGAAATTGGAGCTAATGTAAAACGAGGTGCTAAATTAGCTTGTTTACAGCGCTCTGCAAACAATCACATCTTAACCGCAGAAGGTTTATATGCATGGGCAAAAAATTATTGCAAGGAAACTGTAGTGTTTTTCAATGCACAAGAAGAATACGAGAAAGCGAAGTTGGAATTGAAAGTGAGATTTGATAATTCTTTTCCTATACCAGGCACTCTGCAGTTCCATGCATTCATACCAACTTGCGATGAGAGGCTGATTGTCAAAAGCATTTCGTCAGCTTCGGAGTATGTAATTTCTCCAGAGTTGAAAAAAAATAAAAAAAAATGCACAGTTAAAACACAATATTTCAAAGTTTGAATAACTAAGCAAAAACGTTACTCAAAGAAAGTGAAATGAAATACTCACGAATCGAATAAGTAATGAATGTGAGACTTCATTCAATATATAGGAACAAGTATGGATATCAAATGTACTCTGAATTCGGCACTCACGTGTACAGAAGACTCGAGCCCGAGTGCGTGGAAGCTGCGTGGCGCGGCGCAACCTCTCATGTTTACTACTCAATTCCTCGAGAATAACGAAATAGTCCTATTTTTAGAGGCTATATCAATGTAAAAAACCGCTGCCAAGTGCCTTAGCAGTATGCTTTCTCAAAGGGGCTTCAACATCACCCACGAACGCGTCCTAAACCTGTATTTTCACCTTTCCACTAGCGTAGATACTATCATCTATTTTTCAAAAATTACAAAAAAATTATTTAATCAGTTCAATTCGTATCTTTGTGACTGTGTAAAGTGTCGTTCTTTTTCAATTGACCAAACTTTGTCGCGACTGTTGATGTCTGCCCGGGCTCTCTTATTATTTGATCAAATGCAACAAAGCAAACAGTTCTAGGTTCTACACGATGCGAGACATTTAGACCTGCATAATTTTTCGATCAATTCATCTTGTGACTGTCATACGGTTTAATAGCGGTCAAAATCGATCCGCCCTCCCTTAAGTCCGTATTTAGCACACTTGAAGACTCATTTTGATCATTTTCGACGGCTGAGGTTAGATATGATCAATTCAAAATCTATTTTGATCATTTTCGACGGCAAAAGACACCAAATTTTCCCAATTTTCTCTATAGTACGTTGAAAATACTGGAAACGAAACTTACATCAATTTCTTTCCCCATTAGCAACGGTTGCTACGGCGGTGAACAACGGTTGCTAAGGAGCTAATTGGGAAGATTTTGTGTCCTTTGCCGTCGAAAATGATGGAAATAGATCTTAAATTAATAATTTCCAACCTTCATAACTATTAAGAGAGAGACAGGCAGCACATCAAAAACATTTGATCAACAGCGCCAGCGGCTGACTTCGCACACAGCATGAAGCTTTCTTTCATTCGTTGTTTCGTCAGACTTCTGACTAGACGTATTTTGATTGCTAGTGATTTTCATAGACAGTGCACATTGATTGATTAATAAATAAATTAGACAGAACTTCTAAAGCCACACTCGCGTGACTCGTGTTTTATTTCTACCCCTGAATCCTCTCAGGTTTTGGACCCAGCACGTTTCCACTGCGCGCGCGAGTGTCGTGCTTATTTTGTGAGTGACCTCCAGAGCCTACACCAGTCCGCTCGAGAGGATGGCTGGACGTGTGGAGCCGGGCGAGGTGGAACAGAGCCTGAAGGAGGCGAAAGGTAGGTGCACGTGTGTGTGAGCGAAAGAAAGAGTGCTCGCGAGCGCGTGTGCCGGCATGATCGTCGTATACACGATGTACACACGATGTACACACGATGTGCACACGACGTGCACCGACCGCAAGACAGAGAGATTAGATTAGATTAGATACGTTTATTTATGTACATTATGTTGTACAATAATATAAAGAGTGAAAAAGTATACAAAAGGTAATAAAGCAGAAATAAAATACAGAATTGACTAAAAGTAGGCGAAGTGAATAAAGTAAGTGTGTTAGAGTGAGCGGATGCAGCGAGGATGCATGAAGAACAGTATAAGAATGCAATAGATGGAATGTATTATAACTAAGAAACTAAAAACTAAGAACTATGGGTGATACCTTCGCGGTCAAAAATATATTTGAAGATGTGGTGCTTGAACATGGCGAATGAGTCGATGGAGCGAATATGACTGGGGAGATTATTCCAAATGTAGGTCGAGCTAATGTAGAATGAGTCCCTAGTCGACTCCAGTCTGAACGGAGGGACGACAAGGGGCCTTTGACACACACTCCTCACAGGCCCAAGGCTGGTGTAGAGCTGATAGCGATTCGCAAGGTAGGATGGCCTACCACTTGCAAGGATTTTGTGGACGGTGCATGCAGAGAAATACTCCCTGCGTCCAGAACTAGTAAGCCAGCCAAGCTGACGCCTGTAGGGAGTGATGTGCTCGCGCCTCTTTACACCATAGATGTATCTGATCCCTGTATTAAGGATACGCTGAATGAGGAGATCCTGTTCATTCGATAGATCGGAAAAAACTAGAGAGCAGTAGTCTACCATGGGAAACAAAAGCGCCTGAATAAGGTGCTTTCTAAGCGCAAGGGTGGGGCTGCGCCTGAAGTGATGGAGGCGGTACATGAGTGAGTTAGCTTTTTTGCAGATGGAGAGAACATGCAGTTTCCAATTCAGTTTTGCGTCAAGCACCACACCAAGGCTACGTACAGAAGATTCGATTGGGGCCGGGGTGCCATTTATCACTATTGAGTGGAATTGTGCCGATTTGGATAAAGCATTGACATAGAAATTGGTCCCAAACACAATTGCTTTGGTTTTATCAACATTGAGTTTAAGATGGTTAAGGGCGGCCCACTCAGCGATGCAAGAACCAACTCTGCTTAATGCAGCGAGCGCTGCGTCAAGTTCAGATAGGGCGCACTGGAGATACACCTGAAGATCATCAGCATAGACTATGTACTTAAAACCAGCTGGGAAATGTATGGCCACGTCACTTATATAAAGGGCAAAGAGCAAGGGGCCGAGAACTGAGCCTTGGGGAACGCCACAGTTGACGTTGCGGAAGCTAGAGTGGTTGCCGTTCCGGCCCCTTACTGCCTGCCTCCTGGCGTCAAGGTAAGATCCAAGCCAGCGTAAAACACTGGATGAAAAACCCATATCGGAAAGCTTGCGCAGTAGCGTGACGTGGCAGACCGTATCAAAAGCCTTGCTGAAATCAAACAGGAGCATCGCAGTCACCATCCTTCTGTCCCTGCCGCAGCGGATGTCGTCCGTAAGTTTAAGTAGAGCAGTCTGAGTACTTCAAGTGTTTTTGAAAGAAAGCTAAGCAGAGATATGGGGCGGAAATCGCCCAGGCATGTGGGAGAGGGCACCTTGTTAAGGGCCAGTACAAGAGATTGCTTCCAGCTGCAGGGGAAAACAGACTGGGATAATGAAAGATTGAAAATTTTAACAAGATGCGGTCCAAGAGTGGGGAGAGCCACATGGACAAACCTCTGAGGAATCTCATCAATGCCAACCGCCTGCGACCTTTGCCTAACGATGGCCTTCTCGAGCGACTGAAGCGTGATTTCAGCAAAGCTGGAACCAGCCGAGTGTTCAGGCAGTTCAGACAGGTAGAGAGCAAGCGAGGGTGCTTGAGGATCGTAGGAAGTCGAGGCGAAGTGAGCATTTAGATCATCCGTGGAGAAATGCGCCATGTTACCCTCATTGTCTGGACAGATTCCCAAATGCCTGAGCTCCTTCCAGACCTCCTTGGGGTCAGAGAGGCCCTTGATCCGGTCGTAGTAGTAGTCAAGTCGGGCAGATTCTACAAGTCGGTGAGTCTCATCACGTACACGTCTGTAGTGAAGCAGATCAAGGTAGAGTTTGGTACGTTTGTAGCGTCTGTAAAGTCGGTTACTCTCCTTGATGAGCTGGAAGTGAACGTTAGTGAACCAAGGGTGTCTGCGTTTCTTACGGTGTTTGACTGTTTTTAAGGGCGCAAAATTGTCAAGTGCAGTGAGGATGTGGGTATAGAGGCAGTCTAGTCCGTTTGAAAGTGAGCAGTCCGAGTCATCGAGGGCAGACCAATCACAGCCAGCAAGATATTCATTAAGGGCTTTTGGATCAATTGCTTTGAAATCGCGATACGAGTAATCGGCCTGAATAACCTTGGGAATTGATATATCAAGAGTGGCACTGATCCAGCCATGCCCTGCGATGAAGGGAGTGTCAGATTTGTGGTAGTCGAGGACTGTGTCAAGTTCGTCGATGATGCAGAGATCAAGCCAGGTGTCCGAGTTTGCAGTGTGATGAGTGGCACCGTAGGGGACAAGTGCAAGGGAATTTTCCTCGAGGAAACCACGTACGATCAGCGCATCAGGGCTTGATGATAGTTGATCAGCGTTGAAATCGCCAAGTATAACCTTGGAGCTGTAGTCATGCATATACGTAGTGAGATCCTGGAAGAGGTTAGTTCCCTGCACGAATGGGGCATGAGGGGGACGATACACCACACCTGCAAAGATCGGATTGCCCCCCCTGGGAGTGATCTCGCAGAGAATGTATTCAGGAAATGTTTCATGTGAGGTCCAGATTTCAGTCGATGTGCAGAGTATAGTAGCGGAAAGCGAGTTATGGATGAACAAAGCGACACCGCCTCCAGTGGTTCTCCGATCACGTCTGAACAGGGTATAGTCATCCAAAGCAACGATGTGGTCCTCAATGTGGGGCGCCAGTTTGGTTTCAGTCACAGCAATTACGTGGAAATGGGGGCGAGAGGCCACGAAGAGCCTGATCGCTCCAATGTGAGCACCAATGGAGTTCGCATTGAAGTGACAGACTCGGAGTCCCTCCCTCACGGCCGTCGTGGAGTTGAGCAAGGATTGATGATGGGGGTTAGAGAATGAGCTGTTAGTAGGTAATTTCGGCGAAGCGATGAGCTGTGCTGTTTGTGAAAGGTCGGTGATATGCGAACAAGATGATGAATTGATGTAGCATGAGTGAATCAGTTCGGAGTAGATAAAAAACGATCTAGATCTTGAGTGGATGTGATACGCGAGGCAGTGTCACACTTCTTTCTTCGAGCGAAGATGGCTCCTTGGTGGATGTAGGAAGTGTTTTCGCCACCCTGGCGATTCAGCTCCCTCAGCCTGGCCCGTACGGTGCGATGGAGTGCGTGGGTTTCTTTAGACAGAAACTCGTTAACGTTGAGTGGAAGGCTGTCTATTGGGAGGGGCACACCCGCCGCCTCGAGCAGATCATGCCTGATACTGGAGGTCATCGCCTTACCTCTCTTAATCTTTGCACGAATGATGTTGGTGACGTGAGCAGGGGAGGTAAGGGTGACCACCAGCAGAGGTCTGCGGTATCAGACTCGGGAGCAGACTGCTGCAATGACGAGGACGAGGACATGGCTCCATGGGGGTCGCTAGCAGCGACCTGTCGAGGGCGGATGTACCGAGCTGAGGCTACATCAGAGGGCAAAAGGCCCTCATGGATGGTGACGAGGGCAGCAAAAGCAAGCTTCCTAAGATCTGCGCCAGTTTCAGCGTCAAGCCCAGTAACGACAACGTCAGTAGAGAGCTCTCGATGCTGGCTAGTGATCACGTTAAGCTTGTTGCAGAGCGAATTGTTGATGCGCTCTAGGTCCCGAATTCTAGCATCAGTTTCAGTAGCGAGAGTCGCAGCAAGCTCACCAGACTCTAGAGCAGCGCCACCACAGGTGATGAGGGAGCAGACACGCTCCTGGCCATCACGAAGCTCAGCCAAAGAGGATTCAATGGCGCGAAGACGAGTCTCCTGATGCTCCACCTTTGACTCAGTCGCCTCAACACGGCTGATAAGACCGGGAAGAGACTGAAGATCGCACTGGATCTTAGCTATAGAGGTTTCGAGGGAGTCAAGCTTGTCGATTTTGTCGACCTTAGCGAGGATACGGCGAAGAATGTCCTCCTGCTGGTCATTTCTGCCAGAAGAGATGGAGCTAGACCTGGAGCATCTGCCAGTAGAGCCAGCAGTTGACAGATTGTCAAACGGGGTAGGAGTCGTGGCAGGTGTAGGGTGGCCAGAGTCCAGAGCGCCAAAGGGATCCACACTGAGCGAGGGTGATGCGGCAGTCGTGAGACTGCACTGTGATAAATGCCATGCAGCATTTATGCCAGCGCTTGGAGCAAAAAGCACAGGGATTAGTGTGCATGTTGCTGCGCGAAGGCTTACTGCACTTCTCGCAGAGCAGCAGGGCCTCATCACGTTCTTTCGGTCTCGTTCCATTATCAGAGTGCTTTGCCTTGTCGGATGAAGAAACAGTCAATTTAGATGGTGGTGCCATGGCAGAAGCAGCACTGGACAAGTGTGGGAAAAGAAAGACAGAAACTAAAAAATAAAAGAAAGAGCAAACTCAAGTTGTAGAACCGGCCGCTGACGATGGGCGAAAAATGAGCTGCGGGCGCACTGCGATGCAGAGTAGGCCTAAGACCGCTCGGTGGGCCGAGCGAGGGGCGAGGACGGCGGGCACGGCTGGCGCTTGGTGGGAGCAGTGCAGGGCGGAGCCAAGTGAGTCGGCCGACGACACGATCAGCGCTCACGCTGGGGGCTGTCGATAAGTTATCGATTGAGCCCAGCCGCTGATAAGGAAGGTTGGGCCCACGTGTTGCTAAATAAATAAACAAACACGCACAAACACAGAAAAAAGTTAGCAACAAATCTTAACACGGATTTGTTGAACAGGAAAAAAAACGGGCACAACACTTCACTTAAAACAGTGGCTGATCCAGCACGAAGGTGGGTGGCAGCAACAACAACACCGGCAGCAACAAACACCACGGCACAACAAATTAGTCAAGAGTCACGATAACAGAGTCAAAAAATTGGCAGAGACGGAGAGACAGAGAGCCATGAGACAGTGGCTATGAGAATGGTCGTGTGATTGCAGAGAATCGGGCAAACACGCCATAGGGCTGACTCGTATAGAGGCCCTCATTTGCGCCGTTCAAGAATCAGCCTCGATGTAAACAAGCGAGGCTCGCGGCGCGGCCGTCGTTTGTTGTACCGCGCGGGCTGATGGAGCGGCGCGCGCAGCTCACTAGAGAGAGAGAGAGAGAGAAAGAGCTGGACAGCGGCGAGAAGTCGCGCGCGACCGCACGATGTATGCATGAGGCCGGGCGAACGCGTCTGTATGGGTGCGCGAGCATGTTTGTGTATGAGACAGCGCCGAGAGACTTGGGCGGACGCGCGACTATGACGACGCGTTGGCTGCGCGCGGCAGACGGCCCGAGAGGTATACCCTCTCTACATAGAGAGCCGACCGAGCGTCTGCGCGTAGGTGAGCGCGCGTACATATGTGTGCGTGTGCTGCAGTGAGCAGCGGGCATGACGCGCGCAAGCTGGCCAGACGCATGGGTGTATGTGTCTATACAGCCCAATGATAGTGCGTGCGTGTGGTGGTTGGTTGAGTGGCGCCGCTCGATCAGCTGTTACATTCACAGCGCTTTTTATGTATACATATGTATGTGTGTGTATGCATGAGTATATATGTATATGAATAGACTGAATGAATATATATGTATATAAATAGACAGTAATTAGACAGATTCAAATGAATTTTTTTATGCATGCATGAATAATTGACTGGATCAAAATGTGCGATGATGTCTGACGCTGTGAGCCAGATATCGCCGTACAAGCAGATCGATACTAAAAGTTAACTTTGGTGAGAATACGAACAACTAATTGAATTGTTTGTAATAGAACTGAAAGAGCTGACAATCACACCAGCTGAAAAGACAGCTCTAGCTAACTTCTGCGGAAAACGAGCTGAGAGATTCTGGTGCCTGAGCAACAACCATAAAAATGAGGATGGTTATTTCCAAATCAAATTGGATATAATTGAGTACGTTACTCAATCTGGACAGTAATACATCGCAGGTAAATTGACCAGAATAATTAAGATTGGCCAATCGACTTGCATTCATTAAATAAAACTGCAAGTAAATAATATCTCGAGATAAAGTCGCAATTTAACATATTACAAATTTTTGAAAGGAAAAAGAAAGTGAGGTGAAGTCGAACTGAACCTGAAGTTTTTGATTTTGATAAATTAATAGGCTGAATTGACGTCAAATAAGATGAGATAATAAGACAGAATAAAGACTGAATAAATAAGACAGTAAGACTGGAATAAAGTGTGAATTTTGTAATAATTTGAGAATGATTAGAAAGAAAATCAGCGACTATGAATAGATGAAATCAGGTTAAACAGAAAAGATCATTTCGACTTTCCTACTTCAAAACTCGTTTTCTTTGATGATGTTTGACGCTGTGTGCCAAGCGTTGTCAATGATAACTGAATTTGAATCAGATGAATTTGAAAAATCAATAAGACTGTTGATTCAAAATAAACACTGATCAATCTATGCTGTGATATTTGACGCTGTGTGCCAAACGTCATAGTATTGGGCTGGATCAAACATTATACATATGGATTGAAAAATAAACTAAATTTATTGAACTGCGGTAACTTTATTTGACGCTGTGAGACAGATATTGTTGCTCGGAGTTGATATGCAATGTTAAGACATGTTATTAACTATTTTTGGTTATGCAGATAAAAATGTTCTCTTTGATGAAGAAGTCGAGGCATTTGAGAAAGCGGAGGCATTACATCCAGGTCTTAAACTAATTAGACAGTTCAAAACTCTTGAAGAACTGGAGGAGATTGATGCGGAGTTGGAAAACACGTTATTGGAAGATGACCAGCCCGACGCCTGCTCGACAGTTTATGAATCTGAACCCTGCTCTGTTCATGCGAACGTGGCAAAACATGAGACAGTTAAACCAAAAAGGGTTGAATTTGATGATGAGGATAAAATTATGAATGAGAATAAAATTGAGAATGAGCAAATTGATATCGTTATACAAAAGACAGATAGAGCCTCTCAGACAGCACCCACTCAAGGTGAAGTAGGAAAACCAATAATAATGAGTGATGATAAATTAATATCAAAGTATAAAATTGTTAACAATGTTAAACAAAATCCAACAGATGACCTGATTAGACGAGAGCTTGCCGAAGGCAGAGAGCAGCTCAGGTCAGCCCTTGCACAGGCCACAATGATGACAGAACAAATGTTAGAGGTTCTGAAAACCATGAGGGGATATGCTCAATCTGCTCGTGATGTAAAGACTCAATTGTCTAGACTGGCTGAGTCAACTGAGACTGATGCAGGGCGAGTCATTCAGGCGTCTGATACTGTGGAAGCTGTAGCTTTACAGCTTCGAGACAGAGTTGATCGTGAACTAAGAGATATTCACAGAGCTACACAGAATCAGACAAATGAAATGATTAAGCTCATGCAAGACATACGAGCTGAATATAATGATGAGCCTTATGATGATAACACCATCGAAGATCCAATTGATCAGTATGATGATGATAAACAGGTAAATATAGACAGTAATGAAGTACCGGTAAATAAAATTGCTGAAATATGTAGAAATGAGGTTAACAAATTTCGTAATGAAAGTCACAAAGACGATACTGTGGCTAATATCTCAACTGATCACTTCAAATTTGCAATGGCAGTTAAAGATACTGGCATTAAACGAGACTATAGACTGAGTCCAAAATTAAGGTTTGATTTCTTCTATGACTTTCTGTCATCAGAATTACGTTCCATGGATCTACTTCACATAATTGATTCAAGAGAAAAACCTTTGATAGAACATGAAGAATCTGTTTTAGAAAGAATGAAATATAAAGTTCGAGATATAATAATAAATAGAACTGATTTTTGTTATTACTCAAAATTGGTTGATGTGAAGGATCCAAAAGAAATCGTAGAAAGACTGAAAAACATGAAAGAATGTGAATCAAACGTATCAACTATGGATATTAGAAATCAGTTGTTTACAATGAGATATAACCCTAAGAAAGAGACTGCTGTGACTTTCATAGACAGATTTGAAGACTGTATAAGAAATTTTGGTCTGATGAAATCAAACGGTATGCCTGAAGACGAACAGCGCGATTATTTATATCGTGCTGTAATAGGAGCAATACCTGACATTCAGAGTTCTGATTTCAATGCGCGTGAAAACGGTGGTCCTGGATTATCTTACGAACGTATAAAATCTTTTGTTCTTAAAAAGGCAGCTGAGAACCAACGTCTCAGCAGAGATAATCAGGCCTCTGCAATGTTGACTGAAAACCAACACCAGGGACAAAGGTGCTACAAGTGTGATGGACCGAATCACTTAGCGTACGAATGTACTAGGACAGATGGCCTTAGACTGTGTTTTGCCTGTAAAAAATACATGACCAAGGAGCACATAGATGCGGGTTGCCCAATGAAAACACAACCAACTGGTCGAAGACGAGGACGACCTAACACAAGGTATGTTAATAGTCGAGGTCGCTCATCTCATCGAGGTGGTAGAAGCGGTTTTCGCGGAACAAATCGGACTGATAAGCGAAAAAATGTAAACCAAAAGGGTGGAGGCCCTTCAAAGAGAGGAAAAACCTCCAATAATAAAAGCCAGTTCCATGTTCAGAAAGGGGGGAAAGATCATGAAGAGACTAAAAACTCAGGCAACTCAGCAAAACAAGGTAAGGAATCAGTTGCTTGTTTTGTAAGAGATGATAAGTCTGTAGACAGTATTTCCCCAGAAAAAGAATACCCATTGTTAGTCAGATGCATAAGTGATTCAGGTGCAACGAATCATATGACTAATTCGAGAGTTGTTTTCAAATCATTTGACCCTGCAAATCGAGAAACAATAAGGTGTGCTAATAATG
Organism: Aphelinus atriplicis; assembly: GCA_020882685.1. Classification (NCBI taxonomy): domain Eukaryota; kingdom Metazoa; phylum Arthropoda; class Insecta; order Hymenoptera; family Aphelinidae; genus Aphelinus; species Aphelinus atriplicis. The sequence continues at coordinate 23,884,140 of CM037073.1, read as the reverse complement.
ACAGTTCTGCAAATTTCGAATCGGAGGGAGCTGGATCTATAGAAATAAAGTTGAGTAATGGAGATAAGACTGAAATTGATAATGTAATCTATGCATCTAATTTGTCAGAAAATCTGCTCTCTCTGAGAAAATTTGCCGAGGCGGGTCTTGCTATTTATATGGATGATGAGCGTATCAACATATTTGATCGAGAATCGAACGAGCTTTTTCTTACAGGAATATATAGTAGACCGTTTTAGATAATAGAATTGCAAATTGATAAGGATGGCTCAATAGACAGTGAAAGTTCGATTATTGATAGAAAGTTATACGTAAATCTGACTGAATTAGCAAGCGATGGTCATTTTACTCGAAGCATGGCAAGAAAATTAGAAAGTCATACTTGCCAGAATGATATGCCATCTGAGACTGATACACGAAATGAAAAAGGTACAGAGAATGAATGTACTAGTGGAATTTCAAACTTTGACGTAACTATTTGCGATAGAAAATTTAACTGTGTGGATGAATTATCAGAGACAGATACTCCAATACGTGAAAACTTGTTTGAAAATACTAACAAGGAATTTCTGGCAAATGATAAAGCCTTGCTGTGGCACGCGAGACTGGGACACGTGTCACTCAAGTATCTGAAGAAATTGCAGGCAAATCACCCAGAAAGCAAGTCATTGAAAGAAGCGGTGTTCGATGAATCCATTTTGGATTGTGGAGTTTGTGCTCTTGCAAAACTGAAAAAGAGACCGTTTTCAGCAGTCAGAGTAAGAGCCACAGAGCCACTCCAGATAATTCATGGAGACACTATGGGGCCAATAAGCCCAACTACACATCCCAAGAGATAACGTTTTGTGGCAGTCTTTGTTGATGACTATTCTCGTTTGGCTATGGCATATCCTATGCGTCATAAGAATGAAACTGGATATTGTCTAGAATCATTCGTGAAAAGCACACGAAATATACTTGGAAGGGACGCAAAGGTTTGCTTTCTCAGGTGCGATCAAGGCACTGAGTTTACAGGAGGATACACTGTGGAAGTACTGGATAAATTGACAGCGGAGTTACAAATGGCTTGTCCTGACACTCCTCAGCATAATGGAGGTGCTGAAAGATTTAACCAGACAGTTCAGAAGAGAGTGAGAGCATACATGTTTGATTCAGGTATACCTGAAAACATGTGGGACCTGGCCTTGGGAGCTGCAGTTTATGCTTATAATAGAACTCCACACAGTGCAAACTAAATGATAGTCCCGCTCCAAAAATTTGCGCCAGCGTATCATTTTGATCTGGATCAGTTAAAAAGGTTTGGATGTATTTCATACATCACTATCCAGAGAAATACTGGACCAAAGTTTGGACCGAAAGCAAAGAGAGTGATATTAGTTGGATATTCAAGGACAGGTTATCAATTTTTGGAACCAGAAAAAGGAAAATTTTACGAGAGCAGAAATGTAAAATTTAATGAAAAACTGGTGTACAAAGACATGTATAAAAGAGACAGTGTAAAAGACTGGCCGATTGATAATATTCAAATTGATAAAGACAGTTGGTTTGTAGAATTTGAAGAAGACATGATTGACAGTAATAATCAAGTGAAAACATGTGAGACAGCAAAAATTGAAAGTGAGGTTGAGATCTCAAAAACGGAGGGAGCTCCTAAACGTAAACGAGGAAGGCCAAAGAAAGGAGAAGAAAAACGAACAAAATTGACAGTACAGGACCGAAGAGAAGGAGAAACTGGTCTAGAGACAGATGAAATGACAAAAGTGATGATGTCATATACTTTTGAATCAGATCCAGGAGAAAGAGTTGATGAATATAAGGATGAAGTGTATTATTCACTTCTTGCTCACATCAATAAGGATCCAGCTTCATATGCTGAAGCCATGCAGTCTAGGGAGAGAGAACAGTGGCAGAGAGCAATCGATGAAGAATTGAAATCGATGGAAGAACATCAGGTTTGGAAAATTGTGAAAAGACCGTTTCTAGATGAGACTGGAAGAAAACCCAATATCATAGATTCTAGGTGGGTTTTCAAAAGAAAAATAGAAGCAAATGGAAGTACTAGATTCAAAGCGAGACTGGTGATTAGAGGTTTCAAAGACAGAACAAACTACGACCTCAGAGAGACATATGCACCAGTATCTAGACTCCCATTAGTTCGAGCACTGTTTTCAATTATAAATAGACTGGACTTGGAAGTGATTCAATTGGATGTGAAAACAGCGTTCTTGAATGGTACATTGGAAAGAGAAGTCCTGATGGAAATTCCAGAGAGAACTGTACATTCTAAACAAGAAAGACTGAATATGATTTGCTCGCTGGAAAAGGCATTGTATGGATTGCCTGTTAGTCCCAAAAGATGGAATACAAAATTTACCGAGGAAGCAATATCAATAGGACTGAAATACGAAACAAGTGAGCCTTGTATTTTTACTTGGAGAGATTCGGAGAAGTTCGTAATTTTGCTTCTGTATGTTGATGATATTATAATGGCTGGTAATCATAAACCAAATCTGTTGGAAATTAAAACAAAATTGGAACAAAAATTTAAGTTGACAGATCTAGGTGAGCCTAAACAGTTTCTGGGTATATCAGTTAAAAGAGACAGAATAAATAAATTGATTGAGTTAAGTCAAGAATCCTATGTGGATAAAATTCTAGAGAAATTTAGTCTTGATAAATTGCCAAAAAGAAAGACGCCAATGGAAACTTCTCAAGTTACCAATCGAAAAAGAAGAGACAGAGAAGAGACAGATTGCAATAAAGAACTGCAGAAAACTCTGAGTTTGAAAAATGCTGCATATAGAGAAGTAATTGGCAGTCTACTCTATCTTGCAAATGCAACGAGACCTGACATCTCATATTCAGTTAATGTACTCAGCAGGCACCAAATTGATCCGACAGATGAAGACTGGAAAATGGTGGCCCGAGTCCTGGGATACTTAAAACAGACTAAAGAACTGAGTCTGATTTACAAAGGTGAGACAAATGAGATGGAAGGATACTCTGATTCTAGTTTTGGAGACTGTAAGGGATCACTCACAACTTGTGGCTATGTGATCAAGCTTTTTGGAGACTCTATAACTTGGAGGACTCATAAACAAACTAGCGTTGCACTATCAACTTGTGAGGCTGAATTTGTGGCAATGAGTGAAGCGATTCAAGAACTGATTGGACTGGCAAAATCAGTTGAGATTATGATAGACAGAAAATTGTATCCTATAAGGTTGTGGTGTGATAACAGAGCGGCAATATCATGTACCAAAATTGACGGGGGAAATAAATTGAGACATATGGTGGAAATTAGATCAGATTACATCAAAGAATGTGTCAAAAATAATTTAATTGAAGTAGAATGGGTATGCTCAAAGGAGCAGATAGCTGATATTTTTACAAAGCCTCTACCCCTAGTACTGTATGAGAATTTGCGAGACAGAATCATGAATATTGCATAGACAGTTAATAAATTATAATTTTTATATTATTATTTAATCATGTTTTTCTTCTGCCTTAGGAGTCACCAAATAAATTATCAAACGAGACAGGACCGGCGTAAAGTACGCTTCACTGAAATTCTTATGTTCAGAGTTGGAGGAGACAGTGAAATTTGGGACTAGTTTTTCCAAAACGAAGTATTTGATGGAGCTGTCTGGGAGGGAGTATTAAGAAAGAGACAGTCACATCAAAAACATTTGATCAACAGCGCCAGCGGCTGACTTCGCACACAGCGCGAAGCTTTCTTTCATTCGTTGTTTCGTCAGACTTCTGACTAGACGTATTTTGATTGCTAGTGATTTTCATAGACAGTGCACATTGATTGATTAATAAATAAATTAGACAGAACTTTTAAAGCCACACTCGCGTGACTCGTGTTTTATTTCTACCCCTGAATCCTCTCAATAACGGTTGCTAGGGAAGTAAACAACGGTTGCTATGAAGAAAATAGAACAATTCAGTGTCCTTGGCCATCGAGTGTGACTTAAAACTGATTTTCCGGCTTGCCCCAATGAGCACTCATAAGGATTTGTGAGAAAACACGTTAGAAACGGTTGCTAAGGAAATAACCAACGGATTTTGCTGAAAATTGAACTCGTAATAGATCTTGCCACAACTAACCGGTGTGCGAAATTTCAGCAAGATCGGACGATTCCTTCGAAAGTTATCCTAGACAAAAGAAACGAAAAATTTTACACCTTAGCAACGGTTGCTAGAGGAATAAACAACGGATTTTGCTGAAAATTAAACTCGGCCGAGATTTTGCCGCGACTAACCTGTGTGCAAAATTTCAAGAAGATCGGACCATTTTTTCGAGAGTTATCGTGGACGAAAAAAAACGTTACACACATACATACATACATACATACATACATACATACATACACACACATACATACATACATACATACAGACACTTTTGGATTTCCATGTTTTTCGACCCGTAGATTACGAAAATCGAGGTCCCGAGGTCCGATTCGGTGGGTCGATTTTTGCCCCATTACAAAGCTTTCTCTTTGAGAAAGCAAAAATCAGGGTTTTGTGATATGGCATGTTTTATGTTTTTTTCTGGGAAAACGTGAAAATTTTGGAAAACTAAATTCACTATCGGAAAGCTGACAAAAAACTACATTGATATCATATCCGACATCATTTAGGTATTGGTCTAATAGAGTCGAAAACAAGCGTCGAAAACGCGAGGTTTTAGCGTCCGCGCGTAGGCTCTGGAGAGTTGACGTGAAACGCCCCATATACGTTTTCAAATCTCAGTCCATTTTCATGAGTTATAAGAGCTAGTAGACTGTTAGTTTCACCACAATTTGATGGTCCACTGAATATTGCTCTAATACTATCCGGAAGAAGATTTCCATGTCTTTTTCTCTTTTTCTCTTGCTCCACAATAGCATCAAAATTATCTACTGGAAGTTTAATAGATTGCGCCGTGAAATCCATCTTCAGTGTTTGAAATCTCAATCAAAACTGAGAGTATGAGTATAAATAGAGGGTTTTTATAGTCTAAAGCTCAGTTGTATAATGATTATCAAAGAGTCATGATCGTATACCAAAGAAAGAAAAAGAGCAAGGTCGAGATCTATTGAATAAAGCTATTAATAAACTTCCTTTTGAGTTACATTTACCGGGATATCAGTATTGTGGACCTGGAACAAAACTAGCAAAGCGTTTAGCTCATGGAGATCCCGGAATCAATCCTCTACATGTAGCTTGCAAGGAGCACGATATTGCTTATTCACAGAACCGAGAAAATATATGAGGTAGAAATTTAGCAGACGAAGTTCTTGCTAATAAGGCTTGGAATAGATTTCATGCTAAAGACGCTAAATTTAATGAGAAGGCATCAGCTTAGGCTATTGCTAAAGCTATGAAATTGAAAAGTAGATTCGGAATGGGGATCGACAAAAAATTATCATCTAGAAAGAAGAAAGTTAGCAAGAAGAGCAAGAGAAAATCAACTAAAATAAAATCAAAAAATAGATTTGGAATGGGTATGAAGAAGAAATTATCATCTAGAAAGAACAGAGTATCTGCTATATTGAGTAGTATTATTAAGGCTGCATCAAAAACAATGGTTCCTGGTAAATGTCCTAAGACAGTTATAAGTTCAGCTCTTAGAGGTGCTAGAGCAGCTATCAAAAGAGTAGGAGGTAAAAGTAGGATAAAATATCCACGAATTTTACTAGTCTCTTCAAAAATTGGTGGAGTGTTACCTCTCATACCGATTTTTGCTGGTTTGAGCGCTACCGGAGCATTAGCAAGTGGAGCAGCTAGGATTGCAAAAGCAATTAATGAAGCTGAAGTAGCTAAACGTGAGTTGGATGAGAGTCAGAGACATAATAAAACTATGGAAGCTATCGCTCTAGGTAAAGGTCTCTATTTGAAACCTTATAAAAAGGATATGGTCTCTATTCGAGAGGTAATGGATTAAAAAAAAAGATCGATGTAAAATTACCTAAAAGAGCATTATCTAACTTTAATATTATAGAGTATGCTCAAAAGTTGAAGATTCCGAACTTCCGAGGCGTATTCATGAGAGATGCTCTACCATCTAGTGGTCCACGATATCGAGAATCGGCAACAGTTAATTCAGATAATACGAGCGGACCTGGTACTCATTGGGTAGCTTATCGAAAGCGAGGGGATGATGTTGTTTATTTTGATAGTTTTGGTGACTTGCAGCCTCCACTACATTTGATGCTATATCTGCATGTTGATCAAGTCAAGTATAATCAGCATAGGTATCAAGATTTTGGAACTTATACACAGCAAACACGATTTCTTAATTTAAGTAAAAAATCTTTCTTAAAATGGGACGGAACGAATTTCAGTATAAAAAAGTACTTGATTCAAAATTCTTATTTTGAACTTAGATAAAGTACTTTTTGTACTGAATTTCGGTACGACGAAGTACTTGAATTAATAATTCTCATATCTGTATTTAGATTTTTCTTTTATTAGTGTCTCAATCTCAAAAATATGCGGGCGATAACCCTTACACAAGATAAATAAAAATGTAATTTTCAAATCTATTGTTTATTTTTTTTATCGTTTATTTATTTATTTTATTTTATTTTCTCTATTGTTTTAATCAGGTTCTCAGAATTCGAAGCAACTCGTGATGTTGTGTAGTTTTAATCCGAATGCTCATAAAAATACTAGTCAAACACCGACCTTTATACAATAGTCAATCAATTTAGGCCAGAATCGATTTTAGAAATTACTAAACTTGCTTCCAGTAAATTTGTACTGAATTTCAGAAAAATATTAATTTTGAGTAATAATTACTGAAACTAAGAAATTTCGGATTTATTGAACTTATTTTGAGTAAAATAAATTTTCAGTACTGCAACACTTTTAAGTAATCGTTTTTACTGTGTAATTGTGGTCATTTATGCTTAAAATTTTTGGCTGGTCGAATGAAAGGTATATGAAGAGCAGTTGTAAATGATTATATCAGTATACTTTGAACCGCCATGGAATCATTAAGGTAGTTCATGCCATATAAAGCTCACGCACACACGCACGGTACATGTACACGGCACACGCACGGGCGAACACAAGCTCGCCCATGCTCTGTCTCACTTGCTCTCGCTGCGCTCACGCGTTCGCGACGTGAAATCATCAACTTTGCATTAAAATAACTCAGAAACGGTACGGTTTAACATGCTACACTAGGCGAGGGAAGTTTTCGTTACTATGTCCTCTATAACATACTGTTTTTTTGTCAACATTTAAAGAAGCATTTTCGAGATATCGATGGAAACGTCTTTTTGAGCATCCCCTGAGAGGCTCGGTATAGGACTTCACGTGTTAAAAAGTGAAAATTTGAAATTCAATATTTCATGATTGGCACGGCTGAGCTCGCTCAAATTTTGAGAGCTGGTGTAAAATATTGTTATGAATGAGTGGCTAAAATTTCAAGACAATTGTAAGAAAACGCAGTTTGGCATGAACTACCTTAACTATAACTTTATCAGGAAATACATCTCTTCTTGAAGCCCAATTCTTTCCGCCAATCGAGCTTTCGTCGAATAAAAATTACGCTCTCGGTTTGATAGATTTTTTAACATTTAATTCTATTCCAAACATTGACGAGCATAATAACAAATTTCATATTAGTGAAAAAGAAGTTATTATCATACCTGCAGGTAGTTATGAGATTGAAGACATTGAAAAGCATATACAGAAGCATCTCTCTGAAAGTGATATATCTTTCAGCTTGAAAGCAAATAATAATACACTTCGCAGTGAGATCAAGTGTAGTGAGCAAATAAATTTTCAACCAAAAGATTCAATTGAACACTTGCTGGGTTTCACTCAACGTATATTAGAAGCTAATATTACTCATCGTTCAGACTTACCTGTGAAAATTCTCCAAATCAACTCGTTGAGAATAGAGTGTAATATTGCTGCTAGTGCATATCGTCGCTTGGGAGGAAAAACGTTCCATTTCAGAAACTTGCTATAAAAAGTTCCATTTCAGAAACTTTCTATAAACAGTGCCGTTTCAGATGGACAAGTATAAAGAGTGCCATTTCAGAAAATTTCTATAAAAAGTGCCATTTCGGAAAATTTCTATAAAAAGTGCCATTTCAGGAGAAATTTTTTCCCTTGGAGTTTTTCCGACTTCGGGGATGATGTCGTATGCATGTGTCTGTATTGTAACGGGTCAGATTTGCACGTTATTATTTTCAAGTTCTTTCTCCTTCCAATGGTGGCAAATATGAGTAGATAGAATTGTTTCCAAGAAAAGCAATACAACCCAGACAACAAATTCTATCAATGACAGTCGTTACCAAGAAGCGCACTGCGACGTACCCGGTCTCAGACTTGTATGAATATAATGTGTTTTGGTTATTGAGAATGATGCTCCAAAAGCGCACTGCAGTCAGAGCTATCAATCTCGGTTAATAGAGTAGGAATCCAACTATGCGATTATCGAAAAGTACAATACAGTTCAATCTCTCACAGTCATTGGTCCGTATGATAGTGACCATATGTCGATGATATGAGTAGATCTCCGTAATCTTCCAAGAAGCGCACTGCAATCCAGACAGATACTTTGAACTATGATATCTTTACCAAGAAGCGCAATGCGACCCAGTCTCAGATTAGATGAATGATTGAAATGTATGATTGTTTGTGTAATATTAAATTGTCTTAATTTTATGAATAGAAAATTCAGATGAAATTCAAATACTAAGATTTTGTGAGTTTACTTTAAAACTTGTTCAAGAGAGAATTTATAAGTATGATAAATCTCTGAGTAGATTGGTATTGATCATTAATTAATATAATCAGATGAAGTGAAATATTCTTTTCTATTGTATTTACTCTTCATTTGAATTATTTCTAAGTTCAGCTATGAAGAGATTCTTAGGCACTTTTAAGTGTATTAAAAGTCACTACAAATAGATTCAAATGGAAATACAATTTAATGAAAAGAGATTGATTTCAAATTCTAAATGGCATTTATTAGGTTATATACATGCCAATCCCAGTTCAGGCAGAGCTTTCGCTCGTCTGATCGCTACCAATGTAATGATAAATGTTGCTCGTTCGCAGGGCTATTTATACTCGAGAATGGCATAGGGTGACAATGAGTTGGAGAGAGAGGTATCTCTTCTCTCACTCGCACTTATTAGCTATATACAAAAGCGCGCGAATGCGCTGTTACGGCGCGGGAGATTATCCCGCACAATCAATGGTTTGCGCGCGCATCGAATAGTCGTCATATGCCACTTCTCTACGTCTCATTACGCTGATCCGCCGGGAGCGCGATCTATTGTTCTATGCGCTATACATTTTCTCTATCGATGCATCACCCAGTCGGTAAGCAAATCTATTTTATAAGCATAAATTCCGTGGTTCTGACCTAGCCCTCACAGTATGTACATGTGTGTATGTATGTGTACACGTCTGAAAATGACAAATTGATCCCACGTCGAGACGTGATACTCTGAAAGTGAACTATTTACATTACATATTTTCTTCATCGATGGATTTGGATGAAAATTGGTATCTATAGGTTTTTGAGGTCGCTGATTACGAATCCGGTTTCAGATTTTAGAAATTTGGATTGGAGCCTCTAAGATCACCTAAAAAAATTTGAAAAGGTACTGGATTTTGATGAAAATTAGTATGCATGGGTTTTTGAGGTCGCTGACTACGAATCCGGCCTCAGATTTTGAAAATTCGAATTAGAGCCTCTAAGGTCACCTAACAAATGTTAAGAAGATACTGGATTTTGATGAAAATTGTTACGCATAGGTTTTTTAGCTTGCTGATCACGAATCCGGCCTCAAATTTTGGATATTCAAATTAGAGCCTCTAAGATCACCTGACAAAAATTTGGAAAAAAATGGAATTTTATTGAAAATTAGTATACATGGGATTCCTGGGTCGTTGATTACGAATACGGCATCAAATTTTAAAAATTAAAATAAGAGCCTCTAAAGATCACCTGACAAAAATTTGATAAGATACTGGATTTTAATGAAAATTAGTATACGTGGTTTTTTGAGGTCACTGATTATGTATCCGGCCTCAGATTTTAAAAATTCGAATTTCGCCTCTAAGATTGCCTACCGAAAATTTGGAAAGATACTGGATTTTAATAAAAGTCGGTATCCATGGATTTTTTTCGAGGTCACTGATTACGAATCCGGCCTCAGATTTTAAAAATTCGTATTGTCATATAGTGTTCAGAAGCTGATTCGCATCATCTACATTATCATAAGATGGATCCGTATATTTTTCTGTTCTACCTTTCTTGCTCTCGGAAACAATGATATGACAATTCAGATGTAGATTTAGTATGACGGATCGAAAGGTGGGGTCGAGGACTACATTTTCTGAGAAAAAAAATTTTGAAAAATTCGATTTATGGTGGGCGAATAGAGAATTTGAAAAAAGTTTTAGCCGATGTTCCCGTTTTATCCCCTTTGAAAACGTACAAGGGGTTGATTCTTCAAAATTTTTTCGAGCAGATCGTTAGAGGAGCTTGAACGCTTTCATAATTCATGTTGGAAAATTTGAAAACATTGATGCGTGTGCGTATTCCTTGTGGAAGAAAATGGTGTGGTGACAATTGAACATTTTCTTCAATTTTCTTATTCATGCTAAACCAAAATTATACAGTTTCGAGGTATCTTTGGTATTGCAGATCGGAAGGTTGGGTCGAGGACTACATTTCCGTGAGGAAGAAATTTTGAAAAATTCGATTTGTGGTGGGCGTATGGAGAATTTAAAAAAAAATCCAACCGATGTTCCCGTTTTATCCCCTTTGAAAACGTACAAGGGGTTGATTCTTCAAAATTTTTTCGAGCAGATCGTTAGAGGAGCTTGAACGCTTTCATAATTCATGTTGGAAAATTTGAAATCATTGATGCGTGTGCGTATTCTTTGTGGAAGAAAATGGTGTGGTGACAATTGAACATTTTTTTCAATTTTCTTATTCATGCTAAACCAAAATTATACAGTTTCGAGATATCTTTGGTATTGCAGATCGGAAGGTTGGGTCGAGGACTACATTTCCGTAAGGAAGAAATTTTGAAAAATTCAAGTTACGGTGGGCGTATGGAGAATTTAAAAAATTGCTTACCGATGTCCGGGTGGGACCCCCTTTTAGAAACGTACGAAGAATTGATTTTTTGAAAATATGTTCGAGCAGATCGATAGAGGAGCCGGGGCGCATCCTACATTCGAATCAACAAATTTGGTAATATTCATGCGTGGGCGTATTCTCTATGAACGAAAATGGTGGGGAGATAGAAAATTTTGGTTTTTATTCAAATTATTCACCGATAATACAATTAAAAATGTCAATGTTCATCCATATTTATAATAAAGCAAATGAAAGACACAAGCGAGCGATAGTGAGTGAGTAATTTTGACTAGTGAATAATAATTTTCACAACGTTTTACTACTTTAAGTTTAACAACCACCTGTTGCAGTTTGAAATGACGTGAATTTATTTATTATAAATCTTCAAAAATTGGATTATATCGTTTCCATAAGATGCGAATCAGCATCTGAACACCATATGACAAAGCCAGGAAAACATACGAATTCTACTGTATTATACTGTTTCAACCATTGATTGACCCCCCCGAAAAACCCTGATATAATAATTTTCATCAAGACCCAGTGTATTTTCTCGAATGGTCCATATTGGGTTTTGGAAATCTGAGGCCGGATTCGTAATCAGCGACCTCAAAAACCCATGGATTTCATTTTTTATTAAAATCCAGTATCTTTTCAAATTTTTGGTAGGCAATCTTGGAGGCTAAATTCGAATTTTTAAAATCTGGAGCCGGATTCGTAATCAGTGGCCTCGAAATCCTACATATACTAATTTTCAACAGAATTCCATTTTTTTCCAAATTTTTGTCAGGTAATCTTAGAGACTTGATCTAATTTGAATTTTTAAAATCTGAGGTCGGATTCGTAATCAGTGACCTCAAAAACCGACGTATACTAAGTTTCATCAAAATCCAGTATCTTTTCAAATTTTTGTCAGGTAATCTTAGAGGCTGAATTCGAATTTTTTTAAATCTAAGGCCGGATTCATATTCAGCGACCCCAAAAACCCATATGCATACCAATTTTCATCAAAATCCAGTATCTCTCCAAATTTTTGTCAGGTGAACTTAGAGGCTCGATCTAATCGAATTTTCGATCTAATCGATCTAATTTGAATTTTTAAAATCTGAGGATCGATTCATAATCAGCGACCTCAAGAACCCACGTGTACTAATTTTCATCAAAACCCAGTATCTTTTCAAATTTTTGTCAGGTGATCTTAGAGGCTCTATTTTAATTTTTAAAATTTGATGCGGGGTTCGTAATCAGCAACCTCGAAATCCCATGAATACTAATTTTTAACAAAATTCCATTTTTTTCCAAATTTTTGTCCGGTGATCTTAGAGGCTCTAATTTGAATTTCCAAAATCTAAGGACGGATTCGTGATCAGCAAACTCAAAAACCTATGCATAACAATCTTTATCAAAATCCAGTATCTTCTCAACTTTCGCCAGGTGACCTTAGAGGCTCTAATTGGACGTGGGATCAATTTGTCATTTTCAGACGTGTACACACACATACACACATGTACATACAGACACATGCATACGACATCATCCCCGAAGTCGGAAAAACTCCAAGGGAAAAATTTTCTCCTGAAATTTTCTTTTCATAGAAATTTTCTGAAATGGCACTTTTTATACTTGTCCATCTGGAACGGCACTATTTATAGAAAGTTTCTGAAATGGAACTTCTTATAGCACAATTATCATAGTCCGATTTTATAGAAATTATCACAATCCGATTGCATATTAAATCATTGCATATTGGCACTTTTTATAGAAATTTTTCGAAATGGCACTTTTTATAGAAATTGTCTGAAATGGCACTTTTTATACTTGTCCATTTGAAATGGCACTGTTTATAGAAAGTTTCTGAAATGGAACTTTTTATAGTACAATTATCACAGTCCAATTTGATAGAAATTATCACAATCCGATTGCATATTAAATCAGTCATCTAATGGGTATCTCTTACCACGGTCAAAGGTATAAAAGCGACGTATCATGTCAACCGAACATCATTCGTCAACGAGCTCTCAGAGCATTAACACGAGAAAATCTTCAGTTCCTGAAAAAGCTCGGCTTCAAAATCAATCCTAGCGGAAGATAAGTTGCTGTTTTCAAAAAGATGGAAGACATTCTAAGTATTCAAATACCCATCATGTTCGATGAGAATATTTCTTACTATGAGGTGCATGCTCATCAGCCATATACAGGGTTTAATTTCAACAACAACGATGAAAGACGTATTTCAATCCAACCTCAAGACTTATGCCTCCTACCATCACGAAGCTCGCTCCATATATATGGACAATTAGTCAATCCAGATAATTCAGCTTTAACACATACCAAACTTGTGAATAATGGTATCTGTCATTAGTTGAAGAAATTCGATACGAGATAAATGCTATAGAAATCGATCGATGTAAAAATGTAGGTCTCACTACTCTCATGAAACGATGGATTTCTTTCAATTCTAGACAGAGTACTGAGAACGCCGGTTGGATAGACGTTGATGAAAAGAAGGATTTAATCGACCAGCAAGGCAACTCCGAGATGTCTATCCCACTCAGTATGATTCTTGGATTTGCTGAAGATTATCGCAAGATTGTTGTCAACACTAAACATGAATTAATACTTCGAAGATCAAATACTGATCTCAACGCAGTTTTTCTTTCATCTTACAAAGATGGTGCTGTAGATAAATGGGAAGATTGGAAAATACAGTTGAAGAAAATTGAATGGTGCATGCCGTATGTATTGCTTTCCAACGAATACAGAATTCGCTTGCTTGGTCAGTTGCAATAAGGTAAACCCATTGGTATGAGTTTTCGATCGTGGGAGCTTCATGAATATCCAACTCTTCCTACTGCCAGGAATCATGTCTGGACAGTCAAAACCTCGAATCAATTGGAAAAGACTCGTTATATCATACTCGGCTTTCAAACAAACCGAAAAACTCGTAAAGATATTAATGCAAGTCTCTTTGATCATTGTAATATTAGTAATGTGAAGCTGTTTCTAAAGTCTCAGTACTATCCATATGGTAATCTCAATCTAGACATTGATCGTAATCAATATGCTATCCTCTATGATATGTATTGTAATTTTCAAAATTCATATTATAATAAAGACTCTGAACCTATCCTCAATAAAGAGCAATTTATCTTGAAAGTGCCGTTGATAGCTTTAGATTGTCCGAAACAGAGCAAATCTCTCAAAAACGCACCTGTTGACGTTCGCTTAGAATTCGAAGCCAAAGAGAACTTTCCTGCAAATACTTCTACTTATTGTTTAATTATTCATGATCGAATAGTCGAGTATAACCCAATAAGTGGAGATGTGAGAAAAATTATTTAATCACTGGGGTTATAAAAGAGTATCTCTCTCAATCATAGAGCTCATTCGCTCTCGAGATGGAGTACGTGGTGGATATGCAGAGCTTCAAGCAGCCCGGCGATGATTATGTTCTTAAAGAGCTAGCTATTCTTTCACTCAATGGAATAAATACTGAGCCAGTGGAATTTTTATTCAACCCCCCATTTCCTTGGAATCGACTATCTGACAAGTATAAGAAACAAAATACGTGGCTTGAATATTACTATCATGGAATACCATGGAATGATGGTGATCGAGAATATAATACTATTGGAGATATTCTACGAGAACAGTTGCATGATACTACTAGAATATTTGTCATAGGCTCAATTCAGAAAAGCTGGTTGGAACGCTTCAAATTTAAAGTTCAAGATATTGGTGAGATGGGATACCCTCCTCTGCATCGAATCAAACTTGCAACCGTCTGTTCTCATCACAATGGAGCATACAAGGCTAGTTGCGCTCTCCATAATGTTCGGCTCATGAAACAATATTTCATTGAGTACTCGGAACCTCTGAATTCGGAGCCTATGGATTGTATATTTTTATTTGGAGTGGCGGATACTCGGAGTAGGTAAATTCAATTGGTTAAATAACTTGACAAAAGTAGAAAGAACTGATATTTATTAAGTCGGGGCAAGCTGTAGCGAAGCTCACACGCGTGCACTCGTGTAGCCAGCTCTATACATACTGACGCTCGGCGTCTGGCGCGGAATCGAAATACTGTTGTCGATTTTACCTATATAGCAATTATAGCGCCAAAGTTCGATGCTACGTAATGTACTTATGACTATGTAAATATTTTAAATGATATGACAACATGCTCCCACATTTAAATATTTAGATAGTTCTACATATCCGCATCATCATTGACAATCTTGATATAAAAGTTAGATGATTACTGTTAATCTCTGTACACATAATATCTTATTCATTGTTACAAATCAGTCTCAAATATTATTATTTGGTAAGTCCTCCTTTTTAACAAATATCAACTAATAAACAATTATAACTTAAGTTTTGAACACTCATTGATCACTGTACAAATTTATATATTTTGCGAAGTCGTCGTTTTTCGTTTTTGGCAGCGCTTTCGTTAAAGCATCGGCTAACATCTTGGTTGATGGGACGAAATCTATTTTCACTAATGGTTTTTTAATGTTCTCCTTGATGAAGTTATAACGACGAGTTATGTGTTTGGTTCTTGCTGAGAACTTTCCATACTTTCCTAGTTGTATGGCTGCTTTGTTATTACAAAAGATTGTGAGTGGGCTAATCGACTGTATGCCTAGTTCGACGGTGAGGCCTCTGAGCCATATTGCCTCTTGGGTGGCAGTAGATAGGGCTAGATATTCGGCTTCCGAGCTCGAGAGAGCAACTGTGCTCTGCCTCCGGCTGCACCAACTCACGAGGGCTCCTTGCATGACAAATAAATATCCTGAGATGGAACGGGAGTCATCGTGGTCATCCGCTCCCAGGCTTGCATCGCTATATCCAATCATAGTAAAGTCTGCATTTCTTGAGTATTTAAGGCTGTAATTTTTAGTACTTTTGATGTACAGAAAAATTCTCTTCACTGCTGCCCAATGTGATTCATCGAAGTTGTTGTTGAATTTACTTATGGTGCTGACAGCAAATGCTAGATCGGGTCTTGTTGATTGCACTAAATACAGTTAAGCTCACACTGCATTTTGAAATGGAATTTGCTTGAGTCGTTGTACTGTAGCTTGATCCGCAGGTTTTTCAGCATTTGTTAGTCTACTGTTCGGGTCCATGGGGATGGTAATATCGTTGCATTCAGCCATGCCGAATCGTTTGAGTATCGTGTCGATATACTCAGTTTGATCCAACGAAATCGTTCCATTTGTCTCATCTATGGTGACATTGATTCCAAGACACTTCTTGGCTTTACCCAAATCCTTGAGTGTTACTTCTTTCTCGAGGGCGGTCTTTACGACTTGAAAAAATTCTAATGTGTTGGTAAACACAAATATATCGTCCACGAATATGGCTACTATTATGATTTTGGTGCCATTTATGTAATAGTATATGCAAGTATCGAAGCTGGATTGCTTTAAATTTAGTTTCGTCAGTATTTTATGGAGTCGTTGATTCAATGCACGACTACCTTGTCGCAGTCCGTATAGGGCCTTAAGCAGACGACAAACAAGGTTGGAGTTTTTCGGATGTTCAAAACCAGGAGGCTGCTGAAGATAGATTTCCTCTTCAAGATCTCCATGAAGAAAAGCTGTTGCAACATCCAGATGTCGAACGTCGAGGTTGTATCGTGCTGCAAAAGCAAAAAGTATTTGGAGACTTGTGTATTTGACGACTGGTGAATATGTATCATCGAAATCCACACCAGGTATTTGACCGTAACCCTTCGCTACCAGACGAGCCTTGTACATTGGATTACCGGCAGAATCCATTTTTTGCTTGTAATCCCACTTACATCCTATTACTTGTCTGTTCTGCGGCGATGGTTCAAGAATCCAGGTCTTGTTCGTGAGGATTGACTGGTACTCGGCTTCCATAGCTTTGATCCAATGTTCGCGTTCGGGACTGTCCAGAGCTTGATCCAAAGTCGTGGGTTCGCCTCCGTTAGCGACAACGTGATGTAGTACGTAGTCGTCAAAGCGACGGTTTTTTTTTCTTGGTCTGAGTGTTCTCCTTAGAACAGCTCGAGGTACGTACTCATCATCTGAGTCGGCATCTGGTGGATTTGAGGTCATGGACGTGTCCGATGCGGATTGTGGTGTTTGAGCACGAGAAATTTGTTGGTGGTCATTGCATGTTGATACCTGCTGTACTTCTGTCTCGGTTTGATATTGAGGTATCATTGCTTACATGTGGTTGACTTTCCGTTGAGTCCAAGGATGGTGAGACTGCTGGCTCTGAATGTGAATTATTTATTTGAGGGGGATCATCTGGATCCACATAATCAATCGGCAAGAATGTTTTCGGAGAAGCGGCAGAAAGCGGTTTCTCGAAGAAGACAGTATCCCTTCCAACTAAAACTTGTCGAGTGTGCGGATTCCAAAAGCGGTAACTAGGTTGGTCTACATTGTAACCCAAAAATATACATTGAACTGTTTTTCTATCTATCTTACCACGTTGATGATCTGGAATGTAGAGATGTGCCTTCGAGCCAAAGATTCGCATATGGGAAAGATCAGGCTTGTGACCGGTCCATATCTCTTCTGGAGTTTTGTAATCTAGCGACTTGCGTGAAAAACGATTGCTGATGAAGGCGGCAGTTGAAATTGCTTCTGCCCATAGGGATTTGTACGGGATTGTGGTCTCGTGTTTCGTACCTAAATCATTCAAAAACAGTTTTAATGATTTGTTGATATACTCGCGTCCATTGTCTGAGCGTAGTATTTTTATCGTAAGACCGAATTGAGTTTTCGTATAATTAACGAAATTTTTCAGGCTCGACAGGACTCCATCCTTCGTTTTTAGAAAATATAGGAAAATCCTTCGACTGTAGTCATCGATTAGCGTCATGAAGTATCTTGCACCTCCGAGCGATGGAACTTCCATCTGGCATAAGTCGCCGTGTACCAAGTCGAGCCGTCCTGCAGCTCGGTGAGTGTTTGGATGGAAAGGCCGTTTTACCAATTTTCTTTCGACGCAGGGCTCACATTGTTGTAGCTGTTGATGTTGTCTAAACTTTACTCCACAGGCTGCTAAGTCTCTCAGCTTCTTTAAATGATCTTGATTGAGGTGTCCTAACCTCCTGTGCCAGATTTGAATATCATCATTATTGTTATTGCAAGATATATTCGCTAGTGTTTGTTTTGGCCCATCGTCGGAATGGAATTTATTTGAGCATAACCTGTATGTTCCGTTTCTCTGTAGATACGCTTGTAAAATGAGATCATGGTCTTTGTCTAGGATTTTGCATATATCTCGAACGAATATTACTTGGTAACCTCGTTTGGTCATTGTACTTACAGAGAGTAAATTCAATGTAATACCGGGCACGTGCAACACATTCTGTAATTTAACAGACGGCAAAGCATATTTACTGTGGTTTTGCAATTAAACATTGGTTTTACCTTCTGATTGAAGGATTAGTTTTCCGTTATTTGCTACGGTCACTCCTGACGTTTGCGATCGGCGCTTGTGTGTTATGATGTTGGTGTCGTGAGACATATGCTTCGACGCGCCTGAGTCCACTATCCATTCGCTGTCTCCGTATGAAGTTGTTGGGTTTGTTGTGGATGTAACATGTATGATTACAGAGTATTTGTATCACTTTTGCTATATACAAGAAATTTTTTTTCTCTGTGTTGTAAGATTTCTCATGATTTTCGCTTTTGCATCAGGATATTCATAACAAAATGTTGTGGCTCACAGATCGACATGATTTCATAGATTAGACAACCTTGTTCTCATGTAATTTTTTTGTAAAAAGGTTTTCATCTCAAAATATCAGTATTTTAGTGTCGTGACACTTTCCATCTACTTATGTTGACTTGTGAATAAATGACTATTTAACCTGAAACATCTCGAGATTGAAACCTTTTTCAGCAAAAATTACAAAGATCAGGAAGAATTTCGTTATTTTGTTATTTCCTATCAAAACGTGACTTTGAAAAACATTCCCCACGATTTTTCATCAAATTGTTAATAACAATTTGGTAATATACACCAACTACTTATTTTTCAACATCCACATGTTTCAAACGACGAATAAATTCATTATATTTGGGCTTGGTAGACTATCCCAGAGTGATATTGCGAGAAAAAAATTCACGCTCCCCGGGCTAGATTCGATCCAGCGTCCTCCTGATTTCCGGTCAGTTGCGCTACCAACTACGCCACCGGGAAGACAGCGGCTCGTCTCATCCCTGGAGCATGAATTCATTTCTCGCAATATCAGCCATATGTACACGATCAAATTCGATCGTTTGAATCTGCGCGATCAAGGTCCGATCGCATTATTGCTATTTAGTAGCCCAATAGGTTGGGTTGGGTGGCGAGAGGAGGGTGGGGGGGGGGAATATAGGTGAAAAGGGAATCTGCAATAATGCGATCGGACCTTGATCGCGCAGATTCAAACGATCGAATTTGATCGTGTACATATGGCTGATATTGCGAGAAATAAATTCATGCTCCAGGGATGAGACGAGCAGCTGTCTTCCCGGTGGCGTAGTTGGTAGCGCAACTGACCGGAAATCAGGAGGACGCTGGATCGAATCTAGCCCGGGGAGCGTGAATTTTTTTCTCGCAATATCACTCTGGGATAGTCCACCAAGCCCGATAAAAATGTAAAAATAATATACACCAACGTTTTTTTCAAGTGATATATCAATGTGAAAAAGAAAATTGGATGATTTTCTTCTTCTATAATTTTCTCGAGAAAGCGGACTCGGCGCGGCATTGTGCGCACGTGCTCTTGCAGAGCATTTTCACAAGTATTATTAATTGAATAGCCAAATCTTCATAGATATAGTTTTTTTTTATTTTCTTTTGTGGATCCAAGATACATATTTTTTTTTATCGCTCGATCGACGCTTGTCGTGAGCCTTGACTTCGAATTCTGTGGTGATAAATTTATATCACATTTCGCAGAATTCTTTTTTCACCTTGACGATGACTTTGTGTCGCCTGTCGGTTGTCTTTGTCGAGCTTGCTCGCTGAGGCTGATTTGAATTGATGCTGATTCAAAACTGAGGTTTGTTCGAAATTGACATCAACGTTTGGATTACTTGGGCCGCACGTGTTGTGCTCTAGAGCTTCACCAAGGTCAACAGTAGCGTTTATCAGTCGACAGCGAGCAGCTTCATCATCTTCGAGGCTATTCGGTGCTGCAATCGCGACGCAGTCTCGCAGTATCGACCTACAGGATCGTCAGTCAACGACTTCGACGCTTCGTTTTCAAGATTCGCGGTCAAGGTAGAAAATCGCGCGAATAATTGAGAATCAATTTAACCCAAATATACACAAGCTTTACTTGTAGGATTTATATTCGAATTCAGTTTAAATCTTTGTTTCGGTCGATCTAGCTTCATTTCTTATTTGGAATTCGACTCATTCCTTTATTTTGATTTAATTTATAATCTTGTTTGGGAGCATAGTAGTTAAACTTATGTGAATTTATATTCTTGACTTTGAAAACTTTCCTAATTTTGAATTCAGTCTCATGTTTGAAATTTGAATAGAACTTGGAAAATGTTTTCATGATATATGTTTATCAATTTGTCTTTGCGTATATTCATTGCGTTTATTATCTAGACGTCACAGTTCCATATCTATTCTCCAAAAATGATTCATGTTACTGAATTTGGAATTTAATTTTCCACTTTAGTTTTTTTTTTCAATTGATAATTTTCTGCGGAGCTTTCCTAGCATGCTAACTAGAGTGGTCGTGCTCGTTAAGCTGCTCCGGATTATGCCGAGCTGAAACTCAATTTGAAAAATTTTTTGCCTTCTTTTTCTTCACTCTCCTTGGAGATGGAGTATCTCTCTATATTAAAAGCCAGACCGCCGCCGCCGCCGTCAAATTTCTCCACCCCTTTTTTGCACCCCTTTTTTGCACCCCTTTTCTGCACCCCTTTCTTGCACCCCTTTCTTGCACACCTTTCTTGCACCCCTTTTCTGCACCCCTTTCTTGCACCCCTTTCTTGCACCCTTTTTCTGCACCCCTTTCTTGCACCCCTTTCTTGCACCCCTTTCTTGCACCTCTTTCTTGCACCCCTTTCTTACACCCCTTTCTTGCACCCCTTCTTTCCACCCCTTTTTGCCACCCCCAACTCTCGGAGGATTGGCCCGATTTTCTTGAAATTTTACACACAGGTTAGTCGCGGCGAAATCTAGGCCGAGTTCAATTTTTAGCGAAATTTCTTGGTTATTTCCCTAGCAACCGTTACTAACGTGTTTTCTCACGAATCCTCATTTAAGTGCTCATTGGGACCATTAAAGTCAATGAGAATCGATAAGACATTTCCCATAGCAACCACTGTTGATATCGTTGGCAACCGTTTGTCTACATCCCTAGCAACCGTTGCTTCGGAAGCCGGGAAATCAGTTTCAAGTCACACTCGATGGCCAAGGACACTGAATTGTTGTATTTGCTCCATAGTAACCGTTGTTTATCTCCTTAGCAACCGTTGGTAGGGGGAAGACAAATTCAAGTAGTTTCGTTTCCAGTTTTTTCAACTGCACAGGATAGAAAATCTCCGTTCTACCCATAGCAACCATGGTTTACTTCCCCAGCAACCGTTGCTTCAGAAGTCAGAATATCAATTTTAAGTCACACTCTATGGCCAAGGACACTGAATTGTTGTATTTGCTCCATAGCAACCGTTGTTTACCTCCTTAGCAACCGTTACGAAGTTTGGAAATGATCAATTTATGACCCGTTTCCATCATTTTCGATGGCAACGGTAGCTCCTCAGCAACCTTTTTTTACCGCCCTAGCAACCGTTGCTAAGGGGAAGATAAATTCACGTAGTTTCGTTTCCAGTATTTTCAACTGCACAAGATAGAAAATCTCCGTTTTACTCATAGCAATCATTGTTTACGTGTCTAGCAACCATTGCTGCAGAAGAAGAAAAGGGCTGAATATTATTTTGCATAAGTCTTTTTAATCCACTTATTCATCGAAACAACCGTTTCTTTACATCCCTAGCAACCGTTACATCGGAAGCTGGAAAATCTGTTTTAAGTTACACTCGATGGCCAAAGACACTGAATTGTTAGAGTCTTATCGTTGCTCTGTGATTGCAGAAATGGATGAAAAAATGGTTGTTGATTTGATTAAGAAAAATGTTAAAGTATTGCGGGCAGAATTTCGGAATGAATTGCAGAATGTTAGAGAAGCTTGTGATCCTTCAATTGC
The DNA here is from genome assembly GCA_020882685.1 of Aphelinus atriplicis. NCBI lineage: Eukaryota > Metazoa > Arthropoda > Insecta > Hymenoptera > Aphelinidae > Aphelinus > Aphelinus atriplicis. The sequence goes on along the minus strand of CM037073.1, from coordinate 23,861,818 downwards.
TGAGTCGAAATCATTGCGTGATGAATTAAAGAATGTTAGAGAAGCTCTTGATTCTTCAGCTGCTAGTTTGGAAAAGTCAATTCAAACGTTAGCTGATGCTAGCGCCGCGTTGATTTTGGAACTCAAGGAATCTTTAAAGTTAATATCGAATCAGAAATAGGAAGTGTCTGAATCTTCGCCTGTAAATGTGATTTTTGAATCTTCATATGTAAATTCAACTTCTGAATCCATGCTTGTAAATGTAACTTCTCAGTCTTTGCCTGCTATGATAGCTTCTGTATCTTCACTTGCAATTGCGACATTTAGTTTATCGAGTGCTTCAATTTCTGGTTTGCAAAATTTTCTTGCTAATGTTAACAGTATCCCTCTAGTGATTCCTACCTCAGTCTGTTCTGCTTTGATTTCTCATGCATTTGAGTCGCGTAGTCACATCACTGGAGTTGAATTTCGTTGCACACCTTTCTGGAATTTTAATCCGAAAGGTTGGTTTGATATCTTTGAATCGCAATTGTTGTGCAGAGGCATTACGCGAGATAATTTTAAGTATTATAACTTGGTAAACAATATTGGCTAAGAGACCTTGCAGAAAGTCCATGATTTAGTTGCCACCGTTCCTGATTCTAATAAGTATGAAACGCTAAAGTTCGGTATTTTGGAACGATTTTCGGAATCATCTTGGGAAAAATTAAATAAGTTATTTTCTGAAAACTCAATGGGCAATCGAAAGCCTTCCGAGTACTTCAATCATTTAGTGAGTCTTGCGGATTCTTCTACTTGAAGTGCGACTTTGTTGCAAATTTGGAAATAGCATTTGCCGAGTGGAATCATTTGATGGTATCTGATATTGATGTTGAAATTAGAATCCTGGAAAAAGCTGATGAAGCTCATGAAATTTTGTTTAAGAATAATTCTGCTGTTCATGTAGGTGCTCTTTCGGTTTTGCCACCTGATCCTCATATCGCAAAACTTGCTAAAGTTGACGCAATATCGTCTCAAATGGCTCAGAGAGCATCAAAGTCGCGCAATCGCAGTTAATCTCCGCATCCCAACAAGACTCCCAAAAAGAATTCCAAATCAGAAAATAATTCGCCCTCAGCTACTTTCTCACTTTGTTGCTTACATAAAAAATACGGAAAACGTGCGTATAAGTGTCCGCCACCATGCACGTGGGTTAACCTTCCGGAGCCTAATTCGGAATCGACCACCCCTAAGAAGTCAAAACGTGAAAACAAAAAATCAGTCAGCAAGTCTGAAGAATAGTCGGAAAACTAGTTTCGCCGGTCGTTGAGGAAATAAACGGTTTCGGCGCATCTGCACGACTGCATGTAATTGATAGAAAATTGAAATTAAATTTCTCGATCGATAGTGGTGCGGATATAACCATATTTTCCGAACCCTCGGATTTCATTGGAAAACCTCTTGACTTGTAATTGAGAACTCTGAATTCGTCAATTAGTATTTACGGTTTTATGGGAAAAGAACTTAATTTGGGCTTTGAAAATAAGATTAAGTGGAATTTCTTCGTCGCGGATTCACCTCACCCGATTATTGAGGGGGGGGGGGGATCTGTTAGCACACTTTCATTTGGTTTCGGATTTTACTCTGAAAACCTTGAGCAATATTAATACTGGAGAAATTTTCGAGTGTATGAATAAAGTAACTGTTGATCATGAAATTAACGTTCTCAAACCGGATAGTGATATCATTAAGCTGTTGACTGAGTTTCCAGAATAAATGGACCAATTAAGTATCGTTCCTTTAGAAACTCCTAGAGTTTTCTATCATATTAGAACATCCGGTATTTTTAAAGCGTTCCATCAGATTCCCGTTGCACCAGAAGATGTTAAGAAAACTGCAATAATAACTCCTTATAGATTGTTCGTCTACATATTTATGACCGTCGGTCTTAGTGGCGCGTCACAAACCTTTCAAAGTTATTTGTTCAAAGCCTTAGGTGATCTTGATTTCGTATCGGTCTATATTGACAATATTTTTGTCGCTTCGGAATCGTATGAGGAACATTTGAGGCATCTGCGTATTGTATTCCAGCGCTTGCGAGATTTTAAGTTTTGCTTAAATTCAAAAAATGTATTTTTGCAAAAAAGAATTAACGTTTCTTGGTCTTTCAATGAGTGAGCGTGATTATCAACCCACGGGAGAAAAAGTTCTTGCTATTAAAAATGCTAAAAAACCAGAAACTCTAGGTCAAATGCGCCAGTTTATGGGCCTAATCAATCAGTACCGAAAATTTATTTCGGATGCTCCTGATACGCAGAAATCCCTCAATGCTTTTCTTTCTCATGCAAAAAAGAAGGACAAGACACCGGTGCCCTGGCATCCGGAAGGTGAAAAAGCCTTTAAACAATCAAAACAAGATGTTATTAACGCGACAGTCATGGCTTATCCTAAGGATAGCGCTAAATTGCGATTGATTACTGATGCGTCGGATACTGCGATGGGGGCGGTTTTGGAACAGTTATCGGGTAACGATTGGAGACCGTTGGGGTTTTTTCGAGAGAATTCACACCCGCGCAGACCAAATACTCGACATTCAATCGAGAGCTTTTAGCGATCTTCGAAGCTGTTTTTCATACTTATTGGACGCGCGTGAATTTACGATTTTCACCGAGCATAAACCGCTACAGTATGCTCCGTTGCAAGATCCTTTAAAGACGTCTCCGAGGCGCATAAGCCAGTTACAATATATTTTGCAATTTAAAGCTACTATTCTACACATTGCAGGCAAGGATAATGTCGTTGCGGATGCTCTTTCGCGCTTAGATTCTATTACGGTTCCGGCGGATCCGTGGCGCGCGTTCGTCGGTGGGTTAGCGGGCGATCGGCGGGAGGCTGCGAGTCAGCGGCGCGGCGCCGGCCATTGTTCGCGAGTGTGCACGTGCTCGTGTGCCGGCGAGTTCTGGGCGCGCGTGGTGGGCCTTCCTCGTCGGAGGTCGACGACGCGGTGAGGCGGCGTGCCGGTGGTTGTGATGCGGCGAGCCGAGTGGTGCGCGCGGATCGGGAGGGGGGGAGGATGATTTCTTGGCGCAACAGCGGGGCAGCCCAGGGCTGGCGTGGACTGCGCGGGAAGGAGTGTGTGCGTGCGTGTATGCGTGGGTGTGGAAGTTCGCGGGGTTTACTTTATAGGGCGGGGCAATTAGCGTGTATGTTATAGGCAATAAATACTTCGAATCGAATTTAATTGATTGTTGTGTTTGTGATTTTTCCTCCACCCATCCAACCTATCGAGTCGTACACTCCCATACGACCGACGACAGCGAATCTCCTTTTGGTGCGCGGCGCTGTTAAATAATTATTGTGCGGGATTCGGGAGCTCGGGCGAATTACATATATATTTTACCGGGTAAAATTCCACGTCACAGATGAACCTTTGAAAAACGTTCATATTTGTAAGAAGAGTAAGAGAAAGAAGTTTGTTCCTAGTATATTACGTAGAGCCTCACGCTCTGGTAATAACAGAAATCAATCTGGTAGTAAAAAAGTGATTTTCCGAAATTAGTTTCATAAGCACGTGCGCGCACTCATCTAGTCTTAACATAGCTTTCTTCATTTTTAGGATTATGCAGAGAGTTCAAATTTTGGAACCACCGTCTCTGATAAACCTTCTTAAGCTAATCGATATGCTTATCGATGAGTTTGTACTAGACTTTGAAGTTTATAACATATTTGCTAAATTGAATTACGTGGAATTATGTGACACATTATATCGTGCGGGTTGTAACAGTTTTTCGAAAGATCATATTGTAACAAAAGGAATATCGAGTAACTGTGTGCTTTCAGCAACTCCGCGACGAATGACCACATTTGCACGCAATCATTTCGCCACTGTTGAGGCAGCAGTCAAAGCACAAACCTTGGCTTTGATGAATCAGTTGCCCCGGAATAGGAAAAAGTTTCGTAATTCAGATAAAAAAAGGAAAACTAGATCCGTTGGTTTGAGACCATACATCAAAACTAACTTTTCCTTGTCCCTTCAGCCTCAAGTAATAAGTCAGTACTCTGCCATGGATCAAACAGCTTTGTCACCTATGCAAGTAGTTTTTAGAACTCCTGAATTAGTGGATATTATACCCTCGCATTTACAAGCTTATGATGTATTTAACATTTATAAGTTGCTTAGCATTAAATCTTTTGAGCGTAGACACATCCACGACTTTGTGAAAGTATATCTCTGATAACTTCACGGTTAAGTCCTTGAGCATTGGTCGTATGAATGGTTTAAACGAGAATAGTATAATTCTGGATAACTTGAAATCTTGGCGTTTTGAGGCGTCTGCTAATATTTCACTGGTTTGCCGGTGCATTCCGAGATTTGCCACTCTTTTTATGCTGACACTTGTGAATTGTAAGAGAATTCTGTTTCGACATTTGTACGATTTTGTGCGAGAGAATAAGGTATTGAATGCAACTGTCCGAGACTGTACTGATATTGATGCAGAAATGCACTTAATGGATTTGTTCTCAGCAATTTACTCGGAAGAGAATGCCTTGCGTTCCGTGCAGTTCAATTTTGACAACTCGTATGATGCCGATCCAGATCGTTTTGGATTTCCTTTGTTACATTTGTCACCGCGTATTGATGTTTTGGATTTGCGTAACAACGCAACTGCTAGAGCGTTCTTAATTGAAATTTTGAATTGTTCGGACGGACTCAGAACGTTAGATTTGACTGGTATTAACTTACCACCCGACACATCATTTGCTTTGTTGACATCATTGCGTTGCTTATCTTTTACGTGGAATGATGCGACAAATGACATTCTTCGTTCAGCTATCAATTTAAACCTGCGTTACTTCACATTGTATTGTAAAGTTGGAAAAAAAAGAAGAGAGCAGTTGACGTTAGCTTTATATTTGGTTTGTTGCTCCATTTCACTGAGATTTTGATCAGATTACACAAATGTGAGATTTTTGACAAAGGTAATGCATTGATTACCTTTCTGACCAATAAGCAAATAGAGTTTACGAAAAAGACTGATCTCTTTGAAATTAACTTCAATTTTCTGACTCAATCTAAAAAATCAGGTGTAAATAATTTCCATCTTTGGAAGTGTGATCACTCCTTTTAATGTAAAGATATTTCATCTGTCATTTGGTTACATTAGTTTTTCCAAAAAAATTTTCCATCCTACTCAAAATGCTCTTTTTCGCATCTAACATAAGGCAGCCAATGTGGCACGATTTTTGATATTTCCTATCCCGTTTTAAGCACTTTAGCGCTCTAGTGGCGCATAAAGGTGTTCGGGTCACTCTTTAGTATTGAATCAAAATAATTGGTCCCAGTCGTTCAAGAACTGGTCATTTGACACTATGAAGTTGAATACCGTTTAATTATCTATTTTATTCTGCAATTGTTACTACCGCACTGTAAGTTTCCTTCACCAAATTACTATATTAATTTTTCTATTCAAATGTAGCTACTCTATTACATACAAAAAACTCATCTTCCGATTGATCACATTAGTTTTCCTCGAATTATTTTCACACACTGTCAAAACGATTGGTTTTAATGAAACTCAAGCGAGCTCAAGATTGTTACCCTGAGCAGAAATTCAAAATTATCATTCAGTGTTTCTATTATCAATGAAAATGTTGCTAGTAGTTGGAACTGACCTTTTGCTATGTAGTATTCCTATAATGATAGATTTCGAGTGATTTAATCCATCTCAATATGTGGTCATGGACTAAAAGACTGACTAGGAGACCACTTGGGATGCAGGTCACCAATCTTGACCAAAATTTTGTTGGTGTCTACTCGGTTAAGAATAGAGTTCATCCAAAGTTTCAGGGCCAACGATCCCAAACTTCAAAGATATTAATTAATGTATCCTGGTTGGAGCCGTTGGTCTCGTCCCCCTGTGAAGTCGGAAGTTAAATGGCTTCTTATTCAGAGAACCTTTGGAATGGATGGAGATTCAGTATCCAAATCCAGGACAAAAATTCAGTATCTTCTCAAATTTTTGGTCGGCAACTTTAGAGGCTTGATCTAATATAAATTTTGAAAATCTAATCCAGATGCGTAATCAGCGATCTCTAAAATCTATGTATACCAATTCTCATCAAAATCCAATATCATTCAAAAATTTCGGTCAGCAGCCTCAGAGGTTCTAGCTAGAATTTTGAAAATTTGAGGCCGGATTCGTAATCAGTGACCTAGAAAACCTTAAAATTTTCATCGAAAACCATCGATGAAAAATATATGTGACTAGCATCCCCCGTCGCGGCTTTGCCCGCTCTCCCAGTTAATAGAATTAGAATGATAATTATTAACTGTGCGTAGAAATAAAAACGTAACATTCACGTGTTTAAAATTACTAATCCTCAAAGTACTCCAGAATAAACAACATTTTTGGGTTTGGAATTGAAATCGGAATTGGTTTTCCGATTCACCTCTTGCCTGTCCTAGAAAGTCCAACATACAACTTATACCACACCCGTGTGAAATTCAATTCCGACATATTTAAATGTCTGACCTTGAACCTTGTTTATTGTAAAAGCAAAAGAAACCGCGTGAACGGCTCGTACAACAGTTCGGCACCTGGTTGCCAAAGAGAGAAGCCAGATCTTTAAATTAAGAAGATTTTAAAAGTAATTGTTTGACACAAGAATCCTTCATCCTGATTGGCTAATCTATTGATTGAACATATTTGAACCAGTTTTGCTCTGTTCGTCCACTCATTTTCAAGGTATACAACTCACAGTGAGGATATCGGGCCTACGGGTCATCAATTTCAGCCAAACTCTACAGCTGAACTCATGAAATTGATGTATATTGTGTGAACTGTATGGCAAAGGTTCAACAGCTATTGACGGATTGCCTCGAATCACTCTTCTGTGCTCCAGTGTCAGGGAACATATCTGTTGAGTTTGGCTGGAATTGATGACCCGTAGACATGATATCCACACTGTGAGTTCCAATATGAAACTTATGTGTTGGAATTGACTAATCGTGAATTGTGAGGTGGCATACAAAAATAAGTAATTGCACGAGATATTGGAATTTCTGCAAAAAAAATATGAGACCATTTCTAAGTTATCGAACAGAGATATGTACGTATACATTCAAAGTTCAGAAATAAGTGGGCCAACACAGAGCAAAAACCCGTTAAAACATGTTGAAGTGATAAATTAGCCAATCAGGATGAAGAATTCTGGTGTTAATTAAGTTTTCTTACAATCTTTGCAGTACTCAGTGTAATTTTTTCTCTCATCATTTTTTCATATCCTCATATATAATAAGATTATTTGGGTTTTCAAAACTGGGAAATAGGTCAAATTTTGAAAAATTCAGGTTTCGAGTGCATGTAATAACTTCCATATACATGCATATAGAAATCTAAAACAAAATTTTGAGTGGTCTGGTGATGGATGTCAATGATTTGTCCGAACAGTATCACAAACAAAATTTTGACTGTGCCCACTTGACATGAAACATTCCATATGTATCCGTGAGTATTTCATTGCGCAGTATGATTAAGAAAAAGCGATCCCTGACTTCATAGTCTTACTCATTCACAGACATGACCATATAAAGAGCTTTCTTACTACTCGGATAGTGTCTTAGCACCCCTAGGAGCGTTCCGCGACCCTATCACCATGACGTCATGGAGAGGATAAGAGAGCGAGCAGCGACCGGCCGCAGGAGAATTCCACCCGCCACCAAAAGTAACACGTTTTCTGCGCGCATCGCTCACTAACGATCGATCACGGAGTTCTCGGGCATGTCTCGTTGAACTTGAAGACCATTCATAACATCATTATGTTCTATTATCAATAAAGCTTAGTGATATGCAGACGTGTAGATATGGAGCGATAAACAGTAAATGAAGATTGCCACATGTAATTCAGTTTTTGTTTTCTTTTTTCTTTATGACGTAACCCCTGACTCGCACACAAGATCCTCAAAAATAACATCTAAAAAGTTTATGAGAGCTTTATTTTATCAACCACGTCAAGCTAACCTATTAGAAATATACCTTAATGAACCTACTACAAAGTGAGAGATTCTGTCGCGTTTGAATTATCTCTAGAAAAATTGTCGCTCCCGGGAGTAATATTCTGAAGGGACGTTTTTGAAAAAAGGTGAGATTCAGAGTAAAATCTCACCAGAAAACAGAAGATCAGGCTCGAGTGTTGTACTAATTGGTGAGTACAATTTTAGGAAAAAATGAATCGTCATGTAGGGAGGGTGAAGGATTCGCAGCCTATGGTGGAGGATTTGCATTATACCTATTTAGAAAACAGGAAATCGGGAGTTCAAATCCTAGTAAGGTTTGATTTCTTTTTTTTTCAAATTTTTTTCGACATATGTTTGTTTTTTATTTTATCTCTAGACAAAAAGATCTTTTTGGGTCTCTGAACGTGATGAAATTTCGTATAATGGTATAATGAAAGAAAAGATCGAAATGGTCAATAGAATCAAATTCTAATAAGCTTCGTCAACAAACAATAATTAGTGTACAAATAGAGTCTCTCGAATAACAAGTTTCCAATTTTTATACAGAACACAGTAGAATAATACTATTGGGATACTTGACATTTGATTTCTGATTCCAGTACATTTTTGTATCGATAATAGTGGTCTTATCTGTAGCGCATTGACAATTAATAATAGTCACAAAACCAGTGATTACTCACATTGGATACGCATTTCATAACAGGATATTGATATAAGTTGGATATTCATTATTTAATATAATAATATAATAATATGATGATTGAATCACAATAAGCTGACTCATATTGTCGTGTGTGCCAAAAAAACGAGATGAATTGATACTCTCAATTGATCCTGAGATTGAAGGAAAATTCTTAGAATTATCATCAACTTCGATTCAACGATTTATGAAAAAAAATCATCAAACAGCTGATGATTGAAAAATATCAGTTCTATCCAAAAGAATCAAAAAATGATTAGCATACTTGTCGACAATCTGAAATATACCTGATTGAAATAAATGTATAATCATTTTTAAATATGTTCGATGAGACTAAATGTTATATATATATATATACACACACACGCAATAAAAATTACGCTTGGTATACATTTTCTGAAACGCCTGGAAGAAATGGCCGGTAATGCCGAGTTGAGGATGATTTATTCTGGTCCAAAGTACTTTTGGGATATTTCTTTGAATTCAGATATGATTCAGTATGAATCTCGGTAACGATCAACTGTGATTTATCGTCAATCATTTTGTCTTCAGTAACCCTTGTCGATAGTAAAGATAAAGACGTTGGTAGATTCTTTTGATCGGGACAGCTATTCATGATACTCTGGGAAGAATATTCAGTTTGTTCTTCAGCTCTCTTTGAAAGATTTGATACCACATCTGCATTTCCTGATCGCTCAAATCGTCTTGAATGTTTTGTAGTCAGTCCTCCAGTTTCTACATCTCTTTCAAGTCGGTGACCCGACTTAGACCTTGTTAATTGTCGTTGAACATATTGTTCGAGATCATCTTCTTCTCTCTTCGTTAAGATGCGGTTTAGAATTATTAAAAAACAACCAACAGTTATGAAAAAAAGGCCCATCGCTACTAGTTCATTCCACCATTTTCGATTCATATTTAATGAAGTGAATTCGCTTGGCGAAATACCACTTATCACTAGAAAAGCTCCTAAAATCGAAAAAACGACTCCTATGTGTAACATCCCGATAGACGACCCAATGTTGGAATCTAATTCTCTTTTTGGATGGAAATTTCGAGCTCCCATTTTTTGTTTATGTCGAGAGTGTTGGTCAAGAGAACCTACAGAAGCTCTGGGTGATGTCAAACTACTTTCACCAGATTGACTACTGTACCGGCGTTCTCTCGCACGACGATGTTCATCACGACGTTTCCTTTGTCGCTTGATAGCGAGCGCGGAATGTAGTCCTACAGCATGCATCCTGTGGAATGATTATGTCTCGATAATGGAAATGTCTACAGATAATATATACATATCAACAGGAAAAAAGGATCTCATTTTGGAAACGAATACAAATCGGAAAGTTATTGATGAATGTTTTATTTGTTGAATATTGAATCATAAACTGATGGGATGGATTTAATTCGATCCAATTAGAATGATTCATGGAAAATCTCCATCGTGAAAAAATTATTCCTGCTACCACCTGTCAAAAATAAGTTCCGACATAGTATGATCTCACCCTTCGTCGATTAGTATCTCCTTCACTCTCTCGGATAAGACTCTCTCCATCTCCGATCCCCGGTCAGACACGAATTCAATTCGGCTCCCCTTAAGGACTCCCGCTAGGGAAGTGATGTAGAATGTACATTACGAATAATGTCTCTCTAGGGGCAACATTATATTAAATAACACACTGTGTAATGTTGAGGGCTCGTGTCTCCTGAAAGTGTTCACTGGAAATGTGGATTACGTGGCTCCACCCTATTATTCACAGGTGGCACGTCAGTTTTCTCCAGTAACTTCTTGATTGTTCATATGCGCGCTAGTGCTATTCATGAATGATAAACGATGAATGAATATTTATCGTTTCAAACTCGTGGATGTGGAAAATTTATTAATTTATGAATACTGTCTCATTCGAAATCCGAGAGTGATGGAAGGAATGAAGTGATGGGCATTGGTCTAAAAGAATTGATCAAATTCGAAATTGTGATAGAAGTCAAGTATTTTACTTTGAGTAGAAGTGGATAAGAGCGATCCATACCGAATAACTTTGATGAACAATCATTAACTATGAAAATTGTAGTATTCTGTGACTTATGTGTGTACATCTAGTGAGACTGTATAGTAACCTGCTGTCAATTGGCTAAGGATTCAAGCCTGCGATTGAGGAATAATATTGTGTGGGGCCATGCCATGAATATTGGAACGTTCAAGAACAATGATTTCAAAATCGTGAGTCACAGAGCATAACTTCCCTGTTTAAAATAATCGACCGGATTTCCCACTTCGTTTCCCATTGGTGTTTCCCGGTCAAATAGCGGGGTTTCACCGGTGAAATCCAGTGGGAAACACGGTCGATTGAGCGGTAATCGAAGTTGACCAAATAACATTCCCGGTCGGTTGACCGGGTTTCCCGATCAGAAAAAAAATATCAAGGGCTCCTCCGGAAGATCGTTTCCCAGTCGATTACCGGTGTTTCCCGGTCGATCAACCGTGATTCCCAGTCGATCGACCGGGAAACACGGTCAGAAAAAAATAATGTGGGCTCCTTAGAAAGAGTGTTTCCCGGTCGATTATCAGTGTTTCCCGGTCAATCGACCGGGAATCTCGGTTGATCGACCGGGTTTCACGGTCAGAGAAAAAATATCAAGGGCTCCTCTGGAAGATCGTTTCCCAGTGGATTATCGGTGTTTCCCGGTCGATCAACCGTGATTCCCAGTCGATCGATCGGGAAACACGGTCAGAAAAAAATAATATGGGCTCCTTCGAAAGTGTTTCCCGGTCAATCCACCGGGAATCACGGTCGATCGACCGGTTTTCACGGTCAGAGAAAAAATATCAAGGGCTCCTCCGGAAGAGTGTTTCCCGGTCAGAGGAAAAATATCAAGAGCTCCTCCGGAAGAACGTTTCCCAGTCAATTATGAGTGTTTCCCGGTCAATCCACCGGGAATCACGGTCGATCGACCGGGTTTCACGGTCAGAGAAAAAACCGCTGCCAAGTGCCTCAGCAGTATGCTTTCTCAAAGTATTGCAATTGAACCTCAATTTGCATTAATCACCACTCTTTGAGAAAGCAAAATGAACCTCTAACTTATTTCCTCCACTCCATAGTAACGGTTGCTATGGTAAATATCCGAGCTTCGGTGTTCTTACTTCTTAGTCGTCAACAGTTCCGAAAATGGACCTCTAACTGACTTTTCCCACTCCATAGTAACGGTTGCTAAGGACGTAAACAACGGTTGCTATGGTAAATGTCGGAGCTTCGACGTTATTACTTCTTAGTCATCAACAGTTCCGAAAATGGACCTCCAACTGACTTTTCCCACTCCATAGTAACGGTTGCTAAGGACGTAAACAATGGTTGCTATGGTAAATGTCGGAGCTTCGATGTTCTTACTTCTTAGTCATCAACAGTTCCAAAAATGAACCTCCAACTGACTTTTCCCATTCCCTAGTTACGGTTGCAAGCGATATAAACACCGGTTGCTAGAGACATCAACATTGGTTTATACGGGAAAGGTCTCTTTGATTGTTATAGAATCCCATAAATATACAAACCCAAATGATCATTTATCATGAATTATATGGGAACTTATCGAAAACACGCTAGCAACGGTTGCCATGGAATCAAACAACGGATGTTGCTGAACACCGAACTCGGTTCACATCTGCCGGAGACCTACCTGTGTGCAAAATTTCAGGACGATCGGACCAATCCTTCGAAAATTAACGTACGACAAAAAAAGTCAGTCTGAAGCTGAATTTTGTATCTCCATAGCAACGGTTGCTAGGAGAATAAACAATGGTTGTTCCAAAATGAATGTCTTATCGATTCTCATCGATCGTCGTCGAAAGAATTGGAGACCCATCGTGCATTGATGATGATTTTCGGAGCTTTTATCAAAAACACGTTAGCAACGGTTGCTAGAGAAATAAACAACGGAATTGGCTGAAAATTGAACTCGACAGAGATTTTGCGGCGACTAACCTGTGTGCAAAATTTCAGGACGATCGGACAATTCCTTCGAGAGTTATCGTACGACAAAAAAGTGCACGTACGTACGTACATACATACAGACATTTTCGGATTTTCATGTTTTTCGACCCGTAGATTACGGAAATCGAGGTCCCGAAGTCCGATTCGGTGGGTCGATTTTTACCCCGTTACAAAGCTTTCTCTTTGAGAAAGCAAAATAATATGGGCTCCTTAGAAAGAGTGTTTTCCGGTCGATTGACCGGGAAACACTCTTCCGGAGGAGCCCTTTATATTTTTTCTCTGACCGTGAAACCCGGTCGATCGACTGGAAATCACGGTTGATCGACCGGGAAACACCGATAATCGACTGGGAAACGATCTTCCGGAGGAGCCCATATTATTTTTTTCTGACCGTGTTTCCAGGTCGATTGACTGAGAATCACGGTTGATCGACCGGGAAACACCGATAATCGACTGGGAAACGATCTTCCAGAGGAGCCCTTGATATTTTTCCTCTGACCGTGAAACCCGGTCGATCAACCGTGATTCCCGGTCGATCGACCGGGAAACACTCTTTCTAAGGAGCCCATATTATTTTTTTCTGACCGTATTTCCCGGTCGATTGACTGGGAATCACGGTTGATCGACCGGGAAACACCGATAATCGACTGGGAAACGATCTTCCGGATGTGCCCTTGATATTTTTCCTCTGACCGGGAAACACTCTTTCGGAGGAGCCCTTGATATTTTTTCTCTGACCGTGAAACCCGGTCGATCGACCGTGATTCCCGGTGGATTGACCGGGAAACACTGATAAACGACCGGGAAACACTTTCGAAGGAGCCCATATTATTTCTTTCTGACCGTGTTTCCCGGTCGATCGACTGGGAATCACGGTTGATCGACCAGGAAACACCGATAATTGACTGGGAAACGATCTTCCAGAGGAGCCCTTGATATTTTTTATCTGACCGTGAAACCCGGTCGATTGACCGGGAAACACTGATAATCGACCGGGAAACACTCTTTCTAAGGAGCCCACATTTTTTTTCTGACCGTGTTTCCCGGTCGATCGACTGGGAATCACGGTTGATCGACCGGGAAACACCGGTAATCGACTGGGAAACGAACTTTCGGAGGAGCCCTTGATATTTTTTATCTGACCGTGAAACCCGGTCGATCGACCGTAATTCCCGGTCGATTGACCGGGAAACACTGATAATCGACCGGGAAACACTCTTTCTAAGGAGCCCACATTATTTTTTTCTGCCCGGGTTTCCCGGTCGATCGACTGGGAATCACAGTTGATCGACCGGGAAACACCGGTAATCGACTGGGAAACGATCTTCCGGAGGAGCCCTTGATATTTTTTATCTGACCGTGAAACCCGGTCGATCGACCGTAATTCCCGGTCGATTGACCGGGAAACACTGATGATCGACCGGGAAACACTCTTTCTAAGGAGCCCACATTATTTTTTTCTGACCGTGTTTCCCGGTCGATCGACTGGGAATCACGGTTGATCGACCGGGAAACACCGGTAATCGATTGGGAAAAGATCTCCCGGAGGAGCCCTTGATATTTTTTTTCTGACCGGGAAACCCGGTCAACCGACCGGGAATGTTATTCGGTCAACATTGATTACCGCTCAATCGATCGTGTTTCCCACTGGATTTCACCGGTGAAACCCCGCTATTTGACCGGGAAACACCAATGGGAAACGAAGTGGGAAATCCGGTCGATTATTTTAAACAGGGTTGAGACGGCGGGAGACGATGAATTTGCATATATATATATAGATATATATATGTTGTCGCCTCCGAGCAAGACAGGGTCAACTCAGCATCAAGTTGGATAAGGCACAAACAACGCTTTATTTTATGATAAAATTAGTAAACGGCTGAAAAAGGTTCAACCAGTTGCTTGTACAATTATAGATTGTTGGTCTTCGATTGCACAAGAGTCATTTATGTCATTTACTGTTCATTATCTCTCTATATTAAAAGCCAGACCACCGCCGCCGCCAACGCCACCGCCGCCGCCGCCGTCAAATTTCTCCACCCCTTTTCTGCACCCCTTTTTTTCACCCCTTTTTTGCACCCCTTTTCTGCACCCCTTTCTTGCACCCCTTTCTTGCACCCCTTTCTTGCACCCCTTTTCTGCACCTCTTTCTTGCACCTCTTTCTTGCATCCTTTCTTGCACCCCTTTCTTACACCCCTTTTTTGCACCCCTTTCTTGCACCCCTTTCTTGCACCTCTTTCTTGCACCCCTTTCTTACACCCCTTTCTTGCACCCCTTTTTTGCACCCCTTTTTGCCACCCCCAACTCTCGGAGGATTGGCCCGATTTTCTTGAAATTTTGCACACAGTTTAGTCGCGGCGAAATCTAGGCCGTGTTCAATTTTTAGCGAAATTTCTTGGTTATTTCCCTAGCAACCGTTACTAACGTGTTTTCTCACGAATCCTCATTTAAGTGCTCATTGGGACCATTAAAGTCAATGAGAATCGATAAGACATTTCCCATAGCAACCACTGTTGATATCGTTGGCAACCGTTTGTCTACATCCCTAGCAACCGTTGCTTCGGAAGCCGGGAAATCAGTTTTAAGTCACACTCGATGGCCAAGGACACTGAATTGTTGTATTTGCTCCATAGCAACCGTTGTTTACCTCCTTAGCAACCGTTGGTAGAGGGAAGAAAAATTCAAGTAGTTTCGTTTCCAGTATTTTCAACTGCACAGGATAGAAAATCTCCGTTCTACCCATAGCAACCATGGTTTACTTCCCCAGCAACCGTTGCTTCAGAAGCCAGAATATCAATTTTAAGTCACACTCTATGGCCAAGGACACTGAATTGTTGTATTTTCTCCATAGCAACCGTTGTTTACCTCCTTAGCAACCGTTACGAAGTTTGGAAATGATCAATTTATGACCCGTTTCCATCATTATCGATGGCAAAGGTAGCTCCTCAGCAACCTTTTTTTACCGCCCTAACAACCGTTGCTGAGGGGAAGATAAATTCACGTAGTTTCGTTTCCAGTATTTTCAACTGCACAAGATAGAAAATCTCCGTTTTACTCATAGCAACTATTGTTTACGTGTCTAGCAACCGTTGCTGCAGAAGAAGAAAAGGGCTAAATATCACTTTGCATGAGTCTTTTTAATCTAATTATTCATCGAAACAACCGTTTGTTTACATCCCTAGCAACCGTTGCTTTGAAAGCCGAAAAATCAGTTCTAAGTCACACTCGATGGTTAAGGACACTGAATAGTTGTATTTGCTCCATAGCAACCGTTGTTTACCTCCTTACCAACCGTTACGAAGGTTGGAAATGATCCATTTATGACCCGTTTCCATCATTTTTGATGGCAAAGGACACAAAATACAAATCCTCCCTATTAGCTCCTCAGCAACCGTTGTTTAACACCCTAGCAACCGTTGCTAAGGGCAAAAATAATTCACGTGAGTTTCGTTTCCAGTATTTTTAACTGCACAGGATACAAAATTTCCATTTCACACATAGAAACCATTGTTTACGTGTCTAGCAACCGTTGCAATATTTCTCGAAATCTTACCAAAAATCTGATATGAAACACGCGAAAAACCTAAACCGAAAAAATATGACCTGACACATGACACTTTTAACCTGAAACTGAATAAACAAACGTTTAACATAGATGAAATTGAGATTTTATTTCGATTCGAATCGTTCGTTTAGTATTCTTTTCAATTGATCAAAATCGAAGTTTCAAGTTTCAAGTTTTATTGATTTCAATGTAATTTTCATTTAATTATTACTACACTTATCATTGAAATTATTGACTTTCAAAGAACACACGAGGGGGGGGGGTTGGCGAGCGAAGCGAGCAGGGGGGTACCCCCCCTAGTTTTGATAAAAATTGGGAAATAAAAAACCATACTCTGTGCTCAATAGGGATGAAAAAGCGACACTATTCAGAAAGTCTGGCTATCGTACAGAAGACAGAGAATATTGAGTCAAATGCGAGCGAGAAAACGGCTTTCTCTTCATATAATAGTAAGATTAGTGACCTAAAAAAATGTGAGTCTAATTCATTTACATAGAGTGCAAAAAACGGCACGCGATAAAAAGAGCTGCAGCTCCGTAAATTCATCCCAAAACATATCGTCAAATGAGAGAAATGAATGTATCGGTGTGGTACGCCAGCTGGCTGTACCGCACCTGGGGAAGGGATGTCACTGGCGATTAATTATAATTAACACAACATAAGAGACCCTGTGTGATCTTTCCTCAACATACGTTAATTTATGACATGCTCATACTGTTACAGCGCCCAGTGAGAGAACCAGCACTGTACAATAAGATAAGACAGGGAGAGAGAGAGACCATGCCGCGAGCCCACTTCATAAACCGCGCCGCGTGACGTCAGCCGATGACGACCGAAGTGAGCTCGGCCGGCTGAACGCATGGTGGAAGTTTATCAGATTATCACGAGCCCTTTCGCACGTGTACACGTGCCTTCTAATCACGAGACCGGTTCACCGTGTCCACAAGCCTATCCGATGCAACTACCGGCCCCGACGACGACGAGATTGCCGGGGAAGTGAAACCTGCGTCGCCCAGTAAGAACCGCCCCCGATCGCCATCTCTATCTCTCTCTCTCTCTCTCTCTCTCTCTCTCTCTCTCCCAGCTAAGGCATTGTTTTGTGCTTTTTTTCTCGCTCCGAGCCGCGAGACGTAACCCGAGGCTCGTCACCTAAATTGTGTAAAGTTATTCCTAGTATTTAATAAACCTTGTGTTTGTCAGGACCAAAGGCTTTTTGTATGCCACGCCAGTGATTCACGAGGCACAACTTAATAAAATTCATTTCAAAACACCAATTTCCAGGTTCGTACTTCACGCTCACGCATCGTCATTCTTCAATTTTTTTAGATCAAACTGAAAGCACTCAATCAGGTCTATCGATCTGTCGAATCAGAATTCTCATCAAGACGCTGATTCATAGATTTTTCAACGATCTATGTCACACAACTTGCTAAAAGTTAGTTTTTGGATATTTCGCGCCCACGCATCAATTTTCTTTGTAAATTATTCTTTGACATTATAATTCGGACCCAATGATACTACTTCAAGGACATTCGCCGGTATGTTCATATCTGATAGGTTTTTCACCCATGTGCCGCTATTAGTTTTATGAGAATTACAATTATTGCATTTTTTCCCTCAAACTTAAAACTTACAGTTAAGCTTTCTTGTGTGATTATCAAAGATTTTTCTACTCTTCAATTCTGTTATCGCCAGAAATTTGTCTTTAGAAGTCTTCTCAATTTTTGAAGTATCAAGTTTTTATCTCATTGAGTTTAAACTTTTGTATGAATATGATTCATGTATGTGAATGTCCTTGAATCCTTATTTAAGTAAATAGCGTGACTGTTCGGCATTGGGGCGATAGAAAAGATTTTGACAAAACTCGCTGCGCAAAGACAAACTACTGAGGCGTTTTTCATTATTAATTGTGTCGTGGTGAGAAACCTTTGCTTCTGCATCTAAGTAAAAATTTACAGCGGGTGTTGGAAACCACTAGCTGGTGTCGATGGTTGATCCAGAATTTCAGGATCTTTGTTTTTTTGTACCCAAAATCAGATATCATTGACTTGAACTTCTTCCTGTAGAAATCTGGTCGTTTTTCGATCCTAGACCGAAATTAATATCGTAGAGAACACCCTCCATAACTTGAATATCGTATAAATGGTCGATCTTTAAATGATCGATAAATAGTCGAGATTCAAAATCAAACCATACAATTGAGAAGCGGAAATTCGTACCCAACAGTGAGCGGGCGCAATGCGCAGTGACTGTCGCAGAACTGGCTCTGAATTCGGATTCGCGAGATATTGGGTGATGGGGGACGGAATTTAGGAAGCCCACGTTAGAAAGATTCAAAACGTACTCATAATGATTCAATAATTTTTCTATAAGTAATGAAGGGATAGGCCAAAAGAAACTAGAAACCACAAATGCCTTAGGTGCCAACGATCCAGGCGCCCACCCTTTTCACGTTTGAAAATCGCCCAAAAATGGATTTTCCAACTCTCGAATGTCTTGGGGACCCGCGGTCGTCGTGCCGATAATACTAATGATTGAAAATTCAGTATCGAGCAATTTTCCAAACCTTGAATTCCCTGAGGGCCCGCGGTCCACGTGCCGATATTACCGAAATTCAGTATCTATCGATTCTTCAAACCCTGAATGCATTGGGTGCCAGCGGTCCAGGCACAAGTATTTTTCAATTGTACCTGCAACGAAAAACGAAAATCTCAAATCTTGAGTTACCTGGGGACCCGAAGTCAACGCTCTGATACTTTCACGAATGAATAATAAATATCAAGTAAATTGAAAAGCACGTTTGTTCTTGGCGCCTTTGACCCACGTGCTATTCATTTTGCCAAAGAAAATGACTCATTGAGTGGATTTGTTAAGCACAAATTCCTTGGGTTCACGTGTGCGCTCCTAAAATTTTCTGTTGGAAAAGGTGGCAATGGGTCCGGGTGTTGTCCAGGTGGTCAGAGTTGCCGATGATGGTGTTCCAAGGGTGCGTTCCTAGAACTTTTGTTGGTGACGGTAATCATGGATCTGGGTATTACACCCAGGTTATCAGGGTCACAGATTCTGGCTTTCCAAGAATGCTCTCCAGGATATCTTTGTTGGAGACGGGGACCATGAATCCGGAAATTGGCCAGGTTAACAGGGGTTTCGATTTCCATTTTCCCAGAATGCTTCCCTGGAGTTTTTTTGTAGTGAAGGTGATTATGGATCCGGAAGTTATCGAGATGGTCAGGGTCGCATATCATGGTGTTCCAATGATGCCCTCCTGGAATGGCCTAGAACGATCTCCACTCACGAGAAAATTCGATCCCAGAGTCTTGTCAATTCACTCGAGCAAATGTATTAGTCTTACAGATCAAATAAGGTAACTGTAGGCAATTTGGCACTGCAGTCAATTTGGCACGTCTGTCAGCTTTCCTATTTCCGGTGCTCTCTGAGCATCAGTCACCCTCGGGTCATGTTGGGATATTGAAAGAAAATTTTCGGTACCTTTCCCGACCATTCAGCCCTTAAAACCACTCTCCTACAATACTTTGAAGTTCCACTTACTGAGTTTTTTTCCCCTTTTCTTATTTCACTTTTCTCACTCAACCTAAAAATCAGGAGAAAATAATTTTTATCTCTCAAAGTGTCATCACACTGTTTCGTGTGGAAAGATCTCATCATTCAATTGGTCACATCAGTTTCCTCAGAACCATTCTTTATCCTACTCAAATTGCTCCTTTTCGCATCAAAAAACTGAAGCTAATGTGGCTCCTTATTTGTTTGGAAATGGAAAAACTGAGTGAAATTGTTGAATATTTTCATGGACATATTACGATGATTTAGATATGTATTTTTGAGTTCGATGTCAAAAGTTTCATTTAAATATCAATGGAAACATAATATGAGTCAATTCTAATGCCAATTTGATCATCCCTGTGGGCCTATATAAGCTGTGACAACTGTTCAAGAAATCGTGCCAAATTGACTGCACGTGTAGTACATGTGGCCCTTATGCGTATTTCTTCAAAATTGCTATTTTTAATGGGTTAAAGAAGTCGGTTGATAACTATAGAGATTGTTTCTGACAGGTTTTGAGCTAAGCTTCAAGATACTGTTCTCAATTTCGAAATCCCCAGTCTATCATAGTCAAATTCGCAAAAATCCCTAGGGGGTGGCATTAGCTACAGTTACCTTAAATAGATATACTGAACGATGCATTAATTCGAAACTAATTGGCAGAATATCTCCAAAATATCAAAACGTTAGACTAAATAGTCATATGCATGGCTTATTGAGGTTTCCGAATAGCGCTTCGGAGAGCTTCGTCAGGATTAGTCACCCGAAGTTGACAACGTCTCCTAGTAAGTTGGATTAGTAAATTTCCATAACAAGATTTTTCTCAGTTTTTTTTGAAAATTCCGCATTTCTATTAGATAAAAAATTAGAAGTATCATGACTTACGTTTCTTCTCTTACTGTTTTGATCCGCCCTCTGATAGTTACACTTGGTTGAGGAGATACTCTCTTAAAGAATAAATGATTTTGTATCATTAGAAACCCATACTTGTACTCTTCGCACCGTGCCACATAGTAAATACTAATCAAGGGACATACGACCTATTTTCTTCGCCTTCGAAGAAGGAGACGTGGTTTAGAAAGTCTTTGACGAAAAACTCTCCACAGTCCAATTTCCCCCAACCTTCTGCGATCCTCCTATTGCGTTCTTTTTGAGTAGCCGTTTTTGATGGTATATGGGGCGATGAACACAAGACATCTCAAATTTCCTCCTGTGAAATATGTACACACACACACACACACACACACACACACACACACACACACACATATATATTATAACCGTTCCTTGGTTATCGAAAACTCCCGCTTCTCGGAGCGCAGGTGAGAGCGCCAGATACCCGCGGGTATCGGAGATGACTCTCCTTTTCTCACCTCGCCCTCGACGATGTCGCCGGCTGCTCAGCTACTCAGGAACTTTGGAGAGAGGGGGCCGTTGGTTTGAGCTCCAGCCCTTTACTTTGCAATCACTGAAGATGGGGAGTTAGGGAAACGTGCGCAAATGACTCAACGCGTCTATTTATACTGTGAATAATATTGAACTTTATTGAAACTACTGGAAAGACAACCCTGCTACAAAAGAAGCAAAGATAACTGACTCTGCACCGTGAAACTAATAGAAATGAAATCGAATATTCAGGCTAACACACTCGCATTCACACCATACGAATTCGCACGCGAAGATAATCCAAACCCGCTCCGTCTAACTAAAGAAACTCGCGCGCAGCCCACTGCTCCGCTCGTTCCGAAAACCCGCGGCGACCATGTTCAGCACGCGTCCCTAATTTCTACAGCGGCCATGTTTAACTCGTAGAAAGTCCTACGCCCACAGCGACCATTATCAGCTTAGCAGGCCCCCCCGTGAGCCTGGAGTCTGGCTCTCTAAAATTATGCGACAAACACGGTTACCCGATTGCGGTTCGTTTCAAGCACACGCACTCAGTCACACCGTCGGACCACACATTCACACAATTTACGCATTCACCCCGAACCGTATCTCTCGCGCGGCCGTCGAGAAAGATCCTCGCGACCCGATTTCCTCGCTCGCAAAAACGTACCAGAGACACACCGAATTTCCCCAGATACACCGCTAGTCAGCACTCACCCACGTGCTGCCCAACTTTATACGCACACGCACACTGTTTTCACACACAACCCGCTCGCTCTCTCTAAACTACACCAAACATTATTATTTTAATGACGCATATTTATACTAATAGTTAAAGACCTACCCGCGATACGCCTATTGATACGCACGTACCGGTCGGTTCGACGCTGAGTTCGATCGCGCCTTTGTTCCACGTGCCGCGCTCGGCTTTGCGTACAACGACATGCCCGCCCAAAGATACTCCCGAATGCGCAGAAAATATTTAGCGACGACTAAGGTTCGTCCATCCCAAGACACGCCGTCCACGAGATATGCCGCGTTCCGTTTGCCTACATACAGATAAACCGCGATTCAGTTCATGCGCACAAAGGTACACCGCATTCGAGTGCGCTATGCAAGATACGTCGTTTACCAATCGGCTGCGCCAAGACAACCCGAGAACACGCCAAACCGCGCCAAGATAAACTCGCGATCACGTCAAACCGCGCCAAGATAATCCCGATCGCGTGGTGAAAACTCGTCCGAGCCGGTCGCTCGTCACGCTTACGGCAGCGCGCCATATTGGACGCGAGAGCCGGTCGTTGCACGCTCGCTGCGTCGCAACTTGCTCGAGCCGTACGCGCTCGCGGGGAAGAACCACCAACCTCGCTAACTAGTAGCGTTGATCCTCTCCGCTGCACCTCGTGGCCGCTTCCTCGGGAGGGTCGTCCGGGCTCCGCGCGTCGCTGTTCCCTGGGCTTGCTTCCGCTCGCTCGCACGCTCGGTAGAGAAGTGCCGCACTCGCCGCGCTCGCCCGCCGTTCACACTGGACCCTGTTGCCGCGCGCTCCCATTGGCCCACATTGCACTCACCGCTCAAATCCGCGCGCGCGCCTACCCGGCCGCTACTGCGCAGTTTCTTCTCGCCGGTTCCTTGGCAATGCATATGTATCCCCGATGCATTGTAAAAAGCCCTTTGAATTTTCCGTGCATGATCCCGTAGTCCAGCGCATCAACATTCTTCTCGTTTTTGCCTGGTCGAGATAGCTTCAACCGCCTTTTTCCCCTAGCCATCATGGCACCGTGTTCTCTCTCCTCTACGCTCGGCTCGGCTGAGCGCCGTTGGCAGCCTCCGCTTGACGCGCGTGAATCAAAAGAAAACAAGACGAAACGTGTTGAATTCTCTAGCTGAGAATCCGTTTTCGAACCGACCGGGAACGCTCGCATGGTCTATTTCCCCCCAATTTCAAGCTTAGCATGCTAACTTTGTATCATTGCAGAATGCAATGTTACAATATACATATATATGGGCAATTCTCTGTGGGATCGAACATGAAAAAATTTGATTTGGCTCAAAATTTTTTTTTAAATTCTAGGGCATCATGCCGAATTCCCAGAATTTTTTCAGATTTATTCGAGCACTTTAACCCTGCTTACTAAATAGGCAAAGTTGCTGATTTTGCTGTTTTTACATTTTCAGAGGCATTTTCAACCTTAATTTACATCCTGAAAATGACCTCTAAGGCAAAAACTGAATGAGACACTTTTTTCTGCAAATTGCCTGAATTTTATAGGAAAATTATCTCCAAGGTCATTGGAGCACATTAAGTACTCCACATTACCAATTGGAGCCTCTATTTTTGAACCCTGGGAGTTCGCTCGTCAAGCCCCACACCACATGGGTACTAAAAGTTGTCCCAACTCATACCACATACAGCCTATATAGTGAAAAAATGGGCCTGGACTCTGGAAGCACCCAAAAAATTAATATATTAACTAAAATAGGGGTAAAAACAGGCTAAAATGACTATTCAAGGGGAGCCTTGTACCGCCAACACTTCCAATTTTTGCAAACACTTGTCTGTGGTATTATTACAATTATCCACTGTAAAAACTCACATTCTATCATACTAATACATATCCTGAGTTGTCAATATCATATTTATATAGATCAAGCATTACTATACTACTTGACGCCACCTAACTTTCAGTAGTTACATGTATTGATGGTCAATATATTGTCTCTATTGTGTTAAAATGTACAAGAAACTACTAATAAAGTACATTGTCATGAATTGCATTTACTCGATAAGAAAGATTAATCCAAAAAGTAAATTGTGAGCTGTGTATTACACGTATACCTTATAACACACTAGGCAGTGCATAGATATCATATGATTTTTTTAATATGAACAAGAAAATGTTGAAGTTCACTAAACATGGATAATATTCATGAATGATGAACTCATGAAATCCACTCATATTGTATGAACTGTATAGCTAAGGTCCAAGCAGCTATTGCCGGATGGGCTCAAACTACAACCTCAAGTTATTTACTCATGGAATTAGCTAATGTGAATCAATCCACTTGAAAGTATGATCACTAGATGCGCAATTTGATAACGAATTCAAATATATATAGTTCAAATTTTTTCATGTTCGATCCCAGAGAATTACCCATATATATATGTATATATATATATGAAAAAAAGGGTCGGGGATAGCGGAGGCCGGAGGCCGGTTAGAGCAGGCTGACTGGCCCATGCACCCGCAGTATTTGCAATGAGCTACGTGCATAAAAAATGCCATAAACATACCCATATCAATTACAAGACTTCGGTGCTGCAGGTTGAAAGGACCGCCCAAATCTTTTTCCCTGATTTCTCATTGGTTACTTTTGTCGATCGATTGTGGCTTTGTTTTTGATCGGATCACATCGCTACGAAAAATTTGCCCGTGAAATTCTACATACATTTTAATTTATTCACCGTTCCAATTCATGACTTTACACCCTGTATAACCGACTTGACGTCACTTTCCATGACCGTGATAAAAAATAGTAAGAGAAACTCGTGTGGTGCAGTAGCCAATCACGCCACAAATTCCCAACGCTTCCGCGTACACGATTGGCAACTGATCTTTCTCGCCCAAGTGACGCATATTGGGTACATATGTACCTTATTTGCTTCAATGAGAAATATATAGTTGGTGAGACACCTGTCTAGAGTAGAGGAGATTGCGATTTCAAATCGTAACTGGGTGCAATTTTTTCTTTCTCAAATCTCCTTCAAAATAATGTTTTTTTGAGAATATTATCTCTGGAAAGAAAGAAAATTCCTTTGGAAATAATTTAAACGTGGTAATTTCTCGAACCTTATACTTGATTATAGATTAACGGCTCGAGGTAGTCGATAAAATAACTTTTTTAATAAGCATTAGCATTCAATATTGTTATGCACCCGTGAATTATTATGCAACTTTATCATTGCAGTTCATTCCAATGATATATGCACTGATGAGTGATCGCCCTAAGGAATCGCACATGAATATATGGGTATATCTGAAAGATAGATTCACTGAAATGCATCCTACATCATTCATGAGTGATTTTGAAATCGGTTCATACAATTCGATTAAAAAAGTATATCCAGGTGTGGAAACTCATGGTTGCTGGTTCCATCATAACCAAGTGAGTATAACTCAATCTTTAATTAAGAATTCAGGCAGAGAAATACGATTCTACGCGTTAGTGCATGTTCAAATGTCCCTCAAACGAGCACTCGTAACATAAAATATCATATCCAACTGTTGCGTAAATTTTCAGTTACTCATGTGAACGTGTAACACTTGTCGCTGGCTTCGCCCGACATTCGTAGACACGTCCACACGCGTTTTCAAAATTTCCCGCACTAGTTGCATAATATATTATCACATAATTTTCATGCATAAATAAACTAATTTTCAGGCTGTGTCGCGTAAAGCAAAGCAACTGAAAGTTTTGAATGGCAGCAGTGACACTAGATATAATGCAGGGATTCATAAGCTCATAAGGAAATTTCACTCTCTACCTCTACTACCTGCTAGTTCACTCGATGCTGGCTACGAAGCAATAGTATCTGAGGGTCGAGAAGTATACGCTGACAATCGTAAATTTGAGAACTTTATAGCAAACTATCGAAATCAGTGGCTGAAAAATAAAGATCATGTCAGCGTATCCAAACTCGACGAGAAAACAAACAACGGTTGTGAGCGGTACCATCGCCGTCTCACCGAGAAAACATTAAAAAAAGGAAACATAACAAACTTTTTGCGTGAGTTATATTATACTGTTATATTACTAGGGCTTGGAATCGCATTCCACTCGATAGTGCTATTTTCAAATGCTCTTTCAATGAGTACTGACACAAAATATCATATCCAACTAGTGCGTTCATTTTCAATCACCCGTAAGAACGTGTAACAGTCGCCGCCAGCTTCGCTGGCTACTCGTGAACACGTCCACTCGCGTCTTCAAAATTTCACGCACTAGTTGCATAATATACTATATCCGCTGTATGGAATCGCATTTCACACACTGGTGCCTTTCTTTAAATGGCGTTCAAATGAGGACTTGTTTGATGATAGTACTCAAACATGTTAGTACATCGAGGGGCTTTCCAGTCCTGTACTCCCTCCAAAGTTCCACAGTAATCCCATCGATTTCTAGTTCTCCATAGTACTGAATTTGTTGACATTTGGCATGATTTTCATCTCGTCAGCATAAATTTATTGTGTTTTCCGCCATTCCTAATTTGAGAAATAGTTCTTGGTTAATGTTGGCCAGAATAAAGAGTTCTGATTATCCATACACCCGCAGTACTCCATAAGAACTACGTAGTATTCCCTCTGGGAGTATTTGAGTGAGAAACCCCTTCAAAACATTGTGTAAAAAGCGCGGAAAGTTACCAATCGTGAACGCGGAAGCGTTGGGAATTTGTGGCGTGATTGGTTACTGCACCACACGAGTTTCTCTTACTATTTCTTATCCCGGGCATGGAAAGTGACGTCAAGTCGGTTATATATATATATATATATATATAACCGAAGTGGAAAAAAGGAAAATTCACAAAATCCACCACATATATATCTTATGCGACGTTTCGCTAGTTAGGTTCACTGGCCTCATCAGGCTAAAAATTTATTACACAAAAAAACACGTAATAAATAATACAATTTAAGTACAAAACAATCGACGAAGTAACAATAAAATATTCTTTCTCACCAGTTTTGAATGAAAATATAATATTACGTTCGGCAGTGGAAGCGGCTGCTTTCACTGCCATTGTCAAACTATTGTGTATAAAGCTAACGTCAGTGGTCTTATATACCATCAGATACATTGGTGTGTTTGTTTTTGTCATGGACGATTTAGAAATAGAATGTTGAAACAAATTAAAATTAGTATATAACTGTGTACCGCTAATTTACAAGAGATATGTTGATGACACCTTTTTATGTGTAAGAAAAGAACACGTTGAAATAGTTATTAAAGTTTTCAATGAATACAATAAAAATTTAAATTCACTCATGAATTAGAAGAAAATAATTCTATAAATTTCTTAGATACAACAATTATTAGAACCAACAATAAATTAATCACTAACTGGTATCAAGAACCAACATGCTCTGGTAGATTGTTAAATTTCAATTCAAATCATACAATTCAACAAAAACGGAACATCATTTCCAATTTAATAGATAGATCAGTTTTCCTTTCAGATAAAAGATTCCATAACGACAATATTAATAAATTAAAAGAATATTATTGGAGAACGATTACCCACAGAAATTCATAGAATCATGTGTAAATGACCGACTTCGTTCAATTAGATTCTCTAAAAAGAAAAATAATTCAGATAAAAAAAGTCCCCTTTGTACTTTGGCAATACCTTTTCAAGATACATTCTACAATAAAGTATCCGGCTCCCTTAAAAAATTAAACATTAGAACAGTTCCTTCAGTCAATCATAATCTTACAAACATAATAAAATTAGGCAAAGATAAAACAGATATTTTAGATCAAACTGAGGTAGTTTATATATTTAATTGCAACGACTGTTCGGCATGTTACATTGGCGAGACGAAGAGAAAATTAAAAGATAGAATCACAGAACATCAAAAAATTACTGATAAACCACTTCCGGTCCCTTTGCATTTAATAGAAAACAGTACGCACACATTTGATTGGAATAACGTTAAAATTTTAGACCGCGAAGCGAATTATAAGAAACGACTTATTTCGGAAATGCTCCACATCAACATGTACCAACACACACTTAATAGGAAGGAAGACACACAACAACTCAGTCACACGTATAGGAAGCTTAGCAAGATTTTTCAAAACAAACACACCAATGTATCTGAAGGTATATAAGACCACTGACGTTAGCTTTATACACAATAGTTTGACAATGTGCCGCTTCCACTGCCGAACGTAATATTATATTTTCATTCAAAACTGGTGAGAAAGAATATTTTATTGTTACTTCGTCGATTGTTTTGTACTTAAATTGTATTATTTATTACGTGTTTTTTTGTGTAATAAATTTTCAGCCTGATGAGGCCAGTGAACCTAACTAGCGAAACGTCGCATAAGATATATATGTGGTGGATTTTGTGAATTTTCCTTTTTCCACTTCAGTTATATATATATATATATATATATAACCGACTTGACGTCACTTTCCATGCCCGTGATAAAAAATAGTAAGAGAAACTCGTGTGGTGCAGTAACCAATCACGCCACAAATTCCCAACACTTCCGCGTTCACGATTGGCAACTTTCTGCGCTTTTTACACAATGTTTTGAAGGGGTTTCTCACTCAAATACTCCCATAGGGAGTACTACGTAGTTCTTATGGAGTACTGCGGGTATATGGATAATCAGAACTCTTTATTCTGGCCAACATTAACCAAGAACTATTTCTCAAATTAGGAATGGCGGAAAACACAATAAATTTATGCTGACGAGTTGAAAATCATGCCAAATGCCAACAAATTCAGTACCATGGAGAACTAGAAATCGATGGGAGTACTGTGGAACTCTGGATGGAGTACAGGACTGGAAAGCCCCTCGATGTACTAACATGTTTGAGTACTATCATCAAACAAGTCCTCGTTTGAACGCCATTTAAAGAAAGGCACCAGTGTGTGAAATGCGATTTCATACAGCGGATATAGCATATTATGCAACTAGTGCGTGAAATTTTGAAGACGCAAGTGGACGTGTTCACGAGGCTGATGCCACTGGCACATTCCGAAAATTGAGGGTCAAACATCACTGAAGATTTTGTATGAGAGATCTTCCCTTCTATAGCCAAACATTTTAGTTTGTGAGTCTCTTTTTCAAGGGTTAAAAAATGCGAAGCGAACATTGTGAATGAATTGATGAGTAAATGGCAGAAATTATCGGAGGTGAATGATTGGAACATATTTTTGAAACGCACGAATGTAGATCGCTCGCAGCGCGTCTGAATGTAGCTAGGTTATATAATATACAATGGCATGTAAATTAGTGTTAACTTATACCAATTATACGCAACCACTCATAGTTACTCACCCATGGACAATATTTCTGAGAACTTGTTTACAATCTTTTGTTTCCATCAGCACTTTGTATAATTTTCTTAGCCTTTCTCAAAACTTACTTCTTCACTCCTTTCTTCTTCGGGTCGCACGTATGCTCATGCTTATCAACTATTTTCCCATCGTCACAAACATAACGCAGGGCAGGACATCCATTTCTTTTATAATTGCAGTAGTAGTAACTGAAAAATGCACAATTATTTCAACAACCAATAAACGTAACTTGTATTTACTTGATGACTTCTTGAAAAATCAGCGCTTCTCTTGGCTATCCGTTTGAGCGCATTTGAAGATTAACCGCGAATTCCCTGTTCAGGTGTATGAGTGTGTGTACGATTTGTGTGTATGTGTGTATGTTAGAGTGTTTGTGCATTTTTGTGTATGACACATATGTTACATTTTTCCCTCGGCTTTTTTGCGGAATCTATAAGCAGCCGATGCATCACTTTCCCCGTCCTCTGTAACTTCCATTACTCGCGATGAAATGAAAGAACAGGCGCTAACGAATACTGGATGAGATTTTATTGGAAAATGCTGAATGAGCTGTCACTAAGGAATGAAGATACTGATTAATACGCGAGAATATAATAGGAGTGTAAAAACAAAGCTTCCAAAATAGTGCTCATATGGCAAGAAATCAACGGGCCGCCGATACAAGAGGTCTGGTACGAAATCTGCCTATAGACAAAAGAAAAACGTTTCGCGTGTGTATTTTTTTCTGTATTCGAATTAGATTAGTCGAGATATCTCATATAATATCGTATACCTTAAGTTAAATCATGGAAGGTCGAAGTATTAATTGATAGAATATGTATATGTACTTACCTCTGAAGAAAGGTGAAGAATACTTGAAATATATCACTGAGAGAAATTTTGTTTGAGAATTCTACTATACCGTATAAGAAAGAAAAATATTGTAAATCATACTATATTTATATCTAAAATTCACGATATCATTGGGAATTCACTATGCATTTATAGTAAAATACTGTGCCCAATATCACTATACAAAATATAGTGTCTGTAATTATATTTTCGTAAAATTTCAATAGCTATTTTACTAATATGTAGTAATTAATCATGAATAGGTATAGTTATTGGCATCATAAATCCACTAACCTCTGTATTGTAGGATTCGTCATACACGTATGGTAGTCGCTTTTTCCTTTATATAATATAGTAAAAATATAGTAGGGTTGATCAGATTTTTTTCTCACTAGGAGACCGCTTGGGATTCGGGTCACCAATCTTGACCAAAATTTTTTTCATGTTTCCTGGTGGCCATAGTAGAGAGAATCCAGAATTTCAGGGTCCAACGCTCCCAAACTTCCCAGATATTAATTTATGTATCCTGGGTGGAGACGTTGTTCTCGTCCCAAATGACAATATGTCATTTGAGACGTATTTCCCTCACTGCACTGCACTGTAACTGTTGACACTTGAACACCACATCACATTCCATCCTAGAAAACATATAGAAGGAGTAAATAGCGTGTACATGCAACAAATCTTACTTTCATGTCTTACTCACATAGAGTAAAACATGAAATACATGGAAATATCAACGATTATCGACTTTTCACTTTGTGCTTGGATACTGAAGCAATAACAACATGTATCCAAGCACAAAGAGAACAAATCTAGTATAATTGTACGACAATTCAGTGTCAGAATTGATTTTCACACATGAAAACTTCAATTCTGAACATTCGTCGACAAATATCATGCTATAACCAATAATATTAAAACTTATGTACTCACAGTTTTGCTCCCACTTGAATGCAATTTCTGGCCCTGTGTAGCTGACCTGGAATACAAAAATTATCACAAAGCAACATATTCCAAAATATATATGTACACAGACAAAGGTTAAGTTTACTTATCTGAATCCCCTTGCGTCTTGAATGAAAATCCATCAGCTGCTGCACACGATGAAGATCCAAACCTGCTGGAAACACTTGAAAGAAAGTGGTGTACTTATAAACTTTCATTACAAATACTCAAACTGTTGTGAGTAAGCAATGTCTACTTGATAAGTACAACATCACATGTCTGACTGACTGTGTTTACAAACGACACCTATGGTAACCTGCAGGGCGGAGTCGGTATCACAGGTACTGCCCTGCAGGTTACCATAAGCGTCGTTTGTAAACACCATGTTTAGTTTGACATGTGATGCTGTACTCATCATCAAGTAGACATTGCTTACTCACAACAGTTTGAGTATTTGTAATGAAAGTTTATAAGTACACCACTTTCTTTCAAGTGTTTCCAGCAGGTTTGGATCTTCATCGTGTGCAGCAGCTGATGGATTTTCATTCAAGACGCAAGGGGATTCAGATAAGTAAACTTAACCTTTGTCTGTGTACATATATATTTTGGAATATGTTGCTTTGTGATAATTTTTGTATTCCAGGTCAGCTACACAGGGCCAGAAATTGCATTCAAGTGGGAGCAAAACTGTGAGTACATAAGTTTTAATATTATTGGTTATAGCATGATATTTGTCGACGAATGTTCAGAATTGAAGTTTTCATGTGTGAAAATCAATTCTGACACTGAATTGTCGTACAATTATACTAGATTTGTTCTCTTTGTGCTTGGATACATGTTGTTATTGCTTCAGTATCCAAGCACAAAGTGAAAAGTCGATAATCGTTGATATTTCCATGTATTTCATGTTTTACTCTATGTGAGTAAGACATGAAAGTAAGATTTGTTGCATGTACACGCTATTTACTCCTTCTATATGTTTTCTAGGATGGAATGTGATGTGGTGTTCAAGTGTCAACAGTTACAGTGCAGTGCAGTGAGGGAAATACGTCTCAAATGACATATTGTCATTTGGGACGAGAACAACGTCTCCACCCAGGATACATAAATTAATATCTGGGAAGTTTGGGAGCGTTGGACCCTAAAATTCTGGATTCTCTCTACTATGGCCACCAGGAAATATGAAAAAAATTTTGGTCAAGATTGGTGACCCGAATCCCAAGCGGTCTCCTAGTCAGTGTAAAAACTATTAAGGGCAGGCCGAATCAATTCTGACCGTCATCAAACCTTGTCACGGTCACACTATGAATTTCGGGTTATACAGAAAAAATTACTCACATATCACGGTCAAACTATGTAGGTCCGAATGTGTGTAATTGTGTAGAACCCAGAAAAGTTTATCTCATTGCATATAATCAAATAATGAGAGAGCAAAGTCAGCACCCGTGCACGAGGTGACAGAGCCCAGGCAAAAGTAGCCGGCATCAACACTCGCGACAAAGTTTTGTCGATTGAAAAAGAACGACACTTCACACACCCACAATAACACCAGGTCCGAATGCTAATTTTATCAAGGAAGTGATACGAATTGAACTCACTACTGCAAAACGTATAAATTTGATGCAGTATCAGCACCCGTGTGAAAAACGTCGAAAAAACACGACTGGTGTATCCGCCATTTGTCAGGCATTGCTCCAAGAGGCGCTGCGACTGCTTATGCGAGTCCACTTGCCAGCGTAAGGTGCTGCCACCTATGGCGCCAAGTTCAATATATTTTGGTTTGTTCAAATTATAATAAACCGAATGTCTGCCAAATAAAAATATTGGTAAGATACACAAATTAATTTCATCCATAATATTATTCCACTAATTGCAATTAGTAAGTCCGACCAAGTCAACAGGAGTAACTAAGGTGAGTTGACCACTCAGAACTTCGACTATGCCAGAGAGTACCCTACTTACTTTACCCGCTAAGAGTGTAGGTCAATAGAGAAACGATTCGACCCAATACCCACCTACACAGATAGTTACGAATTTTTCGGAATGTATGCTCCCGATTGAAATATTGTTATGACCTCATAGTACCAACAATATTCGGTGATCTCATGTGTCAATTGCATAATTTTCACGTTTTACAGACGATTCAGAGGAAAGACAGTAAGTATATTATTTTATAATAATAGCGCCATGGAGAAATAATATTGAAACATATGTATTTTCATACTGGAAAAGAAACAGTTTTTGCTCCCTTTAATTTGATTGTTATTTAAACTTTACGATAGGGTGATTTAAGCAGTGTGTTATATTGTTTTTTTGGTTTTACGCCCTCCAATACCACTGCTGAGTCTATAGAGGGGTCGAGGAATGGATTCGCTCGACACGTTCCTCGACCCTCCTATAGCCGTTTTTCGTATTATTGTCGGATAACCTGATGTTTCCAATGGAATTTCGATTTTCCAACGTCAGTCACCACAATACGAATGAGTTAGGGTGATTTAAGCAGTGTGATATATTGTTTTTTTGGTTTTACGCCCTCCAATACCACTGCTGAGTCTGTAGAGGGGTCGAGGAATGGATTCGCCGACACATTCCTCGACCCTCCTATAGCCGTTTTTCGTATTATTGTCGGATAACCTGATGTTTCCAATGGAATTTCGATTTTCCAACGTCATTCACCACAATACGAATGAGTTAGGGTGATTTAAGCAGTATATAATATTGTTTTTTTGGTTTTACGCCCTCCAATACCACTGCTGAGTCTATAGAGGGGTCGAGGAATGGATTCGCTCGACACATTCCTCGACCCTCCTATAGCCGTTTTTCGTATTATTGTCGGATAACCTGATGTTTCCAATGGAATTTCGATTTTCCAACGTCAGTCACCACAATACGAATAAGTAAGGGTGATTTAAGCAGTATATAATATTGTTTTTTTGGTTTTACGCCCTCCAATACCACTGCTGAGTCTATAGAGGGGTCGAGGAATGGATTCGCTCGACACATTCCTCGACCCTCCTATAGCCGTTTTTCGTATTATTGTCGGATAACCTGATGTTTCCAATGGAATTTCGATTTTCCAACGTCAGTCACCACAATACGAATGAGTTAGGGTGATTTAAGCAGTGTGTTATATTGTTTTTTTGGTTTTACGCCCTCCAATACCACTGCTGAGTCTATAGAGGGGTCGAGGAATGGATTCGCTCGACACGTTCCTCGACCCTCCTATAGCCGTTTTTCGTATTATTGTCGGATAACCTGATGTTTCCAATGGAATTTCGATTTTTTTCCAACGTCATTCACCACAATACGAATACGAATAACCATCACCATTGAGTAAAGAGCGACCCTGAAAATAGTAGGGAAGGTATTTTTCAAACTTTTTTAGACTAGGATTTCATCGAAAATAATAATCTCAAAGACAGCGTAAAATTTCGGTCACTTTGGGCATTAATGGGTTAAGAAAATAAAATTGTTGTTTCAAATTTTTCACATTTTTCAAATTTTGACTCATCATTAGAGTATACTAAAAAGTTGGAGGGTTTGCTTGTTCCATTTTGCTTTACTTTATATACTGATGTAGTACACGTTTAAAACCGACAGTCAACATCTTATCATTTTGACCAGAAAGAGTTTATGAATCTGCTATTTGCTATCATAAGTATTGATGGGCTAATGAGGTATGTCTTTGGCGTCTTGCTTTTATTTTTACCCCCGAAAATGTCCTTCATCAAATATAAGATGTAATATATATTTTGGGAGTAAACATAAAAATTTTGATAAACTCATTAAACCGATGAAGAGCTGAAGATAAATTACATCGAACCAGCTTATCGTAGCATTTTTGAAAGTACATTCTACCATTGTAAACATTTGTTAAAAACAGCATGTTGGTGCTCGCGCGCTGCAGTGACTGTTTACTTACACGTCTCAACAGGTCATTTATTTATGTGCGTACTGCGTACAGTCGGTGGATGGTAACAGTCTTGGATCAGAGGCCTATACACACACACATATATATATATATATATATATATATATATATATATATATATCCTATACTTCAGTATCTCCTTTGTTTGCGAGCTTCGCCTTGTGCGTTGCAATTCCTGTATCAATCAATTGATCACCGTTAATAGACAAGAGAATTAGCAATCCAGGAGAATCCAAGGAACATCAAGAGGATATATATATATATATATATATATATATATATATATTATATATATATATATTATTAACCTACACTTCAGTATCTCTTTTGTTCGCAAGCTTTGCCTCGTGGGTTACAATTCCCGTATCCGTCAATTGATCACCGTTAATAGATACGAGAATCAGAAATCCAGGAGGATCCAAGGAACATCAGGAGGATTATACATAAACATGGAGTTTGCTGTGGATCCTAAGTTCTACTCTCACGATTTTACTCTTAGTTATTAAGAATGTACCATATGAAAAAGCGAAGGAAATGTTGGCGAAACCAAACAAGGCCTTCGCTGGACGCTCTGTTGTCATGGTATGTATTATTCAATATATAATAAACATATTCGAGCAAATTAGGTTTCTCAAACATCTGCCTAATCTTGAAATGAATCAGGAATCCTTCCTTATTGCAACCATTTACCCAACATTCTTGGAGATGTATTTTAAATAAAAAGTGATTTGATAAGTCATATACAAATCAAGTCAGACAGCTTGATGGATCTTCCTGTTACACATTTATACATCATCCAAGACAGTTTACGTATTGACTCGTGCTATCGCAGAAAAGCATCATTGTATTTATTTGGGTTGAAACATTATCTTACATTTTTATATAATGACCCATGCTGACATACAAAAGCATCAAGATCTTTATTTCTTGTCTATGTACCCTTATCCTTCCAAAGATAAGCATGTTCATATTGTTGATTACATTTCATCCATAGTACAATAGTGTAGTTTAAAAAATTGTTCAATCCATTTATAGGTTTTTTAATACAGCTCAGTGTTTTTTACATTCATTTCAAAATGATCATTCGGGTACACTTGTGAGATATAATTTTTATACAATAGTCTTTTGATGATATAAAAATATTAGATATTACTAAAACTTATGATAGACACAATTCTATTCATGGTTTTTAACTTAAATGAAAGAAATATATGTGAGCTGCAAAGAAGAAGTACATCCGCTTGTATAATTTACTCATGGATCTTGATTTATGAAAGTGATATAGCATTACTTTTTTCTCCCCCAACATATTGTTAAACGCAAAGCAGTGAATTAGAAATCACTTTCATAAATCAAAGATCCATGAGTAAATTCTCCAAGCGGATGTACTTCTTTCTTTGCAAAGCTCATGTATATGCTTTCATTCAAGTCAAAAACCATGGGTAGATGTTGCCGGTTTTTATATTTTTTTCCATGACTCATAATGTCACAGAAAAGGCATGTAGGTAATGCTTGCTGATGCATTGTGATCAAAATTAATAACAAAATAATTCTATGGAAACGCAAAAATTCAATGATGGACTCTTGTCCTTGAAACATAAGAATGTTCATATTGTTCATTTTCATATCCTCCATAGTGCAAAAGTGTAAGTGTTAAAAGCATTGTTCAACTCATTTATAGGTTATTTGATACAGCTTGTTTCTTTGCAAATTCATTTCAAAGATGATCATTTGGGTCCACATGTGAGATATAACTTTTTATACAATAGTCTTTTGATGATTATAAAAATATTAGATATTACTAAAACTCATGATAGACACAATCTATTCATGGTTTTTAACTTAAATGAAAGAAATATATGTGAAGCTGCAAAGAAAGAAGTACATCCGCTTGTATAATTTACTCATGGATCTTGATTTATGAAAGTGATATAGCATTACTTTTTTCTCCCCCACATATTGTTAAACGCAAAGCAGTGAATTAGAAATCACTTTCATAAATCAAGATCCATGAGTAAATTCTCCAAGCGGATGTACTTCTTTCTTTGCAAGCTCATGTATATTGCTTTCATTCAAGTCAAAAACCATGGGTAGATGTTGCCGGTTTTTATATTTTTTTTTCCATGACTCATAATGTCACAGAAAAGCATGTAGGTAATGCTTGCTGATGCATTGTGATCAAAATTAATAACAAAATATTCTATGGAAACGCAAAAATTCAATGATGGACTCTTGTCCTTGAAACATAAGAATGTTCATATTGTTCATTTCATATCCTCCATAGTGCAAAAGTGTAGTGTTAAAAGCATTGTTCAACTCATTTATAGGTTATTTGATACAGCTTGTTTCTTTGCAAATTCATTTCAAAATGATCATTTGGGTCCACATGTGAGATATAACTTTTTATACAATAGTCTTTTGATGATATAAAAATATTAGATTATACTAAAACTCATGATAGACACAATCTATTCATGGTTTTTAACTTAAATGAAAGAAATATATGTGAGCTGCAAAGAAAGAAGTACATCCGCTTGTATAATTTACTCATGGATCTTGATTTATGAAAGTGATATAGCATTACTTTTTTCTCCCCCACATATTGTTAAACGCAAAGCAGTGAATTAGAAATCACTTTCATAAATCAAGATCCATGAGTAAATTCTCCAAGCGGATGTACTTCTTTCTTTGCAAGCTCATGTATATTGCTTTCATTCAAGTCAAAAACCATGGGTAGATGTTGCCGGTTTTTTATATTTTTTTTCCATGACTCATAATGTCACAGAAAAGCATGTAGGTAATGCTTGCTGATGCATTGTGATCAAAATTAATAAACAAAATATTCTTATGGAAACGCAAAAATTCAATGATGGACTCTTGTCCTTGAAACATAAGAATGTTCATATTGTTCATTTCATATCCTCCATAGTGCAAAAGTGTAGTGTTAAAAGCATTGTTCAACTCATTTATAGGTTATTTGATACAGCTTGTTTCTTTGCAAATTCATTTCAAAATGATCATTTGGGTCCACATGTGAGATATAACTTTTTATACAATAGTCTTTTGATGATATAAATAAATTAGATATTACTAAAACTTATGACAGACAAAATCTATTCATGGTTTTTAACTTAAATGAAAGAAATATATGTGAGCTGCGAAGAAAGAAGTACATCCGCTTGGAGAATTTACTCATGGATCTTGATTTATGAAAATGATATAGCATTACTTTTTTCTCCCCCACATATTGTTGAACGCAAAGCAGTGAATTAGAAATCACTTTCATAAATCAAGATCCATGAGTAAATTCTCCAAGTGGATGTACTTCTTTCTTCGCAGCTCACATATATTTCTTTCATATAAGTTAAAAACCATGAATAGATTGTGTCTGTCATAAGTTTTAGTAATATCCAATATTTTTATATCATGACTCATGATGTCACAGAAAAGCATGTAGGTGATGCTTGCTGATGCATTGTGATCAAGATTCATGAGAAAAAAATGGATGTAGTAAGTTGTAAAATTGTTAAGAGACTAAAAACTGCTTAAGAGCAACTACAAATTCTAAGG
Organism: Aphelinus atriplicis; assembly: GCA_020882685.1. NCBI lineage: Eukaryota > Metazoa > Arthropoda > Insecta > Hymenoptera > Aphelinidae > Aphelinus > Aphelinus atriplicis. The sequence continues at coordinate 23,823,274 of CM037073.1, read as the reverse complement.
TATTCCTAAGCATGTTCATATTATACATTTCATTCCCTTTATAATACAATAGTATAGTGTGAAAAACTACATGAATTTTTGATTCATTTATATTTCAATCTATACATATAGTAATAAAGTAATGCTATATACTAGCATCCAACTCTTGGCTGGTTTGATCGACCAGAAGACCATTCTATACGAAGTTATCTCTCACATCTAAACAAGAAAGGTTATTATAAAATTTATGTGCAAAACATTAAGCTGTATTAAAAAAACTATACAGAAATTGAACAATTAATTTTTGTTCAAACCATCCAAGAACAGGATGCCAGTATATACCATTCTTTTTTTCTCTCCTAATAATTGAGTTATCTCAATATATCTCTACATATTATATCGATAGATTATTCAAAAGAAGCGAGGAAAAGCATCAATATTTTATTTATCATTTTATCCCTGAAGACTTTAATCACAATTAGACACAACGAGAAAATCTACAGACATTGTCACCTGCATTTTTAAGATTTTTTCAGGCACTATAACCAATACTAAATCAAAAGCCCAAAGTTGCGAATTTCTTATTATTTGCCATATTTCAAGTATCTGCAGTATAGGAAATTAGTTTATTTTTCGGCTCAGAGCTTTTCTCGTATTTGATGACAATGACAGAGGTCGTTATTCATCTGAAATCAACAAAGCTTCAATGAAAATCAAAGTGTTCAATTCATCATCTTGAACTCCCCCCCCCCCTAATCCTAATCAGTTAGTTTTTCAGTAACAAGCTGAAACTCGTGCTCCTTCGAGACCGCCGTAACTTATATATGACCTTGCTGTTCCCATGATATTCAAGCTATTTCGATTATCAACCAGTTTTATGCAGATAATATTGAAATAGATGTAGAATGCATGTTTTTAAATCCGATATGTATATCATATGAAAATGAAAAAAATTACGTCTGTACATTTAGGATATTTTTTTGGCAGTGCCGTTTTAAGGGATTCTGAAACATGCACAACTCTTTAGAAATTTGAAGTTTCAGGATGTTTGTTATTTCATACTGCTGCCTTTGAAAATGGTTTCGTGCCATTCAGTAAAACTGCTTCATACATATGTGACATTTCGGGTCAACTCACAGGGGCGTCAGCCGGATCTTTCCGGGTTTTTCAAAATGATTCATTATTTGTTTCTTCCACGTAAAATGCGATGTTCAAATTTGTTCTCAATTTTTTATCCTCTCAAAAATTTAAGTCTAAAATGTACTCATCAACAATATAATGCACATCTCAGCTGAAAATTCCACGTCACCAATATTTTTTGTACGCAACAGGGAGATATATATATATATATATATATATACGAATGAATGTGAACTCGGCCGAGACGACTGGCGGCGCGACGGTCGTCGGCGGATGGTCGAGTCGAGATTCGCCGAAAAGCGAATGTATGTATGTGTGTGTATATATATATATATATATATATATATATATATACATTCAAACGCGCTGCGCGGAATCTGTACCTTCCATCCACTGCGTAATTTTTATGCCAAATTATTGTTTTTTTTTTAATATCATATTTTTCACGAACTTATCAGTTTCTTTCGAAAACGGCTGGACATGTTCAGTGCCTCCAGCTTCTCTCTCTAGTGCAGTCTCTCTACCTACATTGTACTTGACACGCAACGCGGTTAGATACAAACAAATAAAATCATGAGTTCATTGGCTTCACTATACAAGCCATAAATTTTTATATACGAATTACATTACAATATACATTTTTTCAGACAGTTTTGTTGACAAATCTGGCTTCTAAAAATTCGCGAGATTGATCTATCTCATGCTTATTCTCAAGTTTGAAAGAAAAATTAACTTTAATTCTACTTTTTGTTCATGAATATTTTCGGGAAATTTTAGCATTTTGAACGGTTGACAGATCGCGTGTCTCTCTTAAGTTGCGGTGTCTGGTTTAGTAGTTATCAAGTTGATTTTAAGAGCATATAAGTATTGATAATTTGAAAATCTTGAGAGCTCAAGTGTTGATAATTCAGGATTATTGGGATAGAAGTTATTATTATTCGATATATTTTATTCTGATACTGATATAGTTTTTTTTAATCAAATCATAAAAATGTGGAACGCTATGACAAAATTGAGTTGCGATGGTCTATATCTGTTCTGATCAATTTGAATATTACAAACTTTAAATAAGATAACAAAATGTAGAAAATAGTACATTTTGACACTGGAGCCGAAGATTAATTCAATTGAAAACATATAATGCACATATCTGTGAAAATTTTTGAGGTACCAACTTCTTCCGAGCGCAACAAGCAGTTTATATGTATGTATATACTTATACGATTGCAAATACATGTCGAGCCAAGCGTCGGGGCCGGCGTCTGGCCGAATCGAGATCCGTCCAACAGCGAAGTCAGTCGGCCCGAATGATTACACTGTAATATATACTAGATTAACTAAATTCAGATATTCAGATGCGTTTCGCGCATTGTACTTCCGTCCGCTTCAAAATTATGTTTTAAAATAATGGTTTATATGTACATTTGAACGCTCTTCCGGACAATCTGTACCTTCATCCGCTGCATAATTTTTCAAAAAACTGTCAAACACTGACAAGTGAAAAATCAAATTATTGACGAATGATTTCACATCATAATGGGCAATAACTCCAGGCTGATTGATGTGACCAATCGTATTTTCATAAACAATCATGAACGTGTAAATTCAGCATCAGTTATGCGAATGTATATATGCAATCTCATCTGTCACTCAATCCATAATAAACCATTGAATGTGTTTTCTACCGTCGGTGGATTAATGGATGTGTCTTTCTTTACAGAACAAAATTTAACAGGTGCCTTTCTTCGGCAGAGAATTCAGTGACGATAATCATTTCAGAAAATTACTCGATTGAAATGGATTTGATTTCGACAGAACATATATTGATCTATGTATTTGTCCATGCTCAGATTCTAGAGTAATATTGATACAAACTCGGCGAGATATAACAATAGAACAAGAAAAAAAATCGTTAATTAATTTTTGTTTTGAGCAATCATTACAGACAATATTTCTGCACAAAATTTGGGAACACGTAGCTAAAGATTAGTTTTCAGACATGCCATGTTCATTGTCTCAAGATAAAATTCACTTCACTGTAATTATTAAAATACTCTCTTCATATACTCGTGACATTTGTAACTCGTCGATTACTGCGTTTTCGAATATAATTTATATTCACAAGTACAAAAAAACATTCTCTTTACAAGCTGTAAAGGTATAATATCTTCGTAAGCAGATGCAGCTGAGGAATTCTCTCAACTACATAATTTGCATAGTACTTTTCAATTAATTATTAGATTAAATAGGCTGAAAGTATAGATATTTTTTCCATCAATTTATCAAGGAAGACTTCAATTTTAATGTTACACAACGGATGGGAAAAATTAGAGATTCTTTCTGAGTTACTTTCCCAAAACGAAATTACAAATTACATACTTTCTAAGTCTGAAATAGTGAAGAAAAATAATAGAATTAGCATAACTGATGAAAATATTATTATTACAAAATATAAATATTATTAGTAATTATCAGTGTGCATGTAATGTTTTCACTATTTGAACAATTTGTACTATTTTCTATTTTATAGTTTCAATTATACATATACAACACGGGGGCTTCCCAATAATCCACGCGCAGGCGAATAATCGGCGGCACCAACTTACTCCGAAAGTGACCATGAAACACGCTTAGGCCGACTCGGCGGTCGGTGAGTCGAGCCCGTAAAACCAGCGCTGACGTCTAATTTTATCAAAACTTGATGAATTTACGATATAAAGTGTATTTCAAATTGCTTATTCGAATGACGCAGAAAAAAGTTGATAAATATCCGGCGGCTATGATATAATTCCTGAATAAAAGTTTTAATGAAATTTTATCATATTCAGCGATAGCTATGGAAAATGAACCTTACCACGTGAGATATCAGACAAAAACAAATAGATTTCACATCTCTTGTCTTTGATAACATTTTCCATTGCTGAAGATGGCAGAAGGCCGGACTTGCAGAAAGAGGGAGGGGAGGGGGAAGCATCGCCCGACGAGCCGACACGCGGACACACACACACACACACACACACACACACACACACACACACACACACACACACACACACACACACACACACACACACACACACACACACACACACACACACACACACACACACACACACACACACACACACACACACACACACACACACACACACACACACACACACACACACACACACACACACACACACATATATATGACTGAAGACTTTAGATTTGTGAATCAGTAAATCTTCAATCAATAACAAAGTATCCAATTCATTATCTTCAACTAACATAGATGAAGATATCTGGTAATATGATATAAATAAATTCAACCACATAACCAAATTTGTAGCATTGTGATCTAGTAACTACCTTGAATGGCATCAACTGACCCGACATTATTACGATATTTTTCTTGTTTATTTCTATAGCACTCTGAGTTAACAACTAAAAGGATATTCGGGATTTTTTTGTGGAAGGTAGAATCTATGGGATGAGCCTAAAACCCGCGTGTTTAACCGAGTGTGGTCGTTCGTCAACCATTTCGGGTTTGACCGAGTGCATGGAAGGGGCGGGACATAATGAGTCGAGCGAGAAAATTGGTCGACCCCACCGTTCGACTTCGCCGCGTTAATGTAGGGCGTAAAACCCAAAACATGATGAAACGGAAAAAACAATAGTATGTAGAATTCAAATCACCATAGCGCATTCGTATTGTGGTGATTGATGTTGGAAAATCAAAATTTCATTGGGCTTATCCGACAATAATACGAAAAAAGGCTATAGGAGGGTCGAGGAACGTGTCGAGCGAATCCATTCCTCGACCCCTCTATAGACTCAGCAGTGGCATTGAAGGGCGTAAAACCAAAGAAACAATATTATATACTGCTTAAATCACCCTAACTCATGCGTATTGTGGTGACTGATGTTGGAAAATCGAAATTTTAATGGTAACATCAGGTTATCCGACAATAATACAAAAAAAGGCTATAGGAGGGTCGAGGAACGTGTCGAGCGAATCCATTCCTCGACCTCTCTATAGACTCAGCAGTGGCATTGGAGGGTGTAAAACCAAAGAAACAATATTATATACTGCTTAAATCACCCTAACTCATGCGTATTGTGGTGACTGATGTTGGAAAATAGAAATTTTATTGGTAACATCAGGTTATCCGACAATAATACGAAAAAAGGCTATAGGAGGGTCGAGGAACGTGTCGAGCGAATCCATTCCTCGACCCCTCTATAGACTCAGCAGTGGCATTGAAGGGCGTAAAACCAAAGAAACAATATTATATACTGCTTAAATCACCCTAACTCATGCGTATTGTGGTGACTGATGTTGGAAAATAGAAATTTTATTGGTAACATCAGGTTATCCGACAATAATACGAAAAAAGGCTATAGGAGGGTCGAGGAACGTGTCGAGCGAATCCATTCCTCGACCCCTCTATAGACTCAGCAGTGGTATTGGAGGGCGTAAAACCAAAAAAACAATAGAGAAAATTGTTCGACCCCACCGTTTGACTTCGCAGCGTTAATGTAGGGCGTAAAACCCAAAACATGAGGAAATATACAGCAAACGCGGTGGACGTTGCCTGAGCAGTTTCAGCAGATATCCTATTTCTTCAAGGTAAATTGGATGATTCTTCATTACTCATGTCGGTGAAAAGTTTTAGGTTAGTTTTTTAATAATATCGCTAATTCTTATTTTTGCTCAGTTTTATAGCTTATGAGCATATTATTTCAATTTCTACCATTCATTTATATTGTCATTATATGTTGAACTTTGTAATGTTCTTGTAATTATTATTTCCATATAAAAGTAGCATTCAATCAGATCCAATGTTTGTTTTTTTATATTAATTTTATATCTTGTCCTCAGGGTCAATCTCTGTATACATAAAAGAGATTACAGTCCATTGGAAGGTTGAAGGGTATCTACAAAAAACTAACAATGCTGTATTATTCAGCGGATGTGCCAAGTAGGCATAAACATGAAAACCCAGCGATAGCAGAGATGGCCCCCTACAAACCTCAGATCCACAGGTTAAAATTCACCTTTGATATTTGGAACTTCATTTTTCTCAATTGTATCACTACATCAAACATGGTCGACAGTGATTGAAAGTGAGTATTCTCAATATTTTGTTTCAGTTCACTGAGAATTTTTGTAATATTACTTTTGTTTATCGCTTACTAATGTTCAAGTTACTCTTTACTTTAAGAATTCATTTTGGTTATATGTAACATTAGATGCACTTTTTAATGTTCTCGTCTTTTACATCTGATTCAATTCTACAACCTTGCCATTAGCTCTCACTGAATGGTATTTTTTCCATATAACCATGATCTAATGAATGATTTAAAATATTATTTATGTATCTCGTTTCCAGGATCAACTACTATATCAAGAAGATAGTAGTTCATTGGGAGGTTGTGAAGATTTCACAGATAACCAAGAGTCTAGGTCACTTAGCGGATATGTCAATGAGGCATATACTTGGAGAACTAGCGAGTGCAGAGACAGTCTCTCTTATTTAACCAACCTCAGACTTAGAGGTTTGAATTCACCTCCAAGGTTTGAAATTTTATTTTCTTTGATGGTAATGCAACATGAATCATGTTGGACAGTAGCTGCTAATGAGTGTCGTTAACATTCAAGATTTTTAATATACTTGGTAAAAAGTCTCAAACTTGGGTATTTCCCACTATATGTATACGTTCATAAATTTTCGATAGTGCAATATGAATACTTAACTTCGGTGTTATTTTGATTTTCAATAATACTAGTAGCATATCTCAATTCTCTAGTCATTTTTACATTGTTTTCATTGCAGATCTTAGAGTTTGGCTCTCATCGAATGGATTGATTCATGAATCACTTTTTCATGTTGATCTTACTCGTAGCTTTGGAACTTATTTTGGTTATCCAAAACATTAATCGTACTTAATAATGTTGATAATAATTTTCATTGATCTCATCAAATGAATTAATTCATGAATCACTTTCTTATGTTCATGTCACTTCTCACTTTGAGAATTCATATAAAAGTAGCATTCAATCAGATCCAATGTTTGTTTTTTTATATTAATTTTATATCTTGTCCTCAGGGTCAATCTCTGTATACATAAAAGAGATTGCAGTCCATTGGAAGGTTGAAGGGTATCTACAAAAAACTAACAATGCTGTATTATTCAGCGGATGTGCCAAGTAGGCATAAACATGAAAACCCAGCGATAGCAGAGATGGCCCCCTACAAACCTCAGATCCACAGGTTAAAATTCACCTTTGATATTTGGAACTTCATTTTTCTCAATTGTATCACTACATCAAACATGGTCGACAGTGATTGAAAGTGAGTATTCTCAATATTTTGTTTCAGTTCACTGAGAATTTTTGTAATATTACTTTTGTTTATCGCTTACTAATGTTCAAGTTACTCTTTACTTTAAGAATTCATTTTGGTTATATGTAACATTAGATGCACTTTTTAATGTTCTCGTCTTTTACATCTTGATTCAATTCTACAACCTTGCCATTAGCTCTCACTGAATGGTATTTTTTCCATATAACCATGATCTAATGAATGATTTAAAATATTATTTATGTATCTCGTTTCCAGGATCAACTACTATATCAAGAAGATAGTAGTTCATTGGGAGGTTGTGAAGATTTCACAGATAACCAAGAGTCTAGGTCACTTAGCGGATATGTCAATGAGGCATATACTTGGAGAACTAGCGAGTGCAGAGACAGTCTCTCTTATTTAACCAACCTCAGACTTAGAGGTTTGAATTCACCTCCAAGGTTTGAAATTTTATTTTCTTTGATGGTAATGCAACATGAATCATGTTGGACAGTAGCTGCTAATGAGTGTCGTTAACATTCAAGATTTTTAATATACTTGGTAAAAAGTCTCAAACTTGGGTATTTCCCACTATATGTATACGTTCATAAATTTTCGATAGTGCAATATGAATACTTAACTTCGGTGTTATTTTGATTTTCAATAATACTAGTAGCATATCTCAATTCTCTAGTCATTTTTACATTGTTTTCATTGCAGATCTTAGAGTTTGGCTCTCATCGAATGGATTGATTCATGAATCACTTTTTCATGTTGATCTTACTCTTAGCTTTGGAACTTATTTTGGTTATCCAAAACATTAATCGTACTTAATAATGTTGATAATAATTTTCATTGATCTCATCAAATGAATTAATTCATGAATCACTTTCTTATGTTCATGTCACTTCTCACTTTGAGAATTCATTTTGATAATCAATAATTTTTGTGGCACTTTTTTTATGATCTGGTCATTTTCATATGATTTTTCTTGAAGATTTGCTCTCACCGAGTGAGATTTTTTCCATACAATCAGTATCTATATTCTCATAGTAATCTATATCTAGCTGCCGTAAACTAAATGTACGTATCAGTAGCTTCCTCTAGTACCAGGGGATATATCTGTAAAGATTTATTGAAATTCATTACCAAAAATCATAATACTTTCACTATGAGTTTGAACGTAAATTTTTTATCCGTCAATATTAAGAAAAAAAGGCTATAGGCGGGTCGAGGAAGGTGTCGAGCGAATCCATTCCTCGACCCGCCTGTAGACTTTGCGAAGATAGAGTAGAACGTCAAAACATAAAACAATGAAATATATTAATTCAAATACCCTTAACCAATTGCAGTGTACTGATTGATAAAAACAATTTTTGCACCCATGCCCGGGTTGTTGGTAAAATTATTTTTCAAAAATTTTCTCAAGATTTTAGCGTCCGCGCGCTGGTTCTGGAGAGTTGAAGTGAAACGTCTCATATCTATTGTATGTTCCCTATAAATGACATCAGAATGTCAAAATGTCTGAAAAAACTTTAATGGCGTGGATTTAATTAAACTCTGTTACGAATAGAATTAAATTGAATGAAAGAGGTTCACCAACTGAAAGAACACATGCAAGATGAAGATTTGATTATATGAAAAATAGCTAATACAAAAAGCAGCCGATGGTAATGCTCTGCGAACTCTGTAGGAAGAAACGCCTATCACAGACTACTATAAAAATATTGAATAATTCTTGCATTATCTGTCATTATTGTCATATAAATCGGTTATATTAGGGATGACGGTGTCTCAGGTGATAAATATGAGCCAGGTAAACTTAAATTGTCATGGGTGCTTCTGATCATACAGAATATCCAGACTATTTAGGATATTTAAGTATAGATAATAGGATAATTCAGGAGAGAATCAATGGAATAATTTGTTTTGTATTATGTCTTCAGGTGCGGACGACACCGTTGAACCTGATGGATCAGTTTCTGAAGGAGTGAGTGATAGTGAAAAACAAATAAGAGAATTGAATGAAGATGTATGGCCTAATGTACAGATGGGAAATCGGATTTGATTCATTTAACTTACAGAAGAAACCAAAATGAACCAAAGCTGGAAAACTTATAAGAAAGAGATCATGCGCCAAAGGTACTCCTAACATACTCGATAGCAACCAAGAAGAAAAGCATCAGATAGTCAGTCCAGGACATATTTGAAAAATGATGTTGCGCAGCCAGGAAAGAAGAGATGATGAAAAAAACGTACTAATAATCCGAACTATGGACCTAAAACAGTGTATGTGCCATCTGACTTCATGAATAACAAAATACTTGTTTCTAGTTTAGTTTTATAGTGGATCTTCTTTGTCAAATAGAAATGACTAATATCTGATTCATTTTAATCTTTTGTAGACTGTTCGACAATGATGACTGCTTAATCATCTGTTTACTACAATGATGTGCCGTTTTTGTAAGTTTGGTAAATCAATGAATTATGTCATATGAAAGCTGTGACCGTATTGAATGACTTGGAGCTGACCTTTATGAAAGTGAGTAGATGAATTTGTAAACCAAATTTCAATATCATTGGAAGGTTGGGAAGAACTTACAAAGAACCAAGAGTTCCATGTCTTTTCCATATTACTATATTTTATTATCCTTGAAGAACAGTGCATATTAATCAATACTAACTTGACGAAAAAGTTTTCAGTTGAAGGTGTTTCATAATGTTACGCTTTTCAGCCGAGATATCAGTAGGCTCATTGTCTCAATTGAGACATTATAACATTCTACAAAGTAAATCAGTTGTAACTCATGCATTTTTTGTTTATTAGATGTTTATTTGTTGGTAAATGTCATCAACTAAAACTTTGGTTGTTGAAATGAACTTTCATTCATAATTACTATCCAGAGTAACAATAAAATTGCGCCCAGGAAATATTGTAAGTTGGGGCACGTGCAAGTTTTTGCAATGAAACCAAGAATTTGAAAAACAATATAAATGGGTTGAATGGTTTCTCTATAAGTAAGCTAATAGGTTGTTAATCAAAAATAGGCTCGCTTGTGAGTCATATGTGTCGAATACAGGACAAGTTGGTTTGCATACAGTTATTTGAAAGTCATTCCTTTTAGTTGCATGTTTGAAATAAAATTTATATTGTTATTGCATGAAATTTTTCTATTTACAAAGTCTTTTACTACTTTTCAATAGAATCGAGTTTTAATGCATGAAATTTATACATAATCACGGTTGTCTATGACACTTTTTTTAAAGAATAAATTATTAACGCATGATTGATCTACATTTCCTATTGAATCAGTTAGAATTCATCAAAACCAATGAAATATAATTTAATGCATGCTTGTAATAATAACCCAGATAATAAAGAGTGAGATCTTGGAACAAGATGAATAAGTACTATGAATATTTACTGATTTTGCATGTGAAAGAAAAATTTTGTCAAAATTCTATGGTAATTCTACGGTAACTCGTCTCCATTTCAATTAGTCTTTTATATTATTTTGCATGGTTATTGATAATCAATTACTAAGAAACCAGAGAACAAAAGTTGCCTGAAACTGAAATTATTACAAAAATAACGAATAAATTATTTGAATTTAAATATAATGTTATGTGAAAAAATATGAACATTCCTAGTTGAAAATCGATTCAGAAAATATTGTAAATCAGATAATTAAAGAAGAAAAGGGGTGTCTAACATTGTGAACCTATGAATATATAACTATGTATTTGAAAATACTGAAATCAGTACTTAGCGCCATCTATCGGGCCACATTTTCAAAATCCTAGTGTGTAATGTGGCCTCCAGAGGCACTGCCCGTCTTAAATCCAATGGGGAATATATCTGTATATATATAATCGTCTCGATGCTAGCGACACCACGGCTCAAGGGAAATTTTGATTCGACCTGCCCTTAACCCATTAACGTCCAAAATGTTAAAATTTCTTGCACGTTTTCAGAGTGATTATTTCCTATGTAATTGGCGTTGAAAAAATTCTTAAACCACATATTCTGATGTAAAATTTCATGCTCTTTCAGAATCCGTTGCCAGAATTATGTTAAAACTTACAGGAAAAGAGATATGCTCGATTAAAACATAAAAAACACCTAAATTTTTGAAAAAAAAAATTTTTAGGATTTTTTTTCGAAGTGTTACGGTAAAGATATCACCTTGCAACCGTGATCAAAGGTGATCATGGGAGTTGAAGTTTAACAGGGAATTTTTTTGTTGACCTTGAACCATCGCTTCTTTACAAAATGGCGGAAAAACGAATTTTTTTTTTCAATCTTCATGAACTTTTTTCTCAAAATCTATGGACTTTAGAAAAAAATTTATAAGAACAAAAATGCCTTAGAATCGCTCGAGGAACATTCTCAAATTTTTTCACAATTTTTTGAGACAATTTTTGATTTTCCGGGAAACTTGGGAAATGGGATTTTCAAAAATGTCTCAAAAAATTCTGAAAAAATTTAAAAATATTCCTCGAGCGATTCTAAGGCATTTTTGTTCTTATAAATTTTTTTCTTAAGTCCATAGATTTTGAGAAAAAAGTTCATGAAGATTGATCAAAAAAAAAATTCGTTTTTTCCGCCATTTTGTAAAGAAGAGATGGTTCAAGGTCAACAAAAAAATTCCCTGTTAAACTTCAACTCCCATGATCACCTTTGATCACGGTCGCAAGGTGATATCTTCACCGTAACACTCCGAAAAAAAATCCTGAAATTTTTTTTTTTCGAAAATTTAGGTGTTTTTTATGTTTCAATCGAGCATATCTCTTTTCCTGTAAAATTTATCATGATTCTGGAAACGGATTCTAAAAGAGCATGCAATTTTACATCAGAATATGTGGTTCAAAAATTTTTTCAACGCCAATTACATAGGAAATAATCACTCTGAAAACGTGCAAGAAATTTTGACATTTTGGACGTTAATGGGTTAACTTAAACAGTGTGTTGGATGGTGTATTATGTATTAGCAATCGAGAAATATTGAGATACATGTAACCAATGATAATCAATCGAAACTAGCTGTAATCATATTATCATACAATTACAATATAGAGCAAAAGGCCATTCCCTACTACTAACAGAATTGTTACTCATAATAGGAACAATAAATGATAATTTTAAATTTCTGCACAGATGGACCTGCCTGAATAATTTATCAAATTTCTCCCAGTTTTATCGTTTTGAAGTAGATCATTCTTATCTTAGACTACTTATCGATGCTTGAAAAGAAAAGATGAACTGTAACTATGTCGATAGCTGCACATAAGCACTTGTCAAATTCATCAGAATCCATTTTTCTGGTTTTATGATCTTATTTCAATGGCAACATACGAGTTTTGCAAGCATATTATAATGCACTTATGAATACCTACTACTTAGAATGTTTCAAATTTCTTCATTCTATTATCTTCAGTTGAGGAGGGATTAATCGATTATCGACACAAGAACCTATGTAAAGAATGTTATTTCTATTATAGCACTCACATGGAAACGGAGATGGTGACCCATGACTTTCTTCGGTGCCATTGAAAGTTGGTTGTGCTAAGTACATTCTGTGAAAGTTTCAACTCATTCTATCAGTTTATAAGAATTCGCTGAAGCCACCTTAAGGGCTAAATAAGCGAGAAACAGACCGAAAACTTTGTTTCAATACTCCCAATATAACCCGAAGGCCACTGGTGCTAAGAGAGCACTGGAAATGCAATCTCAGAAACGTGCCACATTGGCTAGCGTGCTACATTACTTACCTTATTGTAGGAAGCTGGTTACTCTGCGAACAAGGATTGTAGAGAATGGGAATACAAACAAAATAAAATTCAGTTTTAACAATCGTTCAGTTTTAAAAATCGTTCAATTTAGCGTTTTTTCAAAAGTCTGTTACTCCACCACTTTCCAAGCTGACCTTCTGCATAAAAGTAGCAAATTATATCCATACTCCATATTCTCAAGGACGTATCTCGGGGGTCACAAAATAAGAACGTATCTCTCACAATGATGCGATTGAATTCCGATTGCTTCCAGAATAAAAGTTTCTAAGTGTGTATCAATTTCATTTGTATGAACTATCTGCCCGCATAACATGGACCCCAACGCATCAGGGTTCCAGAAATTTACTTGATAAGCTGATTTCAATCGTGTTAACTAGAAGCTCGTAGATTGCGGCCCCCAAAGGGCATTCAACTGATTGAGGATTTAACTTGTGATCTATAATAGAGAAGAGTTACTTTAGACAGATTTCAAATTTTTTACCTCAATTTTCTGTCGTTCAGGACTTCAGGGTTTGATGGTGAAAACATATGTAAGGTAACTGCACGCAATGCGCCATCCCCTAAGGATTTTTTGCGAATTTGACTATGATAGACAAGGGATTTCGGAATTGCGAACAGTATCTTGAAACTTAGCTCAAAAACTATCAGAAAGAATCTGTATAGTTATCATCCGACCACTTTAATCTATTGAAAATAGCAATTTTAAAAAAATACGCGAATGGCCAAATGCACTACATGTGCAGTCAACTTGGCACGATTTCTTAAACAGTTGTTACAGTTTATATAGGCCTACAGGGATGATCAACTTGTCATTGGAAAAACTCTCATTATGTTTCCATTAATATTTATATAAAACTTTTGACATCCAACTCAAAAATACATATCTGAATTATCGTAATATGTCTATGAAAATATTTAACAATTTCACTCAGTTTTTTCATTTACAAACAAATAAGGAGCCACATTGGCTTCACTTTTTTTGATGCGAAAAGGAGCAATTTGAGTAGGATAAAAAATAGTTTTGGGAAAACTGATGTGACCAATCGAATGATGAGATGTTTTCACACAAAAAAGTGTAATGACACTTTGAGAAATAAAAATTATTTTCTCCTGATTTTTTAGGTTGAGTGAGAATAGTGAAATAAGAAAAAGGAAAAAATGTCAGTAAGTGGAACTTCAAAGTATTGTAGGAGAGTGGTTTAAAGGGCTGAATGGTCGGGAGTAGTATAGCAAAGCGGATACTGGAACAGCTGTTCCAGGATCCGCTGAACTTCTGGAATAGCTACGTTCTACTATCGAGGGAATCCTGGAACAAATGTTGCAGGATTCGCCATGCGATGACTGGAGTGCAGAGTTGCACGATAGTAATAATGTACAATACCTCACTACGATATTTGAACATGCTCGCCACACTTAAATATTGCATTAACAATTTTTTATGCAATATTTAAGAGTGCACGTGGCGAGCTGGTATTCGAATACTGCGCATGCTGTCTACTATAGTTATGATTGCTATTTATAAACAATCCATAGACTCAGGATATGTAAGTTCTGTTGTTTGAATGAACTGTTTGAAAAGTCTGACATTGTGATGTGCGCAACAGGCCTTGTATGCTCCGTTATGATGAGGACGTTATGATGAGGACTGCTACATAAATTCTTTTTACATCACTCAAATTTTCACGTAGGATTGCATAGGTTCTACATTTTCGTTGAGTGGAAGAACTCTTTGAGAACATAATCGTTACCAGGCTGCTTGAAGCCTTGCATATCCACAGCGTACTGCATCTCGAGAGAATAAGTATTGTGAGTCCCTGTTGAAAAAAATCGACTGGATTTCCAGCAGGATTTGCACTGGATTTACGCTGGATTCTAGCTGGATTTTGACTGGATTCCAGCTGGATTCCAGATCCAGCATCTGGACACCAGATGAGGTCTTCCTCCTGGATTTCTGGAATTTTACCGTCTACTGTGTTGTTGGATTTTTTAAGTCTATTGAGTGGTGGTTCACTAGTCTTCAGTTCGGCGACTGACTGAATGAGCTCTGTTTGCAGCTCAGGTTCCTTATATCTAAGTTTCCCCTCTCTTTCAACATTCTGTTCCAAGAATTTTGATATATCTTTATGTCCCCAAGGAAGAGTTCTCGGTACACACGTTATGATTCCTAGAACGGATAATATTTTGCTGACATTTTACTATTCTTCCGTTGAATAGACATTCTCGGTATTGTTCAGGTGTGATTGCTCTCTTGACGACGAGGGTCTTTACACCCTTCGCTTTCTTTACAGCAGTCTCATCGTCAATGATTATACTATAAATTTTACTTCGAAGTCCGAAGAATTCCGTCATAATTTTCCCATTGCATTCGTCTTTAAAAAGTCCCAATTTCTTCTTATTTAGTCGTTTCAATCCAAACTGATTATTTTCTGGATAATCTGACGTGTCGAAATAGTCGGAATGATCTGCCATGATCTTATAGATAGTTTCATCCTCGATTTCGTATATAAAACTATCTGTATCTTTATACAGCAACTTGTATTTATCTCCAACCCATGCTCTCATATTTATGTAATGAAAGTTGTACATATGAACTTTGGACAAGTCAATTACAGAAAGTCCAATATATATTGGTTTCCGAATAGTTATTGCTGATTGTCTCAATTGTATGATGACGAGATTTTCATCGATTACGGAGCAGTTCTTGAAATTCGGATCAGCTATGTATGCGGAAGCTCGATATCGTCCTTCCCAATGTGTGACTATTTTAATGTTCAAATATTCCCTCTCGTTCTCCATCGTCTTACCATACACTGCGTTGTTCATTAGTTAAAAGAAGTTCTTTCCAATGTATGTCAATGTATGACTTAAGCCAACAACTTTGTCGAAATTTCAGAACACGATGTATTTCTTTCACTTTTAATCCTAGCTGGACTACTTGTTTAAAAATACGATAATGTAAAATGCATTGATCCTTATCACTCAACGTTGTCAACAGTTTCTCCTGTTTGGAACCTGGAGGAGTTGTGTTCTGGAAGTAGAGGTAAATCCTTATGTTCGTCGTGTAATCTTTCTGGATACTCGAAACTCACTTCCAAAAAGTATCCAACTTCACCATCATTTGGAGTATTAAGAATAAATTCAATCGAGGGTACCTCTTCAATCCACACGAAACCTCCCTCAGGTAGATATTGATTTATTGCTAGTCCGTAAAGATTATTCGCATCCAGGTGAATCAAGTATTTCTTTGAAACATTAGGATTGTGACCTACTTCCATGTATTTGTGGGAATTGAGGTGGATGGTTTCCACAAACCACTTGGCTGGGGTAAATGAGCTGCTCTGTAACTGTGCAAAGACTTTCATTAGAGAAAGTATACAGCTCTCGCCTGTTCCACAGGCTGACCGCTCGCTTGGTGAGCTCGAGCGTAACTGCCGCTACACGCTGCCTTCGCTGGCTTGAAAGCCTCGACCGCTTGTCACGCATGCGCCGTGAGGGGTAACCAGGAGTGTACCCCTACATATTCATTGTTTGCAACAGCGTACCGTTTCGAACACATACTAATCCCACCTCTTATTCTTCTTTCTATATATTTCATGAAAGAAATATAACGATCTTTATTCTCTGCAATGACTGTGACTTTTCCCTTAAAATCTTCCGAAGTTGCAATCTTCTTCATTAGGAAATGAGCATCGTGACCTGGGAGGTTGTGAAAAACCACAGGGATGACTCTGGAGTCCTTATAATTGATATTACAGCCTTGATGAGCAGCACCTCCGTATCTAGAAATAGAATGGAATGATTAATTTTATACTGAGATGACATCATTTTAATGAAAAACAGTGTTACTCACTTTCCAGTCAAGTGACAGTGATTTGCTACTCGTTGTTGTCCTCTCCTAATATCTTATCTACAAATATGACACATTCTAGCTTCCAAAAATCCTTTTTCTCAATATAA
Source organism: Aphelinus atriplicis (assembly GCA_020882685.1). Lineage (NCBI taxonomy): Eukaryota > Metazoa > Arthropoda > Insecta > Hymenoptera > Aphelinidae > Aphelinus > Aphelinus atriplicis. The sequence goes on along the minus strand of CM037073.1, from coordinate 23,806,073 downwards.
CTAAGAATCATGGGTACAGGATTTTTAATTAGTTTTTCTAATTCTTCGCCAATTTCCTTATGTTCAGAAACAAACCATTCCACTGCCGTCATTACATCTGTGTCTTTTCTATTTTGTCTGTAGCTCTTATATTTCAACTTTGTGTCGTCGAAGCTGCACTTGAAGTAGTATCCTATACTGAACGCTGTATGCTGTTGGAATGCTCTTACATCCTCAATAGCTTTCAGAACACTCTCAAAGTCAGCGTAAATAATAAATGGAACATTTTCCTTATTCATTAACTTCGTAAATTCTTGAACTTGAGGACATCATCTCCTTCAGATGGTTAGTTTATCCTGCATTTGTTTAACTGAACACAGTCAATCATGTATTTATTCAGTTGATGTTTTTTTTGGAAGCAATGCAAACATCGATCACAAATATACACTTTACTTTTACGATCAGTTAACTGTGTAACAAGTCGACATGTTTCTCACTATATGATGAGGTCACATGTGCAGTAGAAACCTTGTAAATTTCTTTATATTTTCTCAGGATGAATACATTCACTGAAATTCTATTCAATTTTCAAATTTCACTACCTGTTTCAATGGAAGCGGAAAACTCATTCCCTTGAAATTCAACTCATTTTCATACACCTTGTACCAACTAATACGATGTGCATTATGTTGAGCAGGATGCAAGGCTGATAATAACGCCCATTTAAAGCATGCATCATCGTCATTACAAACATTCACGCAAGCATGTTTCTTCTGAATGTATGCTGGTAGAGGTATAAACGAACTACCTGGCATTGGCTCAAATTAATTTGTGTTGATAGTTAAGCTTAGAATTCGTTGAAGAGACCACCCTGAGCCTCGTGCCTCAAACTCTTCCATCTGTTTCAATACAGGTTCACAGACAGAAACATCATACCATTCACCATGGAGCTTCTGTTTCTTATATCTATCTAAATTTCCTGAATTTGTAAGGTTTCCCAGATCTTTACTCAATTCTGTGGCTAAATCCACCCATCTCTGGAGATCGTCATCGTCGGCATCATCTGCATGAAGTCTCAAAGTTCTTAGAAGCAGCTGTAACGTACCTATCGGTTTTTAGGTACGTTTGGGAATTTTTTCCACGGTCGCCAGATATACACGCGGTATGTCGAATATTCTAATTTACTTTATCATGAATCATTATCTTTAAAAGAAATTGCTATGTATCATCTTCACCAAATCAAAGTTGCAGGATTTTGTACAGGACACTCACTTAAATAGATTGTGTGTGTATTGTTATTTTGTAAGTGTAAAATGCGTGTGTTTGGCATGAAAACACACGCATTGGGCAATGAACCACAACGCTTGGTTTGACAGCCGTGTCACCTAGCTTGGCCCCTTCCAACGTGTGGTTAGGCCAGCCGTCTAAAGTTCATGTGTATTGCACTCAAATGCAACATCACTTCCTATGAGAGGTTAGATGCATCGCAAGTGAGTGATTGTAAAACGCTACTGCCAACATGTGGTTAAGCGCTTGTGATTTAATATGGTTCGGACTCGGTAAAAAATTAAGAAGAAATTGATTGAAAAGAAAGTTACTGATTTATTCTGTACTACGAAAATTGATTACAAAGATATTACAACTATCGCGCGAGTATAGGATACGCGGTTGTTCGCAATACATGATGTTATATGCGCGGAGACGATCGTGTTCCGATACGCGCTCTACCAATGCTCGTGAAAAAATGACCGCGATTGAGGACAGGCGGCCCTTTATATAGTCTCACGCACCATCGCAGGGTATTGCGTTGACTCGTTTTTCGCTTACTTATTTGCTAAATGCCGATAAACGTCACAGTGTGTACTCACACGCTGGTTCCTTATTTGCCTGTAATCAAGATATTTACATTTGCTCTCGTTTTTTACGGAGTCCGCTGATTTTGATAATTTGTTGACTCTAATTATGCATTAACTACATTGTCGCTACATAAACGTATTCGCCGTCTATCAAAGTCTGAGAATAACGTCAATTGCCTAATCTCGAGATATTTTTGTTAAGTTCAATATTTTATAACAATCAACTAATTGTTTATAACATCTTGGTGTCTACACCTATATTTACCAAAAACTCAACATTAGACAACCGAGGCATTAGTTCTCGTAACGTATCCGCAAACAGTTTTAAATTTCATAATAAATCAACGTCATAATTCGTGTTAACATAATTAATCAATAAGCCGTTGACATTGTTTATTCACAATGTAATGATTTGATTCTCATTTTTCGACTTGTATTCGATCCTGGAGATCACGCACGAATGTCTATTGTAACGTTTTTGTAAAAATTATCATGTTAAAATAATTAACAATAAACAAATTGCGTTATTATATGATGTGTTACGATTCGTTCGTATATCTCCACATAGGGTTCTTAGTATCACTTAGGCAGTCCTGAAATTAGCTTGAATCATATTTTAACATAATAAACTACGTCACCACCGCTGTTAACAGATCGCGTAATTTGTTGACTCATATTGCAGCGTACCTAGTTTGTCTGGCTAGGTCACTCTTTTTCTATTGATTCCGTAACAATGGCGTCGTTGGCCGTATGTTCGCTTAATTCGATTTTTCATATTTCTACGCAACTTTTCAGTATCATTCACTTTTTCATATTTTCGCATACGGTTAGATATATCTATATACATAGATTTTGAATCAACCAGTCGATTCATGTATACCGCGTCACGCGAGTGCAGGCGCATACACGTACGCATTCTTATACTAACACCTTCATGCTATTTCCAACCAATAATTATTTATAATAATTTAACATTATTATTTCATGCTAAGGGTATGAGTTGCCCTTACATAGTTTCACATTGAGCTCGAAATGCAGTGTTGACATCTTGACGAAGTCCTCTGATAGTTTACTGAGAATCGCGAAAATTAGATTTGAAGAACTAGACTGGAGAAATCGAACCAATTCATTGTAACTTACCACTCAATGAAGTTGGTCAACTCATGAAAAAAGATGATCTATCCAGGACAAGTTTTAGCACTGAACTGATGAATAGTCCTGGATGCAGCTGCTTATATTCGCTAAATTTACAAATTTCCGGAACTGATCGATGAGTTCTATTGAAACTTCTTGCAGTACAGTCGTCTACGGAGAATGAACTTGGAGGAACGCACGAGAAAGATATGATCTGCCCTGAACGACTTACAGCTCGGAACTGATGGATAGTCATGGATGCAGCTCCTTATATTCGTTAAAAAAATGAATTTTTAGAACTGACTGATGAGTTCTATTGAAGACGGAAGATAATTACATACGAATTTCGAGGAATAACTCGATAATTTCATGTACATAATCGTCGAATTCTTCGAAAATGATCACTTTTACACAAATTTCTTAGTGATATGAGTTGGGGGTGGAATTATTATGCCCATGTTTCCATGCACACATCACTCTCTACGAAGGAAAGCAATGTGTGCAGTGGTGAACGTTTTAATGTTAAACAAATGGATGGTGAATCGTCGGAGTCAACATCAAGATGAATGTGAAAGAATGGATGAGCCTGATTTCATCATCAATCAGGAACCATCATTTCACATGCATCACGAAATGACTGTATTTACTCAACAACCAGCGGAAATTGATGATAAAATACTTGCAATGTATAGCTAAATAAATTTTGCAAATCAATTGAAAAATAAAAAAAGTATTCTTCCTCACTAGTGTTGCAACCCACCTTTTCTTATGAAATTAATGTAGTTTTTCAAAATAAATTGAAAATTATTCAAAAAATTGAACGTTAAATCATCAACATTTCTTTAACTTAACTTTTAATGCGTGCGTGCGTATGTGTGTGTGTGTGTGTGTGTGTGTGTGTGTGTGTGTGTGTGTGATTTCTTATCGATACATTTTTCTCACCTGTACGGTTATTAATCCACCAGCCATCAACTTCACATTTAGTACTGTAATATACTCCAACTGCAGAGTCATATGTAAAAAAAATACAATAAGGTTATGAATATTTTTAAATTGAATAATCATAAATTTGTTAAATATTTAAGTATAAATTCAAATACCTTGTGTCTTTTTTGAATTTTTTCTTACTGGACTCGCAGGAGCAACACGAAGAACAGTGGCTTGGTGGAAACTGTGGTAATGGAACGTAATAGTTCACTTCTTTGCTGCTTTTTGGTGGATTGATTAACTGGTGAAACTGTTGTTGTGTTGGTGGATGTTGTAGACGGCTCCTAGTTTCTAAATATTCAAGTTGTGTGTTTGTTAATTCTTCTCCACTTGCTGAAATATAATTTTTAAAAATCAATCTTCATCGTACTCAAGTATTATATTTTTTCCTGTAAAATTATAAAAAAAATACTTTCTTCGCTGTACACGGTTGTGGGTTCACTCCTTGCCGATGAGACTGTGGATTCCGGATACCCGCAACTGTCGACCTCATCGTTTTTGGGGAAGATCAGCAAGAATGTATCCTCTTTCTCGGGCACTCGGTTTAGTAGTCTCTGTTCTTCAGTAGTCAGTCGCCAAATTTTAGCTTCCACTCCTTCTCTTCCCATAATCTGTAAATAGAAAGATGATTTAGTCGAGAATAGAATTGATAAGTTAAACTTAATTGGAAATAGAAATTTTTGATCACTCATGTTGATATCTGAAAAATGTTAAACAAATACTAAGATTTTTCACAAGTGTGTGATTATATTTTCAAGTGATTTTCCATGAATGTCAAGTGCGACATTTTTGCTATTGAATATGCCTTGGTGAGATGCGACTTTTATTCATTGAGTATGTTAGTTCAGTATTCCTTGATGGAATGAACTGATATATTGTATTGAATAAATGTCGCATCTTATCAAGGTATGATCTATATCAAAAATGTCGCACTTGTTATTCATGATGTGAAACATCTTAGTGTTGTTCGATATTTATCAGAATCAACTTAATATACAAGTTATTGTACCTACTTAATATGCATATTCAATAGCAAGAATGTCGCACTTGACATTCATGAAAAAGCATTTGTAAATATAATTACACACTGCACTGTGAGCTGAAACATCTTAGTGTTGTTCGACATTCCGACCTTCCCTATTCATAAGAACGTGTCTCGGAGAGTCCCGAAATAAGGACGTATCTCGTGCGAGCGCAAAGTAAAGACGTATTTCGCACGAGCGCAAAGTAAGGACGTATCTCGGGAAAGCGCATAGTAAGGACGTATCTCGCGTGAGCGCACAGAAAGGACGTATCTCGGACGAGCGCGAAATAATGTCGCAGCTCGCGGAGAATTGCGACTCAATATTGAATCTCACTTTGATTGAAAATTATAACCGATCATAACCGCAAATAAATCTCAAGCATAGAATTAAAACTCGGCAAACATGAAAGCGATCATGGGGGCGAGTCAAAACATGGAGCATTTGTATTTTTTTATTCGTGAGTCAAAAGCACAGAAACGATGGTCAAGAGCCTATCTGGCATTTATATACGTGGAAAAGCGGTGGCTCTGTGCTCGACTGCGCTGGACTGCGCTAAGACTACAGGCCAAGCTGCTCTGACTGCAGTCGCAAGTTGCGAGCGCTTAGCAACTAGTAACAAGTCGCAGTTTTTCGTCTCTCGTTATTGGCTTGTAGTTTACATTCAAGAAACCGACTAGCTGGAATCATATGATGCTCACGGCGGAGCGTGTTCTTATTTTTAGTTTTTATATAAAACTGGCCCTACAGAGGTGCATGCCGGGAATTAAACCCTGACGCTCTGGGCGAGAGTCCAGAAGTCTTTTCCACGAATAAAGCTACCGGCGCGCGGCGACTTTCATCAAAACCGTTTGTTGTTCGATATTTCCAACCTGCACTTGGAAAAACCGTTCTCTCAAGATTGCTATAACAATTCAACTGTAGTAAATCTTATCAATTGAATAATAAAGTATTGTTATAGCATGCGTACATTGTTTTAATCTACCATGGAGAAATAAGGTCAAATCTAAAATACAGTCCTGTAAATACTCATTAATCGGGAAATATTCTCCGAATGCTCATGTTTCCGCGAACCTTTGGTCTTAGCATGGCTTGTTTATATCGATAATAGGAATTTATCTTCATGTGTGAACTGCATTACTTAATTTCGATGCATTACTTAATTTTAAACCGCTGAGATACTTTCTTACTTTGCAATTCTCCGAGCTACGATATTATTTTGCGCGTCCCTCCGAGATACGTCCTTACTTTGCGCTCACGCGAATTCCTTCCTTATGAATAGGGAGGGTCGATTTATCAAAATCAATCTAATACGCAAGTTCGTACTTCACAATCCATTGTGAGGTACAGAAACTTGCATATTAAGTTGGTTCTGATAAATGTCGAACAACACTAAGATGTTTCACATCATGAATAACAAGTGCAACATTTTTGATATAGAATATACCTTGGTAAGATGCAACATTTATTCAATGAATACATTATATCAGTTTATTCCATCAAGGAATACTGATCTAACATACTCAATGAATAAATGTCACATCTCATCAAGGCATATTCAATATCGAAAATGTCGCACTTGTTATTCATGAATATTTCACATTGAACACATTACACTACACCAACACTTCCACCATTTTATAAAAATTGCACCAAGTGCACCCTCCATCAGGAGTGATCACCCTCATGAGAATCTCTTTCAAGAGCATCTCAGTTGTCGGGTTGGTCGAAAAAAATTTCGCACCATGTGAGCTCGACAAGCCCGACAACGGCGACGCAGCATGATGTCCTGGTGCATGGTAACATCTTTACCTAGCACGTGCTCAGAGCAATGGCTGTCACATTCTGACACACACACACACACACACACACACACACACACACACACACACACACACACACACACACACACACACACACACACACACACACACACACACACACACACACACACACACACACACACACACACACACACACACACACACACACACACACACACACACACACACACACACACACACACACACACACACACACACACACACACACACACTCACTCATGCGCACGCCGGCGGACAATATACGAATATATTTGCGTCGTGCTCGAAGTCTATGACCTCCACGTCGAGGTAGACATCGATGAACACGACGACGATGACTCGCGACACTCCCGAAATTCAAAACTCGCGGAAAAATGAAACACGCGACCGGCACACGTACACTAAGCGTGAAAAATATCTGCCCATATCGATTCGAACATACCGCGTATGGTTACCGTCACGATCGTACACGTGCGCGGAGAGGTTGGCAATGCTTGAACCAAACGTTGTTTGTCTGTCTCGGTGGCCACCTGTTGTGTATACCTGCGGGTTAGAAAGTGATGTCGCGAATGATGAAAGATATATATAGTTGCCGGAGTGTTGTTGTGGTGGACGATGGTGACCCAGTACCAGGCCCGGATTAAGGTAGGGGCTTGAGGAGCTGCAGCCCCAGGCCTCGCTTCTGATGAGGGCTTCGCCTTTGAAGGAGGCCTCGTCCAGCAACCAAACTCAAATTCTTATTTATGGACATCGGCGACCTATGCAGTACTGTGATGGTGGACGATGGACGATGGTGGCGACTGAGCCGAAACCGCTTAGAGTAGTCCAGTAAAGATCTTTCCTGTGGACAAAGGCTCAGCTTGGAGATTTATTTATGGAGTATGGGACTGACGTATGCGAGTTGGAGCTTGGACTTTTGGAACAATGCAACTGGTTGCACATCGATGAAGATCATGATTACTTGAAATCATTGTTGAGTCTCTTGATGCATATCAAATGTTATAATAATATTAGTGGATGGACTTATCAAGGACAACTGCTTTGGGACTGTATAATTATTATTGATGAATTGCAGTAGCTGGTTGGAACAGAAAGTTCTTAGATATTGTGAGTGAATTAGAACACTTTCAGCCACAATTGTCATCACATTATACAAAATTGAATGCGTTTCCTTGCCATACAACATAACATAGACTGTGTCAGCAGAGATGGCCAAGAAAACACTAAAATTAACCAAAAGTGTATTAGTTTTACAGCCTACAGAAAAGAATGGAAGGCACAGTTCTTCGAATAAAGATGAGGGAGCATCAAAAGCAGATACCGAATAAAGCGTTACAGATTAATTAACTCAATTTTCAAGTTATATCAAAGAGAATTGTATTTTCATGTATAGTCTATTTTTTCTCATCGACCATCCAAGTAACATAATTTACAATGCCACAATTTGTCTGTGTATGAATCTGAGCTGTATTCCAAAATTTATTACTAATTTTTGCAATAAATATTTTTGTGAGAAATTATTATGCAAGCATATTAATTGCAAATAGAATAATGTAAAATTATGATATATGATTAAAGACGTTTCGGTTTATGTAAAAAATTTTTTCTAACTAATTGATCTATTCCTTTATTCATTGTCATAATAAAACTACAGCCATCGTAAAATAACTTGCAGAAAGAAAAATACACATAAAGTATAATATTTACATTTGGGTATTAACATTGGTACTTGACAATTACTGAAACAAGTTAATACTTATCTATTGGATATACATTTATTTGCCTTGAAGATAAGCTTCTTGAAAAAAAAATATAGTCATAGAATGTATAATTTTCTTAATTTAATTTTCTGTAAGCTGTAGAACTAAAAAAGGCTTCTTCCGGTATCTGCTTTTGATGCATAGAATCTCAAGATTTGTGTATGTTATGTTGTATGGCAAGGAAACGCATTCAATTTTGTACAATGTAATGACAATTGTGGCTGAAACTGTTCTAATTCACTCACAATATCTAAAGAACTTTCTATTCCAACCAGCTACTGCAATTCTTCAAAAGTAATTATATAGTCCCAAAGCAGTTGTCCTTGATAAGTCCATCCTCTAATATTATTATAACATTTGGTATGCATCAACAGACTTAACAATGATTTCAAGTAATCATGATCTTCATCGATGTGCAACCAGTTGCACTGCTCCAAAAGTCCAAGCTCCAACTCGCATACGTCAGTCCTATACTCCATAAATAAATCTTCAAGCTGAGCCTTTGTCCACAGGAGAGATCTTTACTATGACTATACCATCCCAGGAGGGCACCATTGGAACACCATAATATGCGACCCTGACCATCTTGATAACTACCGGATTCATCATCACCTTCACTTACTCCAGGGAAGCTCTCTGGGAAAATAAAAATCGGTACCCCTGATAACCTGGACAATGCCCGGATTCATGATCCCCGTCTCCAACAAAGAAATCCAGGAGAGCATTCTTGAAAGACCAGAATCTGTGACCCTGATAACCTGGGTGTAATACCCAGATCCATGATTACCGTCACCAACAAAAATTCTAGGAACGCACCCTTGAAGCACCATCATCGGCGGCCCTGATTACTTAGATAACTTCCGGCTCCATGGTCACCTTTTTCAGCACAAAATTTTAGGAGCGCACCTTGAGAAGACGATGGTCAGTGACCCTAATCACCTAGATAACACCAAGTTCTATGGTCTTCTTCTCAATAAAAAAATTCTAGGAGCGCACCCTTGGAACACCAGCATCAGCAAACATGACTACCTAAACAACGCCCGGATCCATAGTCACCTCCTACAACAGAAAATTCTAGGACCGCACACGTGAAACACTATCATCGGCAACCATGGTCACCTGGACAACGCCCGGATCCATAGTTATCTCCTCCAACAAAAAATTTTAGGAGCGCACCCTTGAAACACCATCATTGGTGACCCTGACCACCTAGACAACGTCCAGGTTGAGGATCATCTCTTCCAACAAATTATCCTATGAGTGTGCCTCTAGGATTATTATTAGCAGATCGCCTAATTTCTATCAAGTATCTATCGTTCCATTCCTTCATTACTTATAAAAAAATTATAAAATCATTATAAGGACATTCTGAATCTTTCTAACGTGGGCTTCCTAAATTCCGTCCCCCCTTACTCAGTATCTCGCGAATCCGAATTCAGCGCCAGCTCTGAGACGGTCACAGCGTATTGCGCCCGCTCGCCGTTGGGTACAAAGTTACGCTCCTCTACAATTAAAAAAAAACGTAATATTATTTTCAATTTAATAGAGAGATCAGTTTTACTCCCAGATAAAAATTTTCATAATCATATTATCAATAAAGTTAATAGAATATTATTGGAGAATGATTACCCAAAGAAATTCTTAGATTTATGCGTAAATGACCAACTCCTACAAAGCAAATCAATTTCGATAATAAAAGTCCGCTTTGTACTTTGGCAATACCTTTTCAAGATACGTTTTACAACAAAGTATCTGGCTCGTTTGGAATATTAAACATTAGAACAGTTCCTTCAGTTAATCATAATTTTACAATCATAATAAAACTTGGTAAAGATAAAACAGACATATTAGATCAAACCGGTGCAGTATAAAAATTCAATTGTACGACTGTACGGTATGTTATATTGGGAAGACGAAAAGAAAATTGAAAGATAGAATCACTGAACATCAAATTACTGATAAACCACTACGGGTCCTATTGCATATCATAGAAAACAGTACGCACTCATTCTATTGGAGTAATGTTAGAATTTTAGATCTCGAAGCGAATAATAAGAAACGACTTATTTGGAGAATGCTCTACATCAATATGCACCAACACACTCAATAGGAAGGAAGACACATAATACCTCAGTCACATAAATAGGAAGCTCAACAAGATTTCTAAAACAAACACACCAACGTGTCTGATGGTATATAGGATCACTGCTGTTAGCTTTATAAACAATAGTTTGAGACTGTACCACCCTACTTATATATATTTTTGGCTGCTGAATCCGATTCCGAGGTCCGATGGAATCAATATTTTGCAAAACAAAAAAATCTATTCAATTCTCCATAAAAAAATAAAAGAAAACTGTTTCCAGCGATTTTTTGATTTGTCGCATAGTTTTTGAGTAAAAAACCGCTGCCAAGTGCCTCAGCAGTATGCTTTCTCAAAGTATTGCAATTGAATCTCAATTTGCATTAATCACCACTCTTTGAGAAAGCAAAATGAACCTCTAACTTATTTCCTCCACTCCATAGTAACGGTTGCTCAGGACGTAAACAACGGTTGCTATGGTAAATATCCGAGCTTCGGTGTTCTTACTTCTTAGTCGTCAACAGTTCCGAAAATGGACCTCCAACAGACTTTTCCCACTCCATAGTAACGGTTGCTAAGGACGTAAACAATGGTTGCTATGGTAAATGTCGGAGCTTCGATGTTCTCACTTCTTAGTCATCAACAGTTCCAAAAATGGACCTCCAACAGACTTTTCCCACTCCATAGTAACGGTTGTTAAGGACGTAAACAACAGCTGCTATGGTGAATGTCTGAGCTTCGATGTTCTTACTTCTTAGTCATCAACAGTTCCAAAAATGGACCTCCAACTGACTTTTTCCATTCCCTAGTTACGGTTGCAAGGGATATAAACAACGGTTGCTAGAGACATCAACAATGGTTTCTCTTTGATTCTTATAGAATCCCATAAATATACAAACCCAAATGATCATTTATCATGAATTATATGGGAACTTATCGAAAACACGCTAGCAACGGTTGCCATGGAATCGAACAACGGATGTTGCTGAACACCGAACTCGGTTCACATCTGCCGGAGACCGACCTGTGTGCAAAATTTCAGGACGATCGGACTATTCCTTCCAAAGTCATCGTACGACAAAAAAAAAGTCAGTCTGAAGCTGAATTTTGTATCTCCATAGCAACGGTTGCTAGGGGAATATACAATGGTTGTTCCAAAATGAATGTCTTATCGATTCTCATCGATCGTCGAAAGAATTCGAGACCCATCGTGCATTGATGATGATTTTTGGAGCTTTTATCAAAAACACGTTAGCAACGGTTGCTAGAAAAATAAACAACAGAATTGGCTGAAAATTGAACTCGATCGAGATTTTGCGGCGACTAACCTGTGTGCAAAATTTCAGGACGATCGGACAATTCCTTCAAGAGTTATCGTACGACAAAAAAGTGCACGTACGTACATACGTACGTACGTACGTACGTTCATACATACAGACATTTTCGGATTTCCATGTTTTTCGACCCGTAGATTACGAAAATCGAGGTCCCGAAGTCCGATTCGGTGGGTTGATTTTTACCCCGTTACTAAGCTTTCTCTTTGAGAAAGCAAAATTCAGAAAGTTTGACGGCAAGTGGGCCGGACTCAAAATTTATAATTTTATGAATTTTTCACTTGTAAACTATACGAAAAATTGAAAAAACACCAAGAACACCACCTTCTATCTAGTTTTTTACATAAGATCTGAAAAAATTTTCTGTTTTGCAAAATGATGATTTTTAAAAATTTTTTTGAGGTTATGTCTAAACGCAGAGATGATGGAGCTAAACGGACCTCGGAGTCGGATTCAGCAGCCAAAAATAGATATAAGTATGGTAGTACAGTCTCTGGTTCAATTTTTTTTGTGGAGCTGTGTGATCATTACAAATAATCATTCATGAAATCTGAGACTGGATTTCATTGCGCTTCTTGGTTAAGATTATCATTGTTCAAATTATCTGTCTGAGTTGCAGTGCGCTTCTTTGGAGATCAAGGTAAATGACTCATATCATAAATCTATTAGCAAAATCGCTTTGATCGATGACTGTGAGAGATTCAATTGTATTCAGTGCGCCTCTGGAGTATCATTCTTTATAACAAAAATTCATCGATTCATCTACGTCTGAGACTGAGCTTTCATTGCGCTCCTTGGGGAATACTGTCATTGATAGAATTCATTGTCTGGGTTGTAGTGCACTTCTTGGAAATGTAATTCTATCTACTTATATTCGTATATTGGAAGGGAAAAAACTTGAAATTTCATAAGCAAACTTGACCCGTTACATGGTTCTGGCTCATTCAGCCAGAATCAACATGGCTACACTACTCACCAATTTTCAAGTTCAAACTTCACGTCTGAGCATCAACATTTTCCAATTTTTCGGGATGAAAACTAAAAACGTTCAATCAGCTCTATTAATCCGTCAGATCAGAACTTCCATCACGACGCTGATTCAAGAATTTTTCCAACGAATTACGTGGCACGACTTGCTAACAATCAGTTCTCTCCATATTTCGCGCTCACGCATCAATATTTTTAATGATCTGAACATGGATATGCATTAAAGCCCATTCAATGATCTGTCGATCGGTCATACCTGAATCCGTACCATATCATAATTCCACGTTCTTTTCTTAACGCATTGAAATCACAAATTACAACACCAATTTTCAAGTACGTACTTCATGCCTTCGCATTATCAATTTTCAATTTTTCTCGATAGAAACTGGAAGAGCTCAATTAGCTCTATCGATTCGTCTGATCCGAATTTCCCTCTCGACACTGATTCAAAGATTTTTCCAACGATTCATTTGACACAACTTGCTTAGAATCATTTTCTCCTAATTTCGCGTCCACGCATAATCTTTTTTAAAGTTCCAACCATGGAATGGGAAAGCCCTCGCAATGATGTATGATTCAGTCATATCCAAATTTGCACCATACGAACTTTCCATATATTTCTCTAATGCTTTATCGGATACAAAAAAACGCAACTTGTATTTTCCCATCGCTAACGCTCACGCATCGATTTTTTCGTAAATTTCAATATGGAACATGCAAACCGCAAGCAATTCTGTCCCGATCCGTTTCATCATTTCTCATAAAAATCGATTCTTCCATTGAAATTTTTTTACATGAAAATTACGGGAGGATCATCTTTATATTATAATATAGTCTAACAATAATCTCTTTCTCCCTATCGCTTGCTCGAGTATTTCGTATGGATTTTGATTGAAAAATCTACAAAATATTCTAAAATGTTTGATATTCAATCCAGTTTTAGTAAGTTGTACTAAAAATTTATTGTAAATAAATATCATCCCACATCATGATACATACACTGAGAAAAAAAGTCAGTCAAAACAACTGCCACTGCCAATCAATACGAGTAACTGCCGCGGTGCCATTGATTTAACAGAAAATGATATTGAAACAAAAAAGTATCAGTTGGACGAATGAGTATTTAGTTAATTCAAAGTATTTATGTATGTTGAATTGACTAAAGCGAGTTACATTGATTGAATAGGTGAGAATCATTTGTAACAATTGATTTTTTTGGTTAAAATGACAACGTATTCGTTGAAACGATCAACGTATTCGTTGGAACGATCGACGTATTCGTTGGAACAATAAGTATTTGTGTTAACTTATCAAATATATCGAAGTTAATGTAATATCTGGCGTAATCATAATTGATTCAACAAAATATATGTCTGAATTAACATTTGAGTTGATAATTAAAAAAAGAAAAAATGGACGTAATTTTCTCTTGATCGGTCACCCGAAGTTGAACAACGTCTCCGAGTCAGTTCTCCTATTAGCCGCCAGGGTTCGCGTCTTTCTCACAAGTGACGGGAAACGAGGACGGTTTGTATATAAGGCCGATTAAGTATATGGCGCTCAACACGCGTATGCGAACATTATAGGTGTATATACGTACATGTATCTGCGATGTATCTCATGTCAGTATTGCGACTGCGTTGTAAGTGCGAGCGAAATAATATAAAGATAAATAATAATAATAATTATAACCAATGTATATGTATGTATGTATAATATATATAAATATATATATATATATATATATATATATATATATAATATACACACACAACATTTTTCCTCTCAGTCTTGAATACGTTCAATGGTTGTATCAACACTTTATGATCATCAAGTTAACTGCCACGTCCATTGAATTGAAGAAAAAATATGATTGCTCGTATTTATTGGCGAATGGCAGTTGTTTCAACTGACTTCTTTTCTCAGTGTATAAACTATAGCCCTCGATCTTCTTGTTCGATCCATCACACCACATGTTCTCCAAATGATCATTTTCTAAGTTTTTTATCAGACAGAAAATTGGAGGAAAATGGTTTTCGGCAACGCATGACTTTCTGTGACGTGGATTACGCCCCCGCATCTATTTTCTCGGATTTTTCACCTCAGATTATGAAAGTCCTCGTGCTCTCCTATGAATCTATAAGATCATATTTCGAATGAATTATCCATTTATAGTTTTTTATCGACGTTTTCCGGGGGTCACATAGAAAATAATCGTTTCTATGATCAATAGGCCCCCACAACATGAACTTCTCCGAACACATAGCCAGTTCAAATTGTAACTCTTGATCTCCTCTTTTGACCCATCACACCAAATGTTCTTCGAATCATCATTTTCCAAGTTGTTTATTACTTCAAAATCTTTTGTATGACGAAAATTCGGTTACACATGATTTTCTATGACGTAGATCATGCCCACGCGTCAGTTTCTTTGAATTTCCTACCATGGAATAAGAAAATGCTCGTGCTCCTTAATCGATCTGCCAGAACTAATTCCAAAATAATCTAACAAAACATTGTTTCCAAGAGCAAAATATGGGAATCATAATTTGTGTACGGATTAATTTTAATTCAAATGTAGATTTCAATATAACATTATATGTTTATTGACAATAAAAATATGTCTGAGAAATTTGAGCTTTCTAGCTCTTCGAGATGTTGTATATATTCAATTATATAGTCTGGACCTTCCGCTATCGCTATATAGACACAGAAAGAAAGTTGCATAGAAGAACTCAAAATGCTAAGCAACGCACTTTTGTGGTTTGGAAGAAGGAAGATTCACATACCAATAGCAGTAATGTGATAAATTTAATTTCAAGCATACGATAGAGGAATAAAGTATGAATAATTCCTTCCCACCAGCCTATCCAAGTATTTGACTTCTGGCTAGGTAGAGAATGCATCTAACAATCAGGAAAAGACGTCTAAAACATATTATTTTGGGAATCCATCCATTACAAAAATATCAGAGAAAATTTACCAGAGGAATCAAATGGATAAATAAATTACCCTTGCTTGGAACTTCACAATAATAATCAATTTTCCATTATTCAAATGTGATTAACTCACTGTGAATTAGCTGATTGTAATTGTTATTTACAGTGATTTAAATATTGAATAATAGAAAATGATTCAGTTCTTTCGAAGCAAGATCATTTTCCATTCGTTTCTTCTGGAAACATCACCTAGCTACACGTGTGTGTGTGAGTGAGTGTATGGGATCATGAATTTCCATACTTTATCTATTTAATATAGTATATCTTATGATTCAAGACTCATATAAAATGTACTTTCCCAAAAAGAATGCGACTCTATTTTGAGGCTTGAGAAAAAAATGGGAATTCATAGTTTACGCATATTGTATATTCTACAGGCAAATGACACAGGTTGAGTTCACCAGAAATAACATATTAGAATGTAATATTCATGTATTATTTATTTTATCCACAACAACTCAAGAATCCCGAATCTATCATGAAAAAATGAGAAACGTGCTAAAATATCATCTTATTCATTCCTAATAGTGGCTCTGGAAATAAAATCTAAGATTCACATTGACAGGCTACGATTTGTGAGTATTCAACTACAGATCATAATTTCTCAATTCTCTCAAGATAAGTATGATTTACATTACCCGTTATATGCAATGTCCAATATTTCATTTATTGAGCAAATCTTATGACATATCTATTCGAATTTTCTTCACAGAAACTTTTTCCTCTCCCCATGTTATATACATGTGTGAATGGTTATGCAACTGCGCACGCGTATAGAGTACTCAATCCGGTACGTAGATGTATAACTTGATTATTTGAATTTTCATTTATTTTCATTCATCGGAGCTGCGAATGAAAATTGATAAAATAGTAATAGAACTTTGTTTCACAAAACTTGTAATAACTTTGAGAAATTCTCATCTCTCATAATTCATCTATAGAATCTATGTATCAGAATGGATGAACAAATGATCTAATTCACTCATAACAAGGGGATAGCCACAGTCTCCGGGAGACCAATCACGATAAAACTGTACATACGGAAGCCCATAAATATGGATATACTGTTCGTGCCAAAAATTGAAAATTATTTACAGAACATCTCCGGAAAATCCAGTCGTTGGCCTGAATAATTGAAGACATCAACTTCTTGGGTATCCAAAAACTAGCTCGCAAAGTTTTTATCGTTATTGGATTCCCGAAAACTGTTGTGTCCCTTGTAAGTGGTATAGAAGAACATACACGTTGACATGAGTGATTTTTTACCAACTCCAACACGTTAAAATCCCGAATCAGTAAAAATGTTTCTGTAATACCAAGAATATCATTTCTTCTCGAAGGATTAGGTCCCAAACTTCTGAAACTTCCAAACAGCATATATTTTTGATCAGAAAATAAGAAAAGTCTTCGAAGAAGGTTCTGACAAGTCTTCTAGAACCGAAAATTCGTCATGCCATCTCAATGAAGAAGCTGTGTGACGGGGCAAAAATTAACCTCTTGAATCAAATTTCGGGACCTTCATCTTTATAATCTATAGATCGAAAAACATGGAATCCCAAAAAATTTCTGTATGCATGTACGTACGTATGTATATGACGCCATTTTTTGGGTGGCGATAACTTTCGGAGAAATCTTCCTGAAATTTTGCTTACAGGTTAGTCGTGGTAAGGTGTAAATCGAGATGAATTTTTTGAGAGAAATCTGTTGTTTATTTCCCTAGCAACCGTTGTTGAGGTGTTTTTAGGAAGTTCCTTATCCCTGATAAATACTCGTTGAGACTCCAATCCTTACGAGGATCAACGAGAATCAACGAGATATTATCCAGAGCAACCATTGTTAATATATCTAGCAACCGTTGCTAAGGGGATGAATATTGAGATGAAGTTTATTCCCATCACTTTTGAAAATACAGGACACATTATCTCTGTATTTTCTTTAGGCCATTGTCGTTGATATTCCTATAGCAACCGTGGAAAATTGACTTGGACCGTTCCATGTATAAGAAATATAACTGCAGCATTCACTAGGAATCTGAATCAGAACCTGGACAAAGAGTCACAAGGCGTTTTGTTCGATTTATAATTTCCGAGTGTGCAACGATAGAAACGAGTGAATTTGAACCGTGCGCGTTCTTAATTTTCAACGTAATCGATATTTTTATGGTATTTTCACGGGTGATACATGAATGTTTCATACTTGAATCTCTTCCTTTCCTAGTGCTTAATCGAACTGAACCAATACATTTGAGAGTTGTAGGTCGCTGGGAAGATGAAGCTCAAAAAGTCTGAACATAATTCAATTCTAAAACTTCATAACGTAGCTTCACTTACAAGGAGAGTATCAGACCTTCGGGTCACCAATTTTGACCAAACTTTGTACGTATGTCCTGTGACACATCAGTGATCATACGGACAAAGATTTGGTTCCCAACGCTCCCTCGGGTCAAAGTTACTCGGATAGCATTATAATTACTTTTTATCCTTATACACTACACACACTGATCCGGATAATTTTTATATGGAGAAATCAACAATTATCGACTTTTCACTCTGTGCTTGGATACTGAAGCAATAACAACATGTATCCAAGCACAAAGACAACGAATGTAGTGTCATTGGACGACAATTCAGTGTCACAATTGATTTTCACTAGGTAAAAAGGGAATCTGTAACAATACGATCGGACCTTGATCGTACAGATTCACGCGATCGAATTTGATCGTGTATATAGGTGATATTGCGGGAAAATGAATTCATGCTCCAGGGATGTGGAGAGCTGCCGTCTTCCCGGTAGCGTAGTGGATATCGCAACTGACCGGAGATCAGGAGGACGCTGGTTCAAATCCAGTCCGGGGAGCGTGGAATTTTTTTCTCGCAATATCATCTTGGGATAGTCCACCAATTCCGAATTTATTCGTCGTTTGAAACATGTGGACGTTAAAAAATAATTATTTGTAAAACACTACTTCGAGTGAAAAGATAAGATATAGTAGCCCAATAGGTTGGGTTGGGTAAGGGGGGTGGGTGGGGGGGGAATAGGTAAAAAGGGAATCTGTAACAATACGATCGGACCTTGATCGTACAGATTCACGCGATCGAATTTGATCGTGTATATAGGTGATATTGCGGGAAAATGAATTCATGCTCCAGGGATGTGGAGAGCTGTCGTCTTCCCGGTAGCGTAGTGGATATCGCAACAGACCGGAGATCAGGAGGACGCTGGTTCAAATCCAGCCGGGGAGCGTGGAATTTTTTTCTCGCAATATCATCTTGGGATAGTCCACCAATTCCGAATTTATTCGTCGTTTGAAACATGTGGACGTTAAAAAATAATTATTTGTAAATCACTACTTCGGGTGAATAGATGTAGTAGCCCAATAGGTTGGGATGGGTAAGGGAGGTGGGTGAAGGGAGGGGGGAAAAGGTAAAAAGGGAATCTGTAACAATACGATCGGACCTTGATCGTACAGATTCACGCGATAGAATTTGATCGTGTATATAGGTGATATTGCGGGAAAATGAATTCATGCTCTAGGGATGTGGAGAGCTGCCGTCTTCCCGGTAGCGTAGTGGATATCGCAACTGACCGGAGATCAGGAGGACGCTGGTTCAAATCCAGCCCGGGGAGCGTGGAATTTTTTTCTCGCAATATCATCTTGGGATAGTCCACCAATTCCGAATTTATTCGTTGTTTGAAACTTGTGGACGTTAAAAAATAATCATTTGTAAATACTACTCGGGTGAATAGATGTAGTAGCCCAATAGGTTGGGTTGGGTAAGGGGGGGGTGGGGGGAGGGGGGAATAGGTAAAAAGGGAATCTGTAACAATACGATCGGACCTTGATCGTACAGATTCACGCGATAGAATTTGATCGTGTATATAGGTGATATTGCGGGAAAATGAATTCATGCTCTAGGGATGTGGAGAGCTGCCGTCTTCCCGGTAGCGTAGTGGATATCGCAACTGACCGGAGATCAGGAGGACGCTGGTTCAAATCCAGCCCGGGGAGCGTGGAATTTTTTTCTCGCGATATCATCTTGGGATAGTCCACCAATTCCGAATTTATTCGTCGTTTGAAACATGTGGACGTTAAAAAATAATTATTTGTAAAATACTACTTCGGGTGAAAAGATGTAGTAGCCCAATAGGTTGGGTTGGGTAAGGGGGGGGTGGGGGGGGGATAGGTAAAAAGGAATCTGTAACAATACGATCGGACCTTGATCGTACAGATTCACGCGATCGAATTTGATCGTGTATATAGGTGATATTGCGGGAAAATGAATTCATGATCCAGGGATGTGGAGAGCTGCCGTCTTCCCGGTAGCGTAGTGGATATCGCAACTGACCGGAGATCAGAGGACGCTGGTTCAAATCCAGCCCGGGGAGCGTGGAATTTTTTTCTCGCAATATCATCTTGGGATAGTCCACCAAGCCCGAATTTATTCGTCGTTTGAAACATGTGGACGTTAAAAAATAATTATTTGTAAAATACTACTTCGGGTGAAAAGATGTAGTAGCCCAATAGGTTGGGTTGGGTAAGGGGGTGGGTGGGGGGGGGATGGGTAAAAAGGGAATCTGTAACAATAAGATCGGATCTTGATCGTACAGATTCACGCGATCGAATTTGATCGTGTATATAGGTTATATTGCGGGAAAATGAATTCATGATCCAGGGATGTGGAGAGCTGCCGTCTTCCCGGTAGCGTAGTGGATATCGCAACTGACCGGAGATCAGGAGGACGCTGGTTCAAATCCAGCCCGGGGAACGTGGAATTTTTTTCTCGCAATATCATCTTGGGATAGTCCACCAAGCCCGAATTTATTCGTCGTTTGAAACACGTGGACGTTAAAAAATAATTATTTGTAAAATACTACTTCGGGTGAAAAGATGTAGTAGCCCAATAGGTTGGGTTGGGTAAGGGGGTAGGTGGGGGGGGATAGGTAGAAAGGGAATCTGTAACAATAAGATCGGATCTTGATCGTACAGATTCACGCGATCGAATTTGATCGTGTATATAGGTTATATTGCGGGAAAATGAATTCATGATCCAGGGATATGGAGAGCTGCCGTCTTCCCGGTAGCGTAGTGGATATCGCAACTGACCGGAGATCAGGAGGACGCTGGTTCAAATCCAGCCCGGGGAACGTGGAATTTTTTTCTCGCAATATCATCTTGGGATAGTCCACCAAGCCCGAATTTATTCGTCGTTTGAAACACGTGGACGTTAAAAAATAATTATTTGTAAAATACTACTTCGGGTGAAAAGATGTAGTAGCCCAATAGGTTGGGTTGGGTAAGGGGGTGGGTGGGGGGGGATAGGTAAAAAGGGAATCTGTAACAATACGATCGGATCTTGATCGTACAGATTCACGCGATCGAATTTGATCGTGTATATAGGTTATATTGCGGGAAAATGAATTCATGATCCAGGGATGTGGAGAGCTGCCGTCTTCCCGGTAGCGTAGTGGATATCGCAACTGACCGGAGATCAGGAGGACGCTGGTTCAAATCCAGCCCGGGGAACGTGGAATTTTTTTCTCGCAATATCATCTTGGGATAGTCCACCAAGCCCGAATTTATTCGTCGTTTGAAACACGTGGACGTTAAAAAATAATTATTTGTAAAATACTACTTCGGGTGAAAAGATGTAGTAGCCCAATAGGTTGGGTTGGGTAAGGGGGTGGGTGGGGGGGGGAATAGGTAAAAAGGGAATCTGTAACAATACGATCGGACCTTGATCGTACAGATTCACGCGATCGAATTTGATCGTGTATATAGGTGATATTGCGGGAAAATGAATTCATGCTCCAGGGATGTGGAGAGCTGCCGTCTTCCCGGTAGCGTAGTGGATATCGCAACTGACCGGAGATCAGGAGGACGCTGGTTCAAATCCAGCCCGGGGAGCGTGGAATTTTTTTCTCGCAATATCATCTTGGGATAGTCCACCAAGCCCGAATTTATTCGTCGTTTGAAACATGTGGACGTTATAAAATCATTATTTGACCGAATAACAGTCCCGGTCGGTTGACCGGGTTTCCCGGTCAGAAAAAAAATATCTAGGGCTCCTCCGGAAGAGTGTTTCCCGGTTGATTATCGGTGTTTCCCGGTCGATCAACCGTGATTCCCAGTCGATCGACCGGGAAACACGGTCAGAAAAAAATAATATAGGCTCCTTAGAAAGAGTGTTTCCCGGTCGATCGTCCGGGAAACACCGATAATCGACCGGAAAACACTCTTCCGGAGGAGCCCTTGATATTTTTTCTTATATACGAAGAATCATCTCCTCGAACCAACCCGAGCGAGGAACTGTTATTCGCGGACAATCTTCATGGCATTGAACGATCCAATGGACGGAAGTGTTATACGCAGAAAATTTGCTCCTTGTGCCTACCCGAGCGAGGAAGTGTTATACGTGGCGACATTACGATAATATGATTGATCTCGGCCAAAATCTAAATTCAATTTAATATTATGCTGTGCACCCTTCATAATCCCAAATATGTATAAGTTGTCGATCTTTGAGGGCCAATCCAGAATCTTCTGGTAACTTATACATATTTGAAATTTAATTTCCTTCCGTCAAATCCTCGATTCGTATACTCCAGCTCGGTTTTCATAGGTATAACAACAGGCATAGGACCATACATCGCTGGTGTGTCGGCGAGCGTTTCCGGATATACATGAAACACCGATAACACAGCTCCACAAAAAAAAAATAAAAAATTGAACCAGAGACTGGACCACCCTACTTCTATCTATTTTTGGCTGCTGAATCCGAATCCGAGGTCCGTTCAGCTCCATCACCCCTGCGTTTAGCCATAACCTCAATAATATGGCGGATGACATATCGATGAAATCGATATTTTGCAAAACAAAAAATTCTATTCTATTCTACATGAAAGAATAAAAAAAACTGTCCCAAGCGATTTCCCGATTTGTCGCATACTTTTTGGGTAAAAAAATTCTGAAAGTTTGACGGCTAGTGGGCCGGATTCAAAATTCATAATTTTATGAATTTTTCACTCGTCAACTATGCAACGAATTGAAAAAACACCAGGAACAGTTTCTATCTGATTTTTCACATAAAATCTAAAAAAAATTTCTGTTTTGCAAAATGACAATTTTTTTTGAGGTTATGTCTAAACGCAGGGGTGATGGAGCTTAACGGACCTCGGGTTCGGATTCAGCAGCCAAAAATACATAGAAGTCGGGTAGTCCAGTCTCTGGTTCAATTTATTATTTTTTTTTTGTGGAGCTGTGTAATCGACCGGGAAACACTCGTTTCGAGGATCCCATTCAATTTTTTTCTGACCAGGAAACCCGGTCGATCGACTGGGGATCATATTCGATCAACTCCCATTACCGCTCCATCGACCGGATTTCCCACCGGATTTTGCCGGTGAAACCTCGCTATTTGTCCGTATAATAATACCCCGCTATTTGATCTGTATAGAAATCCGTACTAAAACCCATACTGATGTCCGTACAGAAATCCGTACAGAAATCCGTACAGATTCATATTTATCATTCGTGGAGAATAATCCCTCTACAGAAATCCGTACGGATTTATATTTATCATTCCAGGGGAAAACCCCTTACTGAAATCCGTACGGATCTATTTTCACGATTCCACGGGAAAAATGCCTCCACGGAAATCCACACTGATTCATTCGATTCGTACGGATTCATTTTCGCGATCCCAGGGGAAAAACCTCTCTACAGGAATCTGGACGGAAAGCCATACTGAAATCCGTATAGAAATCCGTACGGAAATCCGTACGGAAATCCGTACTGGAATCCGTGCGGAAATCTGTACGGATTTATTCTTACGATACCAGGGGAAAAATATCTCTATACAGAAATCCCTACGGAAATTCATACAGATTTATTTTCACGATTCCAGGAGAAAAATCCCTTCACAGAAATCTGTACAGAAATCCGTACTGAAATCCGTACTGAAATCCGTACTGAAATCCGTATGGAAATTCGTACGGTTTTATTTCCACGATACCAGGGGAAAAATACCACTATACAGAAATCCGTACGTAAATCCGTAGAGTTTTTCTTTACGATTCCAGAGGAGAAATCCCTTTACAGACATCTGTACGGAAATCTATTCAGGAAACCGTACAGAAATCCGTACTGAAATCCGTATGGAAATCCGTACGGATTTCTTCTACGATTCCAAGGGAAAAACCCCTATATAGAAAACCGTACGGAAATCTATATGGATTTTTATTTTTCATCCTAGGGGAAAAATTCTTCAACAGCAATTCGTACGGTATACCATATGAAAATCCCTGAAGATATTTGTAAAACATCGTAACAAAATCCGTGCGGAAATCCGTACGAAACTTTGTACGGTTTTATTTTCACGATACCAGGGGAAAATACCACTATATAGAAATCCGTACGGGAATTCGTACAGTTTTTCTTCACGATTCCAGAGGAGAAATCCCTTCACAGACATCTGTACGGAAATCTATTCAGGAAACCGTACTGAAAGTCGTACAGAAATCCGTACTGAAATCCGTTCGGAAATCCGTATGGATATCTTCTACGATTCCAAGGGAAAAACCCCTATATAGAAAACCGTACGGAAATTTATTTGAATTTTTTTTTCATCCTAGGGGGAAAATTCTTCTACAGAAATTCGTACGTTATACCATATGAAAATCCCTGAAGATATTTGTAAAACTTCGTAACAAAATCCGTGCGGAAATCCGTACGGATATCCGTACGGCATTTTTGGACTGATTTCCGTGAAGGTTTCCATACGGATTTCCAGACGGATTTCCGTAAGGATATTTTCGATAGGGGTAGAGTTGGTAACGCAACTGACCGGAGATCAGGAGATCGCTGGTTCAAATCCAGCCTGGGGAGCGTGGAATTGTTTTCTCGCAATATCACTTTGGGATAGTCCACCAAGCCCGAATTTATTCGTCGTTCCGTCTGGAACACTGGAAAAACAATCCTCTTGCCGCAAATGGAATCCTTTCACCGCAAGAGGATTTTCCATTGAATTTTGCTACTAAGAGGATTGCCTTTTGGGGCAAGAGGATATTCCCCTCCTCGTAAAATTGCATTGCTGCAAGAGGAATCCATTGGCCGTGAGAGGATTTTCCTTTCAGTGGAAGGGGGCACGAAAATTCACGCGTTCACAGCAACAAAAGGAATTTTTCTTGCCGCGAGAGGAATCCCTCTTGCTGTGAGAGGATTTTCATTTTTCGGTGAGCGGAATGCAGCTTGTCCCTACCTACAGTGCTCCATAATAATACATGATCTTCTAAGAAATAAAATACTATATTAAACAAAATAATAGTTTTAATCTCCGTTATAAAATACAATTTTCATAATAATTCTATCCTACACTGGGAAAACAATCCTCTTGCCGCAAATGGAATCCTTTCGCCGCAAGAGGATTTTCCATTGAATTTTGCTACTTAGAGGATTGCCTTTTGGGGCAAGAGGATATTCCCCTCCTTGCAAAATTGCATTGCTGCAAGAGGAATCCATTGGCCGTGAGAGGATTTTCCTTTCAGTGAAAGGGAGCACGAAAATTCTCGCGTTCACAGCAACAAAAGGAATTCCTCTTGCCGTGAGAGGAATTCCTCTTGCTGTGAGAGGATTTTCATTTTTTTTTTTTTCGGTGAGCGGAATGCAGCTTGACCCTACCTACGGTGCTCCATAACAATACATGATCTTCTAAGAAATAAAATACTAAATTGAACAAAATAATAGTTTTAATCTCCGTTATAAAATACAATTTTCATAATAATTCTATCCTCATAGTAAAAAAAACTTACAGTGAGACTACTTGGGATGCGGGTCACCTATCTTGACCAAGAATAGAGTGTATCCAGTTTCCGGGTCCAGCGCTCCCAAACTTCTAAAATATTAATTAATGTATCCTGGATGGAGCCGTTGGTCTTGTCCCATATGACAGTTGTCATCTGAGACGCATTTTCACTCACAACACTGCACTTTAAATTTCAATCACTGGAAACAGCAGCTTAATTAATCCTGAAACAAATGCACGTAGAGTAAATACATGTGTAATTGTCAATATTTACTTGAGTCACATAGAGTAAAACATGAAAAAAATGAAAATAAGGCACCGTTTGTAACTTTTCATTGTGGGCTTAGATACTGAAGCAATGACAACATGTATCCAAGCACAAGATATACACAATATACACTAAAATTGTATGATAATTGAGTATCAGGATAAAATTTTAACTATAAGAATTTTAATTTTGAACACTTTTTTGTCCAAAATCAGACTATATAAGAATAATAATAAAATTGTCTACTTACAGTTATTCGCTATTTCCAATGAAATTTCTGTTACTGTGCAGCTTACCTGAAATACAAATTAACAAAAAAGAATCAAATTCTTTCTGGATATACATATTTAAAAAGATAGGTTGGAAAAGTACTTATCTGAAATTGGTTGTCTCCTCATTACATTGTGAATTCAGCATCTGTCTATGATGAAGCTGCGTATCTATTCCTATTCTAGAGAATACTAGTGAGATTGATTCAAGAATAGAGAAAAAATATAGATTGATATAAAAATATTTGAGTATCCTTTAATTTAATTAAACTTACGAGTGAATAACATTTAGTGATGATTGGTGCTTTTTTACTTAATTACTTAGAAGAAATTACTTCTCAGTAATGCAAAAATTTTCTAAAGCCTTGTTTACGTTGATGTGCATGTAAAATCGCATTAGCCAATAAATGTGATTTTAAGTCCATATTCTTCTTTACTCTTAACGAACATGAGTAGCTGAATCTATGAAGATGCATTTTTAAATTTAAGGGGCAATATCCGGCAAATTTTCTTTTTTCATTCTTTTTTATTGGCTTAAATCATGCGAAAACTGTCCTAGGATCGAAATCTACAACTGCCAAGTACTGATCTAAACTCAAAATTTGTTTAAATCAATTTTTACCGAACAGCTTTTATATAAGATACATAGCATTTTGAAACTTCAAACGCGCGTTTTTCTCAAAACCATGTTTTCAAACACGGCGAGCAGTAGAACTGAAAAAGTTTACATCTGATTAACTTAAAATGTTAACCGTAGCTTCTTCATTAGATTATCTGGTAAAGTACACACGATTTTAGCGATTGGTTAACAAAAACGAAGTTATAAACAATTAAAGTCGACGTTTTTTGTCGAAAAAATTCAAACCATCGCCATTTTGCCGAAAAAAATTCTAAAAATATAATAATGTGTACTTCACTAGATAATCTAATCGAGACGCTACAGTTACAATTTCAAGTCAATTGGATGTAAACTTTTTCAGTTCTACTGCACGCCGCGGAAGAACTTTTTTAAAAAGCGGTTCACGGAAATTGCTGCACAGCTGCTATTTTGTAAAAAAACTAACAATAAATTTTTTTTTACTATTCTACAAGAGTTGTTCAATCCAATGATATATTATTTATATACCTTACATCTCAAATGTCGTTTAAAAAAAAAATAATGAAAAATCCTTGTTTTTTTTGAGCATTTGGTGGATCTTACCCCTTAAACCTTTTTTCCGTAATAAAAGAAGCAGCACATCAAAACAAACGTCATTGGCAAACAATCATTTCCTCCCAATGAAAAATTACTGTTGAGAGTTGTACAGAAAAATTCCTCTTGACCCAAGAGGAACTTCCTCTTGAATCACGAGAAACTCCCTGAGCAGGAATAATTATTGTGAAATGTAGTTATTGCAGATTTAAAAACGTTTACACGATATGCTATATGTTACCAAAAGGGCTTCATGATCGTCATTTGCAATATAGAATTCATTAGAAGTTAGATAATTAACGTGACTGTATGTATGCAGCAGCTACACATAACCTATAATATCAATTCATGAGATTTCATCACACGATCCTTACTTTTGGTAACAATTGGGTTGTAAATAATTATAAATTATGACTCTACCCTTCTAGAGACCGAAAATGAACACCGACTCACCTGTTAAGTCTTTAAATTGAGCTACTGTTTGGATTGTAACGGAGCACGAACTCGCTGCTACTGACGCTGGCAGTAAACTGACGCGCGACGCCTGTCTCGGCAGGCTTCGTTGATTTCTCATTTAAACATTTCCCTTCAAATAAGCACATATCGACTGCTATCAATGGACCTCAGAGGGATACGATGCAGTTAGACGAGTCACAGATGCACAGGCATTAACTCTACACAGGTCTACTTACTTGTCGATACAAGTTGTACATGGAAATGAAAAATCCTTTTGCCTCGAAATGAAATCCTCTTGCAGCACGAGGATTGTTCGAACGGAAAATCCTCTTACACCGAATAACACGGGGTTTAAGGCAATATTATTTCCCTCTTGACTCAAGAGGAATTACTCTCGCTGCAAAAGGATTGACCCAAAACTACGATCCTCTTGGGGCAATGCAAATCGTTTTTCCCAGTGTAATAGTAACAAAAACTGACAGTGAGACTACTTGGAATGCGGATCACCTATCTTGACCAAGAATAGAGTGTATCCAGTTTCCGGGTCCAGCGCTCCCAAACTTCTAAAATATTAATCAATGTATCCTGGATGGAGCCGTTGGTCTTGTCCCATATGACAGTTGTCATCTGAGACGCATTTTCACTCACAACACTGCACTTTAAATTTCAATCACTGGAAACAGCAGCTTAATTAATCCTGAAACAAATGCACGTAGAGTAAATACATGTGTAATTGTCAATATTTACTTGAGTCACATAGAGTAAAACATGAAAAAAATGAAAATAAGGCACCGTTTGTAACTTTTCATTGTGGGCTTAGATACTGAAGCAATGACAACATGTATCCAAGCACAAGATATACACAATATACACTAAAATTGTATGATAATTGAGTATCAGGATAAAATTTTAACTACAAGAAATTTAATTTTGAACACTTGTTTGTCCAAAATGAAGCTATAAAAGAATAATAATAGAATTCTCTACTTACAGTTATTCGCTATTTCCAATGAAATTTCTGTCCCTGTGCAGCTTACCCGAAATACAAATTAACAACAAAGAATTAAATTTTTTCTGGATATACACAGTAAAAACGATTACTTAAAAGTGTTGCAGTACTGAAAATCTATTTTACTTAAAATAAGTTCGAAAAATCCGAATTTTCTTAGTTCCAGTAATTATAACTCAAATTAATATTTTTTTAAATTCAGTATAAATTCACTGAAATTAAGTTTCGTGATTCCTAAAATCGATTCCGAACTAAATTGACAGGTTATTGTATAAAGGTCAGTGTTTGACTAGTATTTTTGTGAGCATTCGGATTAAAACTAGACAACTTTACGACTTGTTCCGCATTCTGAGAACCTGATTAAAACAATAGAGAAAATAAAATGATATAAATAAACAATCGATAAAAAAAATTAACAATAGATTTGAAAATTACATTTTTATTTATCTTGTGCAAAGGTTATTGCCCGCATATTTTTGAGATTGAGACACTAATAAAAGAATAATCTAAATACAGAAATGAGAATTATTAATTCAAGTACTTCGTCGTATCGAAATTCAGTACAAAAAGTATTTAATCCAAGTACAAAATAAGAATTTTGATTCAAGTCCTTTTTTTATACTGAAATTCGTTCCGTCGCATTTTAAGAAAGATTTTTTACTTTAATTAAGAAATCGTGTTCGCTTTGTACATATTCAAGAAGATAGGTTGGAGAAGTACTTATCTGGAATTGGTTGTCTCCCCATAACATTGTGAATTCAGCAACTGACCATGATGAAGCTGCGTATCTATTCCTGTTCTGGAGAATACTGGCGAGATTGATACAAAAATAAAGAAAAAAATATTGATTGATACAAAAATATTTGAGTACCCTTTAATTTAATTGAGCTTATGCGTAAATAACATTTAGTAATGATTGGTGCTACAGGAAATTACTTCTAAATAATTCAAAAATTTTCAAAAGCCTTGTTTACATTGATGCGCATGTAAAATCGCATAAGCCAATAAATATGATTTTAAATCCATAGTTTTCTTTACTCTTAACGAATATGAGTAGCTGAATCTATGAAGATGCGTTTTTAAATTTAAACCTTTCTTTCGTAGTAAAAGAAGCAGCACATCAAAACAAACATCATTGGCAAAGAATCATTTCCTCCCAATAAAAAATTACTGTTGAGAATTTTACAGAAAAATTCTTCTTGTCCCAAGAGGAATTTCCTCTTGAGTCAAGAGGAACTCCCTGAGCAAGAATAGTTATGGTAAAATGTAGTTATTGCAGGTTTGAAAACGTTTACACGATACGCTATGTTACCAAGAGGCCTTAATGATCGTTATTTGCAATATAAAATTCGTTAGAAATTAGATAATTAACGTGACTGTATGTACTGTGCAGCAGCTACACATAACCTATATCAATTCATGAGATTTCATCACATGATCCTTACTTTTGGTACCAATTGAGTCTCAATTCATTATAAATCATGACTCTGTGCTCTTTTAGAGATCAAAAATAAACACCGACTCACCTGATCAGTCTCTAAATTCAGCTACTATTTAGATTATCACGGAGCACGAACTCGCTGCTACTGATGCCGGCGGTCAACTGACGCGCGACGCCTGTCTCGGCAGGCTTGTTTGACTTTTCTTTTCAACATTTCACATCAAATAAGCACATATCGACTGCTATCGATGAACCTCAGAGGGATACGATGCAGATATAGACGAGTCACGGATGCACAGGCATTGACTCTACACAAGTCTACTTACTTGTCGATACAAGTTGTACATGGAAGTGAAAAATCCTTTTGCCTCGAAACGAAATCCTCTTGCAGCAAGAGGATTGTTCGAACGGAAAATCCTCTTACACCGAATAACACGGGGTCTAAGGCAATATTTTTTCCCTCTTGACTCAAGAGGAATTACTCGCGCCGCAAAAGGATTGACCCAAAACTACGATCCTCTTGGGGCAATGCAAATCGTTTTTCCCAGTGAATGTATAACTAGATTTGATATAGCTTTATATGCAATTTATTATACTGTATACAACTAAAACGAAACGATATCTCTTTGATAATATATACAGATGGAAAATTAGCGAACCTTTCTAAAGAAAGGTACAACTAGTTTACGAGGAAAGAATGGTTTTATGGGGGGTAATATTGGATACCAGAACTACCTACATCGGGGCATGATAAAGATGCACTTATATTAGTCCTTTCGAGATCAAGTACATTTCATCCTTCTTGGCCCTTTCAATTATTCTCATAAATTCACATATTATATGATGCGTTATGTAATTCTATCCTCAGTATTTAGGTACATATTCTTATTGTATGGGCCTTATGTTAAATTATATTTTTTCACTAAAATACATCGATTCATTTTGGACCAGAACTAACCAAATCTGAGCAAGTAAAAATACAGAAACCAGTTCTTATTTGTCCTGGCAAGTTGAAGTAGATTTCAACCTTCGCCTGAAAGCTGTACCTTTTATTGGAAAGGTTACTATCCAATTTGAAATGTATTCATTGAAATACTATAATTTTACATAAAATTCCAAAACGCGTCATAGAGCCCGTGAAGTTATCATCAGGGTTATTGTAAAAAGTGAACGCACTTGGCTTGACAATGATTACTATATTTTTCATAGATCGAACTTTACTTTCTACCCATGTTATGCTCATTGGCAGACTGATTTTGACGCACGACTTGGGCCCATGTCTTGATATACTTTTGTTAACCGGCCAATATTACTTTAGGATCACGGCAGATTGTTAAAAAAATTGTGCTCCAGTATGGAATAACCAGCTCCCTTGTATATATAGACGGTAGAGCGCTGACTCTCTTGCGAGAGAGCGCCGCACTATATCTTATACACGTGCGACTCAACGCCTCGCCATCTACAGGCGCGCCATCGTACTTGATCGGTTACTCGAAAATGAGCTTATACTCGTCAATTGTATGAACCTGATTGAAAATTGAATCAAATCATACTGTAATTGCATTGAAAAAACCGCTGCCAAGTGCCTTAGCAGTATGCTTTCTCAAAGAGGCTTCAACATCAGCCACGAAACAAAACTCACGTGAATTTTCCTTCTCCTTAGCAACGGTTGCTACAGAGCTAATCGGGAAGATTTTGTGTCCTCTGCCGTCGAAAATAATGGAAATGGGTAATAAATTGATCATTTCCAACCTTCGTAACGGTTACTAGGGAGGTAAACGACGGTTGCTATGGAGCAAATACAACAATTCAGTGTCCTTGGCCATCGAGTGAGACTTAAAACTGATTTTCTGGCTTCCGAAGCAACGGTCGCTTGGGATGTTAACAAGCGTTTGCCAAGGATATCAACAGTGGTTTCTATGGGAAATATCTCACCGGTTTTCATTGATTCTTATTGACTCTCATAGCCCCAGATGAGCACTTATAAGGATTTGTGAGAAGACACGTCAGCAACGGTTGCTAGGGAAATAACCAACGGATTTGGCTGAAAATTGAAATCAGCCGAGATTTTGCCGCGACTAACCTGTGTGCAAAATTTCAAGACGATCGGACCAGTCCTTTGAGAGTTATCGGGGACGAAAAAAAACGGAACACATACTCATACATACATATATACAGACACGTTTGGATTTCCATGTTTTTCGACCCGTAGATTACGAAAATCAAGGTCCCGAAGTCTGATTCGGTGGGTCGATTTTTGCCCCATTCCAGAGCTTTCTCTTTGAGGAAGCAAAAAAGAATGTTATTATGATCATTCAATTTCATATGAACACGGACGAAAATGTTGAAAAACTAATAAAAACAATTCAAATTGAAGTTTGGCAGATCCAAAATGTAATCTTAATATTATAGTCTTTATCTAAAATAATTCGTTAGCATGCCAGAGGTGGATATAGTTTCATGAAGCCGTCAAAATCAAGCATTAACAATTTCATTAATATGCGATGATGATATATGCTCAAATTCAGTCTTCTCTTTCAATAAAAATTCATTATAATTAATATATCAACATACAAATACAATGTACTATTTACAGTTCAGTTCAAACTATTCTAGATGAATGTGTTCTTATTCTTTAATTTTCATTAAAGATCAGATCGTCGCCTGGGGGGAAAAAGCAACGATCTCAGAAACGCGCTAAAGAAAGATCTATTTCGATTTAAGCGAAATAAAAAAATCTATTTCGAATTGAGCGAAATAAAAAGATCTATCTCGAATTGAGCGGAATAAAAAGATCTATCTCGAATCGAGCGGAATAAAAAGATCTATTCCGAATCGAGCAGTATAGAAAGATCGTTTTCAAATCGACTTTTAAAGAAAGATCTAACTCAGATTTTACATTATAGAAAAATCTATCTCAGGTTTAATTTTATTTTGCGGCGTTTTTTCGAGTTCGGAGTTGATGCGGTACGCGCGCACTTGAGTGCGATTGCTTATGTGCGTGTGTGTGTGTATGTAAATATGTGTGTATGTGCGTGTAAGGACACATCTGAATGTAATATGCCAAGTTAACTATTTACGTTAAACAGTTTTCGCCTCGATGGTTTCTCGTAGAAATTTGTATACATGTGTTTTTGAGGTCGCTGATAACGAATCCCGCCTCAAATTTTGAAAATTAAAATTAGAGCCTCTAAGATCACCTGACAAAATTTTGGAAAAAATTTGAATTTTTTTAAAAATCGGTATTCATAGGTTTTTGAGGTCGCTGATTACGAATCCGGCCTCAGATTTTGAAAATTCAAATTAGAGCCTCTAAGATCACTTGATATTTGGAAAAATTGAACTTCGTTGAAAATTGGTATACATGGGTTGTTGGGGTCGCTGATCACGGACCCGGCCTCAGATTTTGAAAATTCAAATTAGAGCCTCTTAGATCACTTGTCAAAAATTTTCAACAAAGTTCAATTTTTCCAAATATTAAGTGATCTTGAAAAAAAAAAGTGCTCCAAAAAATCGCATTTTTTATTTTAATTTATTAATTATTTATTGAAAATCAATTTTTTCAGTCTTTTTAACCATTGTATCGTGTAGAGCATACCCGAAAATAGTAGGGATGACTATTTTGCAATAAACCTTCCGTCTTATTCATCAAAATATTTGAGCTCGAAAGTACCAAGAACATTTCTGCAATCTGGGACTTAATGGGTTAAGACAATCTTTTATTAGCGAGAATTTATTTTCTCATCTTGTATAATGAGTTTTGCCAGCTCCTGTGGCCCGTATGAAAATACTGAGCAGATGTAGCCTTCTAACTTCATTGACATCTATTTTTGAACTGCAAAAAAAATGATTAATTAGATTCATTGACCAATCAATGAATAACCTCAAATCAAATTCTTACCAATATAAAGAAACTAATTTACCTTGAAAAGTATATCAGCATCAGCAAACAGGTTAGCCCATGTCAGACAACTCAATCAATTTGAATTCAGATTGACAAAGCTGCTGAAGTAGCTAAGATGACGCGCACTTTTAATCATGACTGCCCGCGTTATGATTTTGCCTAGCCCATGCAGTTACTGTCGTATACGACGAGACGATACTTATATTACATTATTATATGTAAACGTATTTCTCCTAAGGCTATCACCGCGGAAATGATATGATCTGATGGGATATGTATTTACCTACATGTTTGCCTACCAGTTGTTTACTACGACGATATATATACTTATAATATGTTGGACGTAATATACGCTAAGCTGGAGGACCGCGCTCGCGCTGAGTGCGGAATCAGTCGGACGTAATATACGTCACATGTGAAAGGTGTGGAAGAATTTTTGAGGAGCTCTGGGCACTTTGTCTGCTAGTGAACTCAAACTCCCATTCTCAAATATAATTAAAGCTATTTCCATGAAACTTTCCTGACAAAAGTAATCGTAAGTGACCGTAGTTCTTGCTTATAACTGTTGCAAGACTGCGGGACAGCGGTGAAACAAAAATAATTGATAAAGTGAGGTTGAACACAACATTGGGCTGTATATAGTGGCTAGTCGCGTCCCCACGAGCGCTTGCTGCGTATACTTGTCATCGGTGGCGCTGACGCGCCACCCGATATTGCAATTGAGCTACTGCTGTTGTTATGAACTGGCGTCTGCTACAGTAACGTATAGATAGACAGAATATATATAGTAGAATGTAATATCTGGAGTATAACTAAGTTGTGGATATAAAAGTCGGAAAGCGGGATAGTGATGCGAAGCGCGAACGTGCTGGACGTCGCTCGAGCTGTCCGAGTGTTTTGAAGATTGATTGGAATGATTGAAATACGCTAACCTGCTGAAATGGGTTGATGCCGCCTATATTTTCTTCAATCTACAATTCAAATCAGTCAAGGTAAATTAGTTCATTTGAATATAATGATATAAGTTTGCGGTTAATTTATTTGTGAGAGATTAATCTAGCTTTATTATATCTTCTCTACATCAGCGCATTGTTCATATTATCCAATGCAAATTTTGTTTTCCTTTGCTTGCGCTCCACTCGCTCGCCCCGTTTTCCTGAAAGAAAACTCTACTTTTTCTATCTGAAAGGGTAATTATTCCGGAGCAATTTCTTGTTAGCTTGCACATTGCATACTTGTAAAAGTGGAACTTTTTCCAAATTTCTTCCAACATAAATATACAACTTGTATTGAACAGCTGTTTTCTTTTGCCAAATTTTCTGAACAATTGTGAATTTAACCAAGTCAATGGATATCTTTTCAAGGTGGAACATTCTTACCTGGAAGCCAACGACCAGATGGATCGTGGAAAAAAGCCAGAAGAGTCAAAGACGGTTACATGCCTCAAGAAGAAGTACCTCTGTATGTATTTCAAGTTGCACTAATTAAAATATTATCCTTCACAGTTTCTATGTCCTTGTCGATCAACTGAAATTAGAATTAATTTTTTCCCCTATTCAATAAGTATGAGAGCAAAGGAGAACAGTTTACAAAAAATAAGCCTTCATACCCGTAGGCATGTCTGCTGAATTTGTAGCAGCTCACAAGGCAGAAGAAGATTCGGAAGCATCAAAAACTAATCCTGTTCCTGGCTTAGTCATACAAGAAACAAAAGAGAAGAGAAATAATGAAAATAAAGGAGTTACGTCAATGACTGAAGATATTGCCAAGACATCAATATTGGAAAAACTGTTTAGGAAAAAATTGCGAAATAGTAATCAAAAACCAAATACTTGAACTGAAATATGTGGATGCGTGGGCGTGAAGTACGTACTTGAAAAATGGTTGTTTACTTTGCGATTTTTATGCGTTCAGAGAATTACGTGCAATCATGGTATAGTGCAATCTCGAGTATGTCCGATCGGAAGAACATCGAATGGGCTTCTACATCCATGATTGAAATTTTGGAAGAATCGATGCGTGGGCGTGAAATGTGGAAAAAACTGATGTTTAGCAAGATGTGCCTCATGAATCATTAAAAAAGTACATGAATCAGCGTCGTGATGAAAATTCTGATGATACGGATCGATAGAGCTCATTGAGAATTTTCATGTTTCATCGTGAAAAACTGAAATATGTTGATGCGTGGGCGTGAAGTACGTACTTGAAAAGTGGTTGTTTACTTTATGATTTTGTTAGAAATACGCCTATGTACAGAGCTCATGTACCTGAAGGTCGCGCCCCTCCGGCGCGCCCCTCTCTCCCTCTCTCCCTGTTTGGGCCCCTCGGGCCAGTCAGTCTAGCACTGACCGTCGCTTTGAGTGCCCGTGTGTCTACGAACGATTTGACACGACGCGCTGAATAAACTTTGTTTTACCTAACCGTGTGTGTTGTTATTTTGTCCACCTACATTCATCCATCAGGTTATCGGCCCAGCACGCTTCCACTGTGCGCTAAATTATAAGTGACATAGTGGAATAAACAGTGTAGTGAAGTGACACAAACACACGCACGCGTTATACTACATCATCGAATACAGCCGGAATATCCCATTCGAATTCCAGGAGAGGATTCACATCCACGCAATAGCCGCCTTCACAGTATCAACGAATTATCGGATCTACATCAACGAGACATCGAAGCCGCGGAGTCAAAATGTCGCATAGCGAGTGAGTCACAGCGTCAGGACGCGCATCGGATGGAAAATTTCTCTCCTCCCCCTTTTACTTCCTTCCGCACGCTACAGTACAAGCGGGCGCGCAAACTTTCTCTCTCGCGCGGGGTTTTTCCACGCGCCAGCTACCTAGCTCTCCCTAGAGAGCTCAGCTGACTCTCCCCCCTCCCCGCCAATACTCCGCCGTGGGCCAGGTGCGCCGACGGCGCATCTTCATGAGCGCATGAGCGGCCCGCAGGCAAAGGCTGCACTTACGCACTGGCGGCCGTTTCCCCCGCTCCCGCTTCGGCCGGAGAGCCGCCGAGAGAGCGGCGCATGTTCATGAGCGCATGAGCGGCGCGCAGGCAAGCGCTGCACTTACGCACTGGCGGCCGCTTCCCCCGCTCCTGCTTGCTCTCGCTCTCTCTCTCCCTATGATCTATCTCTAGCGCGCTCGCTCTTTCTCGCTCTCTCTCTATCTCTCTCATTCATTTGTTCTTACTCGCACGAATACGCATATACCAATGCGTTTGAGCGCTCTAACCGTGCACAAATTTTAATGGAAGAATTATTATTTCCATAGGAAAAGCACCATGGAACGATTCTTTGAAGGGTGCAGAACAGCTCTACGAGAGCTGGGTGTACACCCACAGAAACGAGTTGTCGTAAAAATGAGCGACGATAGTATAGATCTCTGTATTGAAAACGGAGAAGTATTTAATATAGGTGTGTAGTTTAATACATCAATTAATCAAAATATTTATTATTCTTTATTAGAATATAGGTGATGGGAAATACCACTTGTGCTGGGTTGCTTGTGTAATGAACCGTTGTGTACACGGACATTCCACAAGTAACTAGGGCGATTTTAAGAGTCAGTTTGATGTTCGACTACTCTTTTAATCGACCAATCCAGTCTCGATTACACTTGTTGGCGATTAATCGAGATTGGATATAGTCTATATATTAAAAATTACATGTAATGAAATTAACTAATGATTATTCCATATAGCAAAATCATCCATAGTGTGACGGGGAAACCCGTCACTATAGGCGGAGAGGCTGCTCCTCTCCGATCCCGCCGGTACGGCAGCCGACGGCTCGGGAGGGCAGCACTCTCCAGCGCGCATGCAAGCCGCAGCGCGCCGAGAGTTCCGGCGGCGCGAGGCCGGGAGTGAGCACGAGGCGGACGATCATTCTCGTCCGGTGCCCGCAAGCAGCAACACGCGACGCGCGCGAGACCCCGAGTGACCGAGCCGAGAGAGTGTGCGTGACCGTGAGCGTCTGCGTGCGTGTGTCCAGGACACCGGAGGCCGACGTCGTCGCCACAGCCAGCAGCAGAGCCAGCAGCAGAGCCGAACCGAGAGAGCAGCGAGGGAACGAGCGGCCGCTGAGAGGTTTGGCAGTGTGCGCGTCGCGGCCCCGGTGTTCCCCCCCCAGTGAACGTGCGTGTCGGCGAGCGCGCCGACACCCCCCCAGCGAACGTGTGTGTTGGCGACCGCGCCAACACACTCCCAGGAACGACGGGCTCCGGCCCTGGCCCGGGCCTCTCCCCTCGCGTCCCCCCCGACGTCACGGCCAGGCGAGCGCGCGGACAGACTCCGTTCGAGTCTCCGCGCGCGGCCGTCCCCCCCCCGAGCGAGTCCCCCGTGCTCCCGCGAGTAGAGCTAGCCGCGGCACTCCTGGCGCCCGTTATAAATACGGAGTGCCCGCGGTCGAGCCAATCCCCAACGTGAACCTGGTGCGAACGGGCACCAGGTCACAATAGATAAGGAAGAGCTCAAAACGATCCTGAGCAAAATCGGTGCCCAGGAAGATAGCAGTATAGAGCTTCCTCAGCCCAAAAGCCAGCACGAGCCACCCATGGAGGAAACCAAAGGGCAGGAAAAATTGATTCCTGCCGACTCGGACTCTAAGGACTTGAAAGCTTGAAAAGAAGGCACCAGGTCACAGATTGGCGCCCCTAACGTGTGTTCGCGGTCGTGATCGGGGGTAAAATTCGAGGTGGAGAGTGCGTGCGCAAAAAATTATATATTGAACGAGCGTGGAGAAAAATTATATTTTATTTCGGGTGAAAGAATTTGGTGTTGCGAGTTAACGCGAAGCGACCTTGGCGGTAAGCGCGCAGAGGTGAGCGCGAGAACGCGGCGCGGGGCAAGTGTTGTTGCCTCGCGTGTTTACGTGCGCCGGCAGGTGCTGTGCCGCGCGTGTTTACATCAGCGGCCAGGCTCATGGAGCGAATTCCTGAGCCTCACGTGAACGAGCAGTGATCAAATATAGCAGTGATCACTCTGCTAAATAAAATTGATCAGCCCCTGACGGAGTGGGCAACTCCTATTCCTCCTGAAAATTTTTTTTTGTTCTATTATAATTTATTATTGTGAATTTACTTTGGTTGCCCTGACGGAGTGCATAACTCCTTATTCCTCCCAATTGATTCATATTGATATATTTATATACATATACATAACATCCAACGAGAAGGAAGGAAGGAAGCCAGCAACATTACAATAATCAATTATTATTCCAAGGAGGAATAACCAGAACGACAAAATTAATTTTTGAGGTTGGGGCAAATTAATTTCGCCACGTGGCCGAGTCGGTACGAGCACGAGTGTGAATCTTTTGCGGGAAATTTGAATTTGAATTAGGAACTTAGAAATTTTTCGGGATTTAGAATTTTTTTTTCTTTCGAACGATTGAACTATTGTTACACAACGACGACGCTATTAGTGGATAACATAGAACGAGCAATTGTTAAACAATTAATATAATTGTTTATTTATCAATTCAATTGAAAATTTTTCCGAAGTTGCCGATTTTTGAATTGTTTTCGAAGTTGAGTTGGACAACGAGTGAGCGCATTTTGTCGTAAATAAGTTGAATAACTTATTTGTTTATTAATAAACAATTTGGGAATTTTGGTCCTTTACTCGTTGGGCCCCGCCAATTTTGAGGATATTTGAATCGTGCATAGTAGAACGAGCGCATGGTTGTGGACATAGTCAATTGTTAATAAATTAATTTGTTAATAATTTTTATTGATTATTAATTATTTTTCAAATTTAATTTTTTTCTCTTCCTTTTTCGAGTGTGAGTGTCGAGTCGAGGAACAGTGTCCTTTGGGTTTTTTGCCAATTGTTAACAAATTAAATTGTTAATAATTTTTCTTTGCGAGTAATTATTTTTCGAAGTTAAGTTTTTTTTTTCTTACTTTTTCGAAATAGGGGGATAGTTCTTCTTGAGTTTTCGGTTTTTTTTTGACTCTGCTTTTGGGTTAATTCGATTTTCAGTATATCGCATATGCGGATGGTTAGGGTTTTTAGCACACAACCAAAGGACGAACGATCATTGGAAATTGAACCAAACCAGATAATATTCAGTATATTTGAACGAACCAGATAATAATACATAATTGTATTGGTATTGTATGAACATGTATATTGATTAATATTTTATTTCACATATATATTTATTGATATCGCACCATTGTTGTCCCCGACGGAGTTTACACTCCTTTTTCCTCCATCATTGCGATTTAAGTGATTTATTTTATTATTGAATATATACATGCACATGTACAAGACGGAGAATAACTCCAATTAAGAACGTGACTCGAGGTATAGAGAGTCGATACTTTGCGCAGTTAAGCAGGACGGGTGACGGCGTGTACGAGTGGGTCGTGGTTAACTAAGAGATTTTGCGAGTTAGCGAATATTGCCCGCCTGACTGATTTGTGCAATTTTATCAACCGAGTGGATTCGTTTGGTATAGAATCGGAAACAGAGTCAAATAAATTCACTATTTAGTCTGTTTTAAATTTAAAATTTTCCATTTCGAATTTCTGTTTTTTTTATAACTTAGTTTTTAAAATACGATTAATTGTTGTGTTGCGACGTGTGTTTGGAGAGTATTTATTTCAAGCGTATAATAAATTAACTATTCAAAATGGCAAGCGGTGACGTGAAATTGTACAGAGAGGCCATGGAGGAATTGTTAAAGATAGATAACTGGAACGAACGATTCAAAGCGATAATTAAGATGAACAAAGAAGTAGTTCGACGAAAACTAGAGAAAGCGGGAATCGCGGTTACGGGTGAGCTGCGGACACAGAAAGAACGGTTGTTGAGATGGGAGATGAAAGAAGCGAAGGTGACGGGGGCGCCGTGGTTCACGGACGATGAAAAGGACCAAGCGCCGCCCAAAGTAGAACGAACAATGTTAAGCGACGGTGAAGAGACCGAGAACGAGGGTACAGGCGGGGAAAAGAACACGAATTCGGAAGAGTCCAGTAAAAAGACGGCGGACATTCTCGAGTACCTGAAGCTACCGGAAGCGGTAGCGATGTTGTCAGCGTTTGAAAATTTTGTTCGCGAAAATCGATCGGCACTCCCCGGTGGGTCGGGAGGACCAACGTCAGGGAAGGGTGCGCGGCCGAAACGGGTGGTACCCGCACCCAATATGAACGAACTGGACGATTCGAACATGTCGTCCAGAAGCGGAAGCGAGTCTGATACAAGAACGAGCACGCGTATTGAGCGGAAAACGCGACGAAAAATCAACACGCGCAAATCAAGGGGTCCCGTGTCGAATACGGTACAACCTAAGTTAAACGTGAATGTGCCGGCGCCGTCGGAGTCTGATGAGGACGACTTAGACGCGCGGCCGATAATACCATCAATGACAAACGCGAGAACGAGCACACGCATCGAGCGGGGCAAAAGCACAGTACGCGACTTGAAACATCGTGTATCAACGCCGGTATCAACAAACGTGAACAAACATAATAACGCGGTAGAACTGTCAGATTCAGACGAGGATGGGCTTAACGCGGAAGAGCTGGTATCGCCGATCACAAACGCAAAAACGAACACAATAGAGCGCAGCTCATTACAAACGAGCCACGGTTACATGAAATCGATGCGCGACTGGAAGTTACGATTTGCGGACGACGGATCGGTGGACGCGCTAGAATTTTTAGAACGACTGGAAGACTACAGATCGAGTGTAGAGATTCCTGACTCTGCGTTGCTGGCGGCGATGCCGAGCGTACTCCACAAGGGCGCAGCCGACTGGTTTCGGACAATGAAAACGGAGATTAGAACGTGGCGCAAATTCGTAAAAACTTTCAAGAACAGATTCGTGGTCGAAATGGACGACGAGGACGTGTGGGAGGAATTACGAGCGCGAAAACAACACGAGTCTGAGAACATTGCGACGTTCCTTTCAAAATTTAAATCCATTGTCCGATACTTCAAGGTGGTGCCTACGGAAGCGAGACAGGTCGACAGAGCTTTCCGGAACCTGTTGCCCATTTACAGAGGTGCCATGCTGCACATGAGACTAAATTCATACAGAGATTTAGAACGAGCGGGACGGGAATACGAGAGGCTCCGAGACCTGGACGCGCGGTACGAGCCGCCGCCGACCAAAGAGAAATCGCGCATACCAGCTGCGGCGTACGAAAGCGATAGGAAATCGGGATCAATAGCGGCGATCCGAAAGTCTGACAGCAAACGCGGCAACGATGAGAGTTCGGCAGAGGAAGGGAAAGGGAATAAGCCGCAAAAGAAGGGAACGAGAGATAAAGCAGAGGTCGCTGCGGCGACGACGGAACGACCGGCGAAATCAGAAATCAGCGAGCTGAAACAGCTGCTGATCGAGCTGATGAAAGACCGGAAAAGTGAACGAGCGCAACAGAATAGCGGCCAATCGGGGCCGCCACAGAATTCTGGAAACACGAACGGAAACACGAGGAACGCGAACGGGCCCGTGGGGGGCCCTAGTAATACGTTTGTGGGAGTGTGTTTCTCATGTCAGAAACCTGGGCACAGGGCAGCGGATTGTAGATCTAACATCTGCTACAATTGCAACGAGAAGGGACACTTCTCGCGCAATTGCCCGAAAAAGGCCCAGGGGGCGCTT
Source organism: Aphelinus atriplicis (assembly GCA_020882685.1). Taxonomy (NCBI): domain Eukaryota; kingdom Metazoa; phylum Arthropoda; class Insecta; order Hymenoptera; family Aphelinidae; genus Aphelinus; species Aphelinus atriplicis. The sequence goes on along the minus strand of CM037073.1, from coordinate 23,763,153 downwards.
TACTGTCAGGTGTGCAAAACACCGGGAGTCGAATACGACTCGTGTTTTGTATGCAAGGGACTTAAAGCTCTGACCGCAAAAGGGGAGGCGGGAGTGCGTTGAAGTCCCGCGCACCCCACGCCGTAACCGAGGGGACGAGCCAGCCGACCTTGAGCCTCCAGACGGGAAAACCAGAACGGATCCTTGAACGAACGGAGACTCAGGCGGTGGAGAAGGCAATTAACGAGTTCGATAAATGGAAAAACCAGTTGTCGAGCTCAACGAGTCGAGAGAACGGCACGAACGAACGAGCGAATGAGAAATCGGCGAAAACTCGGGAGCAGGTTGACGAATCTGACTCGCGAGCTCTGCCGATCAATCCGCTCGAGTCGGGTCGGGTCGTAACGAGTAAAGTCGTTGAGACGGACGACAAATGTGTCAGTATGAATCGCGGGAAAAATACCAACAGAGCGCCTCGAGCTGATTACAGCACAGAGCCGAGTCAGAAGGTACCTGCTATACTGCACAACGAGTGCGAGAACGAGAGCGGGAACGAGCCCCGGATCCGTAGCCAAAAACCAGCAGTGTGTGCTGGTAACGGCAAACAAACGGAAGTCCGGGAAGTACCGCAGAGTGTGACGAGTACGAGTAAGAGTGTGAACGACGCCCCCGGCGGCAGTAATGCTGCGCCCAGTGCTGGGCATTCCAGGGGAGCGAACGAGCACGAGAAAACTCCTGATCCAGAGGGGTCAGGAACGAGCGAGTGTCAATTAGCACTTCAACGGATGCAGACTGCAGACTGTTCCGAACATACGCGACCCACGGGAGCGTATGCGAGGTTGCTGATTGAAAAGCGTCTGAGAGACGCAGCGAATTCCAATGAGGATGAAATTGACATCGAGGTCGAGAGAACGAACCAACTGCGAGAGTTGCGAGGAGCAAAACGCTCCTTGCTGGAGCATTGGTTCAGCGGAGAAAGCGCGGTCGAGAGTACCGAGGATATAGGTGGCCAGCACACAATCGCGTCCGGTAACGATGCAGTGTGCGCCCACCTTGTCCAAGGGAACTCGACAGAACGAGCAAACACGGATGTTCCGAGTGATCCGGCCGAGATCATTATCAACGGGGTAGTGGGCGACGACCGGAATTACTTGGGCATCGTGATTAGTGGAAAACTGTTCAAAGCATTGTACGACACCGGAGCAACGCATACGGTGGTGGGCGACGGGGTCATAAAACACCTCAAGGACCGGTTGATACCGACAACCACAGCCGTGTACAATGCGAACAGAGAGAGGATGAACGTCGCGGGCAAACTGAAGTTGAAATTGGACGCGGATGGAACCGTCCAAACAATGGAAGTATTGGCCGCACATAATCTAGAATACGATGTTTACATCGGGAAAGATTTTGTGAAGCTGTTCAGATTTAAAGAGGACGACGAGATCAAGTCATGGAGAGTGGGTCAAGGGAAATGGAGGAAATTTTTGAACGCCTCAACCCGGGTGCACTCTGATGACTATGTATATGCGGAGTGTGCGGGAATCTCGGCAGTGAACAGCAAAGACCGAGAAAAGATTGAACGCCTGATCGAGGAATATCTGCCAGAAGAAGTGGACAGATTAGGGGTCACCACGATGACAGAACATCATATCGATGTACAAGGGTCCCCACCGATCAGACAAAAATTACGAAGAATGTCACCAGCAGTACAAGAGATTGCGAAAGCCGAAGTACAGAAAATGTTTGAGCAAGGAGTTATAGAACGATCGGGCAGTGATTGGTGCAGTATGCCAGTCATTGTCAAGAAAGCGGACGGGTCGTCGCGTTTTTGTATCGATTATAGAGATGTCAACAAGGTAACGAAACGAGACGCGTATCCTATTCCGAGTATCGATATTATTCTCGATAAATTACGGAGGGCGCGATTTATCACGAAAATCGACCTGAAATCGGCGTATTATCAAATCAAGTTGGAGAAAAACAGTCGCAAGTACACGGCGTTTCCGGTACACGAGTCCGGGCTATGGCAATTCAAAAGAATGCCCTTCGGACTTACGAACGCACCGATGACCTTCCAGCGATTGATCGACGCCCTTTTCGGGCCAGAATTTGAGCCACACGTGTTTGGTTATTTGGATGATTTGATCATCGCAACAGAAACGTTTGAGGAGCACTTATTCTGGCTTGAAAGGGTGTTGAAAAAGTTGCGGGAAGCAAATCTGACGGTGAACCGAGGGAAATGCGAGTTCTGCTGTAAGCAAGTTAAATACTTAGGATATTTGCTTGACGCGGACGGCCTACGGCCAGATCCGGCGAAAGTCGCACCAGTTCTCGAGTACCCGGCACCCAAGAACGTGAAACAATTAAGAAGATTTCTAGGCATGATTGGTTGGTACGCGCGATTTATCAAGAACGACGGGAAGTTGAAAGTGCCCTTGCTCAAACTATTGAAAACGGAGGCGAATTTCGATTGGGGAGAGGAACAGAACGAGTCGTTTACGAGCTTGAAGAAAGCTCTCACTGAAGCACCGGTTTTAGCCCGACCGGATTTTTCAAAGCCCTTTACAATTCAATGCGACGCGAGTAATTACGCGTTGGGCGCGGTGTTATCACAAGAGCATGAGGATGGCGAACACCCGATCGTGTTCATCAGCCATGTGCTCACGCCCGCGGAACGAAATTACATGACCACGGAGAAGGAATGTCTGGCAATCATATGGGCCATTCAGAAGCTGAGACCATACATCGAAGGAACGGAATTTCACGTCATAACGGACCACTCAGCGCTCCAGTGGCTAAGGAACTTGAAAAATCCAACAAGTCGGTTGGCTAGATGGGTAATTGAATTACAACAATGGGATTTTACGATAACCCACAGGAAGGGCGAACTCAATAAAGTGCCCGATGCCCTGTCACGTGCTTTTGGAGACGAAACAGGAGTGGCTTCGTTGAGCGTAGTGAACGACAAGTGGTACAATGAACGACGGGAAAAGGTGAAAACCTTCCCACGGAAATTCGGGAACTGGAAAGTAGAGAACGATCTTTTGTACGTGTACCGTAGGGATAATTTATTAGATCCGGTAACAAATAAGGAAGAAAACTGGAAGTTGGTAGTGCCAGAAGAGTGGAGAGAACGTGTGATGCGAGATGCGCATGATGAACCGCCGTCAGGCCACCTCGGCATCGAGAAAACGTACGATAGAATCGCGCGCGAGTATTATTGGCCAGGTAGCTACCATGACGTGTACGAGTATGTAAAAGCTTGTCAAATTTGCCAACAGTACAAAACGTCACAGCAGCCGCCTCAAGGCCTGATGGGCAAACGATGCGTCGATAGGATATGGAACGTAGTAGCGGCGGATACGATGGAATTGCCCAGGAGCAAATGCCAATACAAGTATCTAATTGTTTTCATGGACTTATTTTCGAGATACATCGAGATAAAGCCGGTTCGTAAAATCGGCGGGAACGCGGTTTGGCAAGCGTTCAACGAGTTAGTTCTGAACAGATGGGGAGCGCCGGAGTACTTTTTAAGCGATAACGGGAAAGAATATGAAAATAAATTAGTAAATGAGAATCTGGCTAAATATAACATCACGCACGTTACGACGGCGCCCTACCATCCTCAGGCTAACCCTGTGGAACGCTGCAACAGAACGATCAAGACCATGTTGGCTATGTTCGTGGGTAAGGACCATCGGGGATGGGATAAGTACCTGTGCGAGCTTCGGCAAGCTTACAATACGGCGAGGAATGATTCGACGCGAGTGTCACCGGCGTTTTTAAATTTCGGACGACATCCTGCTCCGATTAACAGCGTGAGACGAGAAGTGGAAGAATGCTTGCCAGTCGCCGAGATTTCAAACGAGAGTCCGGAGGAACGAACACGGCGACTGGAGGCATTACGCGATTACGTGATTAAGAACGCCTTCAAGGCCCAAGAACAGCAGGGAAAACAATACAATAAAGGGAGGAAACACGCGGAATTCAATGTAGGAGACATGGTATGGCGATTAGAACACGCACTCTCCAGCGCGGATAAGGGGGTAAATCGCAAGTTAGCTCCTAAGCGAACAGGGCCCTATCGGATAGCGAAGAAATTATCGCCACTTACGTATATCCTGGATATGGGCCGGAGCAAACGGAACGCGAAGGCACCGGTCAGCGAGCTAACGCGATGGGTTCCCCCTCGAACGTCAAAGACCGTGTAAACGACCGAACGAACGGGCATCGTTGACCCATACATGGTGTGCGATGCGACCACGGAGGGTTTGGGAGGGGGAGGAGGGCGGTCCACCGCCCTCATAAAACGGTGGAGATGACACGTGGTGTACCGGAAGCCTACCGGCAAAGTCGCCACGGGAGGCCTGGTCGGCACAGAGACGTGCGACCGGACGTGAAAAGTAAACGGAAAATTGGAGAACGAGGTCGGAGGAACCCGATCGAAGAACGCCGGGCCCCCCGTGGACCCTGTTTCCACCGGCGCGCTACCCCTCACGCCGTCTCACTTGAGTCCAGTAGACGGACCGGGTGGTCCGGCTTAGGGGGGGGGAGTTGTGACGGGGAAACCCGGGGGACCCTGTTTCCACTGTCGCGCTACCCCCTATGCCGTCTCACCTGAGTCCAGTGGACGGACCGGGTGGTCCGGTTTAGGGAGGGGGAGTTGTGACGGGGAAACCCGTCACTATAGACGGAGAGGCTGCTCCTCTCCGATCCCGCCGGTACGGCGGCCGACGGCTCGGGAGGGCAGCACTCTCCAGCGCGCATGCAAGCCGCAGCGCGCCGAGAGTTCCGGCGGCGCGAGGCCGGGAGTGAGCACGAGGCGGAAGGCATTCTCGTCCGGTGCCTGCAAGCAGTAACACGCGACGCGCGCGAGATCCCAAGTGACCGAGCCGAGAGAGTGTGAGTGGCCGTGAGCGTGTGCGTGCGTGTGTCCAGGACACCGGAGGCCGACGTCGTCACCACAGCCAGCAGCAGAGCCAGCAGCAGAGCCGAGCCGAGAGAGCAGCGAGGGAACGAGCGGCCGCTGAGAGGTTTGGCAGTGTGCGCGTCGCGGCCCCGGTGTTTTCCCCTCCCAGTGAACGTACGTGTCGGCGAGCGCGCCGACACCCCTCCCCAGCGAACGTGTGTGTTGGCGACCGCGCCAACACACCCCAAAGAACGACGGGCTCCGGCCCTGGCCCGGGCCTCTCCCCTCGTGTCCCCCCCGACGTCACGGCCAAGCGAGCGCGCGGACAGACTCCGTTCGAGTCTCCGCGCGCGGCCGTCCCCCCCTAGCGAGTCCCCCGTGCTCCCGCGAGTAGAGCTAGCCGCGGCACTCCTGGCGCCCGTTATAAATACGGAGTGCCCGCGGTCGAGCCAATCCCCAACGTGAACCTGGTGCGAACGGGCACCAGGTCACAATAGATAAGGAAGAGCTCAAAACGATCCTGAGCAAAATCGGTGCCCAGGAAGATAGCAGTATAGAGCTTCCTCAGCCCAAAAGCCAGCACGAGCCACCCATGGAGGAAACCAAAGGGCAGGAAAAATTGATTCCTGCCGACTCGGACTCTAAGGACTTGAAAGCTTGAAAAGAAAACAATACAACCCAGAACGACGACCAAACGACTGCTGAGAGTGAGCAAAACGATGCGCTCTCTAATAAAAGCAGGGCCTTACCAAAAATAGTCCGAGTCGACAATTTGCCACGGCTCCAAAGAGATGCAGGCACCTCCGGGGCTGGAAAGGACGATCCTGCCCAAATAAATTCCAACAATGTCGAAACGATTAACGAAAAACCTACTGGGCAGGAGGTAGGCGAATTATTAAAAAGCATCAAATTGATGTGCGATATGGTGATGGGCGGCGCGGCCCTTCAAAAAGACATGCTCAAGGAAGCTAATAATATTCTACAAAAGTTGAATAAAGTTTACAGTCAGCAAAGGGTACAGTCATCCCCACAAAAATAAACGATTGACCAGCTCGCATCATCGAGGGTCAGGAAATAACCAACGACGAGGTTCTCACCGAGGTAGACCGAACGGCAGAGGTGGCCACGGAAATGCGAACAACAAAAACGCCCAGAACAAGCAGAACGGCTCGAAACGAGGTGAGAATACAAGTCAATTTGAATGACTCGAATAAATCGGCGAATTTAAGTAAAACTGAACGAGTCGAACGTTGTGGTAATGACACTTTAATTGATGCAAGAAAAGGTAATCTATTCACGAAATTCCAAGTAGACTCAGGCGCGACCACGGTCTTCTATACAGGTCCCGAAACTCCCGTGGTGGGGGTAGCTTCTACGCCCAGTCCACATATTTCACGTTTCGGCCGCTTCGCTTATTGGCGCTAGGGAGCTGGGATGCCTTGGCCACTCATGTCGGTAACACAGCTGATCATCTTGTTCTATAACCTCACTAATCCCAGCTCATGCATGATCTTGCAAGGGATTCGAGCTGATGCCGACTTTTAAACTCTTGGCCTGAGAGTGGAAATTCACTTTGTTTCTTGCAATCATTCGCAGCGTGTTCTGCAGGCAGTACAAGTGTTGAGGTCACGATTAGGAGGTGAGTAGCATAATATTCATTTGGTAAATAATTTTGGTACTGCAGTTTTACTATGTATCAATGTATGAATATACATTCTACTCACTATGTATGAATTCTTCCAACAATTCAATCCCAATTAAATATTCCATTATTTTTCATAATTTTCGACACAGTTGCGAATTAGGACTATAATTAATCACTATCAAAAGAACAGATTAAAAGTTATGTTCAAAAAGTGTGGTTCTGTCTTCCTTTTCCTCGAATAACTAATAAATTGGGCGTTTCTATCACAAGTGTTATCACCTTTTATTTTTCATTTCACTTCTTTTATGGCAGAAAATCTTCAAGCTTTTAGAAAAAACTTTTGGTAATAAGTTTTATATCAGCTGACTTTTTACTTTTGTAATTTTTCTAGTTTAGCACTGAATCTTTCTCTGTGTTGAACGAAGACAGTAATGAATGGCCAAGATATATTGACTTTCCATAATCAGAAAAGTCGTCTCCAAAAAAATTTACAAGATGTAAACATAATAACTAATGAACTCCAACAAATTCACCCTGCAAAGCGATTGAAGAACTTGATAAGATTGGTTGATTGTGACCGACAATGCTTGAATGAAATCTTATCATCAAATGAAAAATCAAAGATTATTGAAAAAAATGAATATAGTTATCTGAAGTCAAGTATGATAGAAAAAAGTTATTTTGTAATTCAGAGAAAAATTGCTAAATTTAACGAATCATGAATAACATATTCATATTTGCTCGATTTTGCTAAAATGTTGTTTCACATTCATCTCGTTAATATTCATAATAATGAACCATAATAAACATATTCAAACCAACACTTTCAAATTACTAATAATGGTGAAGGTTCTCTCTTCAAAATTTACACTTTTTACTTAGATTAAAGCTTTGTACGCACGCAATCAATTTGTAATTGAATTGTTAACAGCTTTTGAAATAAAATGCATGCTGTATTCATGAAACCAATCTGTAAACTGATGTTACGAAAAGATTTTGCAAACATTTTTGAATGTAATTTATCGGAAGATTTTTTAAAAAATACAACCGTTGAAATGGAATTGAATGATATTTGTATTATTTACTTTATCTCCCACTTGAATACAAATCCCATTCCAATTATATAGTAGAAGAATGAACATTTTGAAAGAGATCTTGTAACACTTGTACAAGATTTTCACATTAAGCAAGAATACAATTTATTTATTTTTTTAAAAAAATAAAGTCTTCATCAATTTATGTAATAGTAATATAATTACATTCTATCTGATTGTTAGTTTTAAGAATGTATGTACATATAATAAGTATATTGTAAGCAAGTGCGTTATCACTATTCCTTGTTATGTGTCGCGCTTGTTGTTTGAATGGACTTTGGATCACGGTCGCCACTTGTTTGTTTAAGCACAAACAAGAAAACTATTACTATGTGTGCGTTGTCACTATTGGAAAACGATCTCACAGGAAGGTAAGTTAAAGACTTTAATAAATTGTGATGCAGAACAATTCATAATCACTAATTTATAACACTTTATTTATTCACTTCATTTACAGGTTGATGCACTATCGCGTTGCATCAAAGCGGAGCAGCAATGCTTATCGCTATCCGGACCCGGAGATACTCGACGAAGTGCGCGGCGCAATGGGCTGATTGGAACTGTCCGTTCGAACTGCGCGCGCGTTCTTATATCTGACCGTATCGCTGACGCTTGACCGGTCGGTCCGCCGCCGCGTGTCCGTTCGGTCAGTTTGCGCGTCCGCGCAGGGCCGCTTGGTCTACCGTCCTTTGTCCGTGCGGTTTACGTATTATTTTATTTCTAACTTATAACTAGGTGTCCTGTCCCTTGTGTGCGTCTGTCCCTGGTAACACCCCCGCCTGCCCTGGTAATCCAGACAAATCCTGGCTACTGGTTTATTGTTCATATTGTGTGAGCAGTTCATTTTGAGGTTATCGCCGGGGTTTGTCTTGTTGCCATGGCATGTATTCGTGCGCAGTGTTAAGTATGATACATTGTTTGCGCGTGGTTCGGTTGTGCACAATTCCGTTGTTTGCTCGCTATTATACATATGTTCAATAATATATTTCTAGTGTCTGTGTAATGTTAATTCTATTGTGTTAATCTACAGGTTGGAATTTGTTGTGTATGCCGTCTTTGCTGTCCTGTTTGCTGTGCTCGTATATCTTGTAAGTTTGGAATATTCTCTCTGTCTTTGCCATGTTAATATCTGTTATTGCAGCTGCGCTCAGTGATACTGTTACATCTGTACTTTGTTAGTCAGTCGTATGTAAGTCATAGTTGGATTTTGAGGAATGTGAGGTAACTAATAGGATTTTGAGGAATGTAAGGTCTTATATACTAGTATTCGATAAAGTCATGAGTATGCATTAGTGTTCTGACTGTTGTGTCATGTTTATCAAGTTGGCGTTCGTTAGTTTCATGTTCAAACTCAGTGATAGCTTTAGTCTTTTTCAATTGAATTACGCCAAGTCTGTCTTGATTTCTGTATTGTATATTGAGTTTGTACTTAGTTACTCTAATGTTGGCTTATTTTTGTTACTGAATTTGCGAACTTATATCTTAACTTGCTAATGCAAAGGAACTTTTTTTATTTTGAGATTATGTATTGCAATCATTAGTCAAACTTACATGATATTGATGAATTTACTCTACCGTGTCATTCTTTACGTGTCGAACTTATGTATCTATTTACTTATGACTTATTTTACTGTGCTAAAAATGAATAGTTTTCCAAATTTTTCTTATATTTGACGTTACTGTCATGTACTTATTGTCTATTCTTTAAACTTATTGTTCTTAATGTACCTTATGCTTGGTCTTTGTTAGTATTATGCACTGCACTTCACTAATTGTTTTTCTTTCCCTTGGCTGACGTTGGTGCTGTCTTCACTGCTGTTGCTGCGTGTGTCGCTCTGGATCTGGTCCATGCTGCCTCCCAGGTGTAGAAGTTTCAGCAGCAACTGCTCGTTCGTCAAGCCTTCTGTCTTGGTGTTTGGCTCCAGCTCCAGCAGCTTCTTCAGTATCGGTATCCTCTCTCTTTTCCTTCTGTTTCTTCTGGTGATTGAGAATGATTTTTGCTTACCAGTTATTGCCTCAAATTTCCCTGACAGGTTTCTTCGCCACTTTGGTGCGAGTATTATGCTGCTATCTGCTTGTTGTAATGTTGCTGTTCTACTTGTTTCAGGTGCTGTTGGTTCTGCAAGTGCAGTTGGTTCTTCTGTGCCGTTGGATGTGCTTGGCGTATCCTCGCTATACTGAAGTTGCCCAGCTGTTGAGTTGTTGATTTCCAGTGGTTGCTCCAACGTGTTCTCCCAAGACTCCAATATTCCTATCGGCTCCAATGTGTTTGGGTTGACTATTACATTTTGGTTTTCTTCTGGTATTTTAGTTATCTCGTAACTTGTTAAATCCAAGAGGAATTGGCCGTTGTTCTCGCTTATTTTCATGTTCTCTATTTGTGGGGGGTATATGGTGTTGTCAATTTCCTCTACGTGTACACAGTTTAGGCCACTGTGGTTCATAAATCCGGTGTTATCTTCAATCCACTGCCCCACGTCGATTGGCAGCTCCGGCAGGTCCAAGTCATCCCGAAGAAATGAGCAGATATTCCATTCTTCGTTTGCTTCATTCATTTTTAGAATTTTAGTGTCATTACCTTGTCCCTCGTTTTCTGCATTGGTGGTTTGCTCCTGGCTGGTCAGGCTCGATGCTATGTCGATTATTGTTGGTTCTTCCTTCATTTCACTCATTTGTCGTTTCCTGATCCTTTCTTTTATTTCTTCGTTGTTCATGTTGATCATTTTTCTTTCTTCTTGCAGCAAGTAGATTTCCTTTTGCATTGCCTCCAGAAGAAGTCTTTCTTGTAGTTTTATCTCTTGTCTTGCCTCAGCGATTTGGCTCTCCATTTCGTCCGTGTCTATGTTTATGTTCGTGCTTTGATTGATTGCTATATACTGTCCTTTGATTTGATTGTCCCCTCTATTTATATGATTTCTGGATTCTCCATGACCTTGTTCTTGACATTGGCATTGACCGTACGGTCCTCCCTTTATGATTTTACAGTTTGTTGTGATTCTGTTTCTTTGTGCATCGATTATCATTCCTAGTCTCTTTATTATGTCCATCCCAATTATCATCGGCATGATTTCGTTTTGCAAAATCATTAATTTTGTTGTAATCGTGTGTCCTAGCATGTTCATTTTGATTTCTGTCGCGTTATTGATCGCCGTCGATAGACCATTGATCCCTTGTATTTTTCGTGTGCCTGTTTCAAATGTTGTTATCTTGCAACCTTGGCTTCTTAAAAAATTGATTGTGTGGGAGGATATTGCTGATGATGTCGCACCTGTGTCGACCATTGCTGTTGTCTCCGCCCTGTCAATTGTCACCGATATTCTCGGACTCTGTACCGCGTTCGCTGTTTTCATGATTTCTAGTTTTCTTTCTCTGTATGGTCTGATTTGTCGTGCGTTGTATCTGCCGATTATTTTTGATGATTTTATGTCCTTCAGCACATAGCTGTTTGCGTGTTGTATGTCGTGTATTATGTATGGCCCCTCATATATTGGGTTGAGTTTTTTAGTAAATTTCTTTATTTTACTTGAGAGTTTGTGTGTCCTTTTTAGTACTTTGTCTCCTATTTTGTATTTATTTGTTTTGATTGATTGGTTGTACTTGTCATTTATCCTTTTTGCTCTCTCCACCATTTTATTCTTGATTATTTGTGTGTCAATGTTGTTTTTATCTGGATCGTGTGTTTTTCCCCCTAGGCCCATTGGTATTTCTAGTTTTGTACCTCCTTGTATGTCTGTTGGTGAGGCTCCTGTTGCACTATGTGTTGTTGAATTTATACATAGTTCTATTGTCGGTAGTTGTTTATCCCACGTCGTGTGTTTTCCGTTGCAACTTGATCTCAATGCTCTTCCGATTTTCCTTCATTACTCGTTCCACTGGATTTGACTGTGGATTGTAGGGTGATGAATTTCTTAGCTGTATTTGCCGTTCGTCGGCCATCTCTTTCCATTTTTTCCCTGTGAATTGCTTCGCTTGGTCCGTTAATATGGTAGTTGGTTTTCCTTCCGTTTTGAAATATTTTTTCGTCATTGTGTTGCAAACAACGCTTGCAGTGATGTTCCTCATGGGGTAGAGCTTAACGTATTTTGAGAACAAGTCTTCTATTACCAGTATGTACTTGTTGTTTAGCCTTGATGTTGGAAGTGGTCCAAAAATATCAATGGCTATTACCTCCTTGATCCCGCTGGGCAGTAGAAAATACCGTTCCCCTTCTGCCCTTTGATTGTAATGCTTCATTTTTTGGCACTGGTCACACGTGGCCGACGTTTCTCTTGCTTGTTCGTACATCCCTTTCATGATAAAATTTTCTTTCATGTAATTGTATAATTTGTCTGTGCCGAAGTGCATTATCATTAAGTGGACTGCCCTGGCTATTTCTTGTGACATTGATTCCGGAATGAGTATTTTCCACGTGTTGTTCTCTAGCATGCGGGTGATTCCTTCGGTGATCCTTGTCTCGTTTCCCTCTTTCTTTATTAATTCTTGTATGTTTGCATCCTCTTGTTGTTTTTCTGCGAGTTGTCTTTTGAATTTCTTCCATATTGATTCTTCTATCTGTGCTGTCCTGATGCGTATTTCCTTCTGATTATCTTCCCCTTTTTTGTGCAGGAGTCTCGACAACGCGTCAGCATATTTGTTGTCCTTGCCCTCGATGTGCTTCCATGTGATGTCGTATTGTTGAATGTTCATTATCCATCTCGCTATCCTATTGTTTGTTAGTTCTGTTGTCTGTAGGAATGTCAATGCCTTGTGGTCGGTTTTTATGACAATTTCTCTTCCTGCCATCCACGGATGCCACTTTTTTAGTGCGTAGATTACTGCTAGCCCCTCCATCTCTGTAACGGTGTATTTCTTCTCTGCCGGTTTCAATGCTCGACTCAGGTATGCCACGGTTTCTTCCTTCTTGTTATCTGGATCAACTTGAAACATGCGTGCACCGATTCCTGCGTTCGATGCATCCGTTTCCATGCCTATTTTCCATTTGGATTTCATTACAAACAATTCCTCTGCTTCCCTGAAGCATTGTTTTATTTCGTTCATTGCCTTGTTTTCTGTTTCTCCCCAACTAAACTTTACCTTGTCGCTAAGCAAGCTTTCTAGTGGTTTTGTTTTGTTCGCCAGGGCCGGGATAAATCTTCTGTCCCAGTTGGCCAGACCCAGGAACGATTGCAGCTGTTTTTTGCTCCTTGGTACTGGGAATTCCACGACGTTTCTTTTAGTTTCCTCCGTCATGTTGATCTTCGTCTCGTTCAAAATGTGTCCCAAAAATGTAACCTCTCTTACTCCCATCCTGGATTTGCTTTCATTTATCGTTACGCCCCCGTCTCTTAATTTGTGTAGCACTTTCCTTATTATTTCGATTAACTGTCTCCACGTTTTTGCTATTATCAGTATGTCATCCAGGTATATTAGCACTATCTCTTCCAGCTCTTTCCCTAGTATTTGTGCAATACCTCTGATGAAAGAGGCCGACGCTGTCTTGATCCCAAATGGTAATCTTAAGAAAACATATGTTTGAGACTTGAATCTAAATCCGGTATACTGTTGACTTTCTTGTTCCAACTCGATTGTCCAGAATGCCTTGTTTATATCGAATTGTGCCATCCATTTAGCATTTTCCATTCGGAACAATATTTCTTCAATCATGGGGGGTTTGGCGTGGTCTGATTGCATTCTCGCGTTGATACCCCTCGCGTCTAGACACATCCTTAATTCTCCATTCTTTTTCACCGATATCACCAGAGGGTTCACGTATTCCGTGGCCGCTCTTTTTATGATTCCTTGTCGTTCTAGCTGATTCAGCTGTTTCTGTATTTCTTCCTCGTGCATTTTTGCGATGGGGTACTGTTTTATTTTAAACGGTTCTTTGTTTTTCATTTTGATTGTGTGTTTGTATCCTTTCATTTTCCCCGTTGTATTGGCAAAAACATCTTTGAATTCTCTTTTTATTTCGTCAATCTGTCTTTTCCGTTCCTCCTCATTTGGCTCTTCGTCCACTTCTTCCATTGAGAACATCTGTTTTTCGTGTGTCCCTAGTTTTATTTCTTGTCCTATTCCGTTGATTCTAGCCACGCCCTTCTCCGTGTCTATGACTACTTTGTTTCTTTTTATGAAATCGAATCCTAATATTAGTGGGTTTGATAATTTCTTTATCACGATACCTGGTTGTAGTAATTCCTTGTCATTTATCATTATTTCCATCAATACTTGTTTATTGATCGTTGTTTTGTTTCCCAATGCTCCCCTCACCACCGTGTTTGGTGCATTTAGTTTCTTGAACTTTCTTGCCTTTTTTTCAATTCTTTCCATCGTGGCCTCCGATATTGCTGACAGCTGTGCCCCCGTGTCAAGTAATGCTGCCACTTGTACGCCGTTTATTTCAACATTTATCATTGGACACGTATTTGTTTCACCTTCGCTGCCTCCTTCAGAATCGCTGTCAAATTCTTGTTCTGCTGCAAATTTCGGTTCCACTCGGTCGGCTTCCTCATCCGTTTCCTCGGCTCTTGCTTCTTTGTTCAATCGCTGAATCGTTCGGATGTCCGCCTGGTCCTCTTCTTCGTTTGTTGATTGTTCTTCGTCGTTATCTTCGGTGTTTTCCTCTTCCGGTGTGTATATGAATTCATCTTCCGTCTCATCCTCATCTGACGACTCCTGTCCTCTTATTACTCTGATTCTTTTTTCATTCTTGTATGCCGGTTTTCTTTCGTATTTTTCCTTTTCGCCTTTGCCTTTGTTGTACTGTTCATGATTCTTCGGATACTGCCCTCCATCTGTTCCTCTTTTGTCTTGGGTTGCTCTGTGCTTGTTCTCATATTTGTTCCCTTGTTCTCTGCGTCTCACCTCTATCCCAAAGTTGGGTTTGTCGTATTCCAAAAGAATCTTGGCTGCATCTTCGATGGTTCTGGGTTCTCTGAATTCTATTTTCTCTCGGATTTTCCACGTGAAATGCATTTTTACTCTGTTGATAATCCAGTCATCTGGGTAGGGATCTCGTAAGCTTCGAGCTAGTGATGCCCATTTCCGAAAGTAGCTTTCCATGCTATTTTCTTCTTTTTCGTCGTAGCGTCCTTCAATTAGGTATTGTATGACCTTACTTTGGACTTGTTCTCCCCAGTACTTGTTCAAAAACTCTGTTTTTATTTGTCTGTAGTTTTGTGCTTCGGTGGTCAGTATCCATGACGCGGCTTCACCTTTCATAATCCCTGTAAAAGCCGCTAGTTTCTCTCGTTCGTTCAGTTCTTCCAACCCAGCATGGTTTTCGAATTCTCTTATCAACCGAGATGGGTTGCACTTCACCACATTGCCTTCAAACTTTAAGTTTGCGATTTTTGATGTTTCCCGAATCAACCTCATCGATTGCCGGTCTATTCTCCCTCCAGCTCGTCTTTCGTTGTTACCTGGTATTCCGAACAATGCCTGTTCATTTTCCCTTGGTCGGTTCCCCAATCTACCATACTGCACCATGTCGTTCTGTAATTGCCCTTGTTGCCGTTGCAGGCGCTGAATTTCGAACCTCATGTCCCTCATCTCCCGTAGCAATTCTCGCAACGCCTCTTCTCCATTGGGTCTAGGCCCGTCTCTGGGTTCAGGTAAACCCAGGTTTCTCTCATCCTGCCCCTCTCTCTCATTAATTTGGTCAGCGTGCCGACGGTCTGCTTCCACTACGTTTAGGTTATCACCATCCTCTTGATTTACTACCTCGTTTCGTATGTTGGGCGACGCCGATATCCTTCTTCGGGTGCCGCGCCTACCTTGTTGTATGTTCCCCACCGCTATGGCTTCTTCCAATCTGCCGTTAGCAGCCTCTTCGCCGGGACCCTGCTGTCCCTCGTCACTGTGGCCGGACATGTATTCAGATATGTATTATCTTATCTCACTTCGCTCACTCTTTGATGTATTTGTACACGTCGCTTGATACTTTGTTTTAGATATTTGGTTTTATTTTATTTTCAGTTCTATGCACCAGACTTGTCTTTCAGTGCGGTCCTGTCACGGTCGCCATGTAAGCAAGTGCGTTATCACTATTCCTTGTTATGTGTCGCGCTTGTTGTTTGAATGGACTTTGGATCACGGTCGCCACTTGTTTGTTTAAGCACAAACAAGAAAACTATTACTATGTGTGCGTTGTCACTATTGGAAAACGATCTCACAGGAAGGTAAGTTAAAGACTTTAATAAATTGTGATGGAGAACAATTTATAATCACTAATTTATAACACTTTATTTATTCACTTCAATTTACAGGTTGATGCACTATCGCGTTGCATCAAAGCGGAGCAGCAATGCTTATCGCTATCCGGACCCGGAGATACTCGACGAAGTGCGCGGCGCAATGGGCTGATTGGAACTGTCCGTTCGAACTGCGCGCGCGTTCTTATATCTGACCGTATCGCTGACGCTTGACCGGTCGGTCCGCCGCTGCGTGTCCGTTCGGTCAGTTTGCGCGTCCGCGCAGGGCCGCTTGGTCTACCGTCCTTTGTCCGTGCGGTTTACGTATGAATTTATTTCTAACTTATAACTAGGTGTCCTGTCCCTTGTGTGCGTCTGTCCCTGGTGACAATATAATAAATATTTGCAAATCTAAATATTCGAGTATTTCTGAGTAATTTTTGGCACGGGATTCAAAAACTAGCAAAAGTTGATAGCACGGTCTTGCCAGGCCTGGCGCCGCCTGGCACCGGCTCATCAGTTGGAATAGGAATGGTTAGGACATATGATCAGCTGTGTTACCGACTGTGCGCGCCAAGGCATCCCAGCTCCCTAGCGCCAATAAATGTGAGCCACATAAGTTGAGCCACATAAATCGTTGCAAAATCTACGAATCAGCGTCGTGATGGAAATTCTGATCCGACGAATAGATATAGCTGATTGAGCGCTTCCCGTTTTCATCGTTAAAAATTGAAAAATGTCGATGCTTGGGCGTTAATTTCATGAGAAAATTGCATGTTTTCATGGCGAAAGTTATTAAGTTGCAATCTTATGATAAGTTACAATATAGTAGGAATTATATTTATTCCCATGGATATTTCTCAAGGTTGGACGAAAATTCATCATCATAGCAAAATCTATTCCTGATTATGTTATTTTGCTTTCTCAAAGAGAAAGCTTTGGAATGAGGTAAACATTGACATCTCAAATCAGACATCGGGACCTTATTTTTGATAGCCTAGAGGTGAAATACATGGTGATGTGAAAGCGTCCGTAGATACTTTGAATTATTCACCAATAATTCCAATAAATTTCATTATTTACCTATATTCTTGATAGAGCAAATGAAAGACACGAGCGAGCGATAGCGAGTGAGTGATTCTGGCTAGTATATATACATATATCTATGGGCAATTCTCTGTGGGATCGAACATGAAAAAATTTGATTTGGCTCAACATTTTTTTTTTAATTTCTAGGGCATCAAGCCGATTTCCCAGAATTTTTTTAGATTTTTTCGAGCACTTTAACCCCCTTTAATAAATAGGCAAAGTTGCTGATTTTGCTGTTTTTGCATTTTCAGAGGCATTTTCAACCTTCATTTACACCCTGAAAATGACCTGAGGCAAAAAATGAATGGGACACTTTTTTCTGCAAATTGCCTGAATTTCATAGAAAAATTATCTCCAAGGTCATTGGAGCACATTAAGTACTCCACATTACCAATTGGAGCCTCTATTTTTGAACCCTGGGAGTTTGCTCGTCAAGCCCCACACCACATGGGTACTAAAAGTTGTCCCAACTCATACCACATACAGCCTATATAGTGAAAAAATGGGCCTGGACTCTGGAAGCTCCCAAAAAATTAATATATTAACAAAATAGGGGTAGAAACAGGCTAAAATGACTATTCAAGGGGAGCCTTGTACCGCCAACACTTCCAATTTTTGCAAACACTTGTCTGTGGTATTATTACAATTACACAGCTCCACAAAAAAAAAATAAAAAATTGAACCAGAGACTGGACCACCCTACTTCTATGTATTTTTGGCTGCTGAATCCGAATCCGAGGTCCGTTTAGCTCCAACACCCCTGCGTTTAGCCATAACCTCAAAAATATGGCGGACGACAATTCGATGAAATCGATATTTTGCAAAACAAAAAAATCCATTCTATTCTACATGAAAAAATAAAAGAAAACTGTCCTTAGCGATTTTCCGATTCGTCGCATACTTTTTGGGTAAAAAAATTCAGAAAGTTTGACGGCTAGTGGGCCGGATTCAAAATTCATAATTTTATGAATTTTTCACTCGTAATCTATGCGACAAATTGAAAAAACACCAGAAACAGTTTCTATCTAATTTTTCACATAAAATCTGAAAAAAATTTCTGTTTTGCAAAATGATGATTTTAAAAATTTTTTTTTAGGTTATGTCTAAACGCAGGGGTGATGGAGCTTAACGGACCTCGGATTCGGATTCAGCAGCCAAAAATACATAGAAGTAGGGTGGTCCAGTCTCTGGTTCAATTTTTTAATTTTTTTTTTGTGGAGCTGTGTTATCCACTGTAAAAACTCACATTCTATCATACTAATACATATCCTGAGTTGTCAATATCATATTCATATAGATCAAGCATTACTATACTACTTGACGCCACCTAACTTTCAGTAGTTACATGTATTGATGGTCAATATATTGTCTCTATTGTGTTAGAATGTACAAGAAACTACTAATAAAGTACATTGTGTTGCGTCGCAAACAGTCAACTCGCTCTCGCGAGTCACATACATGATGGCGCCTTGTATATTCGTACTCACACGTAATCGTGTTTCATGTATGCGCACATAGCGGCGGCGTCGAGTCGACGGGCTCGGTGGTTGCTGCCGCGCTCTTTCGTATCCAACCTTGAGTTACTGCGAATGCGACACAAGCGCCACGGGCGAGCGAGCCCGCAGTATCCGTAAGGGTAAGGCTAGCGACTCACTCGTTTAGCAACTCTCGTCGCGTGAGGAGCTAATAGCCTAATACTCGGTCAGTCCGTAACGACTCCGAAACTATTTTATCGCGAGCCGATTCGCATCTGGCGATCTAGTCTGTAACGACTATAAACTATCAAATGATAACATTTCTCCCGGCTAACTAATAAGATCGCCGCGCGCCGAATAGTAGTTTGTACCGCGTAGATTAATTTTGTATTAGAAGCGACCACACTTGTGAAAATTGTATCATCTTATTGTCTTTAATAAAAAGGGCTTTTTTTGCCTAGTGCTTTTCCCTTCAAACAGTGTGTGATGAATCAAATAAATATCTAAAACACCAAGCCATATTATTAAGTTTAACTGGGAGCGGTCTGACCACGTACACATTGTCATGAATTGCATTCACTCGATAAGAAAGATTAATCCAAAAAGTTAATTGTAAGCTGTGCATTACACGTACACCTTATAACACACTAGGCAGTACATAGATATCATATGATTGTTTTAATATCAACGAGAAAATGTTGAAGTTCACTAAATATGGGTAATATTCATGAATATTGGACTCATGAAATCCACTCATATTGAATAAACTGCATAGCTAAGGTCCAAGCAGCTATTGCCGGATGGGCTCAAACTACAACCTCAAGTTATTTACTCATGAAAATAGATAACATGAATCAATCCACTTGAAAGTATGATCACTAGATGCGCAATTTGATAAGGAATTCAAATATATATAGTTTGCTTGTCCAGAAATGTGTTTGGAGCTTCCAAAGTAGCTTTGCATGTCTAAAAGTCTATGGTCGGTAACCTAACCTGTGCCATACATGGGTCGTACAAGTCTCCAATATAGGCAAGTATAACGTTCACAAAGTGGTTTATAAAGTCATTTAAACACTGGCAAACTATATATATTTGAATTCCTTATCAAATTGCGCATCTAGTGATCATACTTTCAAGTGGATTGATTCATATTATCTATTTTCATGAGTAAATAACTTGATGTTGTAGTTTGAGCCCACCCGGCAATAGCTGCTTGAACCTTAGCTATGCAGTTTATACAATATGAGTGGATTTCATGAGTCAAATATTCACGAATATTACCCATATTTAGTGAACTTCAACATTTTCTCGTTGATATTAAAAAAATCATATGATATCTATGTACTGCCTAGTGTGTTATAAGGTGTACGTGTAATGCACAGCTTACAATTAACTTTTTGGATTAATCTTTCTTATCGAGTGAATGCAATTCATGACAATGTACTTTATTAGTAGTTTCTTGTACATTTTAACACAATAGAGACAATATATTGACCATCAATGCATGTAACTACTGAAAGTTAGGTGGCGTCAAGTAGTATAGTAATGCTTGATCTATATAAATATGATATTGACAACTCAGGATATGTATTAGTATGATAGAATGTGAGTTTTTACAGTGTTATAATACCACAGACAAGTGTTTGCAAAAATTGGAAGTGTTGGCGGTACAAGGCTCCCCTTGAATAGTCATTTTAGCCTGTTTCTACCCCTATTTTAGTTAATATATTAATTTTTTGGGAGCTTCCAGAGTCCAGGCCCATTTTTTCACTATATAGGCTGTATGTGGTATGAGTTGGGACAACTTTTAGTACCCATGTGGTGTGGGGCTTGACGAGCGAACTCCCATGGTTCAAAAATAGAGGCTCCAATTGGTAATGTGGAGTACTTAATGTGCTCCAATGACCTTGGAGATAATTTTTCTATGAAATTCAGGCAATTTGCAGAAAAAAGTGTCCCATTCATTTTTTGCCTCAGGTCATTTTCAGGGTGTAAATGAAGGTTGAAAATGCCTCTGAAAATGCAAAAACAGCAAAATCAGCAACTTTGCCTATTTATTAAAGGGGGTTAAAGTGCTCGAAAAAATCTAAAAAAATTCTGGGAAATCGGCTTGATGCCCTAGAACTTAAAAAAAAATTTTGAGCCAAATCAAATTTTTTCATGTTCGATCCCACAGAGAATTGCCCATATATATATATATATATATATATATATATATATATATATATATTCCTCCAAAGTACGTAGCCGTTTTTTGATATTTTGAAAATTACTTGTTTTATTAACAATTTACTGCTCTTTTTTAGTCGAAAATTCATACTTTTTGTTCAGATATGCACAGTTTCTAGAAAAATTGAAAAAAAGAAAAATCCTACGTACTTCGACAGCTATTAGTATGTAGTTTCAAAAAAATTTTGGATTCTTGTTCCAGGTTGCCGAGGAATGGGTACGCCCGCGGAGCGTCTTCAAAAAAACCTTGTACCGGAGATCCACTGTGTCGCTGCCATTTTGCACGGAATTGATGATAAAAAATTCTCTTTTCATAGATCAATATATGTCGTATAAACCCTGTGAATTTCAATACAATCCCTTTTCTCATAATCCCATGAAAAATCCGCAAAATTATACCTTTTTTCGGCCTCTAGAGTGGTGTTACCCTTTAAGAGGTAACATACCTTTGTGACTTTTTTTCCAAGTTTTTTTCATTGGCTTAAACACTCCATAAGCTACCGAAGAATGATATAAAAAGTCGATCAAGTGGGGGAAGAAGTTCTAAGTGCCTCAAAAAATCGATTCTCTGAACAAAGTCGCGGAGCAAAATAGGCGGTATTTGGCACGCGCGGACACTTATCCAGTTAGGGCTTTGATTGTTCTTTTATGGGATGTCTATACCTTTACCGACCTTTACCGACCTTTATCGACTGAATTTTGAGCTTCAAGCCTTGTGGAACATGCCCACTAGATGTCGCTAGTTTTACTGAGAGAGCAGCTGTTTCGAGAAAAACCGTTAGGACCCTTCACAGTTGGCGCTTGGCTTTTTCACGAGTTTGTCATTATTCCTGTGTATTTGATTGTGTTTTATTGTGATATTAAATCATGGCTCCGCATAGTGTACAATCTAGAAAAGGCAGAAACCAAAGATACTGTAGAAGAAAAAGCAGGATAAATTGTAAACTCTTGATGCTTCTTTTGGCTATCGCATGATGCGATCGCATGATACCATGTTTGCTCTTTGTGCCTG
Organism: Aphelinus atriplicis; assembly: GCA_020882685.1. NCBI lineage: Eukaryota > Metazoa > Arthropoda > Insecta > Hymenoptera > Aphelinidae > Aphelinus > Aphelinus atriplicis. Next base: position 23,741,550 of record CM037073.1, on the reverse strand, counting down.
TGATCCACATGCTAATAATTTCCTCATCAAACATTGAGTGGATTCCTAAACCGTGAATGCCTTGGGCACCGGCGATCCACTGGCTGATAATTTCAACCATTGTAAACTGACTATCAAGTGGATTTTGGAACTCTGAATGCCCTGGGGACCAAAAGTCAGCGCGCTGATACTTCCATAGGAATAAAAATAATAAATATCAAGTAAATAATGAACCGCGTTTGCTCCTGGTGCCATATGAAAATACATCTTGATAGTTACTATTAATTATGTACAGTCTTGAGAAACTAACAATGTGTTCATACAATTGAGCTCATATTAGCTGAAATTATTTTTAGTTGATAGTTTGAAGCTAATTCAGCTGCACGATTTTTTATATTTCCTATTCTGAGCGTTTTAAGCACTCTAGCTATGCAGGCTTTAGGTTGTGATGAGGCAAAATTCCCATCACACATATGTATGAATAAGGTGAGACACGAGTAAGCGAAGCGTCGGGAGCCGCACGCACACACGTCAGATAATATTTAATATATATATATATAAATATATATATATATATATATAGTATAGAATCGGGTATAAGCCGAACGCGCGGGCACGGCAGAGTTTACGGAGAAGTAAACAAGACGGTACCCGCGCAGCATTAGATAGAGAGAGAGAGAGAGAGAGCGTGTATACGACACGCACAGCGCTGGAGAGAAAGAGAGCGCGAATGAGTATAGGCGCGCAGCACAGGAGAGAGAGAGATAGCTGCACGCAGCTAAGCAGCGGCAGCGGGCAATCAGCGCCGAAGAAAGGAGAGCGGCCCGGCTAATTGCCCAAAGGCGAAGGGTCACTCGCTCTCTCTCGCGACAGCCACGATAGCGATCGGACGCGACTCGCGGACCACGTGCGCCGAGGTCACGCGAGCCGATACGGCAATGCGATCCCCGCACCCGGGATCGCCGCGGCAGTGACGGTGCCGAGGCGGAGGGCAGCAACACCGCCCAGGGCCGACCAGCCGCCCAGCAACACCGCCCAGGGCCGACCAGCAGCCCAGCCGACGACGCCCAGGGAAGGCCCGCTACATGTTCAAGAGGCGAGCGCCGACGAACAGCGACGGCGGAGAGTCAACGAGCGCCCGGACGAGGGGCCGCGTGTACAGCATGAGTGAGTACGGCCAATTCTCTCCGCGGCCACAGAGACTCTCTTCTCTCTCTCTCGCACGTATGCGACAGCGAATATCCCTTGCGTGCGCGACGGCTCGTACAGCCGAAAATGCAATTGATCGATCGATAGCGCGAACGTATTCCAATTGATGTTTCTCGCGAACACGCGGCTTGGCTCCCGACACTCTCGGCTACTCGTGCAGCCGGAGTGCAATTAGGCATAGTGAAGCGCAGCCGAAACGGCTATACAATACAGGCGTGTAACACAGACAAATGATAAATTATGTTATTTAACTACTTTGGAAACGAATAGTTTTGGATCGACCGCCCCTCCCCTCTCGCCCCCGCGCATATCCCGTTCCACAGGTTGCAGCGGACAGCGGAGCGGAGCCGGGAGAAATTCGCCCCGCACCTACATTGCCTACACCGTCTCGAGGTAGGCTTATCACCGGACCCCCCATCTCCGCGGGTCTCCAGCCAAATCAGGCGGAGACGAATCTTATATATACTAGGGGGGTACCCCCCTGCTCGCTTCGCTCGCCAACCCCCCGTGTGTCCTTTAGAAATCAATAATTTCAATAATAAGTGTAGTAATAATTAAAAGAAAATTACATTCAAAACAATAAAACTTTAAACTTGAACTTTCGATTTTGTTCGATTGAAAAGAATACTGAACGAACGATTCGAATCAAAATAAAAGATTAATGTCAGCTATATTCATGTTAAACGTTTGTTTTTGCTTTCTCAAAGAGAAAACTTTGTAATGAGGCAAAAATCGACCCACCGAATCAAACCTCGGGACCTCGATTTTCGTAATCTACGGGTCGAAAAACAAGGAAATCCAAAAGTGTCTGTATGTATGTGTGTATGTATGTATGTATGTATGTATGTGTGTAACGTTTTTTTTCGTCCACGATAACTCTCGAAGAAATGGTCCGATCTTCTTGAAATTTTGCACACAGGTTAGTCGCGGCAAAATCTCGGCCGAGTTCAATTTTCAGCAAAATCCGTTGTTTCTTTCTCTAGCAACCGTTGCTAAGGTGTAAAATTTTTCGTTTCTTTTGTCTAGGATAACTTTCGAAGGAATCGTCCGATCTTGCTGAAACCGTTTCTAACGTGTTTTCTCACAAATCCTTATGAGTGCTCATTGGAGCAAGCCGGAAAATCAGTTTTAAGTCACACTCGATGGCCAAGGACACTGAATTGTTCTATTTTCTTCATAGCAACCGTTGTTTACTTCCCTAGCAACCGTTATGAAGGTTGGAAATCAATAATTTAAGACCTATTTCCATCATTTTCGACGGCAAAGAACAAAATCTTCCCAATTAGCTCCTTAGCAACCGTTGTTCACCGCCCTAGCAACCGTTGCTAATGATGAAAAAAATTAATGTAAGTTTCGTTTCCAGTATTTTCAACGTACTATAGAGAAGATTGGGAAAATTTGGTGTCTTTTGCCGTCGAAAATGATCAAAATGAGTCTTCAAGTGTGCTAAATACGGACTTAAGGGCAGTGCGGATCGATTTTGACCGCCATTTAACCGTATGACAGTCACAAGATGAACTGATCGAAAAATTATGCAGGTCCAAATGTCTCGCATCGTGTAGAACCTAGAACCGTTTGCTTTGTTGCATTTGATCAAATGATAAGAGAGCCCGGTCAGACATCAACACTCGCAACATTGTTTGGTCAATTGAAAAAGAACGACACTTTACACAGTCACAAAGATACGAATTGAATTGATTAAATAATTTTTTTGTAATTTTTGAAAAATAGATGATAGTATCTACGCTAGTGGAAAGGTGAAAATACAGGTTTGGGACGCGTTTGTGGGTGATGTTGAAGCCTCTTTGAGAAAGCATACTGCTAAGGCACTTGGCAGCGGTTTTCAGATTAATAGTGGGTTTAACTTTAGGTTAATAGTGACATGTGCTAGATCATATTTTTTGGTTTGGGTATTCCGCGTGTTCCATTTCAGATTTTCAGCAGCAGATTTTGAGTAAGATTGCAATGGTTGCTAGACACGTAAACAATAGTTGCTATGGGTAAAATGGAGATTTTGTATCCTGTGCAGTTGAAAATACTGGAAACGAAACTTACGTGAATTTTTCTTTCCCTTAGCAACGGTTGCTAGGGCGGTAAACAACGGTTACTGAAAAGCTAATTGGGAAGATTTTGTGTCCTTTGCCGTAGAGAATGATGGAAATAGGTCATAAATTGATAATTTCCAACCTTCGTGATGGTTGCTAGGGAGGTAAAAAACGATTGCTATGGAACAAATATAACAATTTAGTGTCTCTGGCCATCGAGTGTGACTTAAAACTGTTTTTCCAGCTTCCAAAACAACGGTTGCTAGGGATGTAAATAAACGGTAATTTCGACGAATAAGTGGATTTATATTGAAAAAAACTTGTCCAAAATAATATTTAGTCCTTTCCTTCTACTGCAGCAACGGTTTCTAGACACGTAAACAATGGTTGCTATGGGTAAAACGGAGATTTTGTATCCTGTGCAGTTGAAAATACTGGAAACGAAACTTACTTTTTCTTTCCCTTGGCAACGGTTGCTAGGGCGTTTAACAACGGTTACTGAGGAGCTAAGTGGGAAAACTTTGTGTCCTTTGCAATCGAAAATTATGGACATGGGTCATAGATTGATCATTTCCAACCTTCGCAATGGTTGCTAGGGAGGTAAACAACGGTTGCTATGGAGGGAGGTAAACAACGGTTGCTATAACAATTCAGTTTTCTTGGTCATCGAGTGTAACTTAAAATTGAGTTTCCAACTTTCGAAGCAACGGTTGCTAAGGATATCAACAGTGGTTGCTATGGGAAATATCTCATCGATTCTCTTCGATTCTCATTGAAGGGTGAAAAAAGAGGTGAAAAAAGGGGTGAAAAAAGAGGTGGAAAAAAGGTGGAAAAAAGGGTGGAAAAAGGGGTGAAAAAAGGGTGAAAAAAGGGGGGTGAAAAAAAGAGAGGGAAAAAAGAGGTGAAAAAAAGTTGAAAAAATGGGTGGAAAAAGAGGGTGAAAAATGGGGTGAAAAAAAGGTGAAAAAAAGGGTGGAAAAAGAGGGTGAAAAATGGGGTGAAAAAAAGGTGAAAAAATGGGTGGAAAAAGAGGGTGAAAAATGGGGTGAAAAAAAAGTGAAAAAATGGGTGGACAAAGAGGGTAAAAAATGGGGGGCAACTAAGGGGGGCAACTTAGGGGGGCAAATAAGGGGGGCAACTTAGGGGGCAACATGGGGGGGGCAAATTAGGGTGGCAACTTGGGGGTCAAAATTTCCCACGGCGGCGGCGGCGGCGGTCTGGCTTTTAATATATAGGTACTGCAGCAGCCGGAGATTCGAGACAACAATCAGAGGAGCCCCTTACAGGAAAACTCCTCGTAGCGAGTACCCAACCTCGCAATGGCGCCCAACGTTTAGGAATAGTATAAAAATGATGTAATTGTCATTGATCGTGATTGTAATTGTAAATGATGTAACCGGTCATTTTTCACTCCAAACAGCTGGTTTTAGAACATTTTGAAGTTGAACGCCGTTGAATTATCCATATTATTCTGCAATTTTTATTGTCAGACTGTGAGCTTCATCCACCAAATTGGTATATTGAATTATTCTATTTAAATGTGGCTGCTGAATTTCATGCAAAAAAAGCTGATCTTTCGATTGGTCATATTAGTTTTTCTCGAACTATTTTTTCACACTGTCAATGTAATTGGTTTTGATTAAACTCAAGCAAGCTCAGGGTCGTTCCTCTGAGTTGAAATTCAAAATTATCTTTTAGTGTTTCTATTATTGATGAAAATGTAGCTAATAGTTGTAGGAACTGGCCTTTTGCCATATAGTACCTCTATAATAGTAGAATTATCAATTAACGTTTCTTTCGAGAGATTTAATCGATCTTAATATGTGATTATGAACTGAAAGACTGAGTTAAATATATCAATATTCAAGAGACAAACGTCAAGTTTTTATAGAAATGTTGTCAAGTTATAGTATTTTTGAGTTGCATGTCAATAGTTTTAGAAAAATGATTGAGAGTTTATTTCAAGGCCAATTCGGTCCTCCCTGTTGGCGTATAAAGGCTGTAACTAGTGCTTATGAAATCGTGCCAAATTGACTGCACGTATAGCTAATTTGGCTTTTTTGCGTTTCTTTTTTTAAGGGGGTAGCCTACCTAAATTTTAACATGGTTAAAAAAAATCGTACGAGGCTGTAAATTTATATTCTAATTCATTTTTTTACGGCGGTTTCAATGACGTATCGACCATCCCGGAAAAAAATTTTTTTCACTGTAAAAAAATTTTCATTGCAATTTTTAATAGGTTGGAGTGGTCGGATGATTACTATAGAGATGGTTTCTGATAGGTATTGAGCTACCCTTCAAAATATCTTTCGCGGAATTTCAAAATTTCAAGCTTATCGTAGTCAAATTCGCGAAAAACCCTTGGAGGGTAGCGTATTGGCTGCAGTTATCTTATTTTCAATTCTTTGTATGAAAAAGATAAATGAATCATTTATATAGCTGATTCTGTATAATTATTCTATCAGCGTCTCCAGAAAGTTGTCATTTTTAGTTGATTCTTAATAATGAAACAAACTTTCTGAATTGTCTAAAGATCGCACGAAAATACACCGTCAATCAATTGTTTTCTGTATTGATAATATCCAGTGGCACGCTAGTGCCACCACCTGGCGAGTAAAGCCAGCTGGTGGCAGCGTGACACTTATACATTAAGATTGGGTCATGGATTTTTCAATTTCACGAAATAACCCAGATAGGCTCAATTCGGTCTGACAATATTGTAAATTGCTCATAAAAATCGAAAATCCCACTTTATAGCTTGATTTGTCTCCCGAGAGATACGTTTTTCTTGTAAAGAGTCCTAATTTATAGGTTAAATTCTGAAAATATTTTCGTTCAAATTCTTCTCCAGTAAATCTCGAATACGACCATCGACTGCGAGATATCTCGCATCGACTCGAACTCGCTTGTATATATATTATCACCGCCGTATTTAATGATTATTCTTAATTACGATAAAGGCCATAGGGCCTGGAGCATGATAACAAATTAGAGTGCGCGCACGAGGTGGTGAAACTCGTGTGCGCGGGAATGGGATCTTTGGCAGGAACATTGTGGCAATAAACAAGACGAGTGGTTCTGACGAACACAAGAATTTATTAATTAATCAAAAAGGAGAAGATACTATACAGAGGCGTCGAGCCTCGGGTTGCGTCTCGCGGGCCGGAACGAGAGAGATGGCGATCGTGCGGCACTTACTCGGCGATGTGCTCCGGCGCTTGGCGATGCTCGTCCTCGATTCGGCCTCGGCGTGCGGTAGCGAGTGGGATGTCGTGAGGGAACGGTCCGCTGACGTCCTCGGGGTCGCGATAGCCCGGGCGGTCTCGTAGTTTCGAGGGCACGTGGTATCGCGCGCGAGGGCTGGCAATAAACTAAATACTTCCGCCGCGCGCTCGGCCGGCCGAGCTCACTTCGGCCGTCTTCGGCTGACGTGACGCGGCGCGAGGATTGGATCTCGTTCGCGACGCGGTCTCTCTCTCTCTTACCTTGTCGGTAGCGCTGGCTCTCTCGCTGGACGCTGAAACATGACTACATGACTTAATATTTACAAACAATATAATATTGTGGAGAGAGATATCACAGGGTCTGGCAATGTAATTATCTGCCCGTGACTATGTATATATATATATACAAGATGCACGTCTGCTGTAGTCTGCTACGGCCATCGGCTATTAATCATCATACATACATACATACATACATACATACATACATACATATATATACTATTTATTGTCGAAAACGAAATCGGGACGCGAGTGTGTAGTGAAGCGAACGTGGTGGACGTCGCCAGATCAGTTGTGATTTTGAAAAGTTGATTGAAATAGGCTAACCTTCTTGCTATTTCTTCAATTCGTCCATTCAAGGTAAAAATTATTGTTGATTCTTTATTAATCATATTGTTGAAAATTTTGAGGTTGTTTATCTGATACTAGTTTGTATTATTAGTTTATAGTTTATAGTTCTTCACAGCTTCATAGTTTATCCCTGGTTAAAAAAATCTACTGGGTTTCCTACTGGGAATCCTACCGGTGAACCCTAGTCAAATAGCAGGGACTCACCGATGAAACCCAGTCAAAAACCCAGTCGATCAAGGGGGTTTTCTAGTCGGCCGATTGTATTTCCTAATCGCTTGACCGTGTGTCCTAGTCGAAGGGGCAATCCAAAGTACTAATGCCGGCCGTGTTTCCTAGTCACGTGACTGTGATTCCTAGTCATTCCGTGTTTCCTAGTCGGAAGGGGAAATCCAAAGAAATATTGCTGGCCGTGTTTCGCGGTCGAGCGACCGTGTATCCTAGTCACGTGACTGTGATTCCTAGTCATTCAGCCGTGTTTCCTAGTCGGATTTCCCCTTCTGATCGTGAAACACGGCCGGCATCTGTACTTTGAATTTTCCCTTCCGTCTACGAATCACGGCTAAATGACTAGGAAACACGGTCGCTCGACCGTGAAACACGGCCAGCAATATTTCTTCGGATTTCCTCTTCCGACTAGGAAACACGGCTAAATGACTAGGAATCACAGTCACGTGACTAGGATACACGGTCGCTCGACCGCGAAACACGGCCAGCAATAATTCTTCGGATTTCCCCTTCCGACTAGGAAACACGGCTAAATGACTAGGAAATACGGTCATGAGAATAGGAAACACGGTCGCTCGATCGTGATACACGGCCAGCAATACTTCTTTGGATTTCCCCTTTCGCCTAGGAAACACGGCTAAATGACTAAGAATCACAGTCACGCGACTAGGAAACACGGCCGGCATTCGTACTTTGGATTTCCCCTTCCGACTAGGAAACACGGCTAAATGACTAGGAATCACAGTCACGCGAATAGGATACACGGTCGCTTGACCGTGAAACACGGCCGGTATTCGTACTTTGGATTGCCCCTTCCAACTAGGAAACACGGTCAAGCGACTAGGAAATTCATTCGGCCGACTAGGAAACCCCAGTAGGATTCCCAGTAGGAAACCCAGTAGATTTTTTGAAACAGGGATGAGCAGCAACATTATTAATTTTTACATCTAAGTGATTATGATTATCAATATTCTTAATATTAGTAGTTTATAGTTCTTCACAGCTTCATGGTTTATGAGTAGCAACATTATCAATTTTTACATCTAAGTGATTTTAATTATCAATATTCTCAATATTTATTGCATTTTTTAATGTTCTCGTCATTTTACATCATGTAATTGTATCCATCAGTATCTATTCAATGTTTTAGTTTTTATATTATTTTTATATCTCATTTTTGTCCTTAGAATCAATCTTTCTTCTTTATACATCAACGTGTGTAATAGTTCTCTTGAATGGTTACGGAGCTAGAACCTACGCAAAACCAAGAGAGTGCTGTGTCACTTCATGGATGTGCCAACTAAGCGCAAACTTAGATAGATAAGGAACGAGCTACAGCAGTGAAGGCAGAGACGCTTTTATACGAATCTCAGATCAAGAGGTTCAAACTAACCTATATTTGGAACTTTCTCTTGCTTCCATTGTAGCAATCAAACTTGCTGGACAGCAATTAAAAGTGAGTGTTTCCAAATTTTAGTTTTATTTTTATGCTTGTTCAAGTCAACTCTAAAATTTTGTTGTACATCTGTAAAAATCATCTGTGAAACCTCTAGAAGAATGGACTGATGGAGAGTTCGCTCCTGAAGTGAGCTTTTGAAAAGTCAAAAGAAACATTCAGTAAATACATTTCTTTGTTCCAGACAGTATCATTCATTCAACAACATGAGTGACGATATTTCAATCCATACTCTACCAAATAATCAGCCAATAGTTCAGCTAGAGTGTGAAACAGCATTCAATGCTATGTCTCCAAAAGTAAAGTTGTATGCACACTATCTCAGCCAAGCTGCATGGAACGGGGGTTTCATCGTGTTTTTGCAAACGTCAACTGAATCGCCATTGATCTTTGCTGTCCTGCACAAAATCTTTCTTGTACAACCTGTTGCAGATTTGAAGAAAGCTGCACTTTCGGCTGGGGTTACTGAAGATGAGTTCACAGTATGTCTTATTATAAATGTTTCAATGTTTCATTCTTGGTATAATAATAATATCCAAAATCTTGTTTCTCTGTTTTCAAGCATTTTTAGTATATACTTGTGGCTTGCTCTCAAACACTGGTAATGATGAAGGATTTGGAGATAATAAAATTATACCTAATCTGCCCAAGGAAAAGTTTGAATCTATTATCAAGGAATCCAAAGCTTACAAAGAAGATTCAGCTAGTTTACAAACACTTTGGAACAAAGTAAAAGATGCTACATATTTGCTTGAAGACAAATTCAGAAGCTTAGGATTAGGAAGTAAAGACATTTCTACGTACTTTTCTACAAATTGTATTGAAGATGATGCAGAACTTATCAATGAGTATATGCAGAGTAAGAGACGAGAGTCTTGCGATACTAGATGTTTCAAGACAGAAGAAAAAGGTAATAATTACAAATGTAAATACGAACGGTTGTTGAAACTTACATAGGCTTTATTGAATCAGATAGAGATCCCATCGGTCAGAGAGCAGAATTTGAAAGCTTCGTAGCAATGATGAACAAAGTTATGTCTCAAAAATTTGTAACTCTGGTTGACAATGCAGAAAAGTTTTATCTCTACTACCATGAGGCAAAGAATATGAAAAAGATCAATTTCTGAGACCTGATTTCACATCAATTGATGTCCTGGCTTTCTTGGGATCTGGGATCCTTACAGGTACTAATATACGAAACTAGGATGAAATCAGGTAATCGGAAGGATTCAAAAATGTATCACTGGGTAATTTTTTCCCAGCTTCCATGAAACAAGATGTGATACCTTTTGGATCAGGAGAGGATCAAGAACTACGTAACAAATATAGAGTTGCCAGCTTTGAAGTTCAAGTCGGTCTCCGTGAGCAACTTGGTCATGTCAGTGGAAAATTATTCTATATAATATTACAATATATTATGTTATTATGTATATTACATGTTCTCATTTGAATGCAATGCAGAAAGTATTGAGATATATATATATATATATATATGTATCAAACAATTTTGATGCTTTGGAATAATTTTGTAATTTAATTGAAAAGATTTCAATTTGAAATTTGACTAGATTTAATTGTACTCTCAATAGATTCTCTGTGATAGTTTTGTTTTTTTATGCAATGAACAACATTTTCAAATTCAGGACAAACCTGGTTGTGATGACTTTGGAGACTTAGCCAGAGTTAAAGCTGAAGCCAAAGAGAGTGAGAGATGACGATGACAATGATGATGATGATGATGATGATGAGTCCACTGATGAAGATTTTATTCTTTACTTGAAGTTTGTCAAGATATCATAAAATTCTATGAGATAATAATCTTAGGTTGCATTGCATACATATTTGTTGGTTTAGTTGTATTTATGTATTTTTTAATAGATCCAATTATTGAAAAGAAGTTGAGTTTCACACTAATAGAATATATTTATTGTGGTTGGTGTCTTTTGTTAACTCATTTGTTATATTATGGGTCGTTAAGGCTACGGATGAAGTGCGTTGGATATATATTTCTCTATAATATTCTCTGAGAGAGATATTTCTTTAATACGTAATCTAGTAAATGACTTAATTTAACACCCCCTATGAAAAAACATGAGATTTCAGAATCTAGAGACGATGAACATCACATATGAAATATTTTACGGTAAATTTTTCTTTAGCTCACTATAAAAGAACTGAACTCTTTTTTTAAGCATACACTGACAAAAAGAGCACAGACCTTTGGATTTCGGATCTTGCTGCAACTTGCTGAGATAGTGTTTGCGTACCATAAATAGCCCACGTGTACAGCTCCCCAATTTTTTCAATTCTATGGATACTTCTTGAACTCGGGATCGTTTTTTCCCGAAAGTTTTTTGTAATTTTCAAGAGTAAAGATCCCAATCAAAATCCTCAGTGACTAACCTTTTTGAAGTTATGATTCTGAAATTGTTTCTATTAATTGCAATGAGTAGCTTTGTCAGGCTGTTTCTGGGCTCATTCAATGGGTTTTATCTCGAATTAATAATAAATAAAAACATACAAGTTTCAATAGTTTTTGGTGGTTTTCTTGATTATCTTGGAACAATTTGGTTCCTCTTTGATTTCTCGAAAAACGCTCTCATTTAGTGAAGATAATTCTTGTCCTAGGGTGTGAATTGAGCGTTGTAGGACTGGTATCTAGACTGGATAATGCTGTTTTCTCGATCGCAATAAAAAGTGCTATATGAACCTCGCTTATGTAGGTGTTTTTTTTGCAATGCGGGCTTATTACTCTCGCTTCGCTCGAGTTTTAGTGCCTGTCCTTGTGCCGAAAAGCGCCTACATCCACTCAAGTGCGTAGTGTAGTAGTTTACCTATTTTATTTTGCATGCATAAAATATGCACTCAACCGATAAAACTCAATCAACAAAAACAATATTTTTTGTTGATCTTCTCGAGACCTACAAGTTTACTTTACTACTTTCTTTTAGTTTATCTACAACTTTTTTCTTGTTCGGTTATTTTTTTCAATAAAAGAGTGTTTTTTCCGAAAAAATGGTATGAGGCAAACTTTTAAGAGAATTTACGAGCAAGAATATCCAATGCAGAGCATTGCCAAATAATAAATTATCATATATGATCCAGCTAACTCGGCACCAGGTAGCGGCCCAATGTAGCTCTAATGTAAACTTAAAAGCTTGAGTTTAGTATTTTAATGATAAGCCCACCACAAATACACCGTGGAATGTGATGATCTAAACCCATTGAATTTCATATGCGATACTTTCTCGTAGGAGGTCTCGATATATTGTAGGGTGTCAAAAAGCTTTTAAGCTTCTTGAAATACAAGAGCCTTTTTATACAGCTCATCTTGCTATAACGAAAACTGAATAAACTACATCACTTGAAATTATTACGATCAAAATATATTTTTAACGGATTTTCAATCTCATTTTTTCGAATATGCAAGTCGAGATCGATTTGAAACGTGAACAACCTAATTTTGAAGGGTTGTCAAAAGGTCAGATCATTCGGGTCATACTAAATTTGAGTTCGGCAAGTAATTATGATAAGAAACGTATTAAGAAAATACTGACGTTATACGATTGAATATTTTTGGAATGATTCTTTTGTCGTGATATTTTATATATCTCAACTATGCGCATCTACCATACATTCCAATCATTTCGGAAGCTTTGAGTAGAACTTTATTACTCACAAATTGCTTTGTAAAACTCGGTTGTAGTGCAATGTATTAACTATTCAAACTCAACGTTATTAGATTCCATATTCTTTCTACAATAATCCTGATAATTTCACAGATTCTAAAAACCATTTAGAAATTCGATATTAAATTACTACTGCAATTGAAATAAAAAGATATTCTGGTGGGTGCATTTCAGATTTTAGAGTATTAATCCTTTCTAAAGAAAGGTACAACTCTCTGACGAGTAAAGAGTGGTTCTATGAGACATATATGGGGCGTATCACGTCAACTCTCCAGAGCCTGCGCTCGGACGCTAAAACCTCGCGTTTTCGACGCTTGTTTTTGACTCTATAAGGCCAATATCTAAATGATGTCGGATATGATATCAATGTAGTTTTTTGTCAGCTTTCCAATAGTGAATTTAGTTTTTCAAAATTTATACGTTTTCCCAGAAAAAAAACATAAAACATGCCATATCTCGAAACTCTGATTTTTTAGATTTTTTTTAATAGTCTAGATCGAAAGCTGACCTTTTTTTACATTGATATAACCTCTAAAAAATAGGACTATTTCGTTATTCTCGAGGAATGGAGTAGTGAACATGAAAGGTTGCGCCGCGCCACGCTGCTTCCACGCGCTCGGACTCGAGTCTTCTGTACACGTAAGTGCCGAATTCTTAGTTTGCTTTGATTTCGCTGAAAATTATGCGTTTGATGTGCAAAATTCAGCTCAATCATTCCACTGGAATAACAATCAAGCAACGATTTTCACAGTCGTTATTTACTTTCGAAGAAATGAAGAACTTCAGCACAAGAGCATGGCCATTATCTCAAACAATTTAGCTCACGATACAGTTGCAGTCCATGTGTAGCAAAAAATAATCGTAAGATATCTGAAAAAAGAGTTCAAACCTAAGAAAATTTATTATAGTACCGATGGAGCAGGTCAGCACTTTAGAAATCAGAAAAGTTTTTCTAATCTTGTTTATCATCAAAAAGATTTTGGCATTCCCGCGGAATGGCATTTCTGTGCTACAGCGCATGGGAAAGGGGGCATGCGATGGAATTGGAGCTAATGTAAAACGAGGTGCTAAATTAGCAAGTTTACAGCGCTCTGCAAACAATCACATCTTAACCGCAGAAGGTTTATATGAATGGGCAAAAAATTATTGCAAGGAAACTGTAGTGTTTTTCAGTGCACAAGAAGAATACGAGAAAGCGAAGTTGGAATCGAAAGTGAGATTTGATAATTCTTTTCCTACACCTTTTCTAACACAATATTTCAAAGTTATTTCAAAGCATGGACAAAGCAAAAACGTTACTCAAAGAAAGTAAAATGAAATACTCACGAATCGAACAAGTAATGAACGTGAGACTTCATTCAATATATAGGAAGAAGTATGGATATTGAATGTACTCTGAATTCGGCACTCACGTGTACAGGAGACTCGAGCCCGAGCGCGTGGAAGCAGCGCGGCGCGGCGCAACCTCTCATGTTCAATACTCAATTCCTCGAGAATAACGAAATAGTTCTATTTTTTAGAGTTTTATTTTTCTATATCAATGTAAAAAAAGGTCAGCTTTCGATCTAGACTATTAAAAAAAATCTAAAAAAATCAGGGTTTTGAGATATGGCATGTTTCATGTTTTTTTTCTGGGAAAACGCGAAAATTTTGGAAAACTGAATTCACTATCGAAAAGCTGACAAAAAACTACATTGATATCATATCCGACATCATTTAGATATTGGCCTTATAGAGTCAAAAACAAGCGTCGAAAACGCGAGGTTTTAGCGTCCGAGCGCAGGCTCTAGAGAGTTGACGTGATACGCCCCATATATACTTTAATTTTATTTACATTCATTCTTTCTCAATATATCCTTTCAAAACTTACTTCGGTCAATTTTTGGAACTTCAATATTCGTTTCAAGATATTATATTTCATTTCAAAATACTATACCAGATATGAGAAATTAAATTATAGTTATTGTTTACAGCTAATTTTATTTTCAAAACATCGGTCAATAAAACAAATCCTGATATAATTTTGCAAATGTATTCCAGAATCGAAAACTTCAGAATCCAAGCTATGAAAGTATGGAGATCAATTTGTTTTCTGGCAAGTTCACATCGACTTTGGTAAATTCACTTCCAATAAATGTTTTGAGTAGAAAATATTAAGTGAAAATATGATGTTACATATATGGTCAATTTTTTTCATACTTCAAGATTCGTTTCAAGAAATAATATTTAATTACATATCCAAACTCAAGATCCCGGAATGGTATATGTACTAGTTATATTTATTGTAGTTGATTTTCATCTCAAAACATTGGTAAATTAAGATTGAAAAAGGAAATTGCTGTTCCGATTGTTCCTGAAATATCTACATTCGTATCTTATCATCACAAATAATTTGAATCAATATCTAGTATGAAACACAAGTATTGGAAAACACGTTATTCACAGTAATGGGTACTAACTCAACATCTCTAAATTGAATAAACTTTGACTCACTCATTCTGATCGAATTTTCCATCACTGTTTCGTCTCCTCCTCGAAAATTACTATGAATATATATCAGAACACATTGTTCGTAATGATTAAAATTACATAACAATCATTTCTGATTACAGTTTTGAAGCATTGGAAAATGGTTCATTTTGTTTCCATTTTTTGTATTCTATTCCTCGGTCGCCGGCAAGGTTCCGAAATTATTGGAATGTATAATAATACAATACTGTGATACTGTGTTTTGTTCATATCTGTCAATATTTTCAACTGTCATTTCGTATATAGTGAAAACAGTTTAATTTTATCGTGTATTTTTGAACTTTGAGTCACTGCATTGATAGATCACTTATATGAGTTTGAATTGAACATAAGCCAGGTAAGTTAATTTCAAAGACTCTGTTTGCAAGTTCACAATCTTAATATTTCATTTTTAACATTTAACTACTCTTTACATGCCAAAAGTTAACCTACTACCAAACCCAAAACACTGCGTACTTGGAAGATTGTAAGTGGATCGGATTTCTAAAGTTGATTTACCCACTACGGAATCCAAAATACCAAGCACCAACAGGAATCGAATTGGATAGTATTTATTGCTGATTTCATTACAGGTGAGAAAAACTAGTTGTACAACTAATCCTTAAACTGAACGATTAAATAGAAGAAGGTCTCATTTTCATAACCAATTTAAATTAAGAATAGTATAGTACATGTCAACACTAGAGCTGAAGACGAACTCTAGGTACGTATGGAATTTGTTGCCCGAGCGAAGCGAGAGTGGTAATCACACGAGCCTAGAATCATCTTGTGCCCTAGTATCGAACAATATTTTTCAAAAGAGTATCCTCACCCTTCTGCAACTTTAAGGGGAGGTTTTCATCAAGCAATTTCAAAAAATCGTTTTTTTTGCTGATTTTGATACCTTATGATGTGTACAATATGCCCCTCAAAGCGTCGGCGCTGCATTCCACGTCGGCACGGAGCTTTCTCTCTCTGTCTTACTTCTCGCTCGGCGAGCACGCGGGTGAGAAGGAGTGCGCCAGAATACTCGCGGGACTGAATAAATCAAGAGCAGCCACGACTGGTGCGCGTAGCTCGTATATCCGCTAATTCGATTTTACCATGTGATTCGCTCCGCGCCGAATATTCCACACACCTATAGCTGTGAGATCGTTGGGATGAGCACTCGCTCGTTATTCACTTTTCGCGCCAAACTATCTGCCCACGAATCGATATATACACAGCTGGGAAAATTCGCAGTCGAGCGAAATATATACATCACGTCGGTTTCGCAGCGGAGGAATGAATCAACCCGAGACGTCGAGAGGTAAAGTTGTGTGCAACGGCGTAATTTCCTTGGGTGCAGCTATTATACTCGAATCTCGGGGAAATTATGATATCGTCGGGGGTGAATAACCAAAAGTCACACGCCAGTCCAAACGTGCAGCCGCATATTCATAATTCGATTATAGGTGCATCTGCTTTCCATGTCTTCCGGCCTCTGATAAACCCGCGCGCGAATACCCGTTTAATATCCGCAGATAGTTCGGAGCCGCCGCGAGATTCACGGAATGGCTGTGGAAATCACGCCGGCGTACGGCTGGATTTCGCGGTTCGCGCGAGCTGTGTTGCTGATGGTTGAAAACACGTCAGAAACGCGACGGCGGAGACCTCTCGTGTTCTCGCGCCGCCTCCGCTCTTGCCCCGCTACGCGCACTCGACCAAGTGGCTGCGCGCCCGAGCGTCGTTGATCCTCGTTCGTTCCATTGGGGTATATACATATGGTGGTACTAATAGTTGGTTGTATTTGAGAGTATTGGGAGAAAATTGTCGGTTTTTTGGCCCTTGAAAGCACTCTTTTACAACAGTTTCACCTTCACTTTATGATTTTTTTCTTCCTTTTCTCATTTCCCTATTCTCACTCAATCTAAAAAATCAGGTGTAAATAATATCCATCTCTCAACGTGTAATTACTTTTTTTCATGTAAAAATTAATTTTTTTTTCTACAGGAGGGATTGTTTCAAGTGCTAAGGAAGCTTGGAAATCATTGGAATGTTCATCAATCATCTAAAACTACTGTCCAGAAAGAACGTGATAGTCGCATAGAAAAAGGTTGGGAAAAACTTGACAGCGGAGAATTTCTGACCAAAGACTTTCTGAACTACGTGTCTTTTTTCGAAGGGGAAGAAAAAATTCCGTACGTCCCCAAATCTCTCGGTAAGTATTCACAATGTAGTATTGATAAGTGTGTTCAATAATTCAATAATCCAACATTATTTATTATTCTAGAAAAGTGTTTTTATCACTAAGTGCAACTACCAAGCACCTATCTACGAAATAGATTTGAAACGTTGCGATGGACGGCGGAAAAACACTAAAGTGAAACGTAAGAAGTCCCAATATATCATGTATTATGTTATATATTAATCGTGTGCTGTATATTAATTAAGCCTATATTAATTCTTCAATAGTTTTTGGTGAAGACGTACACAATGCTCCATGCATTACTTATGAAGATTGCCCAGTTGAATGGAGAGAGATGATAACACCAGCATCCGAAATATCAATGGATAACGCAGACGTGATAACCATTCCTTACCACGTCATTGAGGGCGATTTGGATCCAAAGTCTCAGGATGCTTGTGACGATGATTGTGACGACAACAGTGAGGAAGTTGATATTAATGTTTCCTACTAATTGAAGATCACGTCTCAACGATGTGGAATTGTTTTATAAACAAAATGTTTCAAAATAAATCAAAGAATTTGTATGAATTTAGTTTCACTTATTACATGGTGCAAATTTGGGTATGACCAATTGATTGGCATTATCAGTTCATCAATTTGGGTGTAAATTGTTTAAACAAGTTGTGATCAGAAATTAAAACATAATTGGCTCTCTTCCCATTGACTATAAGTCAAAATATATTTACGTCACTTGATTCGTGACACTAAATTAAAACACGATGAATCGATGAATAAGTGAAAAAATAATATCTATTTCCCTTGATTCGTCATCGTGCAAGCATGTGCGCTGATTCCCGAGGTTTGAATTTCGCGTAGGTACATGGACTGTCACCGTTTCGCTCAATTAGCCCGCTATAGTCCATCACCAGAGACTCACCTCTCGAGTCTGGGTACAGTGTTCCGCTTCTTCGTAAACGAGCCTCTCGCGAAAACCAATAGCCGCGGCGCGCATTAAAGAATAAATTAATGGGTTAGATAAATAAAGTATTATGAGAGATAATGGGTTCCCAGAAACCCTCGAACGTGTTTCTTTCTAGCAACAAACATTATAATGAATTCTCGGAATTCCACTTTAGGATGGGCGCATATCGTGTTTAAAGGAAAAGATTAATTTTCGGAAAATCTTAATTCAACTATCAAGAAAATTTATTGCCCCGCGCAGAAAGCCCTCCGAAAAATCACTCAATTCAAGGAACCCGAATCATATTACGAATTATGGCTAGCTTACCAAATAAATACTACCAAGAGAGCCTAATTAAGGTGTAGCCATGGCAACCGAAGCGTATAAGTAAGGGCGTCTTGACGGAAGACGTTCAGTTAAGGCAAATCGCTCCTACAATCCGCAACATCGACTCTCAGTATAGGATTCAGAGCGCAAGATGGTGCGCAAAATCAAATTGTACGAGTATGAAGCTTAAAGCATAAGTTAGTGCTAGAAATTGGACGATCGTTAACATCGAAACGCGATGAAAGCTTGAAGCACAAGTTGGTGCAAGATATTGTACGAATTAACACCAAAATTCATTCAACGCGAGAAATTGATCTACGCGCAATCGTGCAAGTCTTGAGGAATTATTCAAACACAAGTTAGTGCGGGAAGCTAATAAAGAGGAAAACTGAAGAATAGACAGAAACTCTAAGTTTATTTTAAACCTCTCCCATGCCTCCGGCGTTTCGCGCCTAACCGACAAACGATTCCCATACCGCCGAGTATTGCAGAACCAACCCTAGTTAACTCTCGTTACGCTGAAGGTTCTAACAAGTGTTATGTGGCGACCAGGCGGTGCTGTGATGAACTAGAATCGAGCGACTCCATCGCAGCGTGAATAAAAAGCACGGAGTACGGATTTAGTTTAGTATGCTGGGTCGAGCCTCACTTGATTCTGCTCACAGGAGCAGAAATCTCTGTGGTGACACCCACGGAGATTGAACGTAAAAAGCCGGCTCACAAAGCAATTTTTGCTGCCAATGGAACAAACATCCCTACGTTTGACACAAAAACTCTAGTTAGATTTCAGACTCGGGAGAACCTACAAGTGGCAGTTCACCATCGCCTACGTTCCCTACGACATCATCGGCACAGATCTCATGAGAAACATGAAAATTACTCCGGGCGTGGCTGACATGTTACTCATCGATAAAGTAACTGACCAGGCCAGACCAGCGACAGCTGCTCCTGCAACGCTGACCGGAATTTTCAGCATCGACAAGTCAAACGAGTTTTCGAGAATACTGTCGGGATTTCCCGAGGTCATAGGCCACGCACCACAAAGGAAGCCCAAGGAAGAAATGGTCCACCATATTCACACCGAAGGCCCGCCAGTCGTCAGCAAAGTACGGCGACACACCGGCGAAAAACTGGAAATTGCCAAAAAAGAGTTCGATCGGATGGAAGTAGAAGGCATTGGCCGACTTTCCGCCAGCTCATGGTCGAGCTCCTTATATTTGGCCCCCAAGAAAGATGGTACAAAGAGACCTCGCGGCGATTACAGGGCTCTGGATGCTGAAACAGCTCCGGATCGCATGCCGATTCCGCACATCCAAGACTACGCGCAGAACCTTTGAGGCTGCAGTTATTTCTCTAGCTTGTGTCACAGAATAGTTTGACAATGGCAGTGTTAGCAGCCGCTTCCACTGCCGAACGTTATATTATATTTTTATTCAAAAACTGCCTGATGAGGCCAGTGAACCTTACTGGCGAAACGTCGCTATAATTAAACATGTGATGGATTTTGTGATTTTTCCTTTTCCACTTCTTTCTGGATTGGCCCTCAAAGATCAACAATTTACATATATTTGAATTATGGAAGGCGGGCACATCACAATGTTGACGCTAATAAAGTTTACCTTATATTGAACAAACATCATGTGTTTGCGTATTTTCTTTATACCTTATACATACATAGATGGATACCAACACTAGAATATCCACGAATATATAGGCCATATGGGGACGGAGCATTTCGTTTGCGGGGTAGCAGATGAGGCGGGAGAGAGTCCCCACCACTTTTTTTACTGCCGTGGGGCAATTTAGTACACATTCAAACAGTTCTCCGTTTCGGTGTGACCCGCTCCACTGTTGCTCTCTACGCGCTCGTATCGTGGATTTTCTACCTCAATAGAATTTGTCCTGGGCTACAACAATATTTTAACCAGTTATTGTTCATATAAATTGGTTGCTACACAAAAACTGATGACGATATGAAGCTTAATTTTTTTTAGAATAAAAATAGAATGACAATTATTGTACTTTATTGTTATATTTGTTGACTAATTTATATAATATTTTTCTGATTTCAAATTTTTTCTGGGAAATTTTCGAGAAAACATTCAGTATATTTAATGTATACAAGAGTCATTTCCATGGAGAATTTTCTTTTCACAGCAACAATGTCGAAATGGAATTCATCATATTTGAGTTTTGTATACGTATGTCTACCCTGTCGAAAATAACGAGCCAGGATTCTAGGTGGATTCGGGCTGGATTCCAGGTGGATTTGAGCTGGATTCCAGGTGGATTTGAACTGGATTCCAGGTGGATTTCAGGATTCAATCAGCGAGGTCCTAGGGATAAGCCGGGTGGAATTTGAGAGAATCCAGGTGGATTTTTGGAATCAACGAGCCAGGTCATGGAAATAACTCTGATGGATTTTGGGATAATCCAGGTGGATTTTCCATCCAATTTTCTCAAAATCCAATCCACTTGATCATATATTGATTTCTTCCATTATAAGTCTGATAATCACATATTTTCCATTGACTGTGATCTTTCTTTCGTCCATTGGAAAGACAAGGTCATCTGGTTTCGACCGTGTGACGTGTTGTCGTTCTGCGAGCTCAGTAACCCCTGGTATCGTGCGGCTAGGTCTAAGCTCCTGAGACTCACGGCAGGTATCATTGGGGTAGCTGCTGGAGGTGCCGTCTGAATGATGATTGTGTTCGGGCTATCTGGTTCGGCAACTCTCAATTCGTGGTTCAGGTCGCCTGTTGGATGTTCCTCAGTGTCTGAAAATATTCTCTCACTGATTAGTGTAGTGGCCCCCCTTACGAGTGGAATCAACCAAACTGCCAAGAATCCTAACATCATTAGGGCGATAGCTGACCATGAGATCGTAAATGTACTCAATAGGTTCACCAGTTTCTGTTCTATTGCTTTGTTCTTGCTTAATGCTTTTGCCTTCGTTATTATGTCACGCAGGTCTGTTTCGTATTGCAATACTCGAGTTAGGGATTTAAACTCGTATTCTTCTAATGTCTTTGCGTCATTCAATACGTCTTCTACACGCATTGTATTATTAATGATTTTTGACACGTCTAAATTAGTGCTGTTTATTATATTAATTACTGATGAAGTAGTTATTCTTCTAGTGCTTGTGAGCTTTATGAAATTTGATCTTCCCCTACATCCTGTTGGAAGTTTCAATAATCCTGTTCCGAATATTTCAATTGATCGGTCGGGTGAATTTTTGCATGTTAACCCATTAACGCCGAAGCGTTTTTGGTGCATTTTCAACGCGATTATTTTCTATGTTATCGGAGCTGAAATCGTTTTTTTGTACACATTCCGACGTGAAATTTCATTCTCTTTCAGAATCTGGGCTCAAAATTTTGATTGGACATCAAGAAAAAAAAAATTGACCGATTCAAACATAAAAAATGCAAAAATTTTCGGAAAAAAAAATTTTTCTCGATTTTTTTTCGCAATGTTACCGCTATAGATCCATGCTCTAATTGTGATCAGAGGTGATCACGATAGTTGAAGTTTATTGGATAATTTTTTTGTAATCATTGAACCACTTCTCTTTACAATATGGCGGCAAAAACGTAAATATTTTACAACAACCTAAGCTAATTTTTTTCTCGGAAACTGTCAAGTTGAGCACAAAATATCTAAGAACAAAAACATCTTAGAATTAGCCGAAGAGTACACTCAAATTTTTTCATAACCTTTATAGATGATTTTTGGTTTTTCGAATTGCAAAGAGGAGAATATGTTAACTTGAATAATTTTTTTTCCGAAAACTATTGAGTTGGGTGAAAATTTGTATAGAATGAAAATGTTTTATAATCGATCAAAGAATACCCTGAAATTTTTTCAGAAGAAAAAACGAATTTTTGGAAAATTGCCATTTTTTTGAGACTTTAAAAAACCAAAAATCATCTCTAAAGATTATGAGAAAATTTAAGTGTACTCTTCAACTAATTTTAAGATGTTTTTGTTCTTAGATATTTTGTACTCAACTCGATAGTTTCTGAGGAAAATATTAGCTTAGGTTTTTGTAAAATATTTACGTTCTTGCCGCCATATTGTAAAGAGAAGCGGTTTAATAATGACAAAAAAAATCTCCGATAAACTTCAACTATCGTGATCACCTCTTATCACAATTGGAGCATGGATCTATAGCGGTAACATCGCGAAAAAAAAACGAGAAAATTTTTTTTTTCGAAAATTTTTGCATTTTTTATGTTTAAATCGGCCAAAATTTTTTTTCTTGATCCAATCAAAATTTTGAGCCCAGATTTTGAAAGAGAATAAAACTATACGTCGGAATATGTACAAATGAAATGATTCCAGCTCCGATAACATAGAAAATAATCGCGTTGAAAATGCACTAAAAAAAGGTACGCTTCGGCGTTAATGAGTTAAGAAAACTGTCTCTTCCGCATTATTTGAAAATAGTCATGTGTCGAGGTTATTTGTGAGCGCCCAAAACGTATGTTCTGAATTGACAATTCTTATTTTACATGAAGATTTGTCTACTAGCGATTTTCCTGATGCTATCTGTATTACACAGCCCACCGAGCTATCTGTTTTATGCTATGGCTCCGTATTTTTGCAAATGTTTGCTCTGTCCAGAGTTTTGCATGTGTTTAATACGTTTTGAGATATCGGGAAATACGAATCTAGGGCTTCATTTAAAACAAATTGTTGATTTTCCGGCCAAATATAGGCGAAAATTTCGCTGTGATTAACGGATTTTTGATTTATTCATTTGTTCTGGGGGAAGTAATTTAGGATGTATTATTCTTTGTGTGGTGAATAAAATTGCGTCTGTCAACATTGCGGCATCGATTTCGTATTGAATCATGTTTTTCGATAGTAATTCTATAGCTGCAGAAAATCTATTCTTATTTTGGGAGCTAATTTTTTGTAATTTTAGCTGCTTGACTACTTTTTCGAGGTCGATGACCTTTTGATTTATTTACCACGATTTCTGTTCGTTTTGCTAATAATTTAGAGGCAGTTTGAGTGTCGTTCGAATTTAACTCGATTAAACCTTTCAGTTCCCGTTCAGATTCTTCGTCTAATGTTCCGAAGACATATTTCTCTAATTTGTCGACTACTGAGAACCATGCGCGTTTTTGCCTCCACCGTCTATTGGTTTCATGGCCTCGTATCATATGAACTGCTCTGTCAGCGTCATTCTCTGTGGTTCTAATTTGATTGAACAGCTGCTTCAATTCTTCGCTATATTCGCAACCCATTATCTTATTTTCTTCATTACAAACTTGGTTTAACGAGTGCCACGCGAATTTTAGCATTTCGCCTTGTTTGAAGAACGGCTCCAACTCTATCTTTTGAATCAATTTCGCTAGAGAGAGAGAGAGAGAGAGAGAGAGAGAGAGAGAGAGAGAGAGAGAGAGAGAGAGAGAGAGAGAGAGAGAGAGAGAGAGAGAGAGAGAGAGAGAGAGAGAGAGAGAGAGAGAGAGAGAGAGAGAGAGAGAGAGAGAGAAACGTAATTTGCAAATTGTAGTTTGATGAGCATATTGAGTTTGCAAATTTTCAAATATACCGTCTCGAAACTAAAATATACGTTAGAAATAGAGCCAACCCACATATATAAGTTATATAAATGAAAATTCATCCGTACACAGATGAGACAACCATCCACATTTTTATGCTGACTTTGGCCTTTGAGTTGGACACTAATACAACCCACCCTGGCCAAACTTCAGAATTGGGCCTTGACGAAAGTGAGAACATCGTCGTTAGATTCGGAGACGGAACCGAACAACCTGTCGGTAAATAAGGAAATCCTTTACGCTCGTTCGAAAACCTTCAGTGGGAGTTAGATTACCCCCATAAATGTAACGCTAGTGAGTGAAGCAGTGAAATATTGACAACCAATATATTCAAGTAAAGTTTATTAATTTGAATTACGTTATTCTCAATACAATCAGATCCTTGTTAGCTTGCTGTGCTGTTATCATTCGATCTTTTGTGATAAACTTAAATTAGAAATTAGCATACAGTCAGTCGATTTTCTTTGCATAATTAACACACTTCATCCGTAGCATACATAGACCATTTATAATTTGCTGTGCTGTTATTTTTGGTCAATAATTGATAGCTTTGCTGTGCGGTTGTCAATTATTCCTTCTCTCCTTATTTTCAGACATGGATGCTCAATCGGAGGAAACGAAGAGAATCGTGAAGGCCAAGGCCTTAGAAAATGAAGAAGCTCAAAAAGCTAGATTAAGCGATCACGCCATTTCCCAAGAAGGAGCTAGAACGCTTGATGGCACGAGCCTAGATAGAGAAGAGTTAGACGCTCTGAAAGCAGAAGTAGCTGGAGAGAGCACGAGCACGCCCCTAATAAAACAGATAAAGACTTCGAACATAGATCTCAGTAAAATTCAAATGACTGAACGTTCCTTTGCTAGTTTGGGGAACATCAGTGCGAGTTTCCAACCAAACACGGTGAATATGTCACGCATTATACAGCCATCCATTAAAATGGACTACAAACTGACGCAAAAAGTGAGTTTAAAGACGTTCTTAGATCTCTTCGAATCTGAATTTAAATTTGACAGATTGATAGTTCGAAATATTCTAAGCAATAGAATAGACGAATCATACCATGCAAAAATGGTACATATTACAGATCCAGTGAAATTCCTAAATAAAATCAAACAGTTGAAAACCAGTGAAACTGACGTTACGACGGGCTCAGTTAGAAGACAATTGCACTCAATTCAATACGATCCAAACAGAGAATTTGCCTCACATTTCTGGGACAGATTTGACGAAATAGTTAGAAAGTACAATAACATACCTTCTGTTCCAAGATTCACTGAGATTGAAGTTAGAGATGCCTTTTATGACGCAATAAAATCAAAAACTCAAATCCGACAACAAGAATTCAATTATAAAAGTTTATCGGGTGAAAGAATGACTATTGACTTATTAAAAAAATATATAACTGAACAGGAGGCAGATAGAAAGGTAGACCAAAGCTCGATGAAGGCACTGTACACGGGTACCATGCCAAAACCCCTATGTCGCAAGTGTGGAAACAAGGGTCACACAGATGATCAGTGCGATAGACTGGGCATGATGTGCTACAGATGCCGTCCATATGCAGACAACATTAGCAAAAACTGCTCGCTCGATGATGAAGAAATCTACAGATTGACTGGCAAATATCCACAAAAACCGGTTGGAAAAAGGTATGATTTTTCAAATAACAAAAGGGATAATTCGCGTGGTCGCGATGGAGGCTCGAAAGATAGAGGGTCAAAACGGAAAGGTTCCTAAAACCAAGAATCCAGTCCAAACAAAGTAGCAAAAACTAGCAATATCCGTGGCCGTGGCCATGGACGTGGACGTGGACATGGTCGTGAAAAGGACCCCCAAAGGAGATCAAAATAGACCGCAAACCTCTAAAGATACCAGTGAGTATAATGCCCTGATCACTAATAAAATTCACTCCGACTCTCTCGAAAATAGCTCGACATATTATTCGAATTACAATAAATTTATCAAGTTCCTGGCTGACTGCGCAGCCACAGAACATATGACCCATTCGAGATTGATTTTTAAAACGTTAGATGAATCGAAGCGTATAGATATCAGATGCGCAAACAAAAACAAATCGGCGATATTCAGATCGGAGGGAGTAGGACAAGTTGACCTGACACCTTGTCGTGAAGGAAAACAGTTAGAGTTGGATAATGTTATTTGCGCCGAAACCCTGTCTGAAAACTTATCGCTGAGAATGTTCGTAGATCAAGGACTCGGTATTTACCTCGACAATGAGAAAATAAACATTTTTGATCCTCGCTCGATAGGCATCTTTGTAACAGGTATTTACGAGAAACCCTATTGGGTTATAGAGTTCGAAGTAAACAAAAATGATTCTAACGAAAGAAATGCAATAGCCTATGTCACCACCCATGAGCATGGATACAAAACTAGGAGCACTGCTAGAAAAATGTCTCAACAAAACAATGTAAATGGCAAAAGGATAGAGTCCGATGAATGTGATATCTCACCAAAAGTTAGAATGCTAGAAAATAAAGTTGGACAGTCTCTTAGTAAGCTAGAAAATAAAGTTGGACAGTCTCATGCAAAGCTAGAAAATGAAGTTGGACAGACTCATGGAAAGCTAGAAAATAGAGTCGAACAGACTGCTAGAAGTTTAGAAAATACAGTTGGGCGAACTGAAAATAAATCTGCTAGACCTGATTTTGAGAATACTCTGTGTGATAGAAAAGTGAATAGCAAGTTCGAAATTGACGTCAAAGAAACGTACAATAATATAAATGGGAAACTGTATTCAAATAATAGAGCATTGGTATGGTACGCTAGACTCGGACATGCTTCATTGACATACTTAAAGGAGTTTCAAAAACAGAATCCTGATATCTCTGATCTGAAAACTGTTAAGTTCGATAGTCAAATATTAGACTGTGAAGTATGCATCGTATCTAAATTCAACAGATTGCCTCACCCAAAAGTTAGAACTCGAGCAACGAGACCATTAGAAATAGTACACGCAGACACGATGGGACCCATAAGCCCAGTGACACATCCCAAAAAATGCAGATTCATCGCTGTATTCGTTGACGACTACTCTAGACTGGCCCAAGCATACCCGATAAAACATAAAGATGAATCGAGAGAATGTCTGGAAACATTCCTGGTGAGCGCTAGAAACATCTTGGGAAGCGACAAAAAATTCTGTTATTTGAAATGTGATCAAGGCACAGAATATACCGGAGGGTATACGCTAGAAGTGCTAGAAAAGAACGGGGCTGAGCTCCAGTTAGCCAGTCCCGACACGCCTGAACACAATGGCGTAGTAGAGCGTATCAAACAGACCCTGCAGAGGAAAGTTCGAGCCCTAATCTACGATACGAGACTGCCTCAAAATATGTGGGACTTGGCCCTTGGAGTAGCGGTATCTATATAATAGAATGCCCCACAGCTCGAATGAAATGACCCCTCCTATCAAAATTCAAGCCTGGCTAAAATTTGAATCTAGAACAGCTGAAACGCTTTGGCTACATGAGAAAGCCAAGAAACACTGGCACCAATTTCGAACCCACAGGTCAGAGAGTAGTCCTTATTGGGTACAAAAAGTTTGGATACTTGCTCTTAAAACCAGAAGAAGAAAAATACTATGAAAGTAGTGACGTTAGATTCAATAAAAAATGGTTTTTGGAGAAAAATATAACAAGAACAGCATCAAAGACTGGTCAAACTCGCTAGAAGAGACAGATCATAAAAGTTGGTTTGTAAACTTTGAAAACTCCGAGATCTCCGCTGAAACGGAGGGAGTAGAGAAAAGAAAAAGAGGTCGGCCGAGGAAACCTCTACCAGTCGAAAAGGACCAAATGATAGATTCAACGATAGATATGCTAGATGAAGACATAAATGCCATGGTGACAGCTATTCACAAAAAACCAAATTCGTATCGAGAGGCTATGCAAACTCCAGAAAGAGAACACTGGAAAAAGGCAATCGAATCCGAAATTGAATCGATGAAAACGAATCAAGTGTGGGAACTGGTTGATAGACCCACAGCTAGAGTTGGAAAACAAAAGCCCAATATTATTGATTCGAGATGGGTTCTGAAAAGAAAAATTGGAGTAAATGGTGAGACCAAGTACAAAGCTAGATTAGTAATTCGTGGCTTTAAAGATAAGAACGAGTACGACCTAAACGAAACTTATGATCCAGTGTCTCGCATGCAAGTCACAAGGGCCGTGCTCGCGATAATAAATGAGTTCGACTTAGAAGTTCGACAGCTAGACGTCAAAACAGCTTTCCTGAATGGGAAAATTGACTACGAGATTTACATGGAAATACCAGAAGGAGTAAAGTGTACAGAGTCAGAAAGATTGAAAAGGGTATGTAAACTATTGAGAGCACTGTACGGATTGAAAATCAGTCCCAGGGTATGGTACGAGCGTTTCAAGAAAACTGCTCTAGAAATTGGTCTTCAATCCCACAATAGTGAACCCTGTCTGTTTTATTGGAGAAAGCTCGATAAATTCTTGATTTTGTTGCTTTATGTCGATGACATGTTGATAGCCAGCAATGATTCTCAGAAATTAAATGAAATAACGAATCAGCTGATGTTAGAATTTGAAATGACCGATCTTGGAGAACCACAAAATTTCCTGGGAATCGAGATCAAGAGAAACAGAGAAAAGCAAACAATGATACTGACGCTCGAAGGTCATATTGACAAAATGCTAGATAGATTCGATTATGGTGACCTGAAACCTCAAAGATCACCCATGATCACAAGATGTCAAATCGAAAAAGAAGGCAACGAGAAGAGAGCCCTGATAAGCTAGAATGTATTAGAAACATTTTGACTACACCTTATAGAGAATAAATAGGCTCTCTACTATATCTGGCAAATACACTGCGACCAGATATCTCGTATGCCGTAAACGTCTTGAGCAGACATCAGATCAGCCCAACCGAGAATGAATGGAAAATGATAGAGTCATGAGGTATCTGATACATACAAAACAAGTTGGAATGAAGCTCGAAGGAAAGTTAGACGGCTTGAGAGCATATTCTGATGCGAGTTTTGCAGATTGCGAAAATTCCATTACCACCAGTGGGTTCGCTGTGCAACTCTTTGGTGACACTATTGCCTAGAAAACTCACAAACAGAATTACGTGGCTTAATCTACATGCCAAGCCGAGTATGTCGCAACAAGCGAAGCTTGCAAAGAACTGATCGCACTACACATTACAATCTCGGAGATTTTAAATATATCTGTGTTACCTATGACTTTATGGTGTGATAACAAAGCTGCATGCGCCAGTACTCAAATGAGCACTAGTAGTAAACTGAGACATATAATTGACGTTAGAAAACATTATGTTAGAGAACGTGTAGAAAAGAATTTAGTTAGAGTAGAATCGATATCATCCAAAGAGCAGATAGCACATTCAACCTGTACTTTCTCACCCTATCTATTTTCTCTAAGTATATTCTTTGTTGTTCATATTTTTTGTTACAGGTGCGCTGAACAGGACTAAAATTGGAATGTCAGTTGGGTGCTAATTAAATGGAAGCAGAATATTATTTTAGGTTACCAGTGTGTGACAACAAGTGATCTGAAGTGCTTATAACTAAAATTCGATTCAGACACTGAATTATCATAGAATTTAGATGTATTTGTGTCACTTGTACTTTGATAAAAGTTGTTATTACTTTATTATCCAAGTCCAGAGTGGGAAGTCGTGAACCGTGTCTTTTTTCATCAATTTATTCTATATTTCATTCTATTCGAGTGCAATGTTTTTGTGAATTTGAGTAATGTAACTGAACTAAGTGATTCTATGCGTCTTGCAGGATAATAAATGCGGTAGGATCCGACAAGTGGTAGTGAATATGAAGTTCATTCAAAGGAAATACACCTCATGAGGGAAATTCTGATTCAAGGCAAGAACTACGGCTCCAACCAAGATGTAATAATGAATATCTTGGGAGTATAATTGGATTATTACACCCTGGGGCTCTGGATATCACCTATTCTTGACTCAAACAAACATGAAAAAAAGTTTGGTCAAGATTGGTAACTCAAATGTGTAATGGATCTGTTGGTGAGTGAAAAACTCTTGATAAAATAACCATTTCTGAGTTGGCGACAAGTGTGAGACTCGAGTATGGGATCAAATTGAGTGGGAATTTCAGCCAACCAATACAGTGAATGAAAAGTATGAAGAGAAAACCAGAGTAACATGCATACATATAAGTGACGTATGCGGTCACCCATTTTCAGGGTATTTTCATTAATTTCTATAATATATTGATTGATTAAAAAAAAGAGATCAAATGCAGCACTCTGGGACTAGTCAAGATATTTTGGTAATAAAGTAAGCTTTCTTTTGGTATGTATCACATTATGGTCCGGGTGATCGAAACCACTTTTTGCTCTATTTTAAGCCTGGAAATGAGTTAGGTGATAGCTATATGTTCACCAATGACCCTGGAACTATTTTTTTTTTAAAAATTTGGCATTTTTCCAGAAAAAAAGTTCTCTTGACTTTTTACTCTAAAACATCTCTAGATAGCTCAAAATTGAGGTCAAAGGTCCTGAAAAAATGTCTAATATTGCAAACTCCACCACTTTGAGCCTCTGTCAGGATGGGACATATGGTCTAAAAAATTCTGAAAAAATTCAGGGGACATGATGAAGTCTTCTAGAATTCATAAAAAAATTTTCAGAATTTTTTTTTCATTTTCACTCTCTCACTTGACAGAGAATCACCCATGTACACATATATTTCATCTCATTAATATATCCAGAATTCACAACCGTCGGAAGAGAAACGAATAAACGTAAAAGAGCTTCAGCAGGGAGTTGTCAGAATAAATTTAACAGTAAGATCTGGGAAATTCTGCAAGTTACGGCACTTTTGATTCAAACCAATTTTGATTAAAGCATTAGTTTTACATACTCAACAGCCAAAGTTAGGCCAGAATATTTAACAGTGATTTGCCAAAACACCGCATTTACACGGTAAAATCGTTGATATTAATAAAAGGATGATCAATATATGATGCGACAGAGATAAATTGGCTGGACGATATGCTTCTAGAATGAGACAGGCAGCAGAATAGCCGATAATATTAGTTAAGACAAGATAAATGAAGCCTGCTCCACTAAAAGTAACATTGTATAAGATATAGAAAATAATTAGGTCGTTCTATGATTATTAGGAATCTGCATGGAAAAGTTATCAAAAAACACGTGAACAACGTATGGGGCGTTTTTCGTTAACTCTCCAGAGCCAGCGCGCGGACGCTAAAACCTCTCGTTTCCAACGCTTGTTTTCGACTCTATGTGACCAATATCCAAGTAGTGTTGGATATGCTATCAATGTAGTTTTTTCTCAGCTTTCCGATAGTGAATTTCGTTTCCCAAATTTTTTACTTTTCCCGGATAAAAAAAAATAAAACATGCCATATCTCAAAAACCTATTTTCTATATTTTTTTAAATAGTCTAGATCGAAAGCTGAGGTTTTTTCACGTCGATATAGCTCTTGAAAAAATCTACCTTCCTTTTGTATTCGAGTAATTGAGTAGCGAACATGAGAAAATGCGCCACGCCGCGCTAAACTCGAGCCTAAGCGCGTGGAGGCTAAAAAAACGTTGGAAACAAGAGGTTTTAGCGTCCCTGCGCTGGCTCTGGAGAGTTGACGAAAAACGCCCCATATCTTTTTATATAAGGTCGAACTCATCTATCGTAGTTGCGTCATAAGAACGCTGGTAAACAGAACCCATAAGATTCACACGCTATGGGATGATTATTTCAGTAACGACTATGGAATATTTTGTTTTGTCGATCTAGTTAACGCATTTAACCTGGTTTCATTTGCTGTTCTAGTCAAGGGCATTTTTGACGTTACAAGCTTTTCAAAATTGATAGGGTCGCATTTCAGCAATAGCCTTTGAAAAATCATTGAAGCTCTAAATGTCTGGTCAAATGAACATCTGTACATACTGCAGTTTTGAGAATTTTACATTCATACTACATAGTTTTCACTGGGAAAGCTTATTAATGATTAATACGAGAAAATAATAATAAGCTGACCTTCCAGAAGTATTGCAAATGGAAAAGTATCACAAAAGTCTCACACCGCGCGCAGTATAGGCATTCGCTACAGTTAGCGGCCAGCCGGGCGCAGTGGGCTTATACAAGCGACGGGTGGACGATGAAGTCTCGCGCCGCGCGCAGTATATGAATTCGCTGCGTATAGTGGCCAGCCAGGCACAGCGAGCTTAGACACGCGACGGGTGGAGGATGAAACCTCGTGCCGCGCGCATTATATGCAATTCCATATGTCCCATATGGTCTAAAAAAACTAAAAAAGACGTAAAACCTCTAAAACGTAAAAAAACCTCAGCTTTCGATCTAGACTACTTAATAAAATTAAAAAAAATAGGCTTTTGAGATGTGGCCTGTTTTATGTTTTTTTTCTGTGAAAATTTGAAAAATTTGGAAAACTAATTTGACCATCGGAAAGCTGAGAAAAACTACATTGATAGCATATCCAACATTATTTAGATATGGATCATATAGAGTCGAAAACAAGCGTCGAAAACGTGAGATTTTGGCGTCCGCGCGCCGGCTCCGGAGAGTTGACGAAGAACGCCCCATATGCAATCGATCCGCATTTGCTGGCGCCAATACGACCCTTACAGTTTCTCCACCGCCACAGGACCATTCCTAACAACGGGACGTTGTTCGCGGGCGCTCTGTGGGACATCGAAATCTTCCCGGTCTCATTGATGTCCCTGTGCAACGACAAGCTTCTGTGGACCGTCGAGGACGATCGTATGCCTCGTCCGTGTCGTTGACAGCAAACGCGCTGGCCCTATTTTTCTTTCATTTTTTCTTCTTCATAGAGCTCTTTACGTCTGTAGTTTGTTACGGGATCATTGAACCTCACTATCTTCAGTGCTGGTTATCGCACCCTTTGTGCCAGCGTTGTGCTGCCAATGTTCGGGTTTGCCCTCTATGCCGTAGGCCCGTCCCCAGCTGGCGCAACCATACCCTCGAACGCGTTGCGATGTACATCCCTTTCCCTTGCCGTTCCTCGGCCACTTGTGGTACGACCACAGCCTCGTTTGCACCTTCCAACCGCGGCCTCCTTATCCTGATTTCTATCCGCCTCGTTTTAATACTCTTGCCCGCGCCATCGCACTCATGACCGCCAGGGACGATGATCAACAGCTACGAGGGGATGCATCATCAGGCAGTGGCTGGAAGCCGTCCGCGCCTGATTTGTCGGATGGGCCTACCCACAACCCTGATGAGGGTGACTAATGTTGACTTTCCAGATATTGAAAAGACTAAATACTATATTATTATTATTATGATATTATGATTTACTCTTTGCTTCTGAGTCATGAAATACATTTAAACTTTACAATTTTAATTTAACTTTATAATTTATAATTTTAGTTAACTGGTCCATTCGGTCCGAATTTTTTATTCTATCCATGAAAATTTCAACAAACGTATAATTGTAGTTATTTTCCAAGTTACTTATTATCATCATGATTATTGCTATCATTATCTCAATTATTTAGTGTTATTCGTGAAAAATTAACATTGAGTTTTCGTACAAGAATACTCATTAACAGTATATATGGGTATCTATATTTTCATCAGGCATATATGTTAATACATACGTACATAGTGTACACATGCAAAGTGATCCGTATTCATTTATCCAATCATCTAGTTAACAATTTATTGTTAACTATTATGTGATTATGTTATTTTATCTAGTGTTATCTTATGTTATTTTATCTAGTTAACAATTTATTCCAACTCAACTAAATTATTCCTATTCAATCTGAACTTTACCAAGCGCCGATCGATCGTCGAGTATAAACTTCTCGATAGCCGGTATCATCACCACGCCCTCGAGTAACTTTAGATATTCGATAATGCTCTCCGTTTTCCTATCCGACTTTTCTATGTCCGTATTTTCCGCCCTGCTTTCTTCCTCGTTGCTTACCAATGATTGTTCCATTACTTCCTGCCCGTGGTCTTTTTCGTCGTCCGTATACCACGGTACATTTTCAACGCCCGCTTCTTTCATTTCACATCTCAACAAACGTACTTTTTGTGTGTGCAGTTCCTTCGTTATTGCGACTTCTGCTCTCTCCAATTCCCTTCTAACTGACTCTTTATTCATTTCACTAATGGCTTTGTTTTGCTCTTTCCAATTATCCACCTTGAAACCTCCATCTTTGTACAACTTCATCTCAGCCTTGGTTATTTCGTATAGATATTTTACCGAAGTAAAATTTCACAAATGTGTAACGCTTCCACCCAACTCACACTACCCGGAAAACGGAATGTTAAATCAAACAAAAACAAAACGAATTGTGAGAATCGAGGAGATAAAACAAATTGAATCTACGCTCAGACTTCTCAACAAAAACAGAAAGAAATGTACAAATCAACAAATGAGGAATTTTGTAAACCCCGTCGCTATGACAACTTAACTCAATAAATATCTGTACTCATTGGACCCACTCGTATACGTCATTCTATCGCTCTGATTATTTCTTGAATTCCGACTGTCACTTCCTCACAACTCGACCGAACGTTCCCTTTTGGAGTTACACTCTGTCGTTCGCACATACATTAATATCAGAAATCATAAAATAAACATAAATAGCAATCTGATGGAAGAAAATAGAGTGGAAACTCCGTCAGAGTTAATGGCACTGCGATATGAATATATATTGGACGTTTTACGTCAACTCTTCAGAGCCACCGTACGGTCGCTAAAACCTCGCGTTTCCGACGCTTGTTTTCGATTATATAAAAGCGATATATAAATAATGTAAAATATGTTATGAATGTGAAATCCTATTTAGAAAAAACATAGGTTTTCGAGATATGGCATGTTTTATGTTTTTTCTGGGGAACGTAAAAATTTTGCAATTTCTGCAATTTTCAATCTATTCTATAATTTTTTTGTAGCCTGAAAAGGAAAACAAATAACTCTTTTCAACGTTGCTAATGAAACTGTGACCTGGTGCCCATTCGCGACAGGTTGCACTAGGGATCGCGCAAGGATTGGCTCGAACCGGGGCCTATCTCGGGAGCACGGGCTTCTTGCGTGGGCGGGGAGGACAGCCGGCGCGCGGGAACTCGAACAAAGTCGCCTCCTTGCGCGGGAACTCGAACAAAGTCGCCTCCTCGCGCGTTCGTTCTTGCCACGTAAACTGGAGGCGAGGGGGAAAACCCGGGCCAGGGCCGTAGCCCGTCGTTCTCGAGGGTGTGTTGGCGCGCTCGCCAACACACACGTTCACAGGGGGGGGGGGATCACCGGGGCCGCGACGCGCACTCAGAAAACCTCACTCGCTGCAGCTGACTCGTGCTCTCTCTCTCTCTCTCGTCTCTCGCTGCTCTCGCTCGGGCTGCTGATGCTGCGATGCGGTCGCCGGCCTCTGGGCTCCTCCCTCCGGTGCTCTCGTGCTCTCTCGTGCTTGTCAGGGCAGACGCACACGCTCGCACAATCTCGCTCGGCACTTAGCACACTCGGAACTCGGGACTCGGCTCGCGGTCGCGTGTAGATGGCTGCGGGCACCGGACGAGAATGGCCTTGCTCCCGGCCTCGTGTCGACGGAACTCGCGGCGCGCTGCCCGTGTGCCCGCGCGCTGGCTCGTGTGCGCGCTGGAGAGTGGAGCCCTCCTGAGCCAGAAACCTCTCCATCTATAATGACGGTTTACCCCGTCACAAACTATAGTTCGGAAATAAGCCCATTGAAAATGGATAAGCAGTGGTTGATGAATATACATTTTTCAATGTTGAGTTTGAAAGACTTGAACAATCAAAATAGCTCCCTCCTAACAGAAGATATCTTCAGAATATTCCAGAAAGGAGTTACTTCATTTATTCATTCATTTATTCAATGATTGAGTTGAGAGAATGTATTGCGTGTTGAACATGAAGGATTTGAGTTGGTATTCGATCATATTTTTGAAACCTGGAGGAAAGGGTAATAATGTCGAAAGATGCTTGACCAAAAGTTTTCCTCAACAATTGGCGAGTGATATTAGATGAAGTTCTTTTTGAACAGAGAATAATCACTCTCTAATGATTTTGTAGGAACTTCAATCAAATTACTACACTTGACCATTCGTAAATAAATAAAAGTATTATTAAGACTGTTTGTCGAATCAGCAGCTATTTCTCGAGTGAGAATCACAATTATCACCAGATAAAGAGGGTATCAAACATAGGATACAGGAATTGGGTGAAAATTCTATGCATATGTAGAAGGAATACATATTTTTAAATAGACTCTTATTTATTTTTTACTATTTGTTCGGATATCATTACTTTTTATTTTTTGTTACTGAATATCCGGAACTTGTCCCCAATTAAATCCACCAGGTCTGTCTTCAGGCAAAGGAGTATAGTTTTGATCATCACTTGGTGGGTTGAATATCACTTTCCTGAAAAGATAAAAATTCTGTTATAATTAAGAAACTTGTTTAATTCAGAAATATGTTTAGTCAATGCTACAAACGACTCATTAGAGATCATTAACTCTATATCGAAACTTTGGAAGGTTTACGAGTTTAGATACACCTTAAAATAAATTTTAATATTTCATGAGGGAAAAATTTTATCCGTTTATTTCTTAATAAAAACAACTTTATGATCACTATTTCTACATGAATTCGCATATTTTTGTCAAAAAAGATATTTATAAAGTCTATCAGAATATTTCATGAAAGTACATGTTACACTTGACTCTAATATCACTCTGTCTGTAGAATCCCAATAGTTGAGACTGACGTATAGCCCAGAGTTCATCTGTATTTGCTGCGAATTTTTATACACCCTCTCTGAAAACTATTGGGTTGTCTCCAGAAAATGACTAGGAATGATATGAGACATACGAGAAAATTTGAAAAGTATGGTTTCATGTTTTTGTTTATGAAAATGTTGAAAATTTTGCATTTTTTTTTAATTTTGAGATAGTATGAAAACTATCAATCCTAGAGTAAAATGGAAGAGGGAAAAAAGTTTTGTTGTGAAATTTCGCATGAGAATTGAGTAATCTCGAATATTGTTATTGCAAAATAGGTGGAAAGGGAAAAATGACACCAAAAAGCAAGCCATTTTTTGTGATTTTTTTTCAAGTTCTCAAATCATGGTTACGATTATGAGATTATAATTCAGAGTATATTATACAGTAACGAAAATACAAAAAAAAAATTCATCTCGATAGTTTTCTGATAGTTTTCGCACAATCTATTTGTTAATTCAGCCAATTTCAGAATATCGCTAAACTTTGCAATTGTAATTCAGTCTTTGAGGAACCTCTCCGGAACCTGCCAATTTTTTGACGTACTCTTATAGATACTAACTATCGATCCCCCGCGGAAAAATATCAATTTAATCAATTTTTTAACAACTTTTACGATATTTTGAAAATTTCTCGAAAAAAATACTTTAGAAACAAATACAACTGCAACGCGGTTTTCCTATCTATTCAATTTATAAGAGTGGCATATGACAGAAGATAAATGAACGCTCGTCTTGAGTTTTCATTTACTCAAATCTAATTTGTGAATCCCCAGATATAGAAGTTCAAAGTTGAGGTACTTTTCCGGCAAAAGTATACACAGTATAATAAAAATTGAAACGGTTTCTGGAAGCTTGAACATTGTTTTACTCAAGTATCATGTATTATAGATGTGAGTCATGATCTAGGAAATTAAAAGACGGGCGTAAGGTTGATGGAAATCATTGAAACGCAGCACTTTCGGTGCAGAGGCAGTGGCGGGCAGTGGAGGGGGTAGGGAAGAAGGAGCGATGAAAAGTCGAACGCTCAGGATCAAAATGAACGTTTGATTTTTTACCGACAATATCTCAGCTTCTATAATAGACAATTTGATGATTCTTTCTTTTATTTGATATAGCAAGTAAAAAGACAAAATATGTACGTTAAAGTAACGTAAAAATTATAAGTGATGATCTATATATGAAAAATATAATAACTAATATTTGTGAAGCCGTTCAAATCATATTTTTCACTTTTCATTATAAAAATGTACCTCACGCTGACTAATACATTCAACAAAAATATTTTTCTATTCCTATTGATTGATAAATAAAAGGTTTTGAAAAAGACAGCTCAGTAGAATGTTCTATGACAAAACGTTGATTTGACATTACATTTGGGGCGTTTCGCCTCAATCCTCCCAGCGCTGCGCGCGAGCGCCGAAACATGCCGTTTTCAACTCGTGTTTACGATGCCAAAATGTCCCTGAGAAAATGATTCGATAGGTCATTTCCATGTAGTTTTTTCTCAGCTTTCCAACGGTGTAATTAGTTTTCCGGAAATTTTCCATTTTCATCCCCAAAAAATATAAAACATCGCATATCTCAAAAAGTATATTTTTAATATTTTTTTTAATGGTCTCAATCGAAAGCTGAGGATTTTTTACGTAGGAAAATATGTTTTCCAAGGAGTGCACGAATGATTTTCTCTGAGAAATAGAACGTCGAAAAGTAGACGTAGCGCTACTCCGGCGCACGGAGCGCGTGAGCGCCAATCATGCTGTTTTCAACTCTCCCCAACGATACCAAAATGCATCTGAGAAAATTATATTATGAGTCGATCCCATGTTATTTTTCCTCAGCTTTCCAATGGTGTTGTCAGTTTTCCGAAAATTTTCCATTTTCATCCCCAAAAAATAAGAAACATCGCATATCTCAAAAAGTATATTTTTAATATTTTTTTTAATGATCTCAATCGAAAGCTGAGGATTTTTTACGTAGGGAAATATGTTTTCCAAAGAGTGCACGAATAATTTTCTCTGAGAAATAGAACGTCGAAAAGTAGACGTAGCGCTACTCCGGCGCACGGAGCGCGTGAGCGCCAATCATGCTGTTTTCTACTCTTCTGAACGATACTCAAATGCATCTGAGAAAATTGTATTATGAGTCGATCCCTCAGCTTTTTTCCTCAGCTTTCCAATGGTGTTATCAGTTTTCCGAAAATTTTCCATTCTCATCCCCAAAAAATAAGAAACATCGCATATCTCAAAAAGAGTATAGTTCACGTACTTCATGTTATTTTTGCTCTCTTTTTCAGCTTTCTTTGCTTTTTTGAAGTTTTCGTTAAACGCATTCGTATAGGAACTTTTTCTTTGCTCTGTATAGCACTTTTTTTCGGGAAGATGTTATATTTAGAACTCAATGAAGTTTTTTTGAGCTTGAATGTTTTCCCACCTGCTGGAATAATTGCATGATATTGCAAAGTTCCCGGTATAGATTTAGCTCTATCCAGCCTTGGTTTTAATTCCAAAACAGTTTGGTCGTAAGACTCTTTACTACTATAAAAAATGTTGGTACCTTTGCAATGATCTTTCGCCCAATTGTAAAGATCTTCAGGTGTTAAAATTCGATTGCCGGATGTAAGTTGCAGACTTGCTCGTTTCGCACCTCTTTTTATGTTTGCGCCTATGCCATCACATGCACCTTTGCCATGTGCAGTGGCATAGAAGTGCCATTCAGCTGGAATTCCAAAATCTTCTTCATGAAAAAGAAGATTTTGGAAATGTGTCTTATTTTTAAAATGTTGAGCTGCTCCATCAGTTAGATAATACACTTTTTCCACTACAAAATTATTTTTCAGATGCAACATGATAATTTTCTGATACTCATAAACTGCAACAGAATCATGGTTGAGATTGTCAGAAATTATAGCAATACTCAGATGTTCAAGCTCATTATTTATTTTGTAATAGACCACGACAGTAAAAACTGTGGCTTGATTATTATTCCAGTGGAATGATTGCGCAGAATTTTGTATCACAAATGCATAGTTTTCTGAAAAATCGCAACACACAAGAAATTCTCTTTCTTTGAGGTTTAGTTTCAAATCATTTACAAAATGTGACTGCTTTTTAGCGAAAAAATCGTGTGTCTTTAATTTTAACAATTTTTGGCCCAGTATATCCACAAATTCATTAACATTTACAACTTTTGAACCTATTGTACACCGATCTGTTTGAAACCATGAATCATATTGCACTTCAAAAATATTATTTTTATCAAAAGATTCAAGCAAATGTTGTCGTAATATAGACATGTTGGGACAATCTAAGCAGTCACCAAAATAACATTCATCACGTGCATTACCACATACAATTGCTTGGATACAATCATGATAGTTTTCAAGGTGCAATTCAGTGTTTTTTGTCAAACTTCCTATATCAATAGCATTGAGCAAGAGCTTGACATTTTCATGATGAACACATACGCATACATTATGTGTACCACTGCTTCCAGCGAGAACACAATGTGGGGGCCTTAACTCAGTGAATTTCGTAAATCCAATTTTAACATGTTTATATTCTTGTTTAAATAAACAATGAATTTCATCCAAGTTACCAAGCAGTAATCGTTTTTGAACGTGTTCTCTTTTGCCATTACTTTGCTTGACAGATACATAATCTTTTAAGCCTGGCATAATTCGGCTAATATCATCTCTTCCATAGAAACCTTCCACCAACTTGACAGTTTCATCTGGAAATACTTTGCCATTTTTATTTTCCGGTATTGAAAAAATCCCGCTCTTAGCTACTAAATTTTTTGCTTCTCGAGCTTCCCATTCACTGCAATTGAATTCTCTCATCAAGTCCCTACGAGACCAATAATCAGGGGCAAGAGTTAACAACTGAATTCTATCTTGCTTCGTCGTTGATTTTGAGAATTTATTTTTTATTTGTTCGAGGACTGTCAAACCTGCTTTATGATATTCATCGTTACACTCGAATCTTGCTTTTTTACATTCAGATGAAGGTGAATCTGATTTCTGTCTGTACATTTCACGTCGACAAGTGTAACAGATCTTTGCTTTCTCTGGTATCAAGGGATATGCACTTCTCAATGGCATTGGAAAGTCGTACAATTCTTTAGATGACGGATGATTTTTTTTATCTAAAGGATTTATGCATTTCAATTTCCAGGATGAATCCATTGTAGTTTGCACAAGGAGTCAAATAAATAACCAAGCCAATACAATTAACGACTTTATGGAAAAATGAATATGCTCGAAGTTGTGGGTGCTCGAAGGACTTATAAAAACGCCTTGAAAATAATACGATGAAAAAATGATTCAATTTATATACAGCAGATGAAAATTCTTCTTGTGTATTATTGAAAATACCATGAAAGCCACCTATCGGATAAAAAATGAAACAGTAGGCCTTTACTGAAGTGAAAGCATCGGAACTTTTCTTGCGCGTTCTATTTTCCAAAGAAAATAATTGAATTATTCTCTAAGAAAGATCT
The DNA here is from genome assembly GCA_020882685.1 of Aphelinus atriplicis. Lineage (NCBI taxonomy): Eukaryota > Metazoa > Arthropoda > Insecta > Hymenoptera > Aphelinidae > Aphelinus > Aphelinus atriplicis. The sequence continues at coordinate 23,700,248 of CM037073.1, read as the reverse complement.
TTTTGGAGATGAAAATGGAAAATTTTCGGAAAACTGACAACACCATTGGAAAGCTGAGGAAAAATAACATGGGATCGACTCATAATATAATTTTCTCAGATGCATTTTGGTATCGTTGGGGAGAGTTGAAAACAGCATGATTGGCGCTCACGCGCTCCGTGCGCCGGAGTAGCGCTACGTCTACTTTTCGACGTTCTATTTCTCAGAGAAAATCATTCGTGCACTCCTTGGAAAACATATTTTCCTACGTGAAAAATCCTCAGCTTTCGATTGAGACCATTAAAAAAAATATTAAAAATATACTTTTTGAGATATGCGATGTTTTATATTTTTTGGGGATGAAAATGGAAAATTTCCGGAAAACTAATTACACCGTTGGAAAGCTGAGAAAAAACTACATAGAAATGACATATCGAATCATTTTCTTAGAGACATTTTGGCATCGTAAACACGAGTTGAAAATGGCATGTTTCGGCGCTCGCGCGCAGCGCTGGGAGGATTGAGGCGAAACGCCCCATTTACAGATTACATAAACTTAAATTTTCAATACATATATCTCAAATGTAATCGATTGTCGTTGTCTTATATTGTTAACAACTATTCAATAAAACCACGGAAACAGTAGTTGAATGATTGTTAACTACTGTTTCCGTGGTTTTAATCAATCAATATAATTTAAAAAACATTTTTGTTGAATGTATTAGTCAGCCGCTCTTGCCGCCGCTGAAATCTTCGTTCGTTCCATGTTGATCTTATTCAAAACCCCTTGTATTCACCGGAGGCTCGCAGTCGGCTAAGATGTCGTATCCGCGATGGCGCAGAGAGTGTGGGACTTCATCGCACTCCCGCCTCTTTTTTTCCCGGCAGCGATTCAAGGTCACGGTAAGCAAAACACGAGTCGAAATCGATTTCCGGTGTCTTGCATACCTGTTAATAAACCGCCTCGGAACCCCTTTGTGGGTAATTGCTAGATTAATGTCCTCTCTAGTTGCGATTCTAGCACACGTTTGTTCTACAATCCGACGCTTTGTGTCCCGATTCCTTGCAGGAAAAACAAAGTCCCACGAAGGTGTTGCTATGACCGCCTAGTGGTACGTTAGCACTGCTCACACGTTTACATTCCCCGTGCTAATATTGGAGCTACCTAAATGCAACGACGAACCCGGTCGTTGTTTCGTTGAGTTCGCTAGTTCTGCCGATCTTCCATTAGCTTCATCAGCAGCTGCTTCAGCTCGCTGAGCTCCGAAGTATTCGATCGTTCATTTGTCATGACCGCGACTTTCACTTTCTCTTCAACCAACTTCCTACTCTTTTAGATTTTCTTAGTTTCTCCTAGTGATTTTTCCTCCATACCATGCCTACTATCTGACTATTATCTCGGATTACCGATATCTATCCACTCTTCTTATTTGAACCGTACGCGGCCACCGGTAGTCACGACCTCTCCTGGATCGGTGGTAACCATATGCGAAAAATATGAAAATTTGAATGATACTGAAATGATGCATAGAACTATGAAAAATCGAATTATGCGGACATACGGCTCGAGATGCCATTATTACGGGATCAGTAGAAAAAGAGCGAACTATCCAGACAAATTAGATACACTGCAATACGAGTCAACAAATTACACGATCTGTTAACTGCATTTGTGGCGTAGTTTATTATGCGAAAATATGATTCAAGCTAAATTCGAGATTGCCTAAATAACACAAAGATCCTCATGTGGAGATATGCGAATGAATCGTAACTCATCATGTAATAACGCAATTTGTTTATTGTTAATTATTTTTACATTATATTTTGCACAAAAACGTTACAATAGACATTCGTACGTGATCTCCACAATCGAATACAAGTTGAAATATGAAAATCGAATTATTACATCGCGAATAAACAATGTTAACAGCTTATTGATTAATTATGTTAACACGAATTGTGCCATTGGTTTATTATGAAATTTAAAACGGTTTGCGGATACGTTACGAGAACTAATGCCTTGATTGTCTAATGTTGAGTTTTTGTTAAATATAGATGAGGATACTAGGATATTATAAACAATTAGTTGATTGTTATAAATTATTGAACTTGACAAAAATATCTCGACATTAGGCAATTGGCGTTATTCTCAGACTTCGATAGGCGGCGAACACGCGTATGTAGCAACAATAGTTGATGCATAACTAGAGTTAACAATTTATCGAAATTAGCGAACTCCATAAAAAACGAACTATGAGAGCAAATGTAAATATCTCGATTATAGGCAAATAAGGAACCAACGTGTGTGCGCACACTGTGACGTTTATCGACGTTCAGCAAATAAGTAAGCTAAAAAACGAGTTAACGCAATACCCTGCGAAGGTGCCTTAGACTATATAAAGGGCCGCGCGTCCTCAATCATGTCATTCTTTCGCGAGTATCGGTAGAGCGCGTATCGGAATACGATCGTCTCTGCGCGCATATAACATCATGTATCGCGAGCGACCGCGAATCTTATACTCGCGCGATAATTGTAATATCTTTGTAAATAATTTTCGTAGTATTCAATAAACGAGTAACTCTATTTTTAATCAATTTTTTCGTAATCTTTTACTAAGTCCGAACCATATTAAAATCACAGGCGCTTAACCACATGTTGGCAGTAGCGTTTTACAATCACTCACTTGCGAAGCATCTAACCTCTCGTAGGAAGTGATGCTGCATTTGAGTGCATTACACACGCACATTAGCCGGCTGGCCTAACCACACGTTGGAAGGGGCCAAGCTAGGTGACACGGCTATTAAACCAAGCGTTGTGGTTCATTGCCCAATGCCGGTGTTTTCATGCCAAATACACTTTTTTATACTTACAAATCTTAACACACACACACAATCTATGTAAGTGGGTGTCCTGTACGAAATCCTGCAACTTAGATTTGATGATTCCGATACATGGCAATTTCTTTAAAAGATGACGTTTCATGATAAAGTATAATAAAATATTTGATATACCGCGAGTATATCTGGCGACCGTGAAAAAAATGCCCAGACGTACCTAAAAACCGATAGGTACGTTACATTGTTTGAAATGATAAAATTAATATTTCTCCGCGGGGGATCGATAGTTAGTACCTATAAGAGTACGTAATAAAATTGGCAGGTTTTGGAGAGGTTCCTCAAAGACTGAATTACAATTGCAAAATTTAGTGATATTTTGAAATTGGCTGACTTAACAAATAGATTGTGCGGAAACTATCAAAAATATGGAGATAAAATTTTTTTTGTATTTCCATTACTGTATAAGGTACTCTGAATTCCTGAATTCCTCCTTATACCATATAATCTCATAATCGTAACTATGATTTGAAAACTTGAAAAAAATCATAAAAAATAGCTTACTTTTTGGTGTCATTTTTCCCTTTCCACCTATTTTGCAACAACAATATTCGAAATTACTGTTTCGAAATACTTAATCCTCATGCTAAATTTTATAGCAAAACTTTTTTTCATTTTCCGTTTTACTCTAGGATTGATAGTTCTCATACTATCTCAAGATTAAAAGAAATGCAAATTTTTTAACATTTCATAAATCAAAACATGAAACCATACTTTTCAAATTTCCTCGTATGTCTCATATCATTCCTAGTCATTTTCCGGAGACAACCCAATAGTTTTTAGAGAGGGTGTATAAAAAGTCCGAGATAGCAAGTTTTTGAACAGATCGTCGCTTGGGAGGAAGAACGTTCCATTTCAGAAACTTGCTATAAAAAGTTCCATTCCAGAAACTTTCTATAAACAGTGCCGTTTCAGATTGACAAGTATAAAAAGTGCCATTTCAGAAAAAATCTATAAAAAATGCCATTTCGGAAAATTTCTATGAAAAGTGCCGTTTCAGGAGAAATTTTTCCCCTCGGAGTTTTTCTGACTTCGGGGATGATGTCGTATGCATGTGTCTATATGTACATGTGTGTATGTGTGTGTACACGTCTGAAAATGACAACTTGATCCCACGTCGAGACGTGATATTCTGAAAGTAAACTATTTACATTACATATTTTCTTCATCGATGGATTTGGATGAAAATTGGTATCTATACGTTTTTGAGGTCGCTGATTACGAATCCGACCTCAGATTTTAAAAATTCGAATTAGAGCCTCTAAGATCACCTAAAAAAAATTTGAAAAGGTACTGGATTTTGATGAAAATTGGTATGCGTGGGTTTTTGAGTTTGCTGATCACGAATCTGAACTCAAAATTTGGAAATTCAAATTAGAGCCTCTAAGATCACCTGACAAAAACTTGGAAAAAAATGGAATTTTGTTGAAAATCAGTATACATGGGATTTCGAGGTCGCTGATTACGAATCTGACATCAAATTTTAAAAATTAAAATTAGAGCCTCTAAGATCACCTGACAAAACTTTGAAAAGATACTGGATTTTGATGAAAATTAGTATACGCAAGTTTTTGAGGTCACTGATTATGAATCCGGCCTTAGATTTTAAAAATTCGAATTTAGCCTCTAAGATCACCTGACAAAAATTTGGAAAAAATGGAACTTTGTTGAAAGTTAATATACATGGGATTTCGAGGTCGCTGATGACGAATTCGGCATCAAATTTTAAAAATTAAAATAAGAGCCTCTGAGATCACCTGACAAAAATTTGAAAAGATACTGGATTTTGATGAAAATTATTATACGTGGGTTTTTGAGGTCACTGATTACGAATCCAGCCTCAAATTTTGAAAATTCAAATTAGATCGAGCCTCTGAGATCACCTGATAAAAATTTGGAAAAAAATTGAACTTTGTTGAAAATTAGTATATATGGGATTCCGAGGTCGCTGATTACGAATCCGGCATCAAATTTTAAAAATCAAAATTAGAGCCTCTAAGATCAACTGACAAAATTTGGAATGATACTGGATTTTGATGAAAATTAGTATACGCAAGTTTTTGAGGTCACTGCCAGTACTGAAATGGCGAAAAATTAGATTTATGCTGATGATTAGTATATATGGGATTCCGAGGTCGCTGATTACGCAATCCGGTCAAATTTTAAAAAATTAGAGGATCACTTTGAGGATTTTGATGAAAATTAGTATACGCAAGTTTTTGAGGTCACTGATTATGAATCCGGCCTTAGATTTTAAAAATTCGAATTTAGCCTCTAAGATCACCTGACAAAAATTTGGAAAAAATGGAACTTTGTTGAAAGTTAATATACATGGGATTTCGAGGTCGCTGATGACGAATTCGGCATCAAATTTTAAAAATTAAAATAAGAGCCTCTGAGATCACCTGACAAAAATTTGAAAAGATACTGGATTTTGATGAAAATTATTATACGTGGGTTTTTGAGGTCACTGATTACGAATCCAGCCTCAAATTTTGAAAATTCAAATTAGATCGAGCCTCTGAGATCACCTGATAAAAATTTGGAAAAAAATTGAACTTTGTTGAAAATTAGTATATATGGGATTCCGAGGTCGCTGATTACGAATCCGGCATCAAATTTTAAAAATCAAAATTAGAGCCTCTAAGATCACCTGACAAAACTTTGAAAAGATACTGGATCTTGATGAAAATTAGTATACGCAAGTTTTTGAGGTCACTGATTATGAATCCGGCCTTAGATTTTAAAAATTCGAATTTAGCCTCTAAGATCACCTGACAAAAATTTGGAAAAAAATGGAATTTTGTTGAAAGTTAGTATACATGGGATTTCGAGGTCGCTGATTACGAATCCGGCCTCAGATTCTAGAAATTCGGATTTAGCCTCTAATATTGCCTACCGAAAATTTGGTATGATACTGGAATTTAATAAAAAATGGAATCCATGGGTTTTTGAGGTCGCTGAATACGAATCCGGCCTCAGATTTCCAAGATCCAATGTAGACCATTCGAGAAAATACACTGGGTCTTGATGAAAATTATTATACGAGGATTTTTTGGAAGTCAATCAATGGTTAAAACAGTATAATACAGTAGAATTCGTATGTTTTTCTGGCTTTGTCATATGGTATTCAGATGCTGATTCGCATCTTACGGAAACGATATTATCCAATTTTCGAAGATTTATAATAAATTCTCGTCATTTCAAACTGCAACAGGTGGTTGTTAAACTTAAAGTAGTAAAACGTTGTGAAAATTATTATTCACTAGTCAGAATCACTCACTCACTATCGCTCGCTCGTGTCTTTCATTTGCTCTATTATAAACATGGATGAACATTGAAATTTTTAATTGTATCATCGATTAATAATTTAATTAAAAACCAAAATTTTCTATCTCCCCACCATTTTCGTTCACAGAGAATACGCCCACGCATGAATATTATCAAATTTGTCGATTCGAATGTAGGATGCGCCCCGGCTTCTCTATCGATCTGCTCGAACATATTTTCAAAAAATCAACCCTTCGTACGTTTTTAAAAAGGGGTCCCACCCGGACATCGGTAAACAATTTTTTAAATTCTCCATACGCCCACCATAACTTGAATTTTTCAAAATTTTTTTCTTATGGAAATGTAGTCCTCGATCCCACCTTCCGATCTGCAATACCAAAGATACCTCGAAACTGTATAATTTTGGTTCAGCATGAATAAGAAAATTGACGAAAATACTTGATTGTCACCACACCATTTTCTTCTACAAAGAATACGCCCACGCATCGATGTTTTCAAAGTTTCCAACATTAACTATAAAAGCGTTCAAGCTCCTCTAACGATCTGCTCGAAAAAAATTTTGAAGAATCAACCCTTTGTACGTTTTTAAAGAGGATAATACAGGAACATCGGTAAAAAATTTTCGATTGTCACCACACCATTTTCGTTAACAGAGATTACGCCCACGCATCAATGCTTTCAAATTTTTCAACATGAATTATGAAAGCGCTCAAGCTCATCTAACGATCGGTTTGAACGAAATTCCGAAAAATCAACCCCTTGTACGGTTTTGCAGGGGATAGTACGGGAACATCGGTTAAAACTTTTTTTAAATTCTCTATACGCCCACCACAAATCGAATTTTTCAAAATTTTCTTTCTATGAAAATGTAGTCCTCGACCCCACCTTTCGATCCGTCATACTAAATCTACCTCTAAATTGTATAATTTTGGTTTTGCATCATTGAGGAAATTGACGAAATTTTTTTTTATCACCACACAATTTTTGTAGACAGAGGATACGCCCACGCATCAATGTTCCCACATTTTTCAACATGAATTATGAGAGCGCTCGAGCTCCTCTAACGATATGCTGGAACAAAATTTAGAAAAATCAACCCTTTGTACGCTTTTAAAAGAGATAATACGGGAACAATGGTTAAACATTTTTTTAAATTCTCTATACGCCTACCACAACTCAGATTTTTCAAAATTTTTTTTTCTCAGAAAATGTAGTCCTCGACCCCACCTTTCGATCCATCATACTAAATCTACCTCTAAATTCTCATATCATTGTTTCCGAGAGCAAGAAAGGTGGACTAGAAAAATGTACGGATCCATCTTATTATTATGTAGATCATGCGAATCAGCTTCTGAACTCTATATGACAATACGAATTTTTGCTTTCTCAAAGAGAAAGCTTTGTAATGGGGCAAAAATCGACCCACCGAATCAGACCTCGGGACCTCGATTTTCGTGATCTACGGGTCGAAAAACATGGAAATCCAAAAGTGTCTGTATGTATGTATGTGTGTGTGTATGTGTGTGTGTGTGTGTGTGTGTGTGTGTGTGTGTGTGTGTGTGTGTGTGTGTGTGTGTGTGTGTGTGGTGTGTGTGTGTGTGTGTGTGTGTGTGTGTGTGTGTGTGTGTGTGTGTGTGTGTGTGTGTGTGTGTGGGTGTGGGTGTGTGTGTGTGTGTGTGCGTCCCTTTTTTTTTCGTCCACGATAACTCTCGAAGGAATGGTCCGATCGTCTTGAAATTTTGCACACCGATTAGTTGTGACAAGATCTAGTCCGAGTTAAATCTTCAGCAAAATCCGTTGGTTATTTCGCTAGCAACCGTTCCTAACGTGTTTTTTCACAAATCCTTATGAGTGCTCATTGGGGCAAGCCGGAAAATCAGTTTTAAGTCACACTCGATGGCCAAGGACACTGAATTGTTGTATTTGCTCCATAGCAACGGTTGTTTACTTCCTTAGCAACAGTTACGGAGGTTGGAAATCATTAATTTATGACCTGTTTCCATCATTTTCGACGGCAAAGGACACAAAATCTTCCCAATTAGCTCCTTAGCAACCGTTATTCACCGCCCTAGCAACCGTTGCTAAGGGGGAAAAAAATTGATGTAAGTTTCGTTTCCAGTATTTTCAACGTACTATAGAGAAAATTGGGAAAATTCGGTGTCTTTTGCCGTCGAAAATGATCAAAATAGATTTTGAATTGATCATTTCCAACCTCACCCGTCGAAAATGATCAAAAACGGACTTAAGGGCAGGGCGGATCGATTTTGACCGCTATTAAACCATATGACAGTCACAAGATGAATTGATCGAAAAATTATGCAGGTCCAAATGTCTCGCGTCGTGTAGAACCTAGAACCGTTTGCTTTGTTGCATTTGATCAAATAATAAGAGAGCCCGGGCAGACATCAACAGTCGCGATAAAGTTTGGTCAATTGAAAATGAACGATACTTTACACAGTCACAAAGATACGAATTGAACTGATTAAATAATATTTTTGTAATTTTTGAAAAATAAATGATAGTATCTACGCTAGTGGAATGGTGAAAATACAGGTTTGGGATGCGTTTGTGGGTGATGTTGAAGCCTCTTTGAGAAAGCATACTGCTAAGGCACTTGGCAGCGGTTTTCAAATCTGAGGCCAGATTCGTAATCAGTGACCTCAAAAAAAAACCATGGATACCGATTTTTATTCAAATCCAGTATCTTTTCAAACTTTCGGTAGGCAATCTTAAAGGTGAAATTCGAATTTTTAAAATCTAAGGCCGGATTCATAATCAGTGACCTCAAAAACTTGCGTATACTAATTTTCATCAAAATCCAGTATCTTTTCAAAGTTTTGTCAGGTGATCTTAGAGGCTCTAATTTTGATTTTTGAAATTTGATGTCAGATTCGTAATCAGCGACCTCGAAATCCCATGTATACTGATTTTCAACAAAATTCCATTTTTTTCCAAATTTTTGTCAGGTAATCTTAGAGGCTCTAATTTTAATTTTTAAAATTTGATGTCAGATTCGTAATCAGCGACCTCGAAATCCCATGTATACTAATTTTCAACAAAATTCCATTTTTTTCCAAATTTTTGTCAGGTAATCTTAGAGGCTCTAATTTTAATTTTTAAAATCTGAGGTCGGATTCGTAATCAGCGACCTCAAAAACGTATCGATACCAATTTTCATCCAAATCCATCGATGAAGAAAATATGTAATGTAAATAGTTTACTTTCAGAGTATCACGTCTCGACGTGGGATCAAAGTTGTCATTTTCAGACGTGTACACACATATACACACATGTACATACAGACACATGCATACATCATCCCCGAAGTCAGAAAAACTCCGAGGGAAAAAATTTCTCCTGAAACGGCACTTTTTATAGAAATTTTTTGAAATGGCACTTTTTATAGATTTTTTCTGAAATGGCACTTTTTATACTTGTCAGTCTGAAACGGCACTGTTTATAGAAAGTTTCTGAAATGGAAGTTTTTATAGCAAGTTTCTGAAATGGAACGTTCTTCCTCTCAAGCGACGATATACGATTTGATATTATGGGAAACGAGCATTCTATCGGAATGAGAGTCAATTCTTATTGCTTGAGTTCTGTTTTTACTGCAGATATTTAACAAGGAGAGAATGTATGTAGGAGAGAGAATTTTCTATTGTCAATTAATGGAACAGTAATAAATACTGATATCTTGTTATTTACGTTGAAAAATCCCGTCTTTACTCTGAAGTATCCAAAGTAATCCAAAGTGATATGTATCGTTCACGTTTAATCGGATATTCCGCATTATTTTGTGAACGCACTGACGCGGCCGCCAGATGCTTAAGCGCATCAAACTTTTTTAAAAAAGGCCATTTGCAAGAACTCCAGATTCAGTGACTGTTAAATATCAATAAATTCGCATTTTACTTTACTTTGTGAACAAAATTTCAAAATTCAAAGTTCTACTTAAGTTGTATATGATATAAATTTTTATTGGCCATATAAAATTATAATATTAATTGATTGAAACCGGCGCGAACTCAGGAAACCCTGTTCTACGCTCACGACCGCACTTTTACCCGACACGATGCACGTAGAACCTTGGACGTGATGCGTAATTTGTACAGAGGAGCTATGATCGCACTCTCATCCGACGCGATGCAGATGAGACCTTGATCATAGCTTCACTCTCGAGTTATGAATACTTTCAATTCGACGATTTTGCCCGGCGAGCCTCAGGATCCTTGCACTGCGCGTATAGCCGCACTCCAACTCGACACTATGCAAGAAGGACCTTGAATATGGTGCGCAATTTGTGCAAGTGAGCTACGATCGCACTCTTATCCGACGCGATGCAGATAAGACCTTGATCGCTGCTATAGTCCGTTGGCTTTACCGATTTAAAATTAAAATAAATTCTTGTATTGATTTTACATTGAAATTTTATTTTATCGATATATGTATCGCGCCATATAATGACGCTAAATCAAATTCCGGTTTGGCGTTTTATTCGCAAACGAAAGCTTCGATCGATTCTCTATCGATCTCAATTCATCAAGATACATATGCTAGTGTGCATACTGTTTTGCTTTCTCGCATTCTAAATAATAATCATTATATTAAGGGGTAACACCACTCTAGGATTTTCAAAACTTCGATTTTTTCCTTTTACTTAAAAAGTTAGTAGATTTCTCGTAGAACGCTCCTAAAACCCTTTTTTCGAAATTCGAACTGCAAGTGTTTTTTCCAAGGGTTTGCTGATTGCAGTGTAAGTACGATTTAACGATAATTCAAAACTTTCAACGCGTTTTCCTCGAAACTGTTTTTTTTTCAAATCGGGCGTACTCGTAGCTTCAAAATTATTGCATGGATCGACTTCAAATTTTTACAGTAGCTTCATATATATATTCTCCTCCAAAATACGTAGCCGTTTTTCGATATTTTGAAAATTACTTGTTTTATTAACAATTTACTGCTCTTTTTTTGTTGAAAATTCATACGTTTTTCTCAGATATGCACAGTTTCTACAAAAATTGAAAAAAAAAATCCTACGTACTTCGATAGCTATCAACATGTAGCTTTGAAAAAATTCTTGGATTTTTGTTCCAGCTCTCATGGTTGCCGAGATACGGGTACGCCCGCGGAGCGCCTTGAAAAAAACCTTGTATCGGAGATCCCCTGTGGTGCCGCCATTTTGTATGAAATCGCTAATAAGAAATTTTTTTTATACTTCAATAGATGTTGAATAAACCCTGTGAATTTCAATACAATTCGTCTCCCCATAATCCCATGAAAAATTCGCAAAATTACACCTTTTTTTCGGCCTCTAGAGTAGAGTTACCCCTTAATCAAACAGAAAAATGGATTCATATATATATATGGGTGATTCTTTGTCAAGTGAGAGAGTGAAAATGAAAAAAAATTCTGAAAATTTTTTTATGAATTCTAGAAGACTCCATCATGTCCCCTGAATTTTTTCAGAATTTTTTAGACTATATGTCCCATCCTGACAGAGGCTCAAAGTGGTGGAGTTTGCAATATTAGACATTTTTTCAGGACCTTTGACCTCAATTTTGAGCTATCTAGAGATGTTTTAGAGTAAAAACTCAAGAGAACTTTTTTACTGGAAAAATGCCAATTTTTTTTAGAAAAATTGGTTCCAGGGTCATTGGTAGACATATAGCTATCACTTATCTTATTTCCAGGCTTAAAACTGATCAAAAAGTGGTTTTGATCACCCGCAGCATAATGTGATACATACCAAAAGAAAGCTTATTTTATTATCAAAATGTCCTGACTAGTCGCAGAGTGCTGCATTTGATCTATTTTTTGTAATCAACCAATACATTATGAGAATTAACGAAAATATTCTAAGAATGGGTGACCGCATACGCCACTTATAAGTATGCTTGTTACTCTGGTTTTCTCATAGAATTTGATTGTTTCGTGGCACTTCTACTTGGATACAAGTTGTTACTACTTTATTATCCAAGCCCAGAGTGAGAAGTCGTGAACCGTGTCTTTTTTTAATAAATTTAGTTCACATATAAGTGGCGTATGCGGTCAACCATTTTTAGAATATTTTCATTAATTCTCATAATGTATTGGTTAATTACAAAAAATAGATCAAATGCAGCACTCTGCGACTAGTCAGGACATTTTGGTAATAAAATAAGCTTTCTTCTGGTATGTGTCACATTATGCTGCGGGTGATCAAAACCACTTTTTGATCAGTTTTAAGCCTGGAATAAAGTTAAGTGATAGCTATATGTCTACCAATGACCCTGGAACCAATTTTTCTAAAAAAATTGGCATTTTTCCAGTAAAAAAGTTCTCTTGAGTTTTTGCTCTAAAACATCTCTAGATAGCTCAAAATTGAGGTCAAAGGTCCTGAAAAAATGTCTAATATTGCAAACTCCACCACTTTGAGCCTCTGTCAGGATGGGACATATAGTCTAAAAAATTCTGAAAAAATTCAGGGGACATGATGGAGTCTTCTAGAATTCATAAAAAAATTTTCAGAATTTTTTTACATTTTCACTCTCTCACTTGACAAAGAATCACCCATATATATATATATGGGCAATTCTCTGTGGGATCGAACATGAAAAAATTTGATTTGGCTCAAAATTTTTTTTAAGTTCTAGGGCATCATGCCGAATTCCCAGAATTGTTTCAGATTTTTTCGAGCACTTTAACCCTGCTTAATAGATAGGCAAAGTTGCTGATTTTGCTGTTTTTGCATTTTCAGAGGCATTTTCAACCTTAATTTACACCCTGAAAATTACCTCTGAGGCAAAAAATCAATGAGACACTTTTTTCTGCAAATTTCCTGAATTTTATAGAAAAATTATCTCTAAGATCATTGGAGCACATTAAGTACTCCACATTACCAATTGGAGCCTTCTATTTTTGAACCCTGGGAGTTCGCTCGTCAAGCCCCACACCACATGGGTACTAAAAGTTGTCCCAACTCATACCACATACAGCCTATATAGTGAAAAAATGGGCCTGGACTCTGGAAGCTCCCAAAAAATTAGTATATTAGCTAAACTAGGAGTAAAAACAGGCTAAAATGACTATTCAAGGGGAGCCTTGTACCGCAAACACTTCCAATTTTTGCAAACACTTGTCTGTGGTATTATTACAATTATCCACTGTGAAAACTCACATTCTATCATACACGGAGAAAAAAATGATAGCTTAAATCCATCAGTGCTACCGATAGCTCAAGTGCATCCGACTTCGGATGCAATGTTGGTATCCTCGGATGCGTTAAACGTAGCTCCGCCATGCGTATATTCCATGCGGTAGGACGATACGAAATTTCCAGCCGGCGGATGGTGTTTTGGTAGCCGCCGGTTATGGAAACGCCAGAATTGTAGAGGGGATGAGCGCCGTGGATGAGTCCAGCACTCAGCAGTCATATATATCTGCAGATGCGCATGCGCTGTCTACAACTGGCGTTTCCATAACCGGCGGCTACCAAAACACCATCCGCCGGCTGGAAATTTCGTATCGTCCTACCGCATGGAATATACGCATGGCGGAGCTACGTTTAACGCATCCGAGGATACCAACATTGCATCCGAAGTCGGATGCACTTGAGCTATCGGTAGCACTGATGGATTTAAGCTATCATTTTTTTCTCCGTGTACTAATACATATCCTGAGTTGTCAATATCATATTTATATAGATCAAGCATTACTATACTACTTGACGCCACCTAACTTTCAGTAGTTACATGTATTGATGGTCAATATATTGTCTCTATTGTGTTAAAATGTACAAGAAACTACTAATAAAGTACATTGTCATGAATTGCATTCACTCGATAAGAAAGATTAATCCAAAAAGTAAATTGTAAGCTGTGCATTACACGTACACCTTATAACACACTAGGCAGTGCATGGATATTATATGATTTTTTTAATATCAACAAGAAAATGTTGAAGTTCACGAAACATGGGTAATATTCATGAATGTTGGACTCATGAAATCCACTCATTTTGTATAAACTGCATAGCTAAGGTCCGAGCAGCTATTGCCAGGTGGGCTCAAACTACAACTTAAAGTTATTTACTCATGAAAATAGATAATATAAATCAATCCACTTGAAATTATGATCACTAGATGCGCAATTTGATAACAAATTCAAATATATAGATTGCCTGTGTTTAAATGACTTCATAAACCACTTTGTGAACGTTATACTTGCCTATACTGGAGACTTGTACGACCCATGTATGGCACAGGTTAGGTTACCGACCATAAACTTTTAGACATGCAAAGCTACTTTGGAAGCTCCAAACTCATTTCTGGACAGGCAAACTATATATATTTGAATTCGTTATCAAATTGCGCATCTAATGGATTTCATAAAATCCTTGTTGACCCAAAAGATCTGAAATAGACAAGCATAATGGCTACCTCACCTACCTTTCATTATCATGTCAGGATTACAAGAAGTGAAAATCTTCATTTATGCAAATAACAAAATTATTTCGCATAGACACAGACGAGGTTAAGTCAGTCAGAGATTTTTTCACGTCAAAGTCGGTGAAAAATGTGCGATCAATTCTCGGACATCCAGGTTTCATCGACAATTCGTCAAAGATTATGCTGAGAAGATAAAACCTATAAACGAATTACTCAAAAAACAACTTATTCCTTTTGGATGAAAGCTGGAAAAAATGTCGAGGCTCTAAAGCAAGCCCTCTAAAATACTCTGGTATTATTGTTGTTTATTATCGCGGCCGATGCTTCAGCTTCTACTATTGGAGCTGTTTCTAGTCAAGTCAATGATGACGGGTGAGAGCACCTGATACACTGTCTTTCTTATCACATCAACAGGAGTACAGAAAACTATTCCACAATAGGAAGAGAGAACCTTGCAGTCGTTTATGATATTCCATATTTCCGTCATTATCTCTAGAGTGGGCATTTCACAGTGATTAGGAATCACGAGCCTCTCACCTGAATTAAGTCCATCAAAGATCAAGTGAGTCAATTGAATAGATGGAGAGCTCGATGGCGTGGATGCACTTGAACTCTCGAATATAAACCCAGTCGGATAAATTCTGACGCCGACGCCCTCTTGAAGAACCCATCTGATTTGGATGAATAAGATAGAAAACCCTCCCGAAATTACTCACGAGTCCCGGAAGAACTATTTCTTCATCCCCCTATCGAAAGTACGTACTTCCCGGTAGGTGTCCTGTACTCGAAAGAGACATTTGTGGACTGCTCAGCCACGACTTTTCTACTTTCGCGATTCTGATTGGCTGCAAGACGTGTGTGTTGCCACATTAACGCAGTATACAAGGTGACGAAAGTATTTAACTGATTACGACATAACCAACCATTTCGAGTTTGACACACTTGAATTGAGTTTTGTTTTGAGTTTAGGATCACATCGGCCCAGTGCTGGCTCTGTATATGATGGGCGCTGCAGCGTGATGTGAACGTGGTGTCGTGGCTAATTTGCGGATGGGCTCGCGCGTAGACTCGTGTGTGTGTATATATGACCGTGCGGCCCGAGCTGGTTAGTCACGGGCAGCCGAATATGATGGAATGGTGGATGGGGGAAAATGGCGGACGGTTATTGTTATGGCGGCGGAATATTGAAGAATTTATCAAGAAAAAATTTCCAGGAAAGCTGGTGATTCAAATCGGTCAAAAGCACAAATATTGTCCGATTTTTACCGTTCAAAATTCGCTTTGATCAGGATATAGAATCACTGATCAGTCAATTTAAAAAAATTGAGTTTGCAGTATTTTAGCACTTTTTGACTTTGATGCGCTAAAGCAATAAAAAAGGTCTTGGGTGCGGTGCAGTGAGGGTCGTACTCGGCTCTCACGAGGTAAGACCCCTCCCATAAAGCCTCCATCTAAAATCTATGCGAAAAAAATTAACATGGTAGGGATATATGTCCAGTTTCAAGTGACGCGCACGGTATATATATATATATATATATATATGGGGCGTTTCACGTCAACTGTCCAGGGCCTGCGCGCAGACGCTGAAACCTCGAGTTTTCGACGCTTGTTTTTGACTTTATTAGACCAATATATAAATGATGTCGGATATATCAATGTAGTTTTTTGTCAGCTTTCCGATAGTGAATTTAGTTTTCCAAAATTTTCACACTTTCCCAGAAAAAAAACATAAAACATGCCATATCTCAGGTGAGAAAGAATATTTCATTATTACTTCGTCGATTGTATTGTACTTGAATTGTATCATTTATTACGTGTTTTTCTGTGTAATGAATTTTTAGCCTGATGACGCCAGTGGACCTAACTGGCGAAACGTCGCATAAAATAAATATGAGGTGGATTTTGTGAATTTTCCTTTTCACACTTCACTCTGGATTGGCCCTCAAAGATCGACAATTCATACACATTTGGAATCATGGAGGGTGCACAATATAATATTAATACTATGAATTCGGCACTTACGTGTATAGAAGACTCGAGCCCGAGGGCGTGGAAGCAGCGTGGCGTGGCGTGGCGCAACCTTTTATGTTCTCTACTCAATTCCTCGAGAATAACGAAATAGTCCTATTTTTTAGAGGCTATATCAATGTAAAAAAAGGTCAGCTTTCGATCTCTACTAATCAAAAAAATCTAAATAATCAGGGTTGTGAGATATGGCATGTTTTATGTTTTTTTCTGGGAAAACGTGAAAATTTTGGAAAACTAAATTTACTATCGGAAAGCTGACAAAAAACTACATTGATATCATATCCGACATCATTTAGATATTGGTCTAATAGAGTCGAAAACAAGCGTCGAAAACGCAAGGTTTTAGCGTCTGCCCGCAGGCTCTGGAGAGTTGACGTGAAACGCCCCATATATATATATATATATATATATATATATATGGGCAATTCTCTGTGGGATCAAACATGAAAAAATTTGATTTGGCTCAAAATTTTTTTTTAAGTTCTAGGGCATCATGCCGAATTCCCCTGGGGTTTCGCTCAGCAAGTCCCACACCACATGGGTACTAAAAGTTGTCCCAACTCATACCTTATACAGCCTATATAGTGAAAAAATGAGCCTGGACTCTGGAAGCTCCCAGAAAATTAATATATTAGCTAAAATAGGGGTGAAAACAGGCTAAAATGACTATTCAAGGGGAGCCTTGTACCGCAAACACTTCCAATTTTTGCAAACACTTGTCTGTGGTATTATTACAATTATCCACTGTGAAAACTCACATTCTATCATACACGGAGAAAAAAATGATAGCTTAAATCCATCAGTGCTACCGATAGCTCAAGTGCATCCGACTTCGGATGCAATGTTGGTATCCTCGGATGCGTTAAACGTAGCTCCGCCATGCGTATATTCCATGCGGTAGGACGATACGAAATTTCCAGCCGGCGGATGGTGTTTTGGTAGCCGCCGGTTATGGAAACGCCAGAATTGTAGAGGGGATGAGCGCCGTGGATGAGTCCAGCACTCAGCAGTCATATATATCTGCAGATGCGCATGCGCTGTCTACAACTGGCGTTTCCATAACCGGCGGCTACCAAAACACCATCCGCCGGCTGGAAATTTCGTATCGTCCTACCGCATGGAATATACGCATGGCGGAGCTACGTTTAACGCATCCGAGGATACCAACATTGCATCCGAAGTCGGATGCACTTGAGCTATCGGTAGCACTGATGGATTTAAGCTATCATTTTTTTCTCCGTGTACTAATACATATCCTGAGTTGTCAATATCATATTTATATAGATCAAGCATTACTATACTACTTGACGCCACCTAACTTTCAGTAGTTACATGTATTGATGGTCAATATATTGTCTCTATTGTGTTAAAATGTACAAGAAACTACTAATAAAGTACATTGTCATGAATTGCATTCACTCGATAAGAAAGATTAATCCAAAAAGTAAATTGTAAGCTGTGCATTACACGTACACCTTATAACACACTAGGCAGTGCATGGATATTATATGATTTTTTTAATATCAACAAGAAAATGTTGAAGTTCACGAAACATGGGTAATATTCATGAATGTTGGACTCATGAAATCCACTCATATTGTATAAACTGCATAGCTAAGGTCCGAGCAGCTATTGCCAGGTGGGCTCAAACTACAACTTAAAGTTATTTACTCATGAAAATAGATAATATAAATCAATCCACTTGAAATTATGATCACTAGATGCGCAATTTGATAACAAATTCAAATATATAGATTGCCTGTGTTTAAATGACTTCATAAACCACTTTGTGAACGTTATACTTGCCTATACTGGAGACTTGTACGACCCATGTATGGCACAGGTTAGGTTACCGACCATAAACTTTTAGACATGCAAAGCTACTTTGGAAGCTCCAAACTCATTTCTGGACAGGCAAACTATATATATTTGAATTCGTTATCAAATTGCGCATCTAATGATCATACTTTCAAGTGGATTGATCCATATTATCTATTTTCAAGAGTAAATAACTTGAAGTTGTAGTTTGAGCCCACCTGGCAATAGCTGCTTGGACCTTAGCTATGCAGTTTATACAATATGAGTGGATTTCATGAGTCCAACATTCATGAATATTACTCATGTTTAGTGAACTTCAACATTTTCTTGTTGATATTAAAAAAATCATATGATATCTATGCACTGCCTAGTGTGTGATAAGGTGTACGTGTAATGCACAACTTACAATTTACTTTTTGGATTAATCTTTCTTATCGAGTGAATGCAATTCATGACAATGTACTTTATTATTAGTTTCTTGTACATTTTAACACAATAGAGACAATATATTGAACATCAATACATGTAACTACTGAAAGTTACGTGGCGTCAAGTAGTATAGTAATGCTCGATCTATATATATGATATTGACAACTCAGGATATGTATTAGTATGATAGAAATGTGAGTTTTTACAGTGGATAATTGTAATAATACCACAGAAAGTGTTTGCAAAAATTGGAAGTGTTGGCGGTACAAGGCTCCCCTTGAATAGTCATTTTAGCCTTTTTTCACCCCTATTTTAGCTAATATATTAATTTTCTGGGAGCTTCCAGAGTCCAGGCTCATTTTTTCACTATAAAGGCTGTATAAGGTATGAGTTGGGACAACTTTTAGTACCCATGTGGTGTGGGACTTGCTGAGCGAAACCCCAGGGGAATTCGGCATGATGCCCTAGAACTTAAAAAAAAATTTTGAGCCAAATCAAATTTTTTCATGTTTGATGCCCCATAGAGAATTATATATATATATATTATATTATATATATATATATATATATATATGGGGCGTTTCACGTCAACTCTCCAGAGCCTGCGGGCAGACGCTAAAACCTTGCGTTTTCGACGCTTGTTTTCGACTCTATTAGACCAATATCTAAATGATGTCGGATATGATATCAATGTAGTTTTTTGTCAGCTTTCCGATAGTAAATTTAGTTTTCCAAAATTTTCACGTTTTTCCCAGAAAAAAACATAAAACATGCCATATCTCACAACCCTGATTATTTAGATTTTTTTGATTAGTAGAGATCGAAAGCTGACCTTTTTTTACATTGATATAGCCTCTAAAAAATAGGACTATTTCGTTATTCTCGAGGAATTGAGTAGAGAACATAAAAGGTTGCGCCACGCCACGCCACGCTGCTTCCACGCCCTCGGGCTCGAGTCTTCTATACACGTAAGTGCCGAATTCATAGTATTAATATTATATTGTGCACCCTCCATGATTCCAAATGTGTATGAATTGTCGATCTTTGAGGGCCAATCCAGAGTGAAGTGTGAAAAGGAAAATTCACAAAATCCACCTCATATTTATTTTATGCGACGTTTCGCCAGTTAGGTCCACTGGCGTCATCAGGCTAAAAATTCATTACACAGAAAAACACGTAATAAATGATACAATTCAAGTACAATACAATCGACGAAGTAATAATGAAATATTCTTTCTCACCTGAGATATGGCATGTTTTATGTTTTTTTTCTGGGAAAGTGTGAAAATTTTGGAAAACTAAATTCACTATCGGAAAGCTGACAAAAAACTACATTGATATATCCGACATCATTTATATATTGGTCTAATAAAGTCAAAAACAAGCGTCGAAAACTCGAGGTTTCAGCGTCTGCGCGCAGGCCCTGGACAGTTGACGTGAAACGCCCCATATATATATATATATATATATATACCGTGCGCGTCACTTGAAACTGGACATATATCCCTACCATGTTAATTTTTTTCGCATAGATTTTAGATGGAGGCTTTATGGGAGGGGTCTTACCTCGTGAGAGCCGAGTACGACCCTCACTGCACCGCACCCAAGACCTTTTTTATTGCTTTAGCGCATCAAAGTCAAAAAGTGCTAAAATACTGCAAACTCAATTTTTTAAATTGACTGATCAGTGATTCTATATCCTGATCAAAGCGAATTTTGAACGGTAAAAATCGGACAATATTTGTGCTTTTGACCGATTTGAATCACCAGCTTTCCTGGAAATTTTTTCTTGATAAATTCTTCAATATTCCGCCGCCATAACAATAACCGTCCGCCATTTTCCCCCATCCACCATTCCATCATATTCGGCTGCCCGTGACTAACCAGCTCGGGCCGCACGGTCATATATACACACCCACGAGTCTACGCGCGAGCCCATCCGCAAATTAGCCACGACACCACGTTCACATCACGCTGCAGCGCCCATCATATACAGAGCCAGCACTGGGCCGATGTGATCCTAAACTCAAAACAAAACTCAATTCAAGTGTGTCAAACTCGAAATGGTTGGTTATGTCGTAATCAGTTAAATACTTTCGTCACCTTGTATACTGCGTTAATGTGGCAACACACACGTCTTGCAGCCAATCAGAATCGCGAAAGTAGAAAAGTCGTGGCTGAGCAGTCCACAAATGTCTCTTTCGAGTACAGGACACCTACCGGGAAGTACGTACTTTCGATAGGGGGATGAAGAAATAGTTCTTCCGGGACTCGTGAGTAATTTCGGGAGGGTTTTCTATCTTATTCATCCAAATCAGATGGGTTCTTCAAGAGGGCGTCGGCGTCAGAATTTATCCGACTGGGTTTATATTCGAGAGTTCAAGTGCATCCACGCCATCGAGCTCTCCATCTATTCAATTGACTCACTTGATCTTTGATGGACTTAATTCAGGTGAGAGGCTCGTGATTCCTAATCACTGTGAAATGCCCACTCTAGAGATAATGACGGAAATATGGAATATCATAAACGACTGCAAGGTTCTCTCTTCCTATTGTGGAATAGTTTTCTGTACTCCTGTTGATGTGATAAGAAAGACAGTGTATCAGGTGCTCTCACCCGTCATCATTGACTTGACTAGAAACAGCTCCAATAGTAGAAGCTGAAGCATCGGCCGCGATAATAAACAACAATAATACCAGAGTATTTTAGAGGGCTTGCTTTAGAGCCTCGACATTTTTTCCAGCTTTCATCCAAAAGGAATAAGTTGTTTTTTGAGGAAATTCGTTTATAGGTTTTATCTTCTCAGCATAATCTTTGACGAATTGTCGATGAAACCTGGATGTCCGAGAATTGATCGCACATTTTTCACCGACTTTGACGTGAAAAAATCTCTGACTGACTTAACCTCGTCTGTGTCTATGCGAAATAATTTTGTTATTTGCATAAATGAAGATTTTCACTTCTTGTAATCCTGACATGATAATGAAAGGTAGGTGAGGTAGCCATTATGCTTGTCTATTTCAGATCTTTTGGGTCAACAAGGATTTTATGAAATCCATCCACTAAATCAGAAATCTGAAACAAATCGGCTTCACCCATGGTTTCTAAGTACTCCTCGATTATTGTATCATAAAAACTGGACTCTAATCACTGATATTCATTTCATGGAAAAATGCTTTGGTCCGAGGTGGATCGTTACCCAGTAACCAGGATGATTGGAATCTTCTGGCGACATGTTTAAATTGTTTTTGAACCTGTAAATTTGTCAGAGACATAGATCGAGTTTTGAGTCCCAATCATTTGAGATCATCTTTACTGAGATAACATTAGATACAAAACAAATTTGTGAAGGAGTGAGAATTTTTCATCAAAATGTCTTTTTGTATTTTGTTCTGCTTGGTCCAAATATGATATGAAAAAAAAGCCACAACCCTCAGTTTTTCCCCTAGAACCCACAATATCCATAAAATTGTTTGGTACGCAGCATTATGATCGATCAAGAAATTTTGATTCAGAAAAATTCTCTGTTTCCTCGAACATTGCTCTGTAGGGTCCAAAACTGGTCTCTGAAAGATTCCAGCACCGGCAGTTTTTCTCCCAGGAGTCATAGAGTCCATAAAATTCATTTTCATGTATATAGGTAATTGGAATATTTCTAGAGAGTAAAAACTACTCACTTTTCTGTATTGTGGTCTGTTTAATTCGAATATGACATATGAGAAATCCCGTTACTCTCAGTTTTTTCCCTTGTGACGTAAATATACAAGGAGTCAACGGTGCTTGGGAAATACCAGGATCTTCATAAATACGTAATCAAACACGTAATGAATAATACAATTTGAGTACAAAACAATCGACGAAGTAACAATAAAATATTCTTTCTCACCAGTTTTGCATGAAAATATAATATTACGTTCGGCAGTGGAAGCGGCTGCTTCCACTGCCATTGTCAAACTATTGTGTATAAAACTAACGTCAGTGATCTTATATACCATCAGATACATTGGTGTGTTTGTTTTGAAAAATCTTGCTAAGCTTCCTATACGTGTGACTGAGTTGTTGTGTGTCTTCCTTCCTATTAAGTGTGTGTTGGTACATATTGATGTGGAGCATTTCCGAAATAAGTCGTTTCTTATAATTCGCTTCGCGGTCTAAAATTTTAACTTTATTCCAATCAAATGTGTGCGTACTATTTTCTATTAAATGCAAAGGGACCAGAAGTGGTTTATCAGTAATTTTTTGATGTTCTGTGATTCTATCTTTTAATTTTCTCTTCGTCTCGCCAATATAACATGCCGAACAGTCGTTGCAATTAAATTTATAAACTACCTCAGTTTTATCTTTGCCTAATTTTATTATGTTTGTAAGATTATGATTGACTAAAGGAACTGTTCTAATGTTTAATTTTTTAAGGGAGCCGGATACTTTATTATAGAATGTATCTTGAAAAGGTATTGCCAAAGTACAAAGGGGACTTTTTTTATCTGAATTATTTTTCTTCTTAGAGAATCTAATTGAACGAAGTCGGTCATTTACACATGATTCTATGAATTTCTGTGGGTAATCGTTCTCCAATAATATTCTTTTGACTTCATTAATATTGTCGTTATGGAATCTTCTATCTGAAAGTAAAACTGATCTATCTATTAAATTGGAAATGATGTTACGTTTTTGTTGAATTGTATGATTTGAATTAAAATTCAACAATATTAGAATTTTCAATATTAAAATTGAATCTTCATTATTAGAATATCTTTCAAAGAATGCTACGGACTCGAAATTCTAGACAAAATAGAAAAATAGAAAAATATATAAAAAATACCAAATTATATCTGTGTATAATTATTTTTTAACGTCCACATATTTCAAACGACGAATAAATTCGGGCTTGGTGGACTATCCCAAAGTGATATTGCGAGAAAAAAATTCCACGCTCCCCGGGCTGGATTTGAACCAGCAACCTCCTGATCTCCGGTCAGTTGCGTTATCCACTACGCCACCGGGAAGACGGCAGCTCTCCACATCCCTGGAGCATGAATTCATTTTTCTCGCAATATCACCTATATACACGATCAAATTCGATCGCTTGAATCTGTACGATCAAGGTCCGATCGTATTTGTTACAGATTCCCTTTTCTACCTATTTTTCCCCCACCCTCCTCCCGTCCCCAGCCCTAATAGTCCACCAAGCCCGAATTTATTCGTCGTATATCTGTGTATCTTGTCGGAGCATTTTTTTTTTCGTTGGAACAATGATAAGAACAAGACTAAATTACTCTTTCCAATACCTGACAGGTGGAGTAAGCTAGGGTGTGAACAAGAGTGGCTGTTCTATAAGACCAAAATAAGAGGTTTCAATCAATTCAACAAGTCCAACATTTGTTACCCTGATGTAAGCAGTATACAAAAGCCTGTCTACACAAAAATAGTCTCTAAGAATGAGGAAATGGGCACCAATGACAGTTTCAATATGGAGAGCATGGAAGTTGATGAGTTCTTTGGAAATAATGATAGTAGCTGTGAAGAACAAGTAAGTGACGAAGATTACGTGAATAAAAAATTAGCATAAACTTTTACACAGGCTGAATTGGATGATCCCGTGAGGGATTTAGGTTTATCCAAAGAAGGAGCAGAATTTTGAGCTTTAGAACTGAAAAGGAAAAATTAGTTAACCGAAGAAACGAAAGTATTGGTGTATCGTAATGGAGAGAAGTTCGGGAAATATTTTGCTAGAGATGAAGAGTCTTCATTAGTCTATTGCACAAAAAGAAAGTTTGAAAGCTGTTCTACAATATAATACCAAATTTTATGCATCTGTTCCAGTAGCACTCTCAACAGAGATGAAAGAAAGATACGATAATATCAAAATCCTGTCGAAGAAATTAAAATATTCGGAACATGAATGGCAGTTATCTGAAGATTATTTCCATGATTCTTGGCCAGCAGTCAGGTTTCACAAAATACCCTTGCTATTTGTGCTTAAGGGATAGTAGGGACCGGAAGAACCACTATTCCAAAAAGAAATGGCCTCCGAGAAACTCTTTTGAACCCGGCTCATTGAACATCATTAACGATCCTCTGGTTGATCCATGTAAAATTCTCCTTTGTCCATTACACATCATGCTCAGTGTGATGGAACAATTTGTAAAAGCTCTGGATAAAGAAGGGGAGTATTTTGCATATTTGTGTGAGAAACTTGCACATAAATCCGATGACAAACTGAGACAAGAAGTATATGATGGGCCAGAAATGCGAGAAATATTCTGAGATAAAGAAAAGGCCACTTGGATGAGTTTTCATAAAGTTGCTGAAAACTTCTTAGGAAATCACAAAAGTGAAGATTACGCTTGAATAGTGACGGAATTGGTGAAAAATGTCAGCACATTGGGATGCAATATGAAACTTAAATTGCATTTCTTGAACTCACACCTAGATAACTTCTCTGAAAAATATGGGGATTACAGCGAGGAACGAGGAGAATGCTCCCATCAAGACTTGAAAGAAATGGAGCGACGATATCGAAAAAGATGGGATGAAAACATGTTAGCAGACTACTGCTGGGACTTGAAAAGAGAAACGGAAGTCAGAGGGAATAAGCGTAAGAGGAACCCATTAAGAAGTAGCTTCGAAGATAAGAGACAGCGTTATAGAAAACGCAGGAAAGTCACAAAGTTCCTACTCTCAGAGATTATTTCAAACATATTTAATGCTGGGTATCGACCATTCTATGGATGTTACGGCTCCTATGAAAAAACCGCTGCCAAGTGCCTCAGCAGTATGCTTTCTCAAAGTATTGCAATAGAACCTCAACGTGCATTAATATTTATGCATTTAGAAATGAATGCTATGGAAATATGAAAAATTCTGAATGTTCTGATACCAGGACATCAATGATTTGTCCAAACAGAATTACAATAGTATATTATGCAACTAGTGCGTGAAATCGCATTTCACGCACCAGTGTGACAAGCCTGCACGAGTCGCCGGCAAACGAGTGCTAGGCGGTCATACGAGTGCGTGAAATCGCATTTCACGAATTGCATACGATATTTTATGTTATGAGTGATCTACGCAAATTTCACGCACGGAAATCGATGCGTGGAATGAGCGTTTATGATCACGTATGACATAAATCAAATTTTGACTGTGCCCACTTGACGTGGAACGTCCTATATACATTATTGAATAGACATTCCCTCTTTGAGGGAAATTGTATAATGTACGATTTCCGTCTTTGAAAATCCACCACATATTTTGTTGAAGTGACATTTCGCCAGTATGATTCACTGGCCTCATCAGGCTGAGAATTTTATTACAAAAAAACACGTAATGGATGGTACAATCAGTATACAAAACAATCAATGAAGTGACGATAATAGTATATTATGCAACTAGTGCGTGAAATGCGATTTTACGAGTTGCATACGATATTTTATGTTATAAGTGATCAAACGCGAATTTCACGCACGGAATTCGATGCGTGAAATGAGCGTTTATGATCACGTATAACATAAAAATATTTTTTCCCACCAGTTTTCAAAAAAGTTTTAAATTTAAAATTTGGCAGTGGAAGCAGCAAATGAGCATTTATCATGGATTATGTGGGAACTTATCAAAAACACGCTAGCAACGGAATGAATTTCGTATCTCCATAGCAACGGTTGCTAGGAGAATGAACAATGGTTGTTCCAAAATAAATGTCTTATAAAATAATTATTTTTTAACGTCCACTAGTTTCACAAACGGAGAATTATAAATTCTTTCAGACTTGGTGGACTATCCCAAAGTGATATTGCGAGAAAAAAATTCCACGCTCCCCGGGCTGGATTCGAACCAGCGTCCTCCTGATCTCTGGTCCGTTATGTAACCATCCACGCCACACTATGGGCATAAACTGTAAAATCGGCGACTCGTGCTTATAACTTTTGAAGGAGGCCATATTCTTTGATGATTCGAAAACGAGATGAAAGCTAAACATCTATAGAATAGATATTAAATAGTCCCGAGCTACAGAATTGATTGTTTATTCGGAATAAAGTGATTTGAAAGAGCAAAAAAATGGGTAGATTTTGAAAAATTCGAGAAATATTCTATCGATCGATGTGAACTAAAATATGAAAAACAGCATGCTATACATTGGAAATTCACTTATAAGACCCTGAAAGAATTTTTGAAAAATGTTGATAACACAGCTCCACAAAAAAAAAATAAAAAATTGAACCAGAGACTGGACCACCCTACTTCTATGTATTTTTGGCTGCTGAATCCCAATCCGAGGTCCGTTAAACTCCATCACCCCTGCGTTTAGACATAACCTCAAAAAAAATTTTTAAAATCATCATTTTGCAAAACAGAAATTTTTTTAGATATTTTATGTGAAAAATTAGATAGAAACTGTTCTTGGTGTTTGTTCAATTCGTCGCATAGTTTACGAGTGAAAAATTCATAAAATTATGAATTTTGAATCCGGCCCACTAGCCGTCAAACTTTCTGAATTTTTTTACCCAAAAAGTATGCGACGAATCGGAAAATCGCTAAGGACAGTTTTCTTTTATTTTTTTATGTAGAATAGAATAGAATTTTTTGTTTTGCAAAATATCGATTTCATCGATATGTCGTCCGCCATATTTTTGAGGTTATGGCTAAACGCAGGGGTGATGGAGCTAAGCGGACGTCGGATTGGGATTCAGCAGCCAAAAATACTTAGAAGTAGGGTGGTCCAGTCTCTGGTTCAATTTTTTATTTTTTTTTTGTGGAGCTGTGTAATTACTGTTGTAAATTGCAAATGATAAAAAAAAACTAACTCTGCAACGAATAGACACATCAACTTCGAATTTGCCTGGAAATTTAAATAAATATTCGGAGATTGGCAAACCAGTACTGAGAAACAATGATATTAATTTACTTATTAAATAATCGTGAAAAATGATGGATAGGGAAATGATAGGAAGGAGAACTCTTTTGTCTGTGAGCCAGGCTATAAGGGTTCGTCAGTAGCCCGCCATAAAAACTCCTTCTCATCGGAGCTGCACTTCGCAACATGTGGGATGGAGTAGAGGGGCCCACGCACTGTTGGTATCAAGTCTAAATCCAAGATCCTACCTCTGCTTGGCTCGTTTTAGGCCTGACCTCAGTAGTGCGCGGGCCCCTTTCTCGAAGTGCGAGTGATGCAAAAATTCAAAAAAAATCTCGAGGTAGAATTGAATGATGCACATTCAATTATGCTTACGGTACATTAGATTTTCTTGATTATTTTGAAGTGTTTTTCAGAAAATTCCAAAAATTCTTGAGTTACGACAATCGCTATCCACTTGAGGTTCTTTTTACATTCAAAATTGGATTTTGGGGGTGTTTGGGTTATTGAACAGTACTGAAAAGAAGTCAGTACTGAAATCGAGATCCACTTGAGGTTCTTTTCATGTTTGAAATTGGATTTTTGGGTTATCTGGGTTATTGAACAGTACTGAAACGTAGTCAGTACTGAAACCGCGATCCACTTGAGGTTCTTTTTAGATTCAAAATTGGATTTTAGGGTTATTTGGGTTATTGAACAGTACTGAAACGTAGTCAGTACTGAAACCGCGATCCACTTGAGGTTGTTTTTAGATTCAAAATTGGATTATGGGGTTATTCGGGTTATTGAACAGTACTAAAACGGAGTCACTACTGAAACCGCGATTTACTAGAGGCTCTTTTCACGTTTGAAATTGGATTTTGGGGTTATTTGGGTTATGGAAGAGTACAGAATCGTAGTCAGGAAACCGCGATTCACTCGCGGTTCCGTGATTTTCAAATTTTTTAACAATTTGAGTTTGGAAAAATTAAAAAATTTTGAACAATATGAAAAATTTGAAAAATTTGAGAAATTTCAGTTTGTAAATTTTGAAAAATTTTGAAAATTTTGTAAATATTGAAACCTTTAAATTTTTGAAAAATTTGAAACTTTTGAAAATTGTGAAAATTTTGAACATTTTGAAAATTTAGAAAATTTTGAAAATTTTGAAAATTTTGCAAATTATGGGATTTTTGAAAAATTTAAAAATTTTGAAAAGTATCCAGATTTTGACATTGGTTAAATCTCCGAATTCTCGATGTTTCATATCTAAGGACGGTCTGTGGCTTGCGCGTGGTACAGTGCGCACGCCACATATAGACCTCCCGTGTCAACGATGTAAACTGAGTCAACGGAGCACCTCGTCTTTTTTGCTCTCTACTCTCTTTAGTTTACAAGTCAACACCATTTCGTTCATTTTCATCGATGGCTAATCAATGGCCTGCGAAACCCCCAAATCTGACGTACATCTGACGTACGGCTACGTTTTTGAACCGTATTTTCATCTATAACATTCCGTTTTTCAGCTTTCCCATCAAACTTTTCACGGACAATCGTACATCTGAACCTAGTAGAAAATCGTGTCACCTGACGTATACGTCAGATTAACACAAATAATATCATCTGACGTACGTCTAGACGCGGCCTATTTTTATATACATTGATAATTTCTTCCGATAGCATCACCAATGTTTATGTGGGAATGGTACCAACTACATTGGACAGTATATATGTTTTCTCGAAGATATTTGCCAAGATTCATAAATATTGAACATTGAATCAATCATTCTATGTTTCATTTCACTTTTATTTTCATAAAACGTACACTCATGAGGCGCATCTGATACGTCAGTAATAGTATCATACCGTAACATTATCGTAACATTATCGTAATATTCATATTCGCATTTTTCGTTATGATTAAATAAATTCTAAGCTTTATCAGAAAGGCTTAACATGGATTTAGGCATTAAGAATAGGGAGTTATCAGATGTACTTCTGAACTAATGGTAGAGTCTAATGGTAGAACTAATGGTTTAGTCTTAGAATACGTAGAAAACAAGTATGATTTGCAACCTGGAGTTCATGAAATAGAAGTATGTAAGCTAGAAAAATATTTTCCTCCAGTATTTTGGAGAAATTAAAATAAATCCTTTTACAATAAAAATAAGTTTTATACCCAATTTCAGAAATAGTTAAATCAAGGTTTCGACTACTCCAATGAAAGATGGTAGAAAAAAAACATTAAAAGAATCCAATATTTTGACGCAAAAATGAAAAATGAAACAAATATCAGGTAAAATACCTGTGGATAAATTTTTAGATAGTTTGAAAAAGCTGAAACTCGAAAATAACCATGTGGATGATTGATTTACTAATGTTTTTTATGGAAACAGAGAATGTATTTTATTAGACGATGAAGCTTTATCTTTATTCATAGATGCAAAATTAGCAAAAGCACAGTAGAATTTGATACGAAACATGCTTTTGAGAAAAGATGTTAATGCATTCCCAGAATATAGAAACATTACTGTTGCCAAAAATAAATATTATCCAAAATTGGAAGTAACAGAAACAAGTGTAGCTATCCGGTTATAAGATCTTCTCAAGCATACTTTGTGGAGAATGATGGAAATAGGTAGAGTTCAAGTAAAG
Source organism: Aphelinus atriplicis (assembly GCA_020882685.1). Taxonomy (NCBI): domain Eukaryota; kingdom Metazoa; phylum Arthropoda; class Insecta; order Hymenoptera; family Aphelinidae; genus Aphelinus; species Aphelinus atriplicis. The sequence goes on along the minus strand of CM037073.1, from coordinate 23,669,894 downwards.
GTCTTAGAACAAAAAGTCACTTCAATTGTTCACTCTTCAATTGATTTTTAAATTCGGTTGCGATGGGAGTTCCGGAATCACTCAATTTGAACAAAACGTCAGTAGTACTGATGATCTACTGAGCACAGGTTTTTTTATGATGTATCTACCCTAGTAAAAATAATTTTGTAGTAAAAATAATTGTACAAAAACGTACAAAATCGTATAGAAATGAACAAAAACGTACAAAAATGTTTATAAGTGTCCCAGATGGAACAACTTTGAAAAACTGTTCACATACTCACTACACTTTTGTACAATTCTGTACACTTTTCTACAATTCTATACGTTTTCGTACGTTTCCGTACATTTTTATACGGTTTTGTACGTTTTTGTCCGTTTTTATATGGTTATGTATGCTTTTGTACATTTTTGTACGTTTTTGTACAATTATGTACAAAAATTATTTTTACTCGGGTAGATACATCCACTTAGGCTTGTTGATACTGAAGGTCAAACTTTTTGGATAAATCAGCATCCCTCTTCGACACAATATTGTCACCCAATCAGATTCGACTATAAAAAAGAGACCAAAGAAACGATTGAAGCCGATATTTCAGATATTCAAAAGCGAATAGAAGAACTCGTACTTCTAAAAATAAAATTGAGAAATCATGAAGTCAATATTCAATATCACATGCTGTGTACAATGCTTGATGGAAAAACTCGTCAAGTCATAACGAATACGTCTAGTGCTCAGAGGTGTAGCATTTGAGATGCTTTACCTTTGGAAATGAATGATCTGGATAAACCGCACTTAAACCTATCAAAACCCAAGCATATCAGTATTGACTTTCTACATTACATGCTTGGATCAGATTCATTAAATGTGTAATGCATCTAGCTTATAGACTAGGAATAAAAAAAAAAGCTCAAAAATTAACTGATGAACAGAAAAAAATCATGAGCGGGACAAAAGTCGCATTCAAAAAAAAAATACGTACTGAATTACATTTACTCATTGATTGCGTTAAGCAAGGAGTTGGAAGCACCAATGACGGCAATACTGCAAGAAAGATTTTCGAAATTACGAGAAAGTCACTCATATCAGTAAAGTTGATTATGATTCTATCAAGAGATTATATATACAAGTTATAAGTTTCGAATGTATAATAATTACTGAAAATTTCTGTTGAGATACTACAAAAATGAATGTAATGATGCATCCATGGTATCTTATGCCTTCTTCATGCTACATGATCTTAATACATGGACGTCGATCATAAGCTTGTTTTATTCTCGGTTATTCCTTCGGTTTATTCTCTGCACAGGCTTTGGAAGCTCAGAACAAAGATGTGAAGAGGGTATGCCAAAAGAACACACGAAAAAATAATCCCATATTAACTAATGAAGATAATGCACACTTCCTTTTATTTTCTTCTGATGCATTTATTATCGGAATTAGGAAGACACCTAAGAACAAAACTCACGACTTGATTCCTGAACCACAAGCTCTAGTTATTAAAGAAATTGTAGATTATGATGGTGTTCATAATATTAATGATAATTATGATGATGATTCTGATGGTGATGATAATCAGTATTTGTAGCGACTTGCTGAATAAACACACACGATAGTTACGTGTACCCAGACTGGTTTCATGAAGAAAACGTCTAATTTACCTCTATAATCCTTCAATTCTGATACTGTATGTGTCACCTACTTTTAGTCTTGTATCACCTAGGCGACATAAAATCTTTTGGTCTTGGTCTCTATATTTCATTATCTTATTATAATTTGTTTAGATGTGTGTGTGTCATGAAATACTTTAATTGAGATATAACTAATTTTTCACTTTAGATTTAACTACAGGGATGTATATGTGGGCAATTCTCTGTGGGATCAAACATGAAAAAATTTGATTTGGCTCAAAATCCTTTTTTAAGTTCTAGGGCATCATGCCGAATTCCCAGAATTTTTTCAGATTTTTTCGAGCACTTCAACCCTGTTTAATAAATAGGCAAAGTTGCTGATTTTCTGATTTAGCATTTTCAGAAGCATTTTCAACCTTAATTTACACCCTGAAAATGACCTCTGAGGCAAAAAATGAATGAGACACTTTTGTCTGCAAATTGCCTGAATTTTATAGGAAAATTATCTCCAAGGTCATTGAACTACACTAAGTACTCCACATTACCAATTGGAGCCTCTATTTTTGAACCCTGGGAGTTCGCTCGTCAAGAGCCCCACCCATGGATACTGAAAGTTGTTCCAACTCATACCACATACAGCCTTTATAGTGAAAAAATGGGCCTGGACTCTGGAAGCTCCCAAAAAATTAATATATTAGCTAAAATAGGAGTAAAAACAGGCTAAAATGACTATTCAAGGGGAGCCTTGTACCGCCAACACTTCCAATTTTTGCAAACACTTGTCTGTGGTATTATTACAATTATCCACTGTAAAAACTCACATTCTATCATACTAATACATATCCTGAGTTGTCAATATCATATTTATATAGATCAAGCATTACTATACTACTTGACGCCACCTAACTTTCAGTAGCTACATGTATTGATGGTCAATATATTGTCTCTATTGTGTTGAAATGTACAAGAAACTACAAATACAGTACATTGTCATGGATTGCATTCACTCGATAAGGAAGATTAATCCAAAAAGTGAATTGTAAGCTGTGCATTACACGTACACCTTATAACACACTAGGCAGTGCATAGATATCATATGATTTTTTTAATATGAACAAGAAAATGTTGAAGTTCACTAAATTTGGGTAATATTCGTGAATATTTGACTCATGAAATCGACTCATATTGTATAAACTGCATAGCTAAGGTTCAAGCAGCTATTGCCGGGTGGGCTCAAACTACAACTTCAAGTTATTTACACATGAAAATAGATGATATGAATCAATCCACTTGAAAGTATGATCACTAGATACGCAATTTGATAACGAATTAAAATATATACAGTTTGCCTGTGTTTAAATGACTTTATAAACCACTTTGTGAACGTTATGCTTGCCTATACTGGAGACTTGTACTCTAGACTTGCCCATATGTATACACACACTTACACACAAATATATGTATATCCATATCATAAATCCATATATACATATACAGTCATATGCATACATTCGACTGCATACACATCCATGCGGTTAAAAGCGTTCAATTTACTGATCAACAGGTACCACTCTGACGGTATGAGTCGGTTATTTTTCATTTTGATGAAGGTTCGTCGCTACAATTCACCCTCATAGCAGCTTCAAGTCTTTCTCAATGAATGGGCTGAATTTAATTCTGAATCTCAAAATTATACATTTTATCTACCTCAACTTCTACGATTGTGGTGATTCTGTCTGTGGACTAACCATCACATCTACCACCGGACAGCACTAGCTTTAGATCCAATATCTCGTGTTGAGAAATGTCTATGTATATTTTTCAGAGAATTCCTGCCATATATCAAACATTTTGTTGTTTAATTATACCCAAGGAGATATTGATAACATTAATTATTCATTTCAGTCTGATTGCTTTATTGTTGGAGCATCTTTATCTTAATATAAAAGAGGCAGAAACTTACAAAATATGGGGAGTCTTGATAATACGGAATCCTCCAACTTGCTGCGGAAAAACATCTTCAGCGAAGTAATACATGTGACCTACTGCCATTCCTATCAGATCCACCCACACTGTGTTTCCTAGTAGAACGGAGAATCCAAGAAGTACCCAAGGTAGATAAGGAGCCTAAAAGCGAAAATAATGCAGATCAAACTGACATGTTTATTTTCCAAAATCATAGCTGGATAAAGAATTTGCGGGAAACTGCTACAGAAATTCTCTAAGTTTCATCAACATTCTCAACGAATTAGATCTCTTCGTCGCCTGGGGGGGAATAGGATCCATTTTTAAAGAGCGCTAAATAAAGATCAATTTCGAATTCAACAATATAGAAAGAACTATTCCGAATCGAGTGGTATAGAAAGATCCTCTTTAAATCGAGTTTTGAAAAAAGATCTATTTAGATTTTACTTTTTAGACAGATCTGTTTGTGTGTGTGTGTGTGTGTGTGTGTGTGTGTGTGTGTGTGTGTGTGTGTGTGTGTGTGTGTGTGTGTAGACATCTGAATGTAATATGGCAAGTTAACTATTTACGTCAGTTTTTGCATCGATGGTTACTTATAGAAATTAGTTTACATAGGTTTTTGAGGTCGCTGATTACGAATCATGCTTCAAATTTAGAAAATACAAATTAGAGCCTCTAAGGTGGCCTGACAAAAATTCTAGAAGATACTGGATTTTGATGAAAATTGGTATACATAAATTTTCAAGGTCGCTGATGACGAAATCGGCCACAGATTTTCAAAATTCGGATTAAAGTCTGTAAGATGGCTGGACAAAAATTTGGAAAGATAATATTCTGATAGAAATTGATATGCATAGGTTCTTGAACTCGCGGATCGTGAATCCGGTCTCAGATTGAAATGAGCCTAAGCCCTAAACACGGTTGACTGGAAGAAGAAAGCATCCATTTCGACGCTTACCTGAATAAAGAGCAATTTACATTCAAATTCGTGTTAGTTGCTGTGGTATATGTAACTCGTATTTATATATATATATATATATGTATATATATGCGAGCTGCGTGTGTATGCTACGGCGCATGAGCTATGCCTCATTTTTGGGCGACACTCTTGCCCCGGCTCTCTACCGAGTAAGACGTATGGAGCGACTCTATGTATACCATTTCTATATATGTAAACAATATACTTTAGATACACCTTATTTTCACTACAGTGTTACACTTATTTTACCCATCTATTACCATACATAACACTGGCGACGAGGAGACTTTTGTATTTCGATACTGTGTGCGCGTGTGAGTGAACAAGGTTATGTCCAGCTGGATATACGGCTTAAAAAAAGAAGAAATTCTTAAAGAGTCGCGTATTCGTGAAATAGACTGTGCCGAAACTCAAAAATTGGACGATCTCCGTAAATTGCTGGCTACAGCAATAAAACAGGAAATCAGTAGCGCGGACACAAGAAAAGAAAAAGTTAGCGACGCAAGCAAAGAGTCTGTAGAAAAGCAACCGGGAAAAAGTGAAAAAAACGCTAGCATAAACGTTACAAGTGAAAGAGACGATAACGAAAAAGTCAAAAGTGAATCGGGTAATTCAGATTTTGAAAGTGTTTCAGAGGATTCAGATTTTGAAAGTAACAGTAGCGAAAACGAGATGGCAAGCGAATCAACAAAAATAGAGTTTCACCTTGAAAAAGGAAAATGGGATACGTTCATTGGACGCTTGGGAATATTTTCCATTACAAAGGACGTCACAGACACAAAGAAGGCAGGTACGCTATTAACAAAGCTGGATTAAGAGGCATTATGTGTCTTGGAGAAAAATCATTGCCCCTGCATCGCAGTAGAAATTGTTGGTGGGCATTGGAAGCTGCCAATTGATGTCTCAACTTAGTCCATAGTTTGAATATCTTCGTTGTCTTGCAGCCACAATTGGAAGTTAATAATTTGTAAAAATTATTAACATCCAAAATAAATTTCACAATTAAATTTCACATTTAACTCCATGGAAATAGCCGTAGTTCTTTCGCATTCGGAGTTGATGTCCTATATGCATGAATGTGTGTGTGTGTGTGTGTGTGCGCGCGCGCGCATATGGGGCGTTTTTCGTCAACTCTCCAGAGCCGGCGCGCGGACGCTAAAACCTCACGTTTCCGACGTCTTGTTTTCGACTCTATATGACCAATATCTAAATAATGTTGGATATGCTATCAATGTAGTTTTTTCTTAGTTTTCCGATGGTGAATTTAGTTTTTCAAAGTTTTTACGTTTTCTGAATAAAAAACATGAAACATGCCATATCTCAAAAACCTATTTTTCTTCATTTTTTTTAATAGTCTAGATCGAAAGCTGAGGTTTTTTTACGTTGATATAGCCCTTGGGAAAATGAACCTTTTTTGGGTAAAAACTTTGGAAAACTAAATTCACCATCGGAAAACTAAGAAAAAACTACATTGATAGCATATCCAATATTATTTAGATATTGGTCATATAGAGTCGAAAACAAGCGTCGGAAACGTGAGGTTTTAGCGTCCGCGCGCCGGCTCTGGAGAGTTGACGTAAAACGCCCCATATATTTATATTTATGAAATTCCTTCGTACAATATATATAAAATTTGAATAGTCACTGTGTCTGATAAGTCATTTGGAAGACTAATACATTGTTTCTGTCAGGGATGTAAACAGCGATTATTAGAGATGTTGACAACGGTAACTGCCGGACCCCAACGTGTATTTATGGCGAGTTAAAGAAAACTTCTCGAAAAATACATTAGCAACAGATACTAGCTAAGGGAGGGTTCATAGATAACATAACGCTTGTTGGAGGGGGAGAGGGTCTGAGGTGCTCGTTATGGAAGCGTTACGATGGGGAGAGGGGCTCTCGTGGCGTCGTTATGTTACGCTAAAAATCTTATAAAATCTTATCTTGAATGGAAAAGCGGATCTTCAATTAAATCGGTCTTGAATTTCGAATTTTCGCGCTCCAACGGCAATGACGAGTTTAGTGACGTATCCATACAACTCACTTCTTCATAGTAAAGTGCTTATGATTGGTGGACAACTTTTTTCCAAACTAATCAAGTATCGTTAATAGTATATCTGTTCCTTGAGATCCGTAAGAGGGAGAAAGATAGCGTAAACGAAACGGTGACTGTTATGACTGTTGATTCCATATTGATGGTCGATTCAAGACACGTTTCGTTTTAGAGCTTTTGATGAAAAGTGAGTATTTGCCGAATCGAAGTATTCACATTCAGAATGAAACGAATTGAGAAGAAGGAAGATCGCATCATGGCTTTTTTTTTTATTTAAGCATTTTGAACCTCTTGAGGTTATAATGCAGATCATGGCTGCCAAAATGTTGTTGCAAGAAATGCAACAGAAGATAACCAAACAAAAAGCTAAAAATCTTCTGAACTATTTTCAGGTATTAACAAATTTTGTCACGATATAAACATCGTTGTGAACACGTGAAATTCTCTCAATCTGTTCTTCTTTATTTCAATTCACTCAATTTTTCTTATACTTCTCGATAAAATTTTAGCCATCCACGTCTCATAAAGAGTACAAACAATGTCAAAAAATAGTCCCTGAAGTACCTCAAAATATTTCTCAAGTCGAGACCATTGATTCTGAGTTTTTAAAAAATTCAGAGGAATTTCATAAATATAACGATACTGCAAACGAAGCTACTGATGCTAATAGTATGTACTTGATTTATATACAATTGCTTTCCTTGAATTCTTGTACAAATATCCAACAATCGCATCGATACACTGAAAATTTTATTTTCCCTATTTAAAAATACTAGAACAAGATTTTCGTGTTGACTTCATTTATTATGTAGTATACGAGGTACCTCTCGTTTTTTGGAGCATATTTACTGTATTTTTATGGAAAATAAGAGGTTATACAGAATATTTTGCTTCACAGATTTCTCAACATTCAATAATGACCAATTTATCGAAAAAATTAGTAAGCGTAAAATTTGTACTCCAGCCCAAGATGCAGTCAAAGGAAACATCACAAATCTGGAGAGAAATTTGCTGATTGAACTTTTCAAAGTTAACGCTGGTCTTGATACACATAAGACCAAAGAAGATATCAAACAGTTACAAAAACTACTCAACGAAAAAAAAACACTTGAAGGTTCTGCAGCAATCTGCAAAGCACCAGAAAGTTCATAGAGACGAAAAAAGGGCTGCGACTAAAAAATTTTGTGAAAATAGTCTTGAATCTAGTATGAGATTAAAAGTTCATGGAAGTCGTGGAAGGCCTCGCCTAGAAATACAACAGTCTGAATTATTAAAACCCATTGTTCATCTCGTTACTTTTGGGGCTCCTGCAAATGATAAAAGACGAAGTGAAGTACCAAATAGTTGCGAAACTTCGACTGACCTTTATAATGAATTGTTGTAACTGGGATTTCAAATTTCAAGATCTGGAACTTATCTGCATTTATTGCCGAAACAGTCAAACAGTGAAAAAGGCAAAAAACATATAACTAGTGTGCCTGTTCACCTCAAACGCTCCCAAACCAATCTTCACAAAACTCTTGTCGATCAAAATTTTTGTACTTCTACAATAAGAGTATCGGAACTTTAGCTTCAAAGCTTGGACCAGATCAATGTGTATTATTGTCTCAAGATGATAAAGCGAAAGTGCCTTTGGAAATCATCATGTAAATCAATCTCATGTATCTGGAGTACCAAGTATCTATATTGATTACATTATGAGAAAAAAATGATCTCAACATGAAATATAATTTCAATTTTAAGCGAACCATACACAGCAGAAATTATTTTTCCGATTCAAACATGAAATTTACTGATTTTGAGATAAAATGCAACTTTTTTCAATACAACTTTACTGTTGAAAAACACAACAATCAAGATTCATAACAGTTAAAATGATATTTCAAGTGCAATGAATTTTAAGTACTGCAACGCTTTTGAAAAAACTTTCATGTAGTACACTCATATTTACAATGATATTCAAAATAATATTCAGTATACACTTCAATTTTAAAATTCGTTTCCGGTATTTTGATAATATTACTCCAAATCAAAACGATAATACACAGATTACTAACGGAAAAATATTTGGTATTCTAGGTTCGCCTACCAGATCACGATTGGGTTGTGGCTGATCGACACAAACTCATTTCTTCAGTCTACGTTCATATTGCAATAAGGCCTATTCAGTTAGGAAAACCAGATGCCAGGGCCATCTCAGATGCTCTGATTTGAATTTCTACACAATATTTGAATTTTTAAAATTTGAGGCCGGATTCGTAATCAGCGACCTTGAAAATCTATGTATACCTATTTTCATCGAAATCCAGTATCTTTTCGAATTTTTGTCAGGCTATTTTAGAGGCTCTGATTTGTATTTTATAAATTTGAGGCCGGATTCGTAATCAGCGACCCCAAAATCCTATGAATACTAATTTCTATAAGTAACCATCGATGCAAAAACTGTTTGACGTAAATAGTTAACTTGACATATTCCATTCAGATGTGTACTCACACACGCACACACACACACACACACACACACACACACACACACACACGCATGGACACGCACACGCACACGCACACACGCATGGACATAAGCAATCGCACTCAAGTGCACGCGTACCGTATCAACTCCGAACTCAGAAAAACGCCGCAGAATAAAATTAAACCTGAAATAGATCTCTCTAAAGAGTGAAATCTGGAGTAGACCTTTTTTTTAAACTCGATTTGAAGAGGATCTCTCTATACCACTCGATTCGAAATTGATCTTTCTTCAGCGCTTTCTTGAAATGGATCTTCCTTTAGCGCTTTTTTGATTCGTTACTGCTTCAGTATCCAAGCACAGAGTGAAAAGTCGAGAACCGTGACATTCTTTCATGTATTGCATGTTATATTGTATGTTATGGAATTCAGGATCAAATGTGATGTAATATCCAGTGCCAAGAGCGAAAGTGCAGTGCAGTGAGTGGAAATACGTCTCAGATGACATATTGTCATTTGGGACATTACCGCATGCTCCAAACAAGATACATTAATCAATATCTTGTAAGTTTGGGAGCATTGGACCCTGGGACACACTACCCTTGATTCGAACAAACAGAAAAAAAGTTCTAGTTAAGATTGGAGACCTGAATCCCAAGTGGTCTCCTACAGTAAGTCTATACAAGTTGAAATTGATTGATACGCACTGGACAATTCACTGAGCAGTTCATAGGATCTAATTTCGAGGGTAGATTTTGTGGAAATATTTTTCCATAAAATATTGACAACTTAGAACAACTTTTATTCGTATAAATTTTTTGATTTCGTGACTAGTTTTAGAGTAAATCAGGCCACCTAGTTGATCGGAATCCATCGGAACTCTAACGGCAGCTTGCTCAAGTGCCAGGGAACATATCTGTAGAATTTGGCTGAAATTGATGACCTGAAGGCATGATATCCTCACTGTGAGTTTCATCATGGACCTTATATGTTGGAACTAACGAAAAATGGGTTGTAATATTGCAGATTAAAGAAATTAATCGCAGGAGATATTGGAATTTCTCCAAAAAATATATGAAGACATTTTCAAGCTATCGAACAGAGGTATGTACGTATAACTTGAAAGATCAAAAATAAGTGGACCAAACTGGTTCAAACATATTTAATTGATACAGTAGCCAATCAGAATGGAGGATTCTGGTGTCGAACAATATTTTTCATAATCTTAGCTGTGTTTAGCATAATTTTTGTTGTCATCATTTGATTTACTTTTCACACACACACACACACACACACACACACACACACACACACACACACACACACACACACACACACACACACACACACACACATATATATATATATATATATATATATATATATATTGTCACGGGCGGATAATTAATTATCAGGCCCTGTGAGATCTCTCCTCACAATATTATATTATATTTAATTTTAAGCTATGTTTCAGCGCCCAGCAAGAGAGCCAGCGCTGCCGACAAGGTAAGAGAGAGAGAGAGAGAGAGAAAGACCGCGCCGCGAGGACACGGCCGAAGCAAGTTCGGGCGGCCGAGCGCGCGGCGGAAGCAAACCAGTTTTATGCCGGCCCTCGCGTGCGACAGCACGTGGGCTCGACTAGGGAGACCGCCCCGAGGTGCTACCGCGCCCCAGAAAGACGACAGCGACATCACCGAGGCCCACCAGCTCCCGACCCGTGCGCCCGCAACCGGGCTGACCGCGACCGCCAAACAGAGCCGGAGACTCATGCAACGCCAAGTAAGTGCCGCTCGATCTCCATCTCTCTCTCTCTCCCGGCTAACACGCGTTCACGCTCTCTCTCGCTCCGGCCCGCGAGACGGTACCCAGGGCTCGTTGCCCTTTTGTGTAACTTCTTCCCTAAGATTAAATAAATATTGTGTTCGTCAGAACCGTGCTCTCTTTTATTTGCCACACTGTTCCCGCTCAAGATCCTACTCCCGCGCACACGAGCCTCACCACCTCGTGCGCGCAATTCCTACATTCGTTATCATGCTCTAGGCCCTATGGCCATTGTATTAATTAATTAATAATAAATACGGGGGTGATAACTGGCGCCCAGCAATCGTGGTGCTGGAATAGTGTGGCAAAATACTTAGTTAAAATCCCAAAGCAAAAGCGCAACAGGTAAACCTGTTCCCCCCAAAATTCGGCGGCCATCTTTTATTCCTCGCCTCGTGTGTAACCGACAGCGTCCAGCGTAGCAACGGCAGCGCATGACGCTGAGGTAATTTGCCGCGAAGAGACACGAGCGAGAAACTCGTTAAAGAATCATCGAAGCAAAATAACCTCTGACAGGAAGAGGCAACAACGAGGAATTACAGCGCCGAATAATATCCGAATATTCATAGCGAGCGAGATTGATACATATATATATATATATATATATATATATATATATATATATATATATATATATATATATATATATATATATACACCTGTATCCATATTCCCCCTGTTCAACCGCGCGTCCGTGCCGACCACGAGGCGAGCATATATGCGCGCCGTCCCGAAAACATCGACCGCCGCAGCGAAGTAGCGCGCATACGCACCAGCCTGAAGACATCGGGCGGACCAGCGAGCGAATAGACCTTATGCGAACAGACCATATGTGCTAACAAGTGACCTACATATGGGAATATAGGTCAGTGAATCGTTAAGCGAGAGTAGGCATGAACTCATGCAGTTTCGAAGTGAAAGCAGTAATTTAAACGCCTCTTTGGAATATAATAATTTTCCTTCTCTCTCTTTCGTAATAAAATAAGCTTTATTAAAGGTAATCGAATCTTTTTTCTCTGGACAAATTTCTTTTTTGAGAACTAATTTTTCCACAATTTCAATTTTTTTTCTAGCGAAAAAAAACCTTTGAAAATCGAATTTTTTGTTTTTTCTTTCTCTTTAAAAATTTGAAATTAGTTTAATGAGATAAAATTTTTCAGAAACGACTGTCTCCCGAGGATCAAAATTTTCCTCTTCATAAAAAGTCTGAATTGTTTCCAACGGAACGAAAACTTCCTTATAATAAAATTATTATTTTCTTTTCTCCCCCCCGAGACTTTTTTCTAACGAAATAAAATTTTTGAAAATTGATTTTTTGTTTCGAAAATCGAAAATTTTTATAGTGAAATAAAACTTTTGAAAATCGATTCTTTTTTTTCTCCAGAATTGAAGGTCTGCGTTTCCAACGAAATAAATTTTTCCAGGATCAGTTTTCTTTTCAAAATTCAAACTTTTGATGATGAACGAGATTTTTATTCTTCGAAATTAGTGAATTTTTTTTTGACGAAAGAGGATTGATTTTAGTAAATCACTTCGTTAATTTCGGGACCTTCACGTCGAACGTAAAATCCTTTTCGAGTGTTTTCTTTAAAAATTCAAATTATTTCTAACGAAGTAAATTCTTGTTTGGAGTTTGTTCATTTTTTAAGATTTAGAATTGTTTCTGACGAAATAAAATCTCCTCCGGGAATTATACTAAAATCAAACTAAGCTCTGTGGAACTGACGTTCCAAGCATTACAAGTAATAATAAAGACTGACGTAAACTTCGAGACTGCAATAATTTTAGAATAAGTGTGATAATATAATATCTATTCGATATTAGCGCAAGCACCGACCTTTGGCATTTCCCGTCTGTAACCAAGAGACTGAGTGTGTGTGTGAGAGATTACATAGCGTGAAAGAGTACAGAGCGTTACCCAAATTTGCGGTAGTTAATAAGTAGTCGTAAGCGTACACATCCGCCCATAAGCAAGATGGCATCAAATTACAGCATCGATTTAACGAAATGGTTGGAGAATTTAACAGATGCGGAGCTGGATGATGCGATGAAAAAGCTGGACCTGCAAATGAGCAATTCAGCAGCCGCGAACATAGTCAAACTAATGTGACGGCTAAACGGGGACTACGCGGCGGCCGATTTCATACAGCGTCCGGAACTGTCGACAGAACAGGAGTTGTTCGAGCACAGGGAAAACCTGCTAATTGAATATACGCAGTACCTGGGAAACTTCTGCCCCACGACGCTGAATGAAACGGTAGCCCGTATACAGCGAAGTAGGTTAGAGCGTACGACACTAGCGGAAACCGAAATCACAGCGAACAGCACACATTTAACGCTAAACCCAACAATCGCGGACCCCTGAGGATTTCTGATGACAAACACGACTAACATCCCTGTAACGCACCAGGATAACATCGTAACAGAGACCGCTAACACACAGACACCCACAACTACGACAACGTCAGCGCCGATCAGACCGACCGCAAGAGAGCAACAACAGGTACACGTAACGTACCCAGACGGCACTAGCGAATGGGTGGATAGGAGGATAGTCGCAGAAATGACAAAACTCCAGGAAGCTCGGCGGAAATGCGAGAAGGTAAGAGAGGAGCTCTTAAGAGAACGCAAACTCATAAGTAGCACGAGAATGCAGAATGCGCAAGCCCGCAACGAAGCGTCGGCAGACGGACACCCGGACATATCAACGGTGCTGACAGGCACAAACGCAAACCCTGATGCGCTAGCGAACTCGACCCAGAACGATACGGCACCCGCAAGGAGAGTGAACATGCAGGACACCTACGATATCAATTACTATCGGAAAAATGAACCAGTCCAGACAGCAGTTCCGACAGCGACGGCGCAAAACAATCAGTACTTGCTGCCAGGCCCTCAAGACCCGATTCACCCAATCTGGGGGAGGGGGGCGCACAGTATGCACACTGGGCGAGAGTCGGCTAGTAATGGAACAGCGGGACGCCGAAGTAATCTCAACAACTCGATCATAGATGTAGGGAAAATTGTCAGGTCCTGGAAAATAGGATTCTCGGGCCAAGCAAAGACGACCAGCATCGAGGAGTTCCTGCCAAGGGTAGAAGAGTGCAACAGGTCATCCAACCTGTCAGACACAGAGTTGATTAACGGAATGACAGAATTTCTGTCAGGAGTAGCGTTGCATTGGTACCGCCAGACGCAGCATCGGTGGAACACTTGGCAAGATTTTTGCAACTCGGCACGCCTTATTTACGGTGTCGACCGTAATTTCCAACAGCGACTGAGTCGCGAGGCGGAAAAAAGGACTCAACATCCCAGCGAACCGGTGAGGGACTACATTATCTGCCTCATGACGATAATGAGCAAGTTTGGACCCGCTTGGCCCTTACCGCAACAGATCGACCTCTTGTACGCCAATTTACTACCGGCGATACAAAAAAAAAATTAAACGCGAAACTATTGCGGATGTCGACACGTTGGTACGCCAGGCGAGGGAGGCTGAGTACTCAATCCACGCTGAAAAGTATTACCAACCGCCTCCACCGCCGGCAATGAGTCTTCTGCCGGAGACCGCGTTCGAGGAAACTGACGCATGCGGGGGAGGAAGGGTGTCATCGCCCAAACCTAACGTAGCGGACGTAGAAATACAAAAAGCCGCACCCTCAATGAATGAGATCATTAAGTTGGTAGGAAGAGTGGTCGGGCGACAGATCAGCGACCTGGAAAAGAGATTGAAAGCGACAGGCTCTAACAGCCCCGCCAACACAGTCCCACAACCAGGCCCTACCACGCAGACTTCCAAGTCCGCGGGCTCCAAACGAAAACCGAGTCCTCGGAGCAGCGTATTAATAACACCTCTACCGCCAAAGGATGAGCGGAACAAGGATAAACCACCAGGCCCGGATAACAGCAAATGCTGCTGGAATTGCGCCTGGAAAGGGTACACGGTCCGTAAGTGCCCCGAGTGTGGAAAGCACTACGCTCCGGGAAACGGCCAGGGGAGCACAGCCTAAAATAAATTGCTGTTGCTCCCTGCCACATCGCTGAAACCTCGGAGATTGAACCCATGTACCCTGAAGGGACTATCGTTGGACCCCTACTGTACACGGCTACCGAGGAAGGAGCGATCATGCCCAACGATCTTTCACGACCGCTGCCACCTCACGGACGCTTTTGGATCAACAAGGTGAACGTGGGTGGCTATACGATGCGAGGAATGGACGATCCAGGAGCGTCACGGACTTTTATGGGTCCCATGGGACTGCACATTGCGACTGAAATCCGGGCGGAAATCCACGAGTACACCGGACAAAGCAAGCCGCGGGTGACCCAGCCAGGATCATGGCACAACTGGTGCTGCCGATCAGGATAGGCAATGTAGTGCACGACATGCCAATCTTGAACCTCGAGCGATGCCAGTATGACATTTTACTCGGATCCGATTTCACCCAGATGCTCAACGCGAAACTGGACCCATGGAACAAGGAGATATCCATAGTCGGCGATCCTGATCCCATCCCCATCGAATTAGCGGCGCTATCCGCTAGCACACCGCACCTTTCATCTATCGGTATCGCAGATCTAACCCAGATGGAGGACAGAGAGCTCGCGACTCTCATCGGGAAGTACCGTTTTGTCAACGGCAAAAAGATAGGCTGCACCGACCTCATCGAGCATGAGATCGAAATACAGTCGTGCAAACCTATCAAACAGGAATACTACTCCGTGTCCAAATTCTTGGAAGAAGAGATGCACCGACAGTGCAAAGACCTGCTAAGCGAGGGAGTGATCGAGCCTTCCAACAGCAGCTGGGCAAGTCTGGTTGTCATGGTCAAGAAGTCCAACGGCGAGTATCGGATGGGCATAGACTATAGAAAAGTCAATGCAGTAACACGTCCGAGCGCCTACCCGCTTCCCAGAATGGATTCGATCCTACGGAAGCTAAAAGGGGCAAAATATATCTCGACCATCGACTTGAAAAGTGCCTATCACCAGATTAAAATGGCAGCGAACTCGAAACATTTAACAGCCTTTACGGTACCAGGCTTAGGTCTGTTCCAGTTCACGAGGATGCCGTACGGGGTAGTCGGCGGGCCCGCGACGTTCCAGGAATTAATCGACAGCCTCATTGGGCCTGAACTCGAGCCTTACGCGTTCGCCTACCTCGACGACATCATCATCGTGACTGACAGTTTCGAGGAGCACCTGCGCTGGTTAGAGCACGTGCTGCAGAAAATTTTAAAAGCAGGACTTATTATCAATTGGGATAAAAGTCATTTCTGCAAATCCGAGGTTAAATACCTTGGTGTATTGGTCAACCGGGACAGCTTCAGGCCCGACCCTGAGAAAATTAAGACCATCATGGATTATCCCGTACCAACCAAACGTAAGGCGCTGCAAAGGTTCCTCGGTATGGCATCGTGGTACCGAAAATTCCTAAAGGACTTCGCCACGATTGCCGAACCACTGACCCACCTAACCTCCAAATCCGTAAGTTATACGTGGGAGGATGAACAGAGCCGCGCGTTTCAGATGATAAAATGCTTATTAGCATCGGCCCCCGTACTCAACCGCCCCTCATACAAGCATCAGTTCGTCATCCAGACCGATGCTAGCGACACTGGGGTGGGGGCAGTTATCTACCAAGTAATCGACGGCAAAGAACGACCGTTGGAATTCGCTAGCAGAGTACTCTCGTCTGCAGAGCGAAACTACAGCGTCACGGAAAGAGAGTGCCTAGCGGTAGTGTGGGCCATCAGGAAATTCAGGATGTACGTGGAAGGATACTGGTTCAAAGTCGTGACCGACCATCACGGCCTGAAGTACCTGCGGACCCACAAACACACCGCCGGACGCCTAATACGCTGCTCCTTGGAGCTACAGGACCACGAGTTTGAAGTAGAGTACCATAAGGGGGCAGAGAACGTCGTGTCTGACGCACTGTCTCGAATGTACGAGACTGATGACGAAGTACCAGTAGCAGCAATCGACCTAGTATATCGACAGGTTCAAACAGGTCCTGGAGCGGCCCAAGGAATTTCCCCTCTACCGTATCGTCGGAAACAAGTTATACCATTACAGCGCGATCCACCATTTCGACGAAGTCATCGAGGATGGGGACGTATGGAAACTTGTCCTGCCGGAAGAAAAGCGGCTAGCGGCCCTGCAAGAATGCCATGACAGGCCCACAGCAGGCCACTTCGGACGGTATAAAACCTTCCAGAGACTAACGCGATATTACTTCTGGCCAACGATGAACAAGGACAGTAAAAAGTACGTCCAAGACTGCAACATCTGTCAGCAAATGAAGGTGGAACAGCGAGCACCTGCCGGACTCATGGGCACGAGGAAAAGGCTCAGGCCATGGCACACAGTCGCCGCAGACATTATTGGCCCCTTTCCCAGAAGCGCACACGGGTTCGAGTACGTGCTAATTTTTATGGACATTTTTACAAGGTTCATCGAGTGCATACCACTACGGAAGGCTAACGCTCAAACAGTGCTAATGGCGCTGAAGAAAAACGTCGTACTGCTCTGGGGCGCCCCCGTAGTGTTCCTGAGTGACCATGGTACGCCCTTCAAGAACAAGGTAGTTGACTCGTACCTGGAATCGGCTGGGATTAAGCACTATCTGACGCCGACTTACCACCCCCGGGCAAACCCGGTAGAACGAGTCAACCGAACCTTCAAAACGTCGCTGTGTGCTTACACAGTGTGCTGACTTCGTATAATCTGACAAAATATACATTTTTATTTTTTTTCAATATAATTTTGACAATAAAATAGATAAGATCATTCAATATCCTTGGTTTATATACACTGATGATTTTGACAATGGATAGTTAGATAATTTTTGGATTTTTTTACCTGAAAATTGAGAAGGCCGAAGAAATTCATGCGTATAAGAGGATTCCTCCTGGACCAGACGTAGACCAGCATTATTGTGAAAGCGTGTCCTAGAAATAGCAGATTGACAAAAAAAGCAAACATCTGGTCAGTATGTTAAGGAAAACATCCTCAAACTTTTTCAACTTAACAGGAATTTCTATCGAATTTACCGAACTCAACTGCGAATAATGAAGTACTCTGACCATTGAACATCAGAAATCAGTCAATTCTAATAATGGAGAGAAAAACCAGGGTCTTGTGTGAGAATGATTATACACAGTGTATGTTATGATAACTAGAGGTCACTAGCTATTCTATGGCTCAAAAGGAAAAATCATAATTTTTCCGGTGGAAATATATGAAATAAATATTTCATACGGAGGAAAGAACAATTAGATCTCAGGTCGAAAAAAACACTCTTCAAATTTCGGGGAAAAACCTTACTTCAAATATCCCGGCAAAGAAAAGCACATTCTTCGGTATACTCAAATTCGTATTAGTTGCAATCTTAGAGGGACAATCCGTGATATGGAGCTCAAATGAAAAATCCATATATATTGATATTTAGCGATGTTTCGCCAGCTTGGTTGGCTGGCCTCATCAGGCTATTTATGACCACTAAACAAAATAAAATAGACATTACAAACACCATTTACATATCATCGCCTGGAGGGAGTAAGAATCCATTTCAAAAAAACGCTACAGGAAGATCCACTTCGAATCGAGCGGTATAATTCATCCTGAAACACATGCAGAAAGAGTAAATACATGGATAATCATGAATATTTACTTCCATGCCTCACTCACATGAAGTAAAACATGAAAATAATGGATAAAATTCATGTTTGGCAACTTTTCACTCTTTTTTTGGATACTGAAGCAATAACAACATGTATCAAAGTACAAGTGGCACAATTAGTCTGTAATCGTATATAAATTTAGTGTTTGTAATTGAATTTCTCCAATAAGAACATCAATTCTCAACACTCGTTGTCCAAAACCAGACCAATCACCAATAATAGGAGAGATTCTCTATGTTTATTTTCTGTTCCAATAACAATTCTGGCCCTGACCAGCTTACCTGGAATACAATTCAAAAACAATAAATAAAATTCTTACACAAATTACATAGTCAGAAGAATAGGTTAAAAGAGTACTTATCTGAATTTGATTACTTCTCCATTACATTGAAATTTCAGCAGCCGCATACGATAAACTTGTTAGTTTGTTCCTACACTGGAAAATATTGTTGTGATTGATACAAAAACTCTACTGTGAATTAGTCAAACTGTAAGTGAGTGACAGTTTGTGCACCTTGTTCAACTGATGATGATTGCGTTAACTAAGGACGCCCATGGTAACCGCAATATATTTATCATCGACTTCAAACAGTTCGAACGCTGATCAAAATATTATAATTGATATAGACCATGACTGGAGCAGTGATACAATTATTTCCTGCAGTTCATTAATTAAAAAAAGATAATAAATTAATCATCTAATATTTGATAATTATTCACATTAACAAAGAACTAAGAAATATTCAATTAATTTTGGATTAATTGAAAATTGATTTAATAATTGGATAGTTATTGAAATAGTAATTTTTTGGGTTACTATTATTGAATCATTATTCAGAGTTTCATTGAATTAATGAGACTAATCTATGAATAGGAAAAAGTAATTATACATCACTGCTAGTCCAGGTCTTCAATAGAATCATGTGATTGAGGTTCGAAGTCGATAATAAAGTTACTGCAGTTACCATGGGCGTCTTTTGTAAACACAATCATCATCAGTTGAACAAGGTACACAAATTGTCACTCACTCACAGTTTGATCAATTGAGAGTAAAGTTTTTATAACAATCTCAACAGTGTTCTCCAGCGTAGGACCAGATTAACTAATTCATCGTGTGCGGCTGCTGAAATTTCAATGTGATTGAGAAGCAACCAAATTCAGATTAAAACGACGAATAAATTCGGGCTTGGTGGACTATCCCAAGATGATATTGCGAGAAAAAAATTCCACGCTCCCCGGGCTGGATTTGAACCAGCGTCCTCCTGATCTCCGGTCAGTTGCGATATCCACTACGCCACCGGGAAGACGGCAGCTCTCCACATCCCTGGAGCATGAATTCATTTTCCCGCAATATCACCTATATACACGATCTAATTCGATCGCTTGAATCTGTACGATCAAGGTCCGATCGTATTGTTACAGATTCCCTTTTTACCTATCCCCCCCCCACCCTCCCCCCTTACCCAACCCAACCTATTGGGCTACTACATTTTTTCACCCGAAGTAGTATTTTACAAATAATTATTTTTTAACGGGATAGGTAAAAAGGGAATCTTTAACAATACGATCGGACCTTGATCGTACAGATTCAAGCGATCGAATTAGATCGTGTATATAGGTGATATTGCGGGAAAATGAATTCATGCTCCAGGGATGTGGAGAGCTGCCGTCTTCCCGGTGGCGTAGTGGATATCGCAACTGACCGGAGATCAGGAGGACGCTGGTTCAAATCCAGCCCGGGGAGCGTGAAATTTTTTTCTCGCAATATCATCTTGGGATAGTCCACCAAGCCCGAATTTATTCGTCTTTTGAAACATGTGGACGTTAAAAAATAATTATTTGTAAAATACTACTTCGGGTGAAAAGATGTAGTAGCCCAATAGGTTGGGTTGGACAAGGGGGGATAGGTAAAAAGGGAATCTGTAACAATACGATCGGACCTTGATCGTACAGATTCAAGCGATCGAATTAGATCGTGTATATAGGTGATATTGCGGGAAAATGAATTCATGCTCCAGGGATGTGGAGAGCTGCCGTCTTCCCGGTGGCGTAGTGGATATCGCAACTGACCGGAGATCAGGAGGACGCTGGTTCAAATCCAGCCCGGGGAGCGTGGAATTTTTTTCTCGCAATATCATCTTGGGATAGTCCACCAAGCCCGAATTTATTCGTCGTTTGAAACATGTGGACGTTAAAAAATAATTATTTGCAAATTCAGATTAGTACTCTTGTAACCTACCTTTCTCAAAATGTAAATTCTGTAAGAATTTTATTCTTTGTTTCTTATATATTGGAACAAGAAATGAACGTGTAAGAATGTAAGTAGAGAATTTCTGCTATTATCAATATTTGGTCTGATTTTGGACAACGAGTGTTGAGAATTGAAGTTCTTATAGAAGAGGATCAACTCTGACACTAAATTATCATACAATTACAGAGTATTTGTGACACTTGTACTTGGATACATGTTATCATTGCTTCAGTATCCAAAAAAAAGTGAAAAGTGGTAAACCGTGAGTTTTATTTATCATTTTCATGTTTTACTCCATGTACGTGAGACATAGAAGTTAATACTGATAATTATACATGTATTCACTCTTCCAGCATGTGTTACAGGATAAATTATGCTGCAGTATCCAGTGATTAGTGTGAGAGTACAGTCTAGTGAGTTAAAATATGCCTCAGATGACATATTGTCATTCGGAACGAGAAGTACGGCTCCAACCAAGCAATAATAATTAATATTTCGGAAGTTTGGGAGTGTTGGTCCCTGAGGCTGTGGGCACAGCCCATTCTTGAGCCAAACTAACATCAAAAAAAGTTTGGTCAAGTATCTCCTGGTGAGTGAGAATATCATTATCTCTCTATATTAAAAGCTAAACCGCCGCCGCCACCACCAGAATCTTTGCCCTCATTTTTATCCCTCATTTAGCTTTCTCAAAGAGAAAGCTTTGTAATGGGGCAAAAATCGACCCTTTGAATCAGACCTCGAGACCTCGATTTTCGTAATTTACGGGTCGAAAAACATGGAAATCCAAAAGGTGTGTGTGTGTGTGTGTGTGTGTGTGTGTGTGTGTGTGTGTGTGTGTGTGTGTGTGTGTGTGTGTGTGTGTGTGTGTGTGTGTGTTTAGTGATCAGTTTCCTTTCAACTGTTTTTCCCACACTGTCAATACGATTGATTTTAATGAAACTCAAGTTAGTTCAAAACGGTTCCTCTGAGCAGAACTTCAAAAGTATAATTTAATGATCATTTTTGTAGACGTATAGAGACTGTAACAAGTGATCATGAAATCGTGCAACATTGACTGCACGTGTAAATAACTTGGCCCATTTGCGTTTTTTTTTAAATTGACATTTTTGATAAGTTAAAATGGCCGGATGATAACTATAGAGATATTTTCTAATAGTTATTGAGCCAGCCCTCAAGATGCCGTTCGTAGAATTTCAAAATTCCATGTTTATCATAGTCAAATTCGCGAAAAACCCTTAAAGGGTGGCGTATTGGCTGCAGTTAGCTTATATGTTTCTCTGTAGAACATATAGAATTTAAATAATTACTGTGTCCGTTGAGTCATTCGACGGGCTAATCTGTGGTTTCTATCAGTCGTTTTTTACTTATTGCATAAAAAAAAATTAATAGAAGGAATGAAAACTAGCAAATTCCCATACAGAGTTTCAAGTGAAATACCGGGAAATTTTATTTGCCTAACGTCATCCCCTGATTCAGGTTCATGACTTTTTCAATATAAGCTTGTATTGAATGACGAATAAATTCATTTCAATCAGGCTTGGTGGACTATCCCAAAGTGATATTGCGAGAAAAAATTACACGCTCCGCGGGCTGGATTCGAACCAGCGTCCTCCTGACCTCCGGTCAGTTGCGCTGCCATCTATGCCATCGGGAAGACAGCAGCTCGCCACATCCCTGGAGCATGGATTCATTTCTCAATATCACCCACATGTACACGATCAAATTCAATCGCTGAATCTGCACGATCAAGGTCCGATCGTATTATTGCAGATTCCCTTTTTACCTATATTCCCCCTCATCCTCCCCTCGCCCCACTCTATTGGGCTACTACATCTTTTTCACCCGAACTAGTATTTTACAAATGATCATTTTTTAACGTCTACATGTTCCAAACGACGAATAAATTCATTACAATACTGAGAGGTTTTTTACCCATCTGCCACTATTTATTTCATGAGAATTACAATTATTGTATTTTTTTCTTAAAATTTCAAATTCACTGTTAACCTTTTTTATGTGACTATCAAAGATTTTTTACTCTTTAATTCTGTTCTTGTCAAGGAATTGTCTCTAGTAATATTATCAATTTTTAAAGTATTACATTTTTTTCTAAGTGAGTTTAAACTTTTGTATAAATGTGATTTATGAATGTGAATGTCCTTGATTTTTAGTTAAAGTGAATATCGTGACTGTTCGGCATTAGAGCGATAGAAGAGATTTTGACAAAACTTACTGCGGAAAGACGAACTACTAAGTCATTTTTGGTTATTAACCCATTAACGTCCAAAATCTCAAAATTTCTTGCACGTTTTCAGAGTGATTATTTCCTATGTAATTGGCGTTAAAAAAATTCTTAAACCACATATTCTGATGTAAAATTTCATGCTCTTTCAGAATCCGTTACCAGAATTATGATAAAACTCACAGGAAAAGAGATATGCTCGATTGAAACATAAAAAACACCAAAATTTTTGAAAAAAAAAATTTTTAGGATTTTTTTTCGAAGTGTTACGGTGAAGATATCACCTTGCAACCGTGATCAAAGGTGATCGTGGGAGTTGAAGTTTAACAGGGAATTTTTTTGTTGACCTTGAACCATCGCTTCTTTACAAAATGGCGGAAAAACGAATTTTTTTTTTCAATCTTCATGAACTTTTTTCTCAAAATCTATGGACTTTAGAGAAAAATTAATAAGAAAAAAAATGTCTCAGAATCACTCGAGGAATATTCTCAAATTTTTTCACAATTTTTTGAGACAATTTTTGATTTTCCGGGAAACTTGGGAAATGGGATTTTCAAAAATGTCTCAAAAAATTCTGAAAAAATTTGACAATATTCCTCGAGCGATTCTAAGGCATTTTTGTTCCTATAAATTTTTTTCTAAAGTCCATAGATTTTGAGAAAAAAATTGATGAAGATTGAAAAAAAAAAAATTCGTTTTTTCCGCCATTTTGTAAAGAAGAGATGGTTCAAGGTCAACAAAAAAATTCCCTGTTAAACTTCAACTCCCATGATCACCTTTGATCACGGTCGCAAGGTGATATCTTCACCGTAACACTTCGAAAAAAAATCCTGAAAATTTTTTTTTTCGAAAATTTAGGTGTTTTTTATGTTTCAATCGAGCATATCTCTTTTCATGTAAAATTTATCATGATTCTGGAAACGGATTCTAAAAGAGCATGAAATTTTACATCAGAATATGTGGTTCAAAAATTTTTTTAACGCCAATTACATAGGAAATAATCACTCTGAAAACGTGCAAGAAATTTTGACATTTTGGACGTTAATGGGTTAATAAATGGTCGTGGTGGAAAGTCATTAATTCTGCATCGAAGTAGAAAGTCACAGCGGGCGTTGGAAGCCGCTAGCTGGTGTCGAAGGTTGATACAAAGTTTGAGGATCTTCGTTGGTTTGTACCCATAGCCGGATGTTATTGACTTGAAGGCATTTTTTGATTTTGTGACTATTTTCAGAGTAATATAGACCACAAAGTTGATGCAAATTTGAAACCTCTAAAATCAAGCTACAAGAGAACTGTCTCAAAAATAGATTTAAAAATCTGAGAAAATTCTATTTCACTATGGGAATCGAGATAAAAAAATTGGCTGAAAAGATTTTTTTAAATAAATTTCGTCATGCTGAATTGACATGAAATAGCCCATATGTTTGCCTAAGATACATAAAGCCGATGTCCCATTGAGACCTATCATTATATACCTATAAACCATACCTATAAACAAATCAAAGTTAGTATATAATTGTGAACCGTTATTTTACAATAGATATGTTGATGCCATTTTTTTATGTTTAAAAAGAACATGTTGAAATAGTTATTAAAGTTTTCAATGCATACAATAAAAATTTCAAAATCACTCATGAATTAGAAGAAAATAATTCTCTAAATTCCCAGTCTAATAGATAGATCAGTTTACTCTCAGATAAAAGTTCTCATAATGAAAATATTAATAAAGTTGTGACGGAACAAATCGCCCGCCACAGTCATTTGGCGTTAGACGATAGTCGGCGCGGTGTCGGGAGCCGCGAGCGCGCGAGCGGTATAGAGAGTGGGGAGGTGCGAATCGAGCCGGCGAAGAGAGCGAAAAGGGCCACTCTCGCCCGGCTGGCGATCGCGCGCGGTTTTGAGGCCGCCGGCACGCACGTGGCACGAACGTGGCGTGAAGTCGATGCGATGACCTGGGTGTGTGTGTGGCCTACGACGCGGCCAGCGGAGTGGAAGAGTGAGTGGCTGTGCGAGACCCGAGCCGGAGAGATGCGGCGTCCGACCTGCGAGCGCCAGCGAGAAGTCAGCAGCACCGTCGAGGGAAGAATAACTAGCCGCGACCGCTGATTTGGCGTGACCCGAATGTATGAATAGAGGTACGAGCCGATACGGCTGAATAATATTCCGCGGCGAGACTCTCTTGTATGCTGTAGATAGGTAATCGAATAGATAATAACGCGAACCGCGAGGCAACCTAATTTTACTGCGCGAAGATATTATTATTTCATGTATGAGTACTATTTTGAATCGTTTTGACTGATTAATAAAACACGTTTACTCTAACTGACTTAGAACCGAGTTCGTTATTTGTAGTAATATATATTTGCGGAGCAAGCGGCAGAGCTCGGCTTAAGTATTTTCCCCGTAAACAAATCACCCCTCTCCGCGGGCCAACGAGAACCGCTGTCGGAGCAACGAGCGAACCGAAGGTTTCCCGATACCGAGAGCTGCAGGCCGAGGTGAGGATCATAGCAGGAAAAAGCTGCGACAGGCCTCGCAGCGTCGAAGGCATCACAAAGTTAAAAAAATATTATTGGAGAACGATTACTCATAGAATTTCATAGAATCATGTGTAAATGACCGACTTTGTTCAATTAGATTCTCTAAAAAGAAAAGTAATTAACAGTTCCTTCAGTCAATCATAATCTCACAAGCATAATAAAATTGGGCAAAGACAAAACAGAAATATTAGATCAAACCGGTGTAGTATACAAATTCAATTGCAATGACTGTTCGGCATAATATATTGGAGAGACGAAGAGAAAATTAAAAGATAGAATTACAGAACATCAAAAAATTACTGATAAACCACTACCGGTCTCTTTGCATATAATAGAAAACAGCACGCATACATTTGATTGGAATAACGTTAAAATTTTAGACCGCGAAGCGAATTATAAGAAACGACTTATATCGGAAATGCTCCACATCAATATGTACCAACACACTCTTAATAGGAAGGGAGACACTCAACACCTCAGTCACACGTATTGGAAGCTCCACAAGATTTTTCAGAACAAACACACCAATGTATCTGATGGTATACAAGACCACTGACGTTAGCTCTATACACAATAGTTTGACAATGGCAGTGGAAGTAGCCGCTTCCACTGCCGAACGTTATATTATAATTTCATTCAAAACTGGTGAGAAAGAATATTTTATTGGTACTTCGTCGATTGTTTCGTACTTAGATCGTATCATTTATTAGGTGTTTTTGAATAATAAATTTTCAGTCTGATGAGGCCAGTGAACCTTACTGGCGAAACGTCGCATAAATTAAAAATGTGGTGGATTTTGTGATTTTTTCTTTTCCACTTCACTCCGGATTGGCCCTCGAAGATCGACCATTTACACATATTGGAATTATGGAGGGTGCACATCACAATATTAATTCTTCTCACCAGTTAATTAATACATTCTTAAAAGTTAGGGAGTGGAAGGAACTGACTTCCACTGCCACCGTCTAATTTGTATCTGCGAGCTCTGCCAGACAGAAACGTCAACAGTAAAGCCTCACAAATCTATTGGTTACTTACTGACACCTGCCGGACGTAGGGGAGACCGGGGCTATTTGGCTACAGGGGCAAGTTGACGCAATGGCTATATCTCGTAATCTATCATATATATAGCACCACAACATATATACCACATGATCAACTCTTTGTTTTGTATATATGCTGTGAGTTTCAGTCCGATAGCTGCCTTTGTCGCGACAACAGGTAAGATTTTGAGTTTTTGTATACCCAAAGTAATTTTTCATAATTGAAGGGAATAATAACTTTCACTATAAATAATATCCGTGAACCTTATTATTCATATAGCATGCTGTAGTAAAACCTTCAATCTTCATAATCAGTAAGAAAGAAATTTCAAATAATGCATTTTAATTATAAATAATCTCATGTTAAACTTTTGTGGACCCTTGGGGCTAGTTGGCGTTTTTTTTCGGGGGCACATTGTCGTTTACAATGAAAACTGATTTTTGCAGAATTCTTCAATAAAGATGGTTCGCACGTATATTCGCAAGGCAGAAAGATGCGAAATACGTAAAGAATTGATTTCACAAGCAATACATAGCAATAGGATAGCAATAGGATGGATGAACGAAACATTGTTCTGTGAATATTTAAGGTGTTTTGTTCAACATACCAGATGTTCCAAAGAGAAACCAGTCCTGCTTTTATTAGACAATCATGGGTCTCATTTAAGTATTGAAGGGATAGACTATGCAAGAGAAAACGGAATCACTATGTTGTCTTTTCCAGCCCATTGTTCACACAAATTACAACCTCTCGATAAGAGCGTCTACGGGCCTTTGAAAAATACATTAATAAACATAGTGACAATTGGATGACCAATCATCCAGGAAAAGCCATGACGATTTACGATATCCCAGGAATAGTAAAATTGGCTCTGCCTCTCGCAATCACAACAAATAATATTGTAGCTGGATTTCAATCTACAGGGATTAGTCCATTTAATGATCGAATTTTTCAAGACCATGATTTAATGGGAGCATACGTAACAGACCGAGAATGTCCTCCAGAATTCACTGAAAAACTTATCGGCAATGGCCATACGGTAGCTACTGAGAGTTCAAGTTGAGAGAAAAGTACTGGAATTGGAGGTAATAGTCATACTAAGTAAGTGGGAAAACCTCGTAGCAGAGGTTATACCACTTCCTAAGGCAAGCGTTCGGAAAAAAAATACGAAAGGAGGAAGAAAACATCAACTATTCTGACTGATTCTCCAGTGAGAAATAAACTTGCTGAGGAGAAGATGATTCGTGACAGCAATAAGCAATCTAAAATAAAAAAATCAGAGGCTTTAAAAACAAAACCTGCTGCAAAAAAAGTAAACTCCAAACCAAAAAGAAAGTTGGACAGAAAATGTATCAAGAAAACAAGAGTTGAATTGGAAGGAAACGAATCATCTTACTCAGTTTGTGAAGAAATTTTTTCTGAAATCCACAGGGAATCGTGGATTCAATGTTTAATGTGTAGAAAATGGGCACATGAAAAGTGCGTCAGAGTGACGAAACTATATGGTTGCAGTGAGTGTCAAAATAGTTGAAGATTTTGTAAATATGTTTGTTCATTGTTATTTATTTGGGAAATTATTGATAATAATCTAAAATTGTTATGAAAAGTATTATATTTGATTAATAATATAGATATTCTTTAAGAAAATATAGTTCATGTTTATTGTATGAAGTTTAATTTCATGTGAATTAATGACCGCCAACTTGCCCCGACATAGACGCCAAAATACCCCGTACATGGGGTAAGTTGACCAAAAAATTACTCGATGAAAAATAAATTATTTAAAAAGAACTAATTATATTTCAGTAAACTGAATTTTAGCATGATCTTTGACTGGAGTACTATCAATTGATAGATTTAGATTTTTATTTTTACTGTGTGGGTGGAAGCTACGAGCATAATTGTAAAAAAAGCGTCAACTAGCCCCGGTCTCCCCTATAGTTCATGCGCAGCGTGTCATTGTTTACAGTGCCTTTTTCACGTTCGTCGGATCTTTTTATTGTCAAAAATGACTGGAAAACAAGATTATCAAATTTTGCTTCCGATCTTGTGCAGCAGTTTTTAAGCAAACACAATATCGCATTGCTTCGACAACCTCCATACAGTCCTGACATAGCCCCTTGTGACTTTTGGCTGTTTTAAAAACTCAAAAAACCACTGAAAGGACACCGATTCGATGACAAAACAACGGTGGAAATCAATTCGACGACGAGTACTTAAGGCTATCCCTAAAATGAGTTATAGGACTGTTTTGGAAAGTGGAGACGTCGATGGAACCGTGTTATTCAATCAAGTGGGGGTTGCTTTGAAGGATGCCACTCATCAGATGATAGAGAATAACGCTAGCACGAAAATATCAAGGTAGGCTCGATACTTTCCGGACAGACCTCGTATAGTCACCGGTGCTAGAAAGTTTGTTGAAGAAAAGGTGATTGATCTTGTATGTGTGGCTAAGTGACTGTATGTCTTTGTTTCTATTAAGTGTGTGTTTTCATACATGAGAATGTGAAGCTTCTCTTTGGGTGCAATTTGTTCGAATATTTATTGTTTAAATATTAAAAAAAAAGGGAAAAATAGGGTTTTTTCCATTAAAGCACGCGATCCCGGAATCAGTTTTCATTCCACGATAATAGCGTAGGCATGGGCCGGAGACACTTTTTCTCGGTTTTACTGAATTCTAATTATTTATAACGAGATTGCCAAAAAAATAAACCTCAAATCAAGAAAATTTATTGTACCTTTATTTTTGGTTTTCTTTCTAAAATCGATTGTCGCCATTACTTTTTCGAATATATGACTTAGGGTGCAATTTGTTTAAATAATGATTCTTCAAACAATGTGAATGGGAAAAGAAAAAACACGGGTATTTTTTTTTCAAAAAAGCACGCGATCCAATAATTAGTTTTATGGTGTCTTCGCTGGCCTGGCCGTGGGCCTTAATGGGTTAAAAGTGTGTGTATATATATGAATGTGAAGCATCTCCGAAATACGTCTCTTATTATAATTATTTTCTCTATTCAAGATATTCTCTGCATAAATCTCTAGTTTCCATTCGATTTTTATCATACTTGAATGTTTCAAATATTACAGCATTTGTAATTGATGATTCTATGACCCTTGTGAAAATTTCAAGTGTCCATTTCTTCGTATGTATATACTTGGGAAAGCTTTCTTGCATCGGAAATCGTGCAAATTTATTTTATATAGAAAAAGCAAGGGAAGATGCTATTTCTGTCTTCTTGCGATCAGTCCGTGAATATCTTTTTATTGGTTTCATGGGACTGACACCAGCTGCTGCGAACAGAATAGAGACCGATTTAGAGTCGAAGACACTGATAAAATTCATCCCACTCTTGCGGTCATGAGTTACTTTGAATGACCCTAATGGAACATTTTTTTCAAAGACATGTTTTTCTTTCATTCTATCTTTACAGACAGTTCCCGTTGATCGTGAACCACATTTGTTCAAGTAAATGACAAGACTGGACTGGTTAAATAATTCTCGGAATAGATATGATAGTCAGATAATTTTCCTTTTGAAAGACTACTCAGGAGTGGATTGACCATTAGTGAAACAACTCTGGAGCCTAGTAGACATGAAAATAAATTCATGCAGACGCTTGTATCGTTTTTACCACAATAAACATCTAAATCGAATATATATCCATTTTATCTACACGAGCCCTATAATTTTATCCAACATCGCTCAGGTTTGTACGGCAATATTGTTTTAGGCACGTGCGACCGAGGAATCGAACCATCATTTCGCCAATAGAAAGAGCGGTTGAGAAAAAACCAAACTGTTGAATATTTTGACTGAATAAATATAGAATGTGAAGAATTTTCCATGCCTTATCATTATCATTTCTAACAGTAGATTTTGAACATTTCATTTTTGATTTGATTTCACTGAACCTATTGCGCTTCATTGTTGGAGAAACAGCACAGCACTCCACAAGAGAGTCAGTTTTCGAATACTCTCTTTGATCATTCCGGATATTGTGTGATAATAGCAATAATTTACCTACAAAAGTGTTGAGTTATTCTATACATAATTATAAGCCACGTTATTTACTCGCTTCAATAATACATTCTTTTATTTTAATGGTGAAGAGACGTTCGAATAATACCTTAGGTGACATTGAAGATATTTTTTGTCAGATCGTATCACTCAATAATAAATGATCATCCGAAATTCCAGAACAAACTTTTCCATCAACACTCCAATTTTTTTGGAGCCCCTGTGTAACTATCAAAAATGGATTTGTACGATACATTTATAACGATACATGTATAACGGGAATTTCCAATTCTGGATCTTCTTCACCTGATGGAGCTGAATCTCTATTGGAGTTAGATTAATCTGGATCAGTTATTATAATATGCTCATCATCTTCATGCGAATCCGATTTTTCGTCCTGAGTCGAATCAGAGTAATTCGTTTTTAAAATTTCTGAGGCTTTTTCCGTTTCGGCATTTTCTTTTGTTAAATATTTGAGAAATGAGGATTGTTGAGATGAAATAGAAATTATGTTGTTACTATAGTCACAGACACAATAACAGACAGAATGAGTTATTCTGGACGCTAGACACATTAAATTGAAAAACAGTATGCTTACAGAAAATATCCATCTTTGGGAGTCTTTTTCTTGGAAATGATGTACTTTCAGAGAAAAAATGCGAGAAATAGAAAGTGCCCAAAATTAGTCGAAGAATGCACCAGAACTTTTTCAGAATTTTCAAACAATTTTTCGGATCTTGCAAAAATTGACAATCTGCAAGATTCAAAAATTGCTCATAACGTTTTGAAGAAGTTTCCAAGTCCACATTCTACTTCTTAATGTTCTATTGAATCGTTCACATATAGCTGCCTTCAAGTCTCTCTTTGAGTGAAATTTCTATTATCAAATTTTTTGTCTATATTTGTATGTAAATTCATTGGTACTCTTGCTTGATTGAGAATAGATTTTATAACTGCCTTTACATCGTTGCCAGTTTTGATCTTAAGAGGAAGGACCAAAGCAAATTTGGAGAATATACCTATAACTGTTAGCATATATCTGAATCTTTTATTTTCTTTTTCATACGGCTGCATCTTAATGAGATGAGGTTGCCAAGTTTTATCCAAGGCTCGCACATGAAACCTCAGACGAGGGTAGTTGCCAAATGCTGGCTTATGGAATCCGTCTACGAATGCCTGCTTCTGTATCTTCACTGGATGGATTTTACGTTAACCCATTAACGCCCAGGATTGCAGTTTTTCATGATCATGTTTGATTGGTCGCCAACAACGCTAGGTTGATAGGAATCTAGCAAAACACTGTACCCTACTATTTTCGGGTATGCTCTTTCAGATTTTGATACTTAAGAAGCTTCAAAAATCGATCTTCACGGAAATTTTCACAATTTTTTTCAAAATTCCACAAAATTTTAGGATACATTTTCTGAAAAAGTGATTTTTTCGAAACCTTATATCACTCGGATCTACTCGTTTCCATGAAAAGTAGTGCAATTTTTATATGTACTTTGAAACCCTGTATTTGCAGAAAACCGATTTTTGAAAATACTTCCAAAATGGCGGCTACAAAATTTTGAAATTTGGAATAACAACGCATCATGTGTGCAATTCTCAGAAAATCCACCGATTTGGACTAAACTGACTAGGAGAGGTTGTCATCTTCGGGTGCCCAATCTTGACCGAACTGCCAGAACTTGTTCCTGGGTATATTATGAGATACCCGGTGCAGTCATTCAGTCTAACGCTCCCAAAAACTTGACTTATGGCTCTATGCGAGCCTGGCTAGAACACTATTTTCACCATTATTGGCACGAAAAAGCTATTTTGGTTTTCCACTCCTTCCACAGCATATTTATCTTCACGCATCACTTCATATACCCTGAAAACACTGGAAACAACATAATCCATGTGATTAAGATTGATCCACACCACTATGATTTATTAAGAGTACCCAAAAGTGATTAAAATAACCAAAAAAATGACAATATGTCATTGAGACGTATTTCTTTCACTGCTCTGTACTTTCTCTGTTCTCACTAAACACCACATCACATTTTATTCTAAAATATATACAGAAGGAGTAGATTACGTATATACTCAACGAATCTTATTTTCATGTCTTACTCACATAGAGTAAAACATCAAATATATGGAAAAATCAACGATAATCGACTTTTCACTCTGTGCTTGGACACTGAAGCAATAACAACATGAACCCAAGCACAAAGACAACAAATGTAGTATCATTGGACGACAATTCAGTAGCAGAATTGATTTTCACTCATGAAAACTTCAATTCTGAGCATGTGTCGACCAATATCATACTATAACCAATTATATCAAAAATCAACTACTCACAGTTTTCTCCTCGCTCC
This sequence comes from Aphelinus atriplicis, assembly GCA_020882685.1. Lineage (NCBI taxonomy): Eukaryota > Metazoa > Arthropoda > Insecta > Hymenoptera > Aphelinidae > Aphelinus > Aphelinus atriplicis. The sequence continues at coordinate 23,636,823 of CM037073.1, read as the reverse complement.
AATAGAATTTCTGGCTCTGTTCAGCTTACCTGGAACACAGAAATTATCACAAAGCAACATATTACAAAAAATATATGAAGAAAGGTAAAGGTTAAGTTGACTTATCTGAATTTCCTTGCGTTTAGATGAAATTCATCTCCATCAGCTGCTGCACTCGATGAAGCTTCAAACTTGCTGGAGAATACTGTGACGGGAATTGATCTGGAAACTTTTCTCATAATTACTCAAACTGTTGTGAGTAAAAATAGTGCATGTCTACCTGAGTACACATCACATGTCTAACTGACTGTGTTTACAAACGACGCCTATGGTAACCTGCAGGGCGGAGTCGGTAACACAAGTACTGCGCTACAGGTTACCATAAGCGTCGTTTGTAAACACCATGTTTAGTTAGACATGTGATGTGTACTCATCAGGAACACATTGCTTACTCACAACAGTTTGAGTAATTATGAGAAAAGTTTCCAGATCAATTCCCGTCACAGTATTCTCCAGCAAGTTTGAAGCTTCATCGAGTGCAGCAGCTGATGGAGATGAATTTCATCTAAACGCAAGGAAATTCAGATAAGTCAACTTAACCTTTACCTTTCTTCATATATTTTTTGTAATATGTTGCTTTGTGATAATTTCTGTGTTCCAGGTAAGCTGAACAGAGCCAGAAATTCTATTGGAGCGAGGAGAAAACTGTGAGTAGTTGATTTTTGATATAATTGGTTATAGTATGATATTGGTCGACACATGCTCAGAATTGAAGTTTTCATGAGTGAAAATCAATTCTGCTACTGAATTGTCGTCCAATGATACTACATTTGTTGTCTTTGTGCTTGGGTTCATGTTGTTATTGCTTCAGTGTCCAAGCACAGAGTGAAAAGTCGATTATCGTTGATTTTTCCATATATTTGATGTTTTACTCTATGTGAGTAAGACATGAAAATAAGATTCGTTGAGTATATACGTAATCTACTCCTTCTGTATATATTTTAGAATAAAATGTGATGTGGTGTTTAGTGAGAACAGAGAAAGTACAGAGCAGTGAAAGAAATACGTCTCAATGACATATTGTCATTTTTTTGGTTATTTTAATCACTTTTGGGTACTCTTAATAAATCATAGTGGTGTGGATCAATCTTAATCACATGGATTATGTTGTTTCCAGTGTTTTCAGGGTATATGAAGTGATGCGTGAAGATAAATATGCTGTGGAAGGAGTGGAAAACCAAAATAGCTTTTTCGTGCCAATAATGGTGAAAATAGTGTTCTAGCCAGGCTCGCATAGAGCCATAAGTCAAGTTTTTGGGAGCGTTAGACTGAATGACTGCACCGGGTATCTCATAATATACCCAGGAACAAGTTCTGGCAGTTCGGTCAAGATTGGGCACCCGAAGATGACAACCTCTCCTAGTGAGTATTCTCACGTTTTTGAGGTCGCTGATTCCAAATCTGAGGTCCGATTTCCAAAAATCAAGATGGCGGATGCAATATGGCGGACAAATTTTTCTTTTCTCAACCGTTTTGGACTAAATTGTGTGCAAGTACGTTCTCAGGGTCGCTGATCACGAATCTGGAGTCAGATTCTCAAAATTCAAAATGGCGGATCCAATATGGCGGACGGAATTTTTTTTCAACCGATTTGGACCAAATCGTGTGTTTATACGTTTTCAGGGTCGCTGATTACAAATCTGGAGATCTATAGTATATATATATATACTATAGAGTTAATTCTCCCGGAAATTTCATGTGAAGATATTGCAATGAAGGAATTGACTTCCATGAAAACGAATGAAACGGGTCGGAAGGAAATTGCCGGCGGTTTCATGTCCTGTATTGAAATTTCTGAAAAAATCGATGCGTAGGCATTAAAAATGGTGAAACTCAAATTGCATTTTTTTTTGGTATCCGATAAACTATTGAAAAAAACTGTGAAATAGTTGTATGGTGCGAATTTGAGATTCACTAATTTATAGATCAATCGAAGAGCTTTCCTATTCCATGGTGAGAATTTTGGAAAAGTTGATGCGTGGATGCGAAATATGGAAAAAACTGACTTTTTTGAAGTTATGCCGCAGAAACCGTTGAAAAAATCTATGAAACAGCGTCGTGATGGAAAAATGATTAGAGGGATCGATAGAGCTCATTTAGCGCTTTGATTATTCATCGTGAAAAATTCAAAAATATTGATGCGTGGGCATGAAGTATGTACTTGAAAATTGGTGGTTTACTTTGTGATCTTTATGCGTTCTGAAAAATAATTGAGATTATGATCTCGTGCTATTTCAGAAATGTCCGATCGGAAGAACATCGAATGAGCTTCCATATCCATGGTAAACATTTTTGTAAAGTTGATGCGTGGGCGCGAAATATGGAAAAAACAGCTTTTGCCAAGTCGTGCTCCATAAATCGTAAGAAAACTCTATGAATCGGCGTATAGTTATAAGAAATCTGATCTGACGGATCGATAGAACTTATTAAGCGCTTCAAGTTTTCGCCATGAAAAATATGAAAACGTCGATGCGAGGGCGTGAAGTATGTAATTAAAAATTGGTGGTTTACTATATGATTCTTATGCGTCCAGAAAAATACGTGAGATTATGATCTGGTTCAATTTAGGGTATGTTTGCTCGAAAGAACATCGAATGGGCTTTCACATTCATGCCGAGAATTTCGGAGAAATTGATGCGTGGGCGTGAAATACGGTAAAAACTTTTTCTTCCAAGTTGTGCTCCATGAATCGTTGGAAAAATATATGAATCGGCGTCTTGATTTAAATTCTGATCTGACGGGTCGATAGAGCTGATTGAGCGCCTTTAGTGTTTATAGTAAAAAAATTTGAAAATGTTGGTGCCTGTGCGTTAATTTCATGGAAGAAAATGCATGCAATACAATCATTCTCAAAAAATAATAATCATTTAATGCTTGTTGCTGACAGCTTCAAAATAAATCTTTAAGTTTCTATGATTCAATTCATCTCAGTTACAACAGCTTTTATCATAAACAATTGAATTTTCGATCTTTGTAAACCATACCATACTCATAGCAAAATGAGATTGCAAGAGAAGAAATTCTCTACTCCCCAGGGTGAATTAGAACCACTAACCTCCTGAGGACATAATATTTGAACTTATGAACGATTGCATTGAATATCTTACTGTTATATGAAGAGGAAACGTTTGTTTGTATGTTCGCAAAAATTTCAAGAACTACTGAACCAATCGCCTCCAAATTCTGACAGTAGCTTTACTATGTACTATGACATTTTGAAATTTTGTAAGAATTGATGCTTTTCAATTCAATGTTATTTCAGCAATTGTGAAAATCTGCTATAAGTCATGAATCCAGGTACCATTGGTATTTGTACAGTTAGAAATGAGTGACTCTAACAGAACATGGCTTATAATTTACTTTCCAGATATTCAAAGGATACCATCATGCAGGCGCCACCAAATATAAACATCATCACAAAGTCAGCTGTTCTTCCACGGAATGATCCTTCTTCTAACATCCGACAATATCTGTATGTGAAAATGATATTGAAAAAGAAATTGAATCCAATCGTCCCGAAGAAAAGGAAAGTTGTGATCAATCGCCATAGCTGTAAATGATACAAGAGAATATGAGTAGGGCCAGATTATAATGCTAATAACATACGATTTCACCAGTAAATGAAAAAAAGTATTATTACCTGATACTCCCTAGTTATCAAGATCGGATTGAAATAAAGTTGAAACGGCGAAACCAAATCCAATTGCTAGAAAATAGTAGATGAAAATTAGAAAATATCAAAGATCATGTTTATTGTTCTCTATATATAGGTGGTTGTGGATTCAAGGATTCAAGTATAGAGTTGACGGCACTTAGGTATATTTCAGGAGAATGACGTTTTACCAGGTTTTACATTCTGAAATTCATGAATTCTACGGAGTGACCCAAGTTAATTGTGTTAGAACATGAGCAAATATGATGATCGTGACTGGAGCGCCACAGCGCATATTCTTCTATATGGGTACTTGTATGTGTGGATGAAAGAGACAGGGCACATCACAGTCAGTTGCCCAAAGAATTTAAATAAAATTCAAAACACATTGAAGTACAATACCATTTCATTAATGAAAATTCTGAGGAAGGCACAATTGATATTGTTAAAGTTGATTCGAACTCAAATTTGGCAGATATGTTAACTAGAGGCCTAGATAAAACAAAGTTCTTGAATAATAGAAGAGCAGTAACAAGAAGAGTATCAAGCCTTCGAGTCACCAATCTGGACCAAACTTGATACGTACGTTCTCTGAAGCTTGTAACGGGGCGCTTCGTTACAAGTTAACTTTGTTACGCGCGTGAATATTGGGGATTATCGTTGGGAAAGTATTCGGCGACCTGCCGGCGTATTGCTGCGCTCGTTGGGGGCGACCGAACCTTGTGCCGTGCAATGCACGCCCCTTACCTGCTGGCTGGCGCTCGCCGCTGCAGGTTCTCCCCGTAGATGCTCGTCCGGGCAGCTCAGTTTATTCTCGGTGAGCTGAGGGCTCACCGAGACCGCGGAGAGGAAATGGGTTTGATCGGGAAAGCTCGGCTCGATACGCAAAAAAAAGACGGAAGGCTCGATTAAAAATAACAGAATTTATTAGGGGAGAAAGTACTAATCTACAGTGCCTGGCAGTGCTAAAGCTGCCAGGGCTCTCGCGCGCTCGCGTGAGCGGAGGGCCGATTTCGCGTTTGTCGCCCGCGTGGCGACCGCTTAACAAAGGCACGCTGTGTCCTTGCCCGCGAAAGCTTGGGCGTACAAGTAGGACTTACGGGTGCTGCTGTACGGCTACGACGCTGTCCTGCTGTTCTGCACACGTGGACGGCGGCTGGGTTGAGGTGGCTTCCTCGTGTACAGGCGGCGGGCGCACGCTTGCTTCTTGGAGAAGCTCGGTTGTCGTGGAGGGTCGCTGGCCAGCGGACACGCACAAAGGCACTACACAAAGTGCATGCACGATTCTCGGGGCTCGGCCGACGGGGTTACGGGTGCGGCGTCGCGATGATCGCGGGTGATGTTCTCGTCCGGAAAAAGGCGCGGGGTTGAAAATCCGAGGAAAGCGTAGTCGTACGTAGCGCGGGTCGCGTGTTGCTCGCTAGCCGGTAGCGTTCGAATTGTCCGGCCTGGCGCGCGTCGGCCGGCCTGTGCACCACCGCGAGTCGCGCACGGCGTATCACGTATCGCGCAGGCCCCGCTAACTCGCTCTCGATATGCGGGGCTCGGGCGCTAGCGTGGCTTATGCCGGGCATGCCGCTATCGCCGGCTAAATACGGTTTTCGACGCGAGGGTCATAACGAGTATGAGCGCTACTCGTTACAAGCTATAGTGATCATACGTGAAAGGTTGGAGCCGTACTTCTCGTTCCAACTGACAAAATGTCATCTGAGGCGTATTTTCACTCACTACACTGCACTTTCACGCTAATCACTGAATACTGCAGCATAATTCATCACGAAACACATGCAGAAAGAGTGAATACATGTATAATCATCAATATCAACTTCCATGCCTCACTCACATAGAGTAAAACATGAAAATAATGGATAAAATTCATGTTTGGCAACTTTTCACTCTTTTTTTGGATACCGAAGCAATGATAACATGTATCCAAGTACAAGTGACACAAGTAGTCTGTTATCGTATAATAATTGAGTGTTTGGAATTGAATTTCTCCAATTACTTCAATTCTCAACAATCGTTGTCCAAAACCAGACCAAATACCAATGATAGGAGATATTTTCTATGTTCATTTTCTGTTCCAATAAAAATTCTGGCCCTGACCAGCTTACCTGGAATACAATTTAAAAACAATAAATAAAATTTTTACACAATCTACATAATCAGAAGAATAAGTTAAAAGAGTACTTATCTGAATTTGGTTGCTTCTCTATCACATTGAAATTTCAGCAGCCGCATACGATAAACTTGTTAGTTTGTTCCTACACTGGAGAACGTTGTTGAGATTGATACAAAAACTCTACTGTGAATTGGTCAAACTGTAAGAGAGTGACAGTTTGTGTACCTTGTTCAACTGATGATGATTGCGTTTACTAAGGACGCCCATGGTAACCGCAATATATCTATCATCGACTTCAAACAGTTCAAACGCTAATCAAAATATTATAATTGATAAAGACCATGACTGAAGCAGTGATACAATTATTTCCTGCAGTTCATTAATTAAAAAAAGATAATAAATTAATCATCTAATATTTGATAATTATTCACATTAACAAAGAACTAAGAAATATTCAATTAATTTTTAATTAATTGAAAATTGATTTAATAATTGGATAGTTATTGAAATAGTAATTTTTTGGGTTACTATCACTGAATTATTATTCAGAGTTTCATTGAATTAATGAGACTAATCTATGAATAGGAAAAAGTAATTATACATCACTGCTAGTCAATGTTTTCAATAGAATCATGTGATTGAGGTTCGAAGTCGATAATAAAGTTACTGCAGTTACCATGGGCGTCTTTTGTAAACACAATCATCATCAGTTGAACAAGGTACACAAATTGTCACTCACTCACAGTTTGATCAATTGAGTGTAAAATTTTTATAACAATCTCAACAGTGTTCTTCAGTGTAGGACCAGATTAACAAATTCATCGTGTGTGGCTGCTGAAATTTCAATGTGATTGAGAAGCAACCAAATTCAGATTAGTACTTTTGTAATCTACCTTTCTCAAAATGTAAATTCTGTAAGGATTTTATTCTTTGTTTCTCATGTATTCCAGGTAAACTGTTCAGGGCCATAATTTTTATTGGAACAAGAGATGAACTGTAAGTAGAGAATTTCTGCTATTATCAATATTTGGTCTGATTTTGAACAACGAGTGATGAGAATTTAAGTCCTTATAGGAGAAGATTCATTCTGACACTAAATTATCATACAATTACAGAGTATTTGTGACACTTGTACTTGGATACATGTTATCATTGCTTCAGTATCCAAAAAAAAAGTGAAAAGTCGTAAACCGTGAATTTTATTTATTATTCTCATGTTTTACTCCATGTGCGTGAGACATAGAAGTAAATACTGATAATTATACATGTATTCACTTTTCCAGCATGCGTTACAGGATAAATGATTCTGCAGTATCCACTATTAGTGTGAAAGTACAGTCTAGTAAGTTAAAATACGCTTCAGATGACATATTGTCATTCGGAACGAGAAGTACGGCTCCAACCAAGCTATAATAATTAATATCTTGGAAGTTTGGGAGTGTTGATCTCTGAGACTGTGGGCACAGCCTATTTTTGAGCCAAATTAACATGAAAAAAAATTTGGTCAAGTATCTCCAGGTGAGTCAGAATATCATTATCTCTATATTAAAAGCCAAACCGCCGCCGCCACCGCCAGAATCTTCGCCCTCATTTTCATCCCTCATTCAGCTTTCTCAAAGAGAAAGCTTTGTAATGGGCCAAAAATCGACCCTTCGAATCAGACCTCGAGACCTCGATTTGCGTAATCTACGGGTCGAAAATCATGGAAATCCAAAAGTGTGTGTGTGTGTGTGTCCCGTTTTTTTTAACTCTCGAAGGAAGGGCCCGATCTGCTTGAAATTCCGACAATCTCTCCGACCATCTCTGGTGGGATTAGTTCTCAGCCGTAGTTAAGGTAGGCTCGCTAGAAACCAGTTGAGTCATGGGATGCTGAGTTATATGCGAACGTGATCTCTGGTAGTTACTGTTCCCATTTCCGTTGTAATTTTTCGATGTATTCTGTTATAATGGCCTTTATTACTTTGGTCAATTGGTTATGTTTTCACCCTCTATTCTTCAAATTCGTGATAGTTACGATCTTACAGGGCCAATCCGTGATATGGAGTTCAAATGAAAACTCCATATGTTTTTACTCAGCGACGTTTCGCCAGCTTGGTTTGCTGGCCTCATCAGGCAATGTAAAATTAATTAATCCATTCATAAAAATTTGGGAGTAGAAGGAACTGACTTCCATTGCGACCGTCAAATTTATATCTGCGGATTTCAATCCATTCTTAAAAATTAGAGAGTGGAAGTCAGTTCCTTCCACTCCCTAATTTCTGAGAATGGATTAATTAATTTTACACTGCCTGATGAGGCCAGCAAACCCACTGAATAAAAACGTAAGGTAGGTGTACCCAATATGCGCCACAACCCAATATGCGGCACCCTTCGTATTTCATATATACGCGCGTCTAGAGCATCGTCGCGGTACAGGATCTTGTCGGCAATACTAAATAATGAAGAAAGAAAACATTTTCCCCGATCGGGAACCCTTACACCAACTTGTTACAGCTCGTTTTCTCCATTTTTTCACCAATTTTTATTCTCGATCTAATATTGCTCAGGTAAGTGCGAATTTTTTTGATGCCCTTGAACTAGGCCAAAAAAATCGAGCGATATATCATTCGATTCCTTGATATCCCATCTACATCATCCAATTTTTTTTTTCATCTTACGCCCTTTTTATCAACTGTTTCAATAGCTCTACGTTATTTTTATCAAATGTACCCAATATGCGCCACCCCTATTTTCTTGTTCTAGCTGCTACGATCAACCCATTGATAGTAAATATCCGCCAAACATGGTCGAAAAAAAATTTAGTTCAAGCTCTCGAGCAGGTCAAGAAAGGTGAGATATCGCAGAGGATGGCTTCGACTATATATTAGACACCTCGTCGAACATTTCAACGATATGTCAAACTAAACATATCCGAAAAAAGGAAAATGAGTCGGCCATATGCGTTAACGACAGTACAGAACGAAGAATTGTATAGTCGAATTAAATGCTTAGCAGATATTCGCTATCCTATGACGAGAAAAATTTTGAGCTCATGCGTTTGTAAGTACTGTCTAGGAAAAAACATCAGACAGAATTTTTCTACCATCAGGACAATAGCTAGTCCCATATGGACTCGGACATTTTTAAAATTGAACTCTTTTATTTCAATGAGAACATCTCAATTATATTCAAAATTATACTAAAAAAAATGTTCATGAATTTGATAGATTAATATTGGAATTAAATGTTGCATAAGTTAATTTTGTTGATTCAGAAACAACGTTGTTTCATGAATTTTATCTGAAAACTTGATTTTATTTAGGATGTTAAAAGTTGATATAGTCTATGTAATATGGTTTAATCAAAGACGAAATATATTTTTCAATAAAACTATATCAGAAATATACTCTTTTGTTTGTACTTTATTCATTTCTGACATGCTCAATGATTCAAACTGGATGAAAAAAAGTATTTTCAGGGTGGCGCCATATTGGGTACACTCAAAATTTTTTTCCCGAAATTTTTTTTTCAAAATGATGTATCTCAGCGTAAAACTGTTCAAAGTGAATGAGACTTAGCTCATTTTGAAAGTCTTGAGTAGACCTTTCATTTGACACCAATTACGTTAGAAAATTTCCATTTGCCGCGGTGTAGTGACCTTCCTCGCTTAGGTGGCGCATATTGGGTACAGGTACCTTATATGGAGTTTCTATTCGAACTCCATATCACGATTGGCCCTCAACGATTGTAACTATCACGAATCTTTATTACTCTGTTTACCCTCTCCACGGGGTTGCACTGGGGTGTATAGATGGGTATTCGGCGATGTGAGATTTCACACTTTTTAGCATTGTCCTGAATTTTTTACCTATGAATTGAGTGCCGTTATCGCTGACGATTGTACGTGGACATCCGTGGGCTAGTATTATTTGATTCCGTACTGTTTTTGTCACTTTGCTGTCAGTTGCTTTTCGCATTGTTTTTAGTTCTATCCATTTTGTGAAACGATTCTGCATGAATAGTAGTGACGTATTCCCTGCAGATGAGCGTGGCAGGGGTCCTACGATATCGAATGATAACATTCCGAACGATACCATTCTAATGACTCGGTGTCATATTTCTCATGCGAGGTATGAGTGAATATGACGCCGGGTCAAATGAACCTGACCTGACCATAGTGCCCCAGTTCTCTGAGACCTCTTATGCGATTCTCTCGATACCTTGAAACTTATCAAGGCTTGAACTGATCCATAAATTTTTCGAATATTTGAGAAGGTATTTTGATTTATCATCATTAGTTAAATGCATAAAGAGAATGTATGCCCATCAAACAGATGGTTAAAATAAATTTTAATTAAGTATATATAATGAATTGGGAAGTGATCAGTATTAAAATTATTGGTATATGAGTGTAAAAATCAGGGACGTCTCATTTTGGATGGGGATACAGGATGCGAAATCATAAAAGTTTTAATGTATGGTGCGTTTTACGTCAACTCTCCAGAGACGACGCGCGGGAGCTGAAACCTCGCGTTTTCGACACTCATTTTTGACTCTATAAAACTAACATCTTAATAATGTCGAATATGATATCGATTCAGTTTTTCTTCAGCTTTTCGATAGAGGATTTAGTTTTCCAAAATTTTTACATTTCCCTATGAAAAAACATGAAACACGTCTTATCTCAAAAAGCTATTTTATTTTATATTTTTAATTAGTCTAGATTGGAAGCTAACGTTTCTTTACGTCAATATAGACTTTGAAAAAATAGGACTTTCTCGTTACATCCGAGTAATTAAGTAGCGAACATGAGAAAATGCGCCGCGCCGGGCCGCCCCGCGCTGCTTCTACGAGCTTGGGCTCGAGTTTGGCGCGGCGCGGCAAAACTCGAAAAAATCACTTCGACAGTATATCCGGGTTTATTTAGATATTGGTCATAAAAAGTCGAAAACAAGCGTTAAAAACTCAAGGTTTTAGCATCCGTGAAATATTCCGAAAATATCTCGTGCAGTACTAGAATTCTTCTTCTGTTTTTTTTCTAGTTCTCTGTGGAATCCTCTTCGCTGCTCATTTCTTCCTTCTAGAGATGTTTTCCCGTTCAGGGTTATCGGAAAACTGGTGAGGTAGCGTCAGCTATATTGATATGAGAAGGTCCTAAATCTTGTCAAATTTTCCGTTAGCCTATCTCTTGAGATTTCGTCCAGACTCGCGTAACCTATTACGGACCTCACTCCTGATTGGCAGACTTTCCGATGCAACATTATTTATGATGTTTTTACTCGCACGTGAAGCTCCCCCACAAATTGTATTACCCCCTCTCATGAAATGGGGTAAAGCTGTACGGTAGACACCTCTGAAAAATCGTCCCAATCCTATGTTACGTTGAATCGGAATAATTCTGGAGTATCCACAGCCGTAACCACCACCTCCACTATAGCATCCAAAATTATAATCTTTCAAGAGCTTCATCATATTCGATTCTTTTGAAATGTAGCGTTACTGTCAAAGTCCCGTAATTAAATGGTATATTTCTTTTCATTTCATCTTTTATACCTAATTCTATCAAGGGAAATGACGGTGAAAGTGGCGGTATGTACATCGCAGAGAGAAAATTTGGATCACCGTGAGCATAATTGTGAAGCGAGAAAGTCACTGCTTCCAATAGACGTGTTTGACTGTCCCCTGCCACGTAAGGTTTACAAATATCGGAATAAACCATCAACTCACCGGGAAGTTCATTGATGAGGCTAGCCGATCTGGTTCCATTGATTGGTGTGAAGTGGATATCGGTAAGATCAAGATCCTCGAATCCAAAAATTTTCTTCAATTTGTCCGATATGATGAGGCTATCTCTATATTCGTCGCACGTATCGTCACAGATTCGGGATAGTCTGGCAAATCTACCAGGCCGTATTCCGAATAAGATATGGTCTTTGATCACATCGAGATTATTCGTTTCAGCCAACAATAAGTCGATACTCTTGTAAATACCCGATGGCACTCGATATGTCATATCATTCTCGACCCGGGCCCATAAATCATGGAACAGACGGTATCCTCCCTCGACGAATGGTGAATATGCTGAAACGTGAGAACCTTTTGGATTTCGCGAATAGTGACCGACCATTCTCTGTGTAGGCCAACATATTGTGGTAATAACACCTTGAAACGAGTAGCCGTATTATTTGGGAAAACGTCTTTGCTGGTGTTGCTGTGCAATACCATGTAAAACTGATCCCTCATTGTAAATTTTTCAACGCTTTGGCGGATACCCTGGAATTGAACTATTCAGGATATTCTCTCCAGCTAACTAAAAAATTTTTTGTGCATCAGTGGCCCTTGCTTTCTAAAATCTTGTCTCTTTTAAAAACATCGGAATCCAAGTTTTCGCGAACTCCGCTCCACTTGTCCTCGTAGAATAAGCCATCAATCTTATCGCCAGCCAGATCTTCCAGCATGTACACAGGTGGCTGTTGAAAGGTTGAGATGCGGATAATTCGAAATAATTCCAGCGTCCATTTGCCCTCGTATGCTTTCCCGAATACAGCCTCATTCCGTGTGACACGGTCAAGGTCACCCACAGCGTATTAATGCTTGCGCTCGATGTAACAGTCGTATCGCAAAGTCGGATTGAGTTGGGCTCTAGCGGCATTATAAAGATTCACTTCTGAAGGAACCATGCTAATGCCTGAATACCAGCTGTTGTTGTAAGCTTTAACGATATTACCTAAAAGGTTTAGATAACGTTGTGTATGTTTATGTGTAAAGAAATACCATAGCCGCCCCTTGAGTGTTCTGTTGAAACGCTTGGCAACCGCTGCTTTAATATCAAGATTTCTTGCTATTCGATGAATTATTTTTTCTTTTCTCAACAATTCCTGCATTTCTTTACCCATAAATTCTTTGCTTTTATCCGTCTGGAAGAGGAGTGGCCGATGACGTAATAAATAATGAATATATTACAAAATTAATTAAATTTAAGTTAATTATATTTTATAATAATTGATTATAAAAATTACTCGATGGTTCGGGTAGAGCACAATATAGTCGCCTTGATTCTCGAATAAATCTTCGAATCGAAATAGATTTTACTTACTACGGTATCTACCGATAGTGTTCTCTTACGGGTTTCCGCTACTGGAGCTTGGGTGCCCTCACCCTCTTCTTTTTTCTTCTTCTCCTCCTCCACCTAATTGTGTGTACTTTTAAACGCTCTGTTTCGGGGGACGTTGTCAGGTCCGATTACGAGTGGGATTCTATTATACGCTAGAGATTTTCGTTACCGATGAACGAGTGAGGGACCTTTGCATCATAATGAACACCAGCAAACTGTGCACCGCCTAAAGCCATTGTTCCTTTTCTACTCTTTCAACGGCATCTTGCACGAGATCAAACACATTGCCATCCTTTATAATAGCTCCATCTATACTGACCATGCCGCGGCTATCCCACTTGATATTATCGGCACGACGAAAAAATTTGAGGAGATTCTTTTCCAACGGTTGAAATTTCTGAGAAACACTTTTTTTAATGAACGGATCGATGGAATCTTCTTCTCTGTTATCTACACCATCATCATCACTACCGTTCTTCAAGGTACCCCTCTCCACCTCAATTACCTGCTCTGCATCGCTGGTATCTTTGCGATAGTGTAAGAATCTGTTCAGCCCCTGCTGATAGAGCATATATTTCTCGCGCTTATCGGTGAAAGAGATCAATATATTAAATCGCCGATATTTCCCTCGGGGACCAAAATCATCTTCCTTGCATACTCTATGTCGCGAGCACGGGTGACAAAATTAAGGGTGAAAAATCACAATTCCTTATCAATAAACGCTGCCTGCTCTTCATCGTCTTCCTCGGATCGAGTAGTTTTCTCAGAAACGATGCGTGTTTGCGTAGCTTGCCCTTGCAACTCTTACTCGTTTTGACGTTCTTCGTAAAATATTGAGAGCACACTCACAGATAAGAACGATCAATTTAAAGTCGGCTTTTTGTAGACGAAGCAACAATAAAATATTCGTTCTCACTAGTTTCGAATAAAATTATAATATAACGTTCAGCAGTGGGAGCAGCTGCTTCCACTGCCATTGTCAAACTATTGTGTATAGAACTAACGTCAGTGGTCTCATATACTTAAACCTAATTTATTATGTTCGATTTCGTTGTGGTCTAATTTGATACCTTTGGTTCTCTCAATTTCCCCCAGATACGTATCGGTTTTTCCAGGATCATCAATACATTCAGGTGGTAAACCAGAAGCTTTGGGTTTTTCATAGGAAAAATTATTGATGTAATTTACGAAAAGCCCTGAAGGTTCCTATTGTCACTGATGTTGGAACCGAATATAATTTACTGATCAAGTATCCGTCTCACATCGGTATTATCAATTCCACTGCAACATGACAAATGAGTCTAATTATGTTATAACACACTGAACACATGGATATATAGTATTCATAAAAAACTAAATTCATTTGAAAATAAATGTCCAGGCTAAGGAGATATTAAATTGATACAATACATCAATATCTACAGGAATTCATAGTCTCAATCTGTGATAGAAATACATGATCACAGATCATAACTTTTATCACAATTTGTAGAATAAAAATACTTAAAAAAACTGCGAAAGACATTGCTGGCAACTGAGCAATAGAATGCAAGAAATTGAAACAAAAAAAAAACGTTTTCTCAATGCTTCATTAATACAATCGGTATTGCTTGTTATAATTTTAATCCCAGTAAATAAAATGTATTAAACATATCGGACATTCACACTAATGTTTGAACGATACGAAACAGTATTTCCATTCTTCAATTATAATAAACCAATGTTCAGGAAAGAAAATAGAAATATATAAGAATTAGTGAGTTTCATTATTCATCTGAAAAAGTCAAATAATTCCATTTATTGATGCATTCAATCATTTGATGCTCACTAACTTCAGCCTGTTGATAGATATGCTGCAAATCATGTTGCTAATAATGCTGTAGATGCAAAGCTCGAAACCTTATGATGAAGTACTTGACAATTTGGCTGGACTCATGGCAGATTTAGCAACAGAAAAGAGTCGCAGATTAACTGCTGAAAACTCATCAAAGATAAAGAATTCTTGGAACCTTGAAGCAGAAAATTACTTCACTTCCATATGTTCAGATTTGGGTAGTTCTGGTATATGATGAATTTATGTATTTCTTTACATATAGAATAATATGTTTAAAGTAACTGTATATTTAAAGCGAATCAATGTGAACTTGCCAGGACAAATATGAATTGATTTTTCTACTTTCATATGCTCAGCTTTCGGTAGTTCTGGTATATAATGAATTTATGTATGTCTTTAAATATAGAATAGTATGTATGAAAAAATGTGCTTCGTAAATTCGACTGGAAATTTGATTGAAAAACCAGTACCGAAACGTAAATATATAAACAATAATTGACAATTTATGTACCATTAACCTATCGTTACTCGTCAGAAATTTATACTTTTCTTTAAAAAGGTTTTATAATACTTAATTTGATAATTATTCAAGTTTGAGAGTCCCCCGATAATATATAAACAATAATTAACAAATGTATGTACCGTTAACCTATCGTTTATCGTCAGAAATTTATACTTTTCTTCAGAAAAGTTTTATAATCCTTAATTTGATAATTTTTGATAATCATTCAAGTTTAAGAGTCTTCCGATAATATATAAACAATAATTAACAAATGTATGTACCATTAACCTATCGTTGCTCGTCAAAAATGTATACTTTTCTTCAGAAAAGTTTTATAATACTTAATTTGATAATTTTTGATAATCATTTAAGTTTAAGAGTCCCCCGATAATCTAAGATTATTCTTGTGCTTCGTAAATAATGAATTTATGTATGTCTTTACATATAAAAGAATATGTTTAAAGTAACTGTATATTTAATGCGAACCAATGTGAACTTTCCAGGACAAACATGAATTGATTTATTTACTTTTATATGCTCAGATTTAGTTGAGAATAAAATACAAAACACATCTTCCTATGATACGTGAACTTATAGAAGTAATTGTGAGAAGCAAGAGGGTGAGATTCATTTGAACTTGCCAGGACAAATATATCAATTGATTTATTTACTTTCATATGCTCAGATTTGGGTTATTTGGGTTATTTGGGCAAATCTTACAACTAGGGCGAATCGTGACAGGCAAATTTATTTTTTCAAAAATGGTCGCACACTGACCAGCTTTTCATAATATCTACAAAATACCGTGTACATTCGAGATCTCATCGCGCCTTTCATTTTTTGCACCATTGAAAAAACTGGAGATAAAAAACAATCAAAAAAATTCTTCTTTGAAATCACAAGTTTTTCTTACATGTTTAATTACATTTACATTTAGAAAATAGTGTTTCGTTATAGTAGGCGTAAAGTAGCCATTTTTGGTCATAAATTATTTACCTATCATATTTGCAATAAATTCGAACATATGTTAATGTTCTACTGACAAAGTAGATCTTTGAGAATTTTATAGGATTTCGAAAATTCTTTGGCATTTCAACAGTTTTGAATATTTTCCGATCAAAATTTGAGGGATGTATGACAAGGAGGTCTTGAATATAGGAAGACAAAAAAATGATTCAACGCGATCGAATTTCGCTGAGCATTAATTTTTTAATTTTCTTGGTAGAACGGAGGATAAAACAGAGCAAAGAGCTGAAAATCGGGGAAAGGAGTATGAAAAAACCAGCAGAAAAAAGGGAGACGGGCGGCTTTTCCGGCCAGAGCCCAGAGATGTGAACCGCAGGTAGGCACACGTTTTCACAAGATCCGCACGCTTCTCCCGGCTCTCGAGCCTGCCGCTCGAAGGGTCGAGCAAGCGCCGTCCCTTTTTTTATTAGGGTCATTTTAAAATTTGACAAAATTTTAAAATGTTCACTTTTTCCGAATTTAACATTAGTATCGATTTTCCTTAAAACAGCGTTATCAGGTGATAATAGCGAATTTCGAATCATAAAAATCGGACCATTTTTCCCATAAGAATCTGAAAATCTAATTAACCACAGCTATTGATTCAAGTGAATACACAAATCAAGAAAGTATATTTTGTAAATTAGACAGTACAAATCGCTTTCTTTGAAATGAATCGAAATTGGCTATACTGGATAATCTTAAATTCTTCAGCAATAAATTTGATCGTTGATTCAGAAATTTCAAGGTGCATTTAAATTCTAATTATTTACAAAAGTTTTTTTTTTCTTCCTAAGTATCGATTGAAAAATTTCGAACATTTCAAAATTTTTGTGAAAGCTATGAATGACCGTAATAAAGGGATGCTCGACCCTCCGTTTCTCGGTTAGACTCTTCCAGCAACAGACCCTGCATGGGGTCGAGAAAGAAAGTGTGAGCTGAGTGTGCTTACCTGCGAATTTGAATCTTCCAAATACAGACAGAAAACGCGCATCGCATGTTTATAAAAGTTGATATCATCCAATTTTCATTATCCAAAATTGACTATTATCACTGAATAATGATGTTTCAGATAAGAACAATTTCAAGTGTCGATTGAAAAAAATTTAAACATTTCAAAACATTGGTGAAAGCTATAAACGACCGTAATAAAAGTATTTTCGACCCTTCGTTCAGACTATGGAATCGAGATTCTGGTGCGTCTAAATGAGTTTTACAACCCGAAGTATGACGAACGCAGATTCGTATCCAATTCTACAGGCAAGAAAAGGACAGACGCCTAGCTGAATATCCCATTGTAGAAATTTAGAAGCAAAGGCAGCCGGAATTTAGATTTCTGCGGACTCAAGTCCCCAAACGGCTAGCTCGGTGAGCGAGCCCGAGTGCGAGGCTCGACCCTTCCCGATCTCCACCGGCTGGCCGACATGTGTTGCGCCTGACCGCGGAGCAGAGGCCCGGACGGGTTCAGCGTGGTACTTAATTTTGACATACATCTATAGTTAGACAAATGCACGCTTTATACTTTGAGAGGGCGTTACTAGTATATTTGGCATACTTTTCGAATAACAATTTTTTGCTGAATTGATCAATGCTCATCTTCTAGAAATAAGAAAATCGGCTATTTTTTCAAAAATTCTCTATCTCTAATATGTAGCTCGTACAAGAGAAAACTACAATTGAAATTTACCGACCTCCAATTCGGAGTTTTGGAGACATGGGTGGATCCCCTTAAGATAAATATTGATGCAAGCGTTGCTGAATTAGTTTATGGAACCACTCTGAGACTTCCAGCGCAGTTTTCTCGGGTTTTGAAGAAGGGCCTTGTGTTCATGTATTTTTAGTTAAATTCACTAACTAGGAGAGGTTGTCATCTTCATGTGCCCAATCTTGACCATACTGCCAGAACTTGTTAATGGGTATATTATGAGATACCCGGTGCAGCCATTCAGTCTGACGCTCTCAATAACTTGACTTATGGCTCTATGCGGGCCTGGTTAGAACACTATTATCACCATTATTGGCACGTACACGCTAATTTTGTTTTCTACTCCTTTCACAGCATATCCATCTTGACGCATCTCTTCATATATCCTGGAAACACTGAAAACAACATGATTCATGTGGTTATGATTGATCCACGCCACTATGATTTATAAAGATGCACAAAAGTGATCAAAATAACCAAGAAATGACAATATGTCATCTGAGACGTATTTCCTCCACTGCTCTGTACTTTCACTGTTCTCACTGAACACCACATCACATTTTATTCTAAAAAATATACAGAAGGAGTAGAATACGTATATACTCAACAAATCTTATTTTCATGTCTTACTTGCATAGAGTGAAACATGAAATATATGGAAAAGTCAACGATAATCGACTTTTCACTCTGTGCGTGGATACTGAAGCAATAACAACATCTATCCAAGCACAAAGACAACAAATGTAGTATCAATGGACGACAATTCAGTGTAAGAATTGATTTTCACTCATGAAAACTTCAATTCTGAACATGTGTCGACCAATATCATACTATAACCAAATATGTTAAAACTTAACTACTCACAATTTTCTTTTCGCTCCAATACAATTTCTGGCTCTGTTCAGCTTACCTGGAACACAGAAATTATCACAAAGCAACATATTACAGACAAAGATTAAGTTAACTTATCTGAAATTCCTTGCGTCGAGATAAAATTCATCTTCATCAGCTGCACACGATGAAGCTCCAAACCTGCTAGAGAACACTGCGACGGGAATTTATCTATAAACCTTCATTACCATTACTCAAACTGTTGTGAGTGAGCAATGTCTACCTGATGAGTACACATCACATGTCTAATTAAACATGGTGTTTACAAACGACGCTTATGGTAACCTGCAGCGCGGAGTCGGTAACACAGGTACTGCGCTGAAGGTTACCATAGGCGTCGTTTGTAAGCACAATTAGTTAGATATGCGATGTTTACTCAGGTAGACATGCACTGTTTTTACTCACAACAGTTTCAGTAATTATAAGAAAAGTTTTCAGATCAATTTCCATCACAGTGTTCTCCAGCAAGTTTGGAGCTTTATCGTGTTCACCAGCTGATAGATTTTTAATCGAGAAGCAAGAAAATTCAGATAAGTCAACTTAACTTTTGCCTGTGTACATACATTCTTTGTAATATGTTGCTTTGTGATAATTTTTGTGTTCCAGGTAAGCTGAATAGAGCCAGAAATTGTGAGTAGTTGAGTTTTAATATAATTGATTATAGTATGATATTGGTCGACACATGTTCAGAATTGAAGTTTCCATAAGTGAAAATCAATTCTGACACTGAATTGTCGTCTAATGATACTAGATTTGTTGTCTTTGTGCTTGGATAGATGTTGTTATTGCTTCAGTATCCAAGCACAGAGTGAAAAGTCGATTATCGTTGATTTTTCCATATATTTCATGTTTTACTCTATGTGAGTAAGACATGGAAATAAGATTTGTTGAGTGTATACGTAATTTACTCCTTCTGTATATTTTTTAGAATAAAATGTGATGTGGTGTTCAGTGAGAACAGTGAAAGTACAGAGCAGTGGAGGAAATACGTCTCAGATGACATATTGTCATTTCTTGGTTATTTTGATCACTTTTGTGCATCTTTATAAATCATAGTGGCGTGGACCAATCATAACCACATGAATCATGTTGTTTTCAGTGTTTCCAGGATATATGAAGAGATGCGTCAAGATGGATATGCTGTGAAAGGAGTAGAAAACAAAATTAGCGTGTACGTGCCAATAATGGTGATAATAGTGTTCTAACCGGGCCCGCATAGAGCCATAAGTCAAGTTATTGAGAGCGTCAGACTGAATGGCTGTACCGGGTATCTCATAATATACCCACGAACAAGTTCTGGCAGTTCGGTCAAGATTGGGCACTCAAAGATGACGAACTCTCCTAGTGAGTAAATGGATATTATTAAGCGAGTCACAGTTGGCCATACAATTAGTAAAGACACTCAAGTCTTTGTTTTCATTGACTTGACTCGCCTTGACGATCAACCAATCTCAAGGACAGACCTTTAAGAACGTAGGGATAGATTTTCAAACAGAATGTTTTTCACGCGGCCAATTGTATGTTGCTCTTTCACGGACAGGGGTTGCACGTAACCAATTCATTCCTCAAAATTCAAAAACTAAGAACGCCGTCTATCCAAAATTCCCAATTCTCAGAGGATACATGAAAAATACAATTCCAAGGATTACAAAGTATCAAATTAATCAAAGTTTACAGATAAATTCATATTATACGAGTTTTTTAACAATAAATGAGAGTAACAACATTTCAAACTCAATACACATATTCACAGGCAAAGCCGCGACGGGGGACGCTAGTTCATATAGGAAATATTATTGACAACAATTTTGGTTTTTTATTAATTTTAACAGTATTTCTGAGTACTCCTACAGTCTAGAAGCCCATGACTCTCCTGATAATATGAATAAAATTGATAATCCTGATGTGAATGTAGATCCAAAAGTAAATCTGAAAAACTCAAATGTACCACAAGCGTGTGCCTCGGCGTCAGATCAAATTGATAACCTGTGGGAAACATAAAAAACTACACAAGTTTTTTCTGTAGAATGAAGAAAATTCATTCCTAGTATACTGCGCAAAATCTCGTACCATGGTTGCATTATGAAAAGTACTAGTCACGAAAGAGTCACGAAATATTCAAAATAACTGCTCGAGTTATGTTTGGTTTGATTGCGTTTACCTGAGCTTACCTTTCTCCACTTGGACCTCCTGGCAGATGATCAACATCATACAGCCACCTAAAGTCAAAGATCTAATCAAACCCTGAAATGGGATAATGACCCTACTGAAAATTCCCAGGTAAGATCTCAGGTGAGATCTCAGGTGAGTTTTCAGAGATCATTTTTTTTCTTGAAATGCATCAGATTGTACATTAGAAAATACAGGACTAACATTGGAATTTGATAAAATGTACAAATTGGGGTCGAAATAGAATTTGGATGAATTGACGAATTATATCATCACTTGGTATCAACACTACTAGAAATTTTTAGGTTCATCTCAGGTGAGAACTCAGGTGAGATCTGAGATGAGATCTCAGGTAACACTTTTACAGCCCTACATTGCGGTCGTTAATAGCTGGTCCATAAAGTTATGCTCGTCCATAATTGACTTTCAATATAAACATCAAAGTCACGCATATGCGACGGCGGTTCATGCAACGATGCGCGTGTCCAAGTGATGCATCGCGGTGGAAGCATGTAGCGCTATCCGCAATATCGTCTAGCCTTCTCCCGAAGAATTACAGTCTAACTGTTACGGAGACTGGTTTTCAAGCTAGCACTTGGTGGGCTTCGATTCAAAGCCGTATTCACTTGTAGCTAAAAATCACTTGGCTGGAAGCATTTGTGTCACTATTCTTCATTCTTATATCAATCTCATCTAAATTGATTGTACAAATCTTTTAAAGTTGAAAACGAACCGCACGAAAGGTATGAGGTCGTAGACAATAAGGTAATTGATAATTCTTAATTGAAACGGAGCCCTGGTTTGATAAATATCAATGATTACATTATTTTTCATTAAGATATACCTGGGATGTATGGTGTTCGTCGAAAAAAGAACATGGGAACTGACGAGAAGAAGAAAACACGGATTATTTTTGCGAGACTCTGCAAAAATTATGTGGAACAGGAGGGTTTTAGCGAGAAGTTGCCTAGACACAAAAAAACTAAAAACCAGCTTGGCTAATGACGAGCCTCTCCAGTTAATTGATCCTCGAAAACGAGAGATGTTTCTGGATAAGCCCACGCTGCATCCGATATAATGAACTAAGAAATGTATATTAATATGAAAATGAATTGCGGTTCTATACAAAGATTACCTGGAGACGCATGTAGCGTATAACGATCTTGATGACACGAGGAGAATTAAGCTAATATCACTAGCAACGGAAAATCGTGGTATTCATATAAGGGATTCGCGGAGAGAGCTGTTAGACTAGATGATCATCATTTTATATACCTGTTTGTTCATTGTTTTGGATTTTGAATTTTCAGAAAAATGAAGTTATAATTCTTAAAACATCTTAAGTATCATTTTCAAAATCTGGACTACGTAAATTAGTTTTTTTTCCAGATAGGCAGATGAGTTGTAATAATCTGTTACGAAAACCCATTCGAAATCAAAGAATTAAAAAACTGAAACCATGTCTAGTGATCTCCAAAATTTATAAACGCGTATCTCCTGGAAGAGAGTATTTATTCACGAAGTGTCTGCCGCAAAATGATGATATCTCAAATATCATAATAATGTCTACTTTTCATCTAAGCTGTCTGATGAAACTGAAAGAGTTTCTGTCAAATAACGGTATACTGAAAAGCATTGCCTTGTTGGAAAAAATCGACTAGATTTCCAGCTAAATTTGTAATTGATTTAGCTTGATTTGCACTGAATTCCAACTGGATTCTAGCTGGATTTTGACTGGTTAGTGAATGGATGCAGAGAATCCAGAGAGATTAATGCAAGAAAAATCCAAAAGCTTTGCCAGGCAATCCAGAAAAATTGTTTAATTCCGGTGGATTTTTGACAGCGAGAGCTCGATCAATGCAGAGAATTTTGTAAGTTCTACGATGATCTACGAACTGTCAACGAATCAGGCTGGATTTTTCTAAATAGAAGCTGCGTACCAAATCCAACTCTAATCACAAAAAATTCTGATGGATTGTCAGAAAAACCAGCTGTATTCGTAGACAATCCTGCTGGATTCACCGTAGTAACCCAGCGCTCATGCTGACGAAACCCAGCTGGATTCATTGGAAATTCTGCTGGATTCACCGCAGTATCCCGCAGTTCTTATTGGAAAAACGAGCTAAATTCGTTCACAATCCAGCTGGATTCGCCGCCGTAGCCCAGCGCTCATTCCAGTAGAATCCAACTGCATCTGACGCAGTAGCCTGCAGCTCTTCCGGTGTGAATCAAGCCGAAATCCAGAGAGAATCCAGCTGGAAGTTGAGTCGATATTTTTCTAGGTCAAAATTTTGAATAACATGAAAATGTCTACTATGCATTTGTATGGATTCGAAAATGGGACATTTCCGAAGCCACAGCATGAAAAATGTTCTTCAACAAAAATGTTCCTCAATTCGTACGTATCTTAAATCATGGATCAAGTGAATTTATAAATGACTGAAATGTTATAACAGCCACTTCAAAGATTTGCGTGAGATCTCACCTGAAATCTCACCTTGAAATGTTCAGTAGTGTTTGGTA
Organism: Aphelinus atriplicis; assembly: GCA_020882685.1. Classification (NCBI taxonomy): domain Eukaryota; kingdom Metazoa; phylum Arthropoda; class Insecta; order Hymenoptera; family Aphelinidae; genus Aphelinus; species Aphelinus atriplicis. The sequence continues at coordinate 23,613,288 of CM037073.1, read as the reverse complement.
TCAAGTAATAATATAATTCGTCAATTTATCAAACTTCTATATATTTTTGTTTACCACTTTCGCTCAGCCATTATGAAGTCAGAAATTTCAACTCTGGATCAATACCTAAAGACCATTAATTTTACTTTGTACCAGATTTACATGAAATCTATTCTTCTTCGGAGGCTACATTGTCTTCACTACTTTGAAAGTCTTAAATGGAAATGAAGGTGGAGTAACCTGGAATCAAGGTGAATTGGCTTAAGAAACGAGAGTGGATGGTCCAGTAATCCAGGTGAATGTACCTGAAAATATATGTGGATTGACCGATTGGGATATCAGGTTGATCGATTTGAAAGTCTGAATTAATTTACGAATTCATCACAATCAATCTTGAAGTGCAGATGTAAATTCTTCTGAATTGACTCAAATATCCAGTTCAAAATTTGCATGACTTGACCTGGGCATCAAGATGAATATACCTGACAATCAGTGTAGGTATAACTGACATTCTAGGTAGATACACCTATAATTCTAGGTGGAGATACATTGATACCGAGATGAAAATACAGTCGATAATGCATGAAAAGCTAAACTCCCGTGTGGAAGTTCATGTAAACTTACCTCATCATTCAGAGTAAAATACGGGTATTGATCATGGTGAAATTCACCAAAAAATGCGGTCAAATTCCATAGGAAATCGTTGTTCAATCCTATCCGAAAATCCGACCTGAGAATCCATCCAAATCGACCTGAGAATCCGTTCGAATTGACCCAAAAATCTATTCGATGGACCAGAATTTCCAGTCAAATTTAACTGGAAATCCGTTCAATCGACTAGAAGATTCGGAAAAATTTACCTGAATATCCGTTCCCGCCGACCAGAAAATCCGTGCGATCGACCGGAAACTTTGTTTGAAATTATCAGAATATCCAGTCAAATTTACCCGAAAATCCGTTCAATTGACTATAGATTGCGTTTGATCAACTGGAAAATTTGTTTCAAATGACCCGAAAATCCGTCTAATCGACCAGGAAATACGGTCTAATTCACCTCAAAATCCGTTCGATCAAACGAATTTTCAGTTATAAATGACCTAAAATCCGAACGAAGCTACCGGAAATTCCGTTCGAAGCTACCTAAAACTCCGCTCCAACTGACCGGAAAATCAGAATAATATCAAGTCAAGTCCGATTTCTGTCAGAATTTTAGGGGGTAGTGCATTGGCTGCACCACGCCCTAAAATAAACCCTCACACCTGAGGGTTTCTCGCGAATTTGACGATAAACTTATAATTTTGGAATTCTGCGAAGAGAATCTTGAAACCTAGCTCAATACTAATCAGAAACCATCTTCATTGTTATCACCAGATTATTTCAATTTTGATCGACCCGGAAATATGTGTGAATGGTCTTTTAGATTGATATCAATGGACATGGAAATATAGGCATATCAACTTAAAAAAACTATATAGGATGACCTGAAAATCGGTGTGGATTGATCAGGAAATTCACTAAATACTTTAAAATCCGCAATAGTTGCTTCAGTGATATCACTCCTGTACCTTCGGAAGTACGATCAGATGAATTTGAAACTGACCTCTGAAAACACAACTGAGATCTCACCAGAGATATCACCTGAGAACTCATCAGAGGTCCAACCTGAGAACTCACCTGAGATCTTACCTGAAAACACCTGAGATCGGATCTAGGATCTCACCTGAACATACGTAGATGTCCAGATGGCCGGAAAATCTAATTGAAAGTACTTAATATTGCAGCGCTTTTTTAAAGTATAAAACTGAAGGGTGGCGCCGCCTGCCGCCTGTCCTGCGGTCCGGCGCTCTCCTTCCTCATTTGTTTAGAGCATTAGTGAAAATTGTTGATTAATAGGGTTATGGGATATTGAAAATTTTTCAATTTTAGAGGAGAGTCTAATCTCTTCGAACGAGGCTCTACATATAATTACGATCGAACATCACTAGGTAAGTTCGTTTGATCGTTTAATTATAATATTTCGGCCTCGTTCTCGAGATTATGTGTAGTTTTTTAGAGTCACAACAATTTTTCTATTTTTATTTGTCTATTATTCATGAGTACGCGGAATCATTACAGTTTTCTAATCATTATTCTTAACTTACATTTAGTTACAAACATGTTTTTTATTGATCTAGAATAGATACCGCAAAAGTTTGATTACTTGGTAAAATGGGTCTATTGTAGAATCTAGCAAACGTTTCCGAATTATCGGTCCATCCAGCCGTCCTTCTTATTACATTCAAGTCTATTCCTTTTGAGGAGACTGTAGATGTTGCTGCGTGTCTGACTGAATGCGCAGTGAAGATCGAGGTATCTACTCCGCTTTTTTGTAAGACAGCCTTCACCCATCTACTGATGGTTTGAGATCCTACCGCTTTGTGCGGTTTTTTCGTTGAAATAAATAAGTTATTCTCATTATCCCTAATTTGTTTCGTGATCTTTATATATTCTAGAATCACAGTATAGGCACATATGCTAGGATCGTTGTCATACTTTGGCAAGAGTAATAGTGGCTGATATCGCCCAGGTCCAGTCGTTTTTATTGTATCTGTAATTCTTATTACTAATCCTTTTTCATTTGTACTTATGTTTGCCAATTTTATTGAGGCAATTGTCTGAGATCGATGTGCCGTCACCAATGCCAATAACATCACAGCTTTCTCTGTTAGTTTATCTAACTCCAATAAATTTAAAGGTTCAAGATTTTTTAGATATTCAAGTACTATTCCCACATTCCATGTAAAGGCATATTTTGACTTCATTGGTCTTGATTTAAAAATACCTTTGAAGAATCTTGATATCAATCTGTCCTCTCCAATTTTATCTTTTGACAATAAAGATATTGCAGACCTGTATGTATTCAGCGTCGCATAGGAAGCACCTTGGTGAAAACTTCTTGTGAGAAATTGCAGCAAAATTTCACGTGTTGGATTATACATATCGTTGTTTGTATCTTGGCAATATTCTGTCCATTTTTTGAGATCGGAGCTGTATTGCTTCAGTGTAGATTTTGATAAAGATGCAACCAGTATGTTGATCGACTCTTCCGGTACGTTCATCCTTTTAAATGCCTCCCGGATATTTTTGCTGCAATCAGTGCTAGGTTCTTTGCCATTGGATGTTTTTTCATTCTACATGGAGAGAGCAGTAATTGATCATTAGGTTCCAACCATATTGGATTGTCAACTAGTAGTTCTAAAAATAACGGGTACCAAGGCTGTTTAGGCCAGTCTGGCACTAGAACTATTCCCGTAGCTGACTAACTTTATCTTTTTGAGTACTTTTGCAATAAGATTGAATGGAGGGAAGGCATAAAATTTTAAGTTTGACCAATTGATAGTGAAAGCATCTACTGATATTGCTTGGTCATCTGGCAACCAAGAAACAAATTGTTCACATTTTGAATTATATTTGTTTGCAAAGAGGTCAATGTTAGGGTATCCTAGTTGTTCAATAATTTTTTGAAACTGCATATGATTGAGTTCCCATTCAGTGTCTGTTTCATATATTCTGTAAACTCATATATTTCTGTAAACTCATATATATTCTGTAAACTCATATATTTGGCCTTCAAACTCTAAACGTAAGTACTTTCTACTTTTCTTGTGAATTGGTTCAGAGTAATAAGCGTCTTCCATGTCTATGTTACACATAAAGTCATTCGGAAAGATCAGTTGAACCGCTGTCTTTATGCTTTCCATTTTGAAGTGTTCTATTGCAATGTATTGATTTAAATTTTTTAGGTTCAGAATGAAACGATAAGAACCGTTTTTCTTTGGTTCAAGAAAGTGCGAAGATAAAAATTGTTTTTTATCTATTTGACATTTTTCAAACACTCCTTTATTATAGAGGTGTTGAATTGCAATTTTATATTTATGTTTTTCTAGTTTTAAGTCAAACTTAACCAAGGGTGGCTTATTTTGAAAAATTTTTTCTTTGAATTGAATATTATAGCCTTTGACACAACTCAAAATGAATTCATCTTTAGTTATTTTTTCCCAATTATGTATATAATTTTTAATTCTACCTGCTTTTACCTCATTTATTTTGGCGTCTGAGGAGGGAAAGGTCTCTGCCTGTTCTGTTGATGAACTCGTTGGTTCATTGGTTGTTGTCTCGGCTTGAAGAAAATTTTTGGCCTGGTCGTCTGGTTCTGTTGGCCTGTATATGATGGCCTCCTCACATACAAGCCCTTGTAGTTTAAATTTCCTTTCTGGCTAGGAGTAAGAATTTTCTTGCTGGCTTGACTTTTCATATCCGCACCAATTTTGCTGACAGCTTTGGCCTCTTTAATTTTTCCTGCCAGGTCTTTTCCAAAAAGGAATTCATCCGTTTCCGTTCTTTCTAGAATTTTTCTGTGCTGTTTGTCTACTAAAGATAAGACAATTGCTTTTCTGGACTCTGTTTGGTTATATATCACATGATTTATCAATTTGGCACTATCATTCAATTTTTCAATAAATTCTACAGAGTCAAATCCTTGATCTTCATTGGCGTTCAAAATATCATTCAATTAAGAGCCAATAATGGCTAGCGCCATATTTGCTGACTCTTGGCGTTCAACAGCATGTGTATCCCTTTTGTGAGTATTGTCCGGTAGAACTGCAATTATTTCCGGGTTTAGTTTTGGGATTTCGAATCCTGATAGCTTTGGATATTTTTTCTGCAGACTCTCTTTATCTTTATCCAATAAACCTTTTGAGAACAAGTGCTTCCATCTTTTTGCAATCGTTGAATGTAATTGAATTACATCGGTGTTTTCCTCTGCTGGATCATCTCCCAGTGCCACCATAACCTCATCATCCAGAGGTTTCTCATCTGTCTTTTGATCGGAATCTTTTCCCGGATCGGTGTCGGTTGGCTCTGGTGTTGTGTTCGCCGGTTCATCTGTATAGTAAAATTATTAGTCTTTCCATACCAACTCATATTATCAAATAAATGTTCTGCCGCAAGGGCCTGTTGCCGTGAAGGCGGTTCGTTGTGATAGCGATTGACGCGAAGCCAATTTGCTACGAGAGCATTTCGCCGAAATGGCGTTTTGCCGCGAAGGCTTTGTGCCGCGAGGGCGTGTGCCGTGAAGGACTTAATATTGCCGCGAGGGAAAGTGCCGTGAAGGACTTATTATTGCCGTGGAAGGCTTGTTGCCGAAAGGCTGTGCCGTGAAGGCTATTACCGATATACATAATTTCTAACCTCACTTACTTTCATTGGTTTCTCCAACTTCATCATCGTTTTTGTCCTCCTCACTACTAGAGCTCGACTCACTACTTTTCTGCAAGGTCTCCAGTTCCTGCTTCAGGCGTTTTATCTCCTCCGCCATTTGTTCCATGTCTTTGTCACGTACTCGCTTCTTAGACATCTTAGCGCGATGCAACCTGTTCCGCTGAGCGCGAAAGAATGAGGAAGGAGAGCGCCGGACCGCAGGACAGGCGGCAGGCGGCGCCACCCTTCAGTTTTATACTTTAAAAAAGCGCTGCAATATCCGTCGGGGCCGGGGGGACTACACATAATCTTGAGAACGAGGCCGAAATATAATAGCTACATGTTACAGTTTGCGACTTCGAATGCAAATAACTTTGTTAGGAGTACGGATACCGCTGTTTTTTTTTTTACTTTCATTCGAAGAGCGAATTGACAACTATTATATATTTCAACGTGAGCAACAGTTCTAATTGGAAAGGGTTATGAAATTTCCACCTTAACAAATAGACTGTGTGAAAACTGTCAGAGATATCGAGATGAAATTTTTTTTGTATCTCCATTACTGTATAAGGCACTCTGAATCACAATCTCATAATCGTAGCTATGATTTGGAAACTTTAAAAAAAATCACAAAAAATGTCTTGTTTTTAGGTGTTTCCTTTGTACCTATTTTACAACAACAATATTCGAGATTAATGTTTCGGAACACTTAATCCTCATGGGAAATTTCGTAACAAAACTTTTTTTTCTCTTCCATTTTACTCTAAAAGAAAAAAATGCACAATTTTTCAACATTCTCAGAAATCAAAACAACAAGCCATACTTTTCATGTTTCCTCATATGTCATATCATTTTTAGCCATTTTCTGGAGACAGCTCAATAGGTTCCAGAGAGAGAGTATAAAAAGTTGCAGCAAATACAGATGAGCCCTCTGGGCTACTACTGTCCATTATTAGTATGGACCTTGCATCCGCAAACTCCTACACGCTGAACTTGGTCAACTGACAAATAGACTCAGTTAACTAATGAAGAAACACACTCGGCATTTTTTCTAATTGAAAATTCATATTAATCACTATACTCGGTGGTAGTGTTTATACACATATAACTTGTATAAAAAATTAAATAATAATGTAACGTAATAGCATTCAACTATACATGAATTGTTCATGTTTTACTTCCCCTCTTAACTCATACACTAACTCATTGATTTTTTTTAGTCCCCTGAGAAATAGCTTGAGTTAACCAGGAATTTGACTGGTTCTCAACTTATGAACTCTCATATTTGACCAATGAATTCCAACGGTAAATTTTGTGAGCCAACTGTAAACGCAGTGGGAAAAACAATTGATTTTTTTAAACAGGGAATTACAATATAATATTGGAACTGTGTTAACTTAGCACACAAACCTAGAACACTTGAAGCACGTCTGAATGTAGCTAGTTTTTATAAAACTTCGAACATTTATTTATTTTACTTCCTATTCACTCCTTTCAATATAAATTAACTCTGATGTTTCACATCTCCCAGACATTCAGTTACAGCTACCTTTTCTTTGAACAGAAATGAGGTAGCCTTGGTCTGCTATCTCATGTTACAAAGACAAATTTGATGAAATTTTTTTTACAGAATGACAGATAACTTACTGCAGTTTCTATTGATGCCAACTGAAAAACTGTAAAGAAGCATCAGGGGAGAAATTATCAAAGTGTAGGATGGTGGACAAAATTGGGATGTATATAAAGCTTGTTGCTTTTCACTCTGCTTTTACATAGAAGATGTTAACGAAATTTTGATGATTTAAATATTTTTATGATGATTACAATTTTATCTAATTATCCAATTCCGATAAACTATTTATCTTAGTGAGCCATCAAATATTTATTAGAAAATGAGAGAAAAATTCAATGCTCCCCAAGATGGACTTTGACTATCAATGCTGAACATTATTTTGAAAATGTTAATCTAATCTCTTAACTGCTTTCAGGAGGTAATCAATAGTCAGTTCCATGCCATGTTTACTCATAAAAAGTTATATGACAAAAAAGAAACATTTTGAAAGAAGATTGTAACAGGAATGTTTGTCATTTTAGTGGATTCTAACTGAATAAAATTAAACCATATATTCAAAGCTCATGTAACTAAACATAAATTTTCAATATAACTACAGAATTCAGGTTTTTTTAAATTATATTTATTGAGATCTTTGAAGGCCAATCCATCAAATGGAGTTCAATAAAAGAAAAACTCCACATAAATTTTCAATTTGCGACGTTTTGCCAGGATGGTTTGCTGGCCTCATCAGACAGTAAGAAACAGAAATTATTATGTTTTTTGAATTAGGGAGTGGAAGGAACTGACTTCCACTGCTACCGTCAAATTCGTATCTGCAGATGAACAACTAAGAAATTTAAAAAATGAAAGGTATGATGACGAACATTCCCATCTTTTGTATTACTATACTAAGCTGATATATTACTTTTACAAGAATCTAGTTGTTCCCTCATGGAAAAAACTAATTTTTCCTGTATGGTTTCTGCCCTAAGATTTGTCCTTTCAAACTTCAACCTTTAATGATCTACTACATCAATAGGATAATTCTGAAGAGAAAAATCATCAAGACTAAACATATTTCCAACTTGCATTTATTTTTTCTTGTTAGATGTCAATCATTCTGTAATGTTTTAGAGCCTACAATGATAAAGCTACAGTGGAGTCATTCATGTAGGAAATCATATTTTCATACAAATTCTGACTCATTCGAATAGGAAAATATTTCTGTCATCCAATCTCATTTGTTGATAATTTCAATTCTATACCTCAACTTATGTTCATCAGTCGTTTGAATTTTCATTGGTGAAAGATCTCTCTTCCCCATCTTAAATTAAAAAACTTTATTCTGAATAAAATGATGTTTCCAATAAAAAAAATCTGTGCTCAAGTGATTTCATGTGCATAGAACAAGCATCAAAAAGCTGCTAGTAAAAACTGAAATAACAAGTGAAAATAAATTCATCACTTGAATCATCAATAACTTGTAAAAAATAGTTCTCTGATCCAAGTAGACTTTTTTATCTCATAATACAAATGAATCCTATTATTTATTCCATCTGAATCAAATCTTGTAGACAGGTGATAAAATCTAATGAATTGTTCAATTACTTACTACAGCAATTGTTGTAATAATGCAGACAGTTGTATATGATCTTGTAACAATTGGCATTTGCAAATATTCTTGGCATAAAGTTTGATAAGCCATTAGATGATGTTAGTCTAACTAATATACAATGACTAGGCCATACAAATGATCATGCTCACAATGGACAAATACATGAATGCCAATCAACAATGAATCTCAAAAAATAGTTCTTCCATATTCTGCCTTTGAATTCAACTACTACTACTCACACATCATTAAAGTAAATACAAATATAGCTACTAAAACAGTTATCAATGAAATGAGCATATTAATCACTTTCTGAAACTAAGAATGCTAAATTCCCAATCTAGTTTGGATATTTCAGTATTAATGAATATTTTGAGAGACTTTGAACAGTACATTTTATACATTTGTTTTGATTACAAATATATACTGTATCTAGCCTAGGATTAAACGACAGAAAATACGTAGAACCCTTTATATTTTGGTATAAATATTTTATGTTCAGGTTTAACTCAGTCAAATAATTGCACATTATCTGCAATTGATTGCGCAATCATGAATTATCACGCAATCATTTTACATCATCGTAAAATCAAGTTGAATCAATTATCTCCAACTTCCAGAAATAGTTACTCAGAGTTAAGACTTATATATAGAACATTGGTTAGAATCATGAAGTAAGAGAGAAGGAGAGGAAACTGCGTGTACTGAAAATGGACCGACTTTACGGACAAAATTCGGCGTGTACGCCCGGAAGAAGACCGACTCCCTAAGTCTCACTCGCGCCCCCAAGTGGCGACGTCAGAAGCTGAATATCAAAATGTGCCTAATATCAGGCAAAGTACGGAGGGCAGACCCCCCACCGCGGCAGCCGCGCCGCTGTCCCGCCGAGCGGTTTGGCGATTATGCCGCGCGTCCACAACACAACGAGCACGTGCCGAACACAATATTTTTGTTGAAATTATGATTAGGTGGGTGGGTGAGAGTTGTACAATGAGCACTTAGTACTCATTTTCAATACTTCAGGCACCGCACACAGCTGATAAATAAGCTTTGATAACATCTGAGATTTATATTGTAAGAGTGCGCGGTGTCTCGTGGCCTTTTGCTCCGCGACCCAAGGGTCGGTGGTTCGCGCCCGACCTCACGAGTTTTTTTTTCTTTTTTATCCAGTTGTATCTGATAGAATCATCTGATCAGGGCACAAGGAGTAATTTATTCTGCAGGTAGAAATTGATACAATTTTAAATAAATAAATTTTCAAGGCATAGTAAACATGCCAAATTACATATTTTTGTTTATTAGATTGATTCTATCCAGAAGTTTCATAAATTGGTGAGCCAGAGAATATATATATATATATATATTTACTTATTGAATTTACAAATTAAGTGAATTCAACAAGTGTATGTCATAAATCTTCTGGATAAAATGAATATAATGAACAAGAATAGATTAATTCACCCGATATAATTATCTACTTAACTTAAAATTCTATCAACAATATATTATAATTTCATGAGTAATCATATTCATGTGTAAAATCATTGTTATTCTTCTACAATAACAATGATACAAAAATCCTAAATAACATTATTCATCAGGGATAGATTCAATTATCTTTTATGAAAATATTCATGTAATTGCAACTATCAGCAATTAAGGAGATTATTATTTTTACACGTGTATCATACATATTAACGTAGATTTTGTATTCAAATTTCATTAAATTGTATGTGAGTGATTTGGCATGTTAACTATGCCTTGAAAATTTATTTATTCAAAATCGTATCAATTCCTACCTGCAGAATAAATTACCCCATGTGCCCCATGGTCAAGTAACCTTAAAGAAACTTTGAATATTATTTCTAAATATAAAAGTTCTTCATTAACCAAAATGTAGAACTTTTATATTTAGAAATAATGTTCAAAGTTTCTTTAAGGTTACTTGACCTCAGATCACATGGGGTAATTTATTCTGCAGGTAGGAATTGATACGATTTTAAATAAATAAATTTTCAAGGCATTAGATAAAGGCAAAATATCAGATGATTCTATCAGATACAACTGGATAAAAAAGAAAAAAAAACTCGTGAGGTCGGGCGCGAACCACCGACCCTTGGGTCGCGGAGCAAAAGCTTTGCCACGAGACCACCGCGCACTCTTACAATATAAATCTCAGATGTTATATTTAAGTTGTGACCCCTGAAAGGGGTTTACTTATTTATCAGCTGTGTGCGGTGCCTGAAGTATTGAAAATGAGTACTAAGTGCTCATTGTACAACTCTCACCCACCCACCTAATCATAATTTCAACAAAAATATTGTGTTCGGCACGTGCTCGTTGTGTTGTGGACGCGCGGCATAATCGCCAAACCGCTCGGCGGGACAGCGGCGCGGCTGCCGCGGTGGGGGGGTCTGCCCTCCGTACTTTGCCTGATATTAGGCACATTTTGATATTCAGCTTCTGACGTCGCCACTTGGGGGCGCGAGTGAGACTTAGGGAGTCGGTCTTCTTCCGGGCGTACACGCCGAATTTTGTCCGTAAAGTCGGTCCACTTTTGACGTCCGGGACCCATTGGAGTTGCTTCTCCTTCTCTCTTACTTCATGGTTAGAATCAATAAAATTATGTACAGAACACCAAAATTTAATTGAGATCAGTTGATTATATTCCTTCGTTCATTGAAGGCGTTCCCACTTCTTGCATACCTTTCCGCATCAAGGATTTAGCTTCTCGACCCCTTTTTTCTCTTTTGATCGGATACGGATAGTCCGCTTATATCAAACCTAGAAGCGAAGTAGTCTCCACCTGGTGGCCGTGACTAGAAACGCTCAAATTTATGAGAAAACAAGATCTTATAACCTCTTTATTCCTCTTCGGAGTCTTCGGACTTCGACTCACTTCAACAGCTCTAAGTACTTCGACAGTATTATTGCTGAATGCTGAGCAAACTGTTCGCTCCACGGCTATTGTATATAGGGATGAAGCATATCGTTTGCGAGGTAGCCGCTGAGACGGGAGGGAGCCCCCACCACATTTCCTCGAGTTTGCGTCAAAAACGCAGGCATTCACACAGCTGCGAGTGTTTTTGTGTCTTCGCGGCAAGAGCCACAAACATACTAAAGTGGGAGGAGCTATCTTAACAGTTTTTCTTTCACGTTCATTGCACGTAGAATTAGTTTCTTTCCAAGCATTCGAAAAAAGCAGTACTTATTTATTCTGTACTGTTCTTATGCTTGCTTTATATCGAAGAAGATAGACCAAGGTAGAAGAACAGAGCCCCATCCCAAAGTGTCACCAAAATTGAACAATAACAGGGAAGCACGGAAAGCGCCCGAATCACGCGGATGAAGTAGGATCGCGCGGATGAAGCGCAAATCACGCGATAGGCGCGACACGCGCCAAGACAGAAAGGCCAGGCAACGCGCGACCAGATGGCCGACATGTAGCCCAGCTCCTAGGGGGAAAGTTCGGGCACCGCGACGCGACGCAGTAGACGCGCAAATAAACTCGGATTAGGCTCCTAAGTTCACGATCGTGCCCTACGCAAGACGCGCAGAATTACTCGCGCAATACAAAGATCGAGAGCCCCGGGTAACTCAATATGATATATGTGCGCAATATATCGACTAAGGATCACGCGCAATATAGCGATCAAAGATCGCGCGCTTTCCAAGAAACTTTTAGTATCTTCAAACTTACTCAACTCTTTTTTTCGTCTATTTTTTCGAACTTCGAGATACTAAAAGTTTCTTGGAGATACTCAAAATAACAATAATAATTTGAATATCGAGTGGAAAATATCACACATACGGCTTTTAAATAATTCTGCATCCTTTTATGTAATCGCGAAAAATCCGAAAAAATTTGCATCATTTAGTTCCAGCGAGTACTATTCAGAAATAAATCAACGACCAAATCGGTGGAACAGTAATGGAGATTTGAAAAATTTGTAAAATATTGCTAGGGCAGCTTCTTAGATACGCTGTAAACTAGTGTTAAAAGGACTCAAAAACTCTGAAATAATTCGAAGCATATAATAGCGTAGACAAGAATGTGTCTAACAGTTTCCAGGATGAACAGATCATTCTCACTAGGAGTTATGACAGATGGTTCAAAATGTTACATGTTTTTTTCAATCTTATTACTCATTTTCTACACATTTACGTGATGTTCCAGCTCTTCGGAATGAATTTCCTCTATTCCAAGATAGATTGTCTTTCTTTTGAGCCTTGACTCATTCAAATTGGATGCTTTACTGGAACACTGCACGATTCTGAAACGAGCATACCCGAATTAGCCCACTGTGCGGCTTAAGCCGCTAAATCGGTTTTCGGGACCGGAGAACGGGCCCGCGGCCGCTGCATCTGGCGGACTCTCGGAGAGAAAGTTTTATTGTCGGCTCAGACGGCAAGGCGATGACCAGATGCAGATAACGAAAGGCGCGCTCAGGCCAATTGGGGCCTAGACAAAGGCTGAGCGTGGAGACCGACCGGACTCCGTCCCGACGAATTGCGAGCTCACGGGATGAGCCAACCCCGCGGAGGGAAGCGCGAGTTGGTGAGGGTGGGCCCCGCGGCAACAGCGGACAGACTTCTCTTGAGTAGACTCTTCGTGACGATACTCGAGCGATACGCGCCGTACGTACTTCGGTTGTACACGCGACTTATGATATCTGTAAACGATTTGTATTTATTCTCCGACGAAGAAAGTATTTGTCTTTGAACATACAATGGTTTACTTCAGTGGATTCATCATCCGGAAAACCTACCCATCACTCTCATTTGGTAGAATACACTACTCACGCGTTCAAGCGTTTCATCTGATTATCGGACGACGAAGCGGTGCGACCTGGAGCGACGAGTTTGGAGCTCGAGCCGGGACAAACGTGGACCAAATTGCTGACAAACGCATTCACAGACTATGCGCCCTGTGTGAACCGGGCTTTGAGGTTAGCCAGATCACAACAAAAATTGACAAGCGCATTCAAACAATCAAACGTTGGAACGTCGCGCCAGATTAAGCACACTGTGTGAACCGGGCTTTGGAGTTAGCCAGTTCATAACACTTACAATGTAGCGCGGCGATCGGATTCTAGTTTGTTCTCTATAGTGAGATCGGAGCTGGGGTACAGCTGCAGGCAGCGTATGCGGAGCGATATGTATGCATATAGTAGCTGCATTATTACACGCACAAAGAGTAGCGAATGATAAATGTATGTTTGTATGTAATGCTCATTTATGAATCCACTTTCTTTTACAGCTGAAGAATCTTAAATATAATATTATTCATCTAACGTGGGTACAACTTAAATACTGCAGCGACTTTATTTATGTTAGAATATAATAAGTTGAAATTGCTGTGAAGCAGCACTCACTGCATAAACATAAAAGAAAATCTATTCTTAAAATAGAATATAAAGATAAATTGTGGGCGCACTGCACCTTCTTGTTTTATGTTTGATATATCAATTATTGGACACATGCAAAGGAGTGGAAATGGGGGGGAGAATAAATTTACCAAGGCAGAGAATTTTAATTTCACTTGGTTTTTATTGATTCAAGAAAAGAAAAGAAAACGAGATGTTTCGAATTAATTTGATAATTGGTGACGTGATTTCGAGCGTCGGTATTGCTCCGGCGCGTTTTGATCGTCACGTAAGTTGTCCTTAACGACGTACGGGGAGAAAGCTGGACAACAAGCCCTTCTCGCCCTCTCCTTCTTATCTCCTAACTTTACGCCCGGTCTCACGAAGACTGGGTTTGAAACAAGGAACGTTGCGAGGCACTGTAACTGATAAACAAAAAATGATCGTGCAGAGTCTGCACGATTATGAATAGTGAGTTGGGGTTGATTTTAGCACTAGGGATCGTTCGCGAGATCGCGCGTTTCTTGACTAAGCCGCACGTTTCCCACAGGATTTTTCAGCGTTCGCGTACTGGCTCCTGCGTACTATGCCCGGCCTAATTAGACGGCGTTCCGACCAAATACCTTTTCCTGACGAGTACTTTCCGGCATTCCGCGTACTAATACCTCGCGTACTGTTTATTTTAATCGGCGCTCATCTGCAGTCCCGCACTCTGCGATGCGATAAATCAAATATGGCGGCGCTCCGTTGTATACAATGCTAATTCTACTTATGACTACGCGTAAATCTAACTCCCGTTCGCGTACCCGTTCGCGGTTAACCGATTCCCGAGCCGCTACTACTCTCGCTCTACCTGGGTGAACAGGTAGATTTTTGTAGACTCACGCTCGGAAGAACTATTACTTTGGCGTTACACGTGCGAAAAATGTCGAGTTAACTCGACATTCACGCCAGTGCTTAGGTGCGTTTCGCCTGTTGGCTAATTCACCACCTTCGCCTTAAAGTTACTTACTTGCGAAATCGAGTTGCGAATATTGAGGAGTCCGCACCACGTGCTGCGTCGCCAGTTGGTCGTACGTCTCGAGCGAAGTATTTGGAGAAGTGATCGGTGTGATGGGCGAGACGAGAATGCCCGTTTCCGCTCGCGCGGCACACTCCTTGCATCCCGGGCCGAGCTCGCGGCGCGTGAAATTCTGCGCCGTAGGTTCGTGCGCAGCCTCGCAGCTGCGAGCAGTGTTGACCGGCCGTCCGCGTCCCGCACACGCACGCATAACAAATGGTATGCGTGTGTGTGTGTATATACGCTTGTGAGCAACGGAGCTCGATTTTGAACCGTTGCATATAGCCCCCCCCAAAGGTCGTGGAAATTCGAAGATTTACGCGAGCTTTTCACGAAAACGATTAGCAATTCTATTAGAATAAGGTTAAAGAGTTTCGGACGATCGTGCAAAGAGAAAAAAAAACAAAAATTTGTAATAAATGAAAAATGAAGCTATTCATACTCGCTGAAACAGAGGTCCTCTGGTCGACATTCTAACTCAAGAATGTCCCGGTCGCTCGGTTGAGACGAGCTGACTCCTTCCTCATTAGCCTCCTCAGGCTCTGCAGGGCCAGAAGGAGTTGCCTCCTTGGCGGTGAGGGTGGCAACGGGGTTAGCATTTCGAATGCTGACGCCCTTCATCTGCTGGTATTGGTTGCGCCTCTCTTCTAAGGGAGGTGGTGGTTTAGGGGCAAACTTGATAGTGATCCGGGGTATCGTTTTCGGTACCACTCCCTTGGTACTCCCGGATGGCTCAATTTCATTTGCCTCCAGCCACTTGGTCACCTTAGAGGTCGACACCTCTCTCTCCGCTTCAAAGCGGGCTTTTGCCACGGGTCCCTTGGTCGATGGTAGGTTGGCGTAGAGATTTTGCAACTTCGTCTCCAGCTCCTTTTTCTGTAGCTCTGCCAAGTAGCCCTTTAGTGCGTCCTGCTTCTGGAGTTGCTCCAACTTGACCTGGAGAGTTTTCAACTTCCGCCAAGCCTTGCGTCGCTGATGTCTTGGTGCCATTGACCTTAGCAGTATAGTAGGGTCGGAACTGTGAACAATGAAAAACTCCACGGATTATTTTGTTAACTGGATTGGATAGTTCAAAACTAGACTTAGAAACTTGACGTGTAATCACGTATTCTCCCTCGTAAATCGGTAAGAATTTTGCAACGATGCCATGCAGCGAGTCGGAAACATTTTCAGCGCGTACCAACACTAGATCGCCTACATTATATCGCACTATTGGTTTTGATTTGTTGTGTCGCTCGGCACGTTTTCTCCCTTTCGATCTAATTCGTTGCGCAACCAATGTAATAATATGCTCTCGAGGTTCTTCTTTACGCACGGGAAATTTGATAATTTCGTCCCAAAATCGGGTCGGTTTTTTGCCCAATTGAATTTCATGCGGTGTCGTTTCGATAGTATCATGGTGTATCTCATTTAAACACGCTTCCACGAATGGCACAACGTTGGCCCACGACTTGTGATTACTTGTTAGGACAGACCGAAATATTCTACTAATTTCCCGATGAATCCGCTCCACCAGATTACTCTGCGGATGTCGAATAGATACAAAAATTGGTCGGATGTTAGATTCTAATAACTTATTCTCCCACTTGCGTGAGGTAAACTGGGTTCCGTTATCACACACGATTCGTTTCGGGGAACCATGTCGGGGAATATAATCTTCAAAGATTCGTTTGATACACGCATCGGTGTTTGCTTTTTTAATCGGATATAGGGTAACAAACTTGGAAAAGTTATCAATCACTGAAAAGATATATCTAACGCCCGCACGACTGACCGGTAATGGTCCAAAGAAATCAACGGAGATAGTCTCGTTAACGCCGTTGGCAATGATCGGTGAAGACTCGTAATGATTATTCTGTGTGTAAACTTTATTGCGTTGGCATGAATCGCAGGTTCGGATAATCGCCGCGACTATTCGACGCAATTTAGGAAAGTAAAAACTTTCATTAACCATCTGAAAACATTTACGTGCTCCGGCATGACCGTATAATTCGTGCGTTTCCCGAATCAACAGCTCAGCCAGTTGCTTAGTAAGCACGACCCTTTGATACCCTTCTTTACCCTTGATCAAAATCCCATCATGAAGACTGAAACCTCGATATAACTTCCCTTTTGAGACGTCCTCTTTAATTCCTTTCAACTGCTCGCTTAAATCTTGTTGGTGCTTAATATTCTTTAATTGACTGATTAAATGCTCCTCCGGTAGGCGTAAGTAGTTTATTGCAATGAGCATTCGCTCGTCAACTCTTGTTTTATGATCCGTTATGCGACTGAGTGCATCAGCGACCTTGTTGTCAGATCCCTTAAGGTAATGAATCTCTATGTCGTAATCTTGGATTGCGAGCATCCATCTGATTAACCGCGCATTTGTAAACCGACACGTCAACAGGAATGATAAGGCTTTATGGTCCGTTTCGATGCGAATTTTTGCGCCAATGAGATATAACCGAAATTTGTGTAAGGCCCAAACTATCGCCAATAATTCTAGCTCGGTTACGAAATAGTTCCGCTCGGATCCTTTGAGTACGCGACTCGCAAGTTGCACGGCCTGAAGATCATCATCCTGATCACGCTGACCCAAAAAAGCGCCGAGGGCTTTTAAGCTCGCATCCGTTTGAAGCACGTACGGAATGTCTCGTCGAGGATATGTTAGAAAAGCGCTTTCATCGAATAATTCCTTGAGCCTCCGGAATGCATCAGTGTGTCTTTGCTCCCATTTCCATTTAGTACCCTTTTTTACTAGCTCCAATAATGGACCATTTTCCATAGCGATTTTGTTTGTAAATTTAGAACAAAACCCAATCAAGCCGAGGAAACTTTGAATTTCGATCACGTTCTTCGGTTGTGGAAAATCACGAATCAACAATATCTTTTTAGGATCCGGTCTAATACCTTCAGTGCTAATGATATGACCGAGAAATTTCATTTCTTTTCGAAAGAATTTTACTTTTGAAAATTTAAGCGTGACACCTTCAGACTCAATCCGCGTGAACAGACGCTCGAGCATTTCGATTTGATGTTCAAAAGTTTTTGACACGATTAACCAATCATCCACGAAATCAATGAGACCCGGAATGTCTCTGATTAGTGGTTCCGCCGCACGTTTTAATGCTGCCGTGCTTACCGCGGTTCCGAAAGGACAGATAGTATGCTGATAAGTACGTCCACGATAAATAAACCCGGTGAACTTTCTTGATCTTTTTGTTAGTTTGACTTGCCAAAAACTACTAGTTAGGTCCACGCTGGACATGAATTCAACGTCGCAACATTTTCGCAACGCGGTTTCAACATCTTCAGGGCCATCATAATCCTTTTGCAGCTGTTTGTTGAGTTTTCGCGCATCTAGACAGACTCGCACAGAGCCATCGGGTTTGAACACGGTGACCAGCGGACTGATGTATGGTGTGCTTGCGCGCTCAATCATCCCAAAGTCTTCGAGTTGTTGAATTACGCTATCAACCGCCTCTTCATGCTTTAAACTTATCGGATACTGCTTAGTAAAAAAAGGCTCAGTCGACGTCATAATGAAATCGTGCTCGTAAGAACGAAAGCAACCCGGGCGCTTCTCAAAGATTCCCCTAAATCGTATAATCAATTTTCTCAGCCGAGACAATTGAGACGGACTTAGTTCTTCGATTGACGCGAGTTTCTCTTCAATCTCCTCGTTGGTGAGTTCAAACCGAGAGTCGCTCTGATATGGAAACTCAATTTCCTTCACGCGTTCCCACTCTTCATCATCGAGTGCTTCATCGCAGGTAAAATCATCCACGACTTGGTTGACGATCGCTCGATCGCAATTATTCCCCCGTTGAAACGCAAATTTAATTGGTTGTAGATTTTGACCACGAATGACCCTTTGATCGAAATCGATGCTAGCGCGCCACTTACCCAATTCATCTGAACCAATGATACAATTTTTTATAAGCTTTGGTATGACTACAAAGTCCATTTCGAGTTCATTTTCTCCAACCCTTACCGACGCGCGAAAGATTTTCTTGAGTGTGGTTGATTTTTCTCCGGTAAACCCGCAGGCCTTGAGACCAACTAAAGGTAGCGTAGGGCAATGTTTCCATCTATCGAGGAACTGCTCGTAAATTTCGGCCGACACGCACGTCAATTTACTACCGGTATCTACTAGTGCATAAATCTCAACTCCTTCAAGGTAAACTGCCACCATTGGGCACTCGATTTCGCTACGGTTTTGTCGTTCGCTGGATCCGTTCTCATGTAATAAATAATCTCGTGGCGATTCAAAAATCGTGTTTATTGTTAATGATTTATCAAGTGTAGGTGTACCGTCCTTCGTTGTTTCAGCTTGTTCAATTGCTATTGAATCCGAGGCTGCTGAAACAACGAAATTTAGTTTTCCGATTGCTCGTTCTCATTCTCCTCGTCACCATCATCATCGACCAAGTCGATCTCGTTTACCGGCGGATTGTTAGTGCGGGGAGCCTGAGATCGAGCTATAAATTTCGCATTCGAATTTACTGGGGTTGACGCGCGAAAATTATTTGATCGAAAACTGTTGTTTGTCCTAGGTTGCGAATTGTTATATTGATTATGTTGGCCGCTGTGAGACTGTCGCGGTTGACGCTCCGGATTTTACAAATGTAACGCTTTTATTTCCGACGATCGCACTGTTCAAAGAGCCCGCTTGGTCCAGCGTGTCCAATAAATTAAGCAACTCATCGACCGAATTTAATTGACGCATCAGTATTGCTTGTTGTACCTGCTCGTCGAAGTGACGTGAAAACTTTTCGATTATAGATCTAACATTCGGCGCATCCTCAAGCATACGTACTTGGTTATATAACTTCAATACGTATTCGCTACGGCTGAGATTTCCGTCCGCATTGTAATACCCAAATTCCAAATCCCGACGCAACTTCGATTGGATCGCACCATTCCAATATTTATTCAAAAAACGAGGGGTGAAGTCATTGATATTACGTATCTGGTTACTGATGTGTCGCCACCAATCACCTGCTGGACCACGTAGCGATCGCGCCATTATGCATGTAAACATGAAATTATCGGCTTGGATATACTCGAGATAAGTCGCGAGATCAGCAAGGTATCGCGTGGGTTGTTCATGGACCGCAGCACCAAACGTGGGCATTTCCAACTTAAGCCTACTATAATCCGGCCCAGCCGCTGCTGGTCGCACCTGGCGTACGCGTGCAAGTTCGCGCCTATTCTCCTCAAGCTGCTGCTCAAAACCCCGCATGGTTGCTCGATAGTCATTGAGGCGAGTGTGTGCATCGTGCACACCACGTTGCGCTTCAGTTGCCATATTAACGGCTCTAATAGTATTTTGGTTCTGCGTCATGATATCGCGTGATTGAGCATCAATACGTGCGTCCCATTGTGCAAGACGATGCACTAGTTGTTCAAGTTCCGTTATTTTATGACGGTTTTCATTGATCAATCTTGAGTTTAGCTCATCACGCATGGCCGCTGTTTCGTCAGGCTGACCGATCGCTGATCGAAAAGGTGGTAGCGAAAGTTCAAGTTCGTCGCGAGGTCTAATCTGGTTATCTCGCCGGTCGTCTGATCGAACGTTAATTTCTAATGAGTTTTCCAATAGCCCATCCAATCGAACCCTGCGAGTCGTACTATTTTTACGCGGCTTCCTTGTCCTTATATTTAAATTTATGTTCTCAGGAGATTTTCCTCGAACGCGCAACGATTGACGCACCGGTTCTTTTGGTCGAGTACCTCTATTCGACGGCACACGCACATCATTGGATGCGGCCAATAGCTCCTCATTTGATTCCGAACGATCCGAAAACTCCATGTTGTCGATGCGAATGTTCGACAAGCCGAGATTTCCTTCCCGGGGAGAGGAATTTGCCAAGCCGGTTTCGGTTTGTTGCTCTGAGCCGAGCGCGCTATCCCGACTTTGCTCCGCCTGTTTATCGTTCGCGCCAGCGTTGTCCGAGCGCGGGGGGTTATGGCCTTGAGCCATTGTTGCCGTTTCGACAAGCTAGTGCACGTTTTTGTGTACGTTGTTTCGATCGCGCGATGTTTACCCTACGCGTTTCGCCTCGACCTTGTTGTCATTTACTTGTGTACGTGCGCGAATTTTATTTCGCTCGCGTGATTCGACCGTGATTTTATTTTGATTTGATTTTGCTTAAACGTGTTTATTCTATATTCTCTGTTTCGAATTTCACCTTTCTCAAACTCACTTCTTGCATGTGTCCCACCAGGGGTACCATTTTATGCAGCGACTTTATTTATGTTAGAATATAATAAGTTGAAATTGCTGTGAAGCAGCACTCACTGCATAAACATAAAAGAAAATCTATTCTTAAAATAGAATATAAAGATAAATTGTGGGCGCACTGCACCTTCTTGTTTTATGTTTGATATATCAATTATTGGACACATGCAAAGGAGTGGAAATGGGGGGAGAATAAATTTACCAAGGCAGAGAATTTTAATTTCACTTGGTTTTTATTGATTCAAGAAAAGAAAAGAAAACGAGATGTTTCGAATTAATTTGATAATTGGTGACGTGATTTCGAGCGTCGGTATTGCTCCGGCGCGTTTTGATCGTCACGTAAGTTGTCCTTAACGACGTACGGGGAGAAAGCTGGACAACAAGCCCTTCTCGCCCTCTCCTTCTTATCTCCTAACTTTACGCCCGGTCTCACGAAGACTGGGTTTGAAACAAGGAACGTTGCGAGGCACTGTAACTGATAAACAAAAAATGATCGTGCAGAGTCTGCACGATTATGAATAGTGAGTTGGGGTTGATTTTAGCACTAGGGATCGTTCGCGAGATCGCGCGTTTCTTGACTAAGCCGCACGTTTCCCACAGGATTTTTCAGCGTTCGCGTACTGGCTCCTGCGTACTATGCCCGGCCTAATTAGACGGCGTTCCGACAAAATACCTTTTCCTGACGAGTACTTTCCGGCATTCCGCGTACTAATACCTCGCGTACTGTTTATTTTAATCGGCGCTCATCTGCAGTCCCGCACTCTGCGATGCGATAAATCAAATATGGCGGCGCTCCGCTGTATACAATGCTAATTCTACTTATGACTACGCGTAAATCTAACTCCCGTTCGCGTACCCGTTCGCGGTTAACCGATTCCCGAGCCGCTACTACTCTCGCTCTACCTGGGTGAACAGGTAGATTTTTGTAGACTCACGCTCGGAAGAACTATTACTTTGGCGTTACACGTGCGAAAAATGTCGAGTTAACTCGACATTCACGCCAGTGCTTAGGTGCGTTTCGCCTGTTGGCTAATTCACCACCTTCGCCTTAAAGTTACTTACTTGCGAAATCGAGTTGCGAATATTGAGGAGTCCGCACCACGTGCTGCGTCGCCAGTTGGTCGTACGTCTCGAGCGAAGTATTTGGAGAAGTGATCGGTGTGATGGGCGAGACGAGAATGCCCGTTTCCGCTCGCGCGGCACACTCCTTGCGGCCCGGGCCGAGCTCGCGGCGCGTGAAATTCTGCGCCGTAGGTTCGTGCGCAGCCTCGCAGCTGCGAGCAGTGTTGACCGGCCGTCCGCGTCCCGCACACGCACGCATAACAAATGGTATGCGTGTGTGTGTGTATATACGCTTGTGAGCAACGGAGCTCGATTTTGAACCGTTGCAATACATTTTAAATGATATGAAGCGATATGAATCATCAATGGTCAGAATCGTGAGGTGGTGCTGGTTCGCGTCTTGTCGCGAGCAAATTTTTTTTGTCATTTTTATGTCATCCTTGCATTATAAAGGGTGTATTGAATTCATGAATTCCAATTTTTCCCATTAATTTACATTTCTAATTTATTTTTTGCGTGTTTACACAGCCAATTATATGTCCCAGAGAACATTCTCATTATAATATAATAAATTTCACACCCACACTACATATTTTTGTTTTTCGGAGCGTGAAATGCCATTTTACTCACTAATGCAATTTTCAAACGTTCTTTGAACGAGCACTCAAAACATAAAATATCGAATATCGGATTAAAGTATCAGATCCTAGTGAACTTGTGTTCTAACGCATTTTGAAGATTTGACGCACTAATTGCATTATACATTTTGAATAGTTCAGTATCTCTCTATATAAAAAGCTGAACCGCCGCCGCCGCCACCGCCGCCGTCGTCATTTCGCTCCCCCCGGTTGTTCCCCCAGGTTGTTCCCACCGGTTGCTCTCCACGGTTGCTCCCCACGGATGCTCCCCACGATTGCTCCCCTGTTGAAAAAATTACCTGAAATTCTGCCAGAAATCGGACAGGAATCTATCTGATTTTCAGACGAAAAGGGTGCCTGATTTCTGGTCGAATGACTTGGTATTCTGCTGATTTTCCGGTCAGTTTGAACGGATTTTCAGGTAGCTTTGAACGGACTTTCAAGTCATCTCAAGCGGAAATTCAGGTAGCTCCAAACGGATTTTCAAGTCATATTGAACGGAACTTCGAGTAGCTTCGAACTGAATGTGTGTGTGTGTGTGTGTGTGTGTGTGTGTGTGTGTGTGTGTGTGTGTGTGTGTGTGTGTGTGTGTGTGTGTGTGTGTGTGTGTGTGTGTGTGTGTGTGTGTGTGTGTGTGTGTGTGTGCGCGCGTGCGTGTGTGTGTGCGTCCCGTATTTTTTCGTCCACGATAACTCTCGAAGAAATCGTTGAAACTTTGAATGATCGTCTTGAAATTGCATACCGGTTAGTTGTGGCAAAATCAATCCCGATTTCAATTTCTAGCAAAATCCATTTTTTATTCCCTTAGTAACTGTTTCTAACGTGTTCTCTCACAATTCGTCATAAGTGTTCATTAGGACTATAAGTCATTGGACGAAGGAGATGATATGCCAAAGAATTTTTGGTCTTTCAAACTGTATAAAGAATATTCTTCATGGTATTCTAGACTTTGAAACTGAAATAGTTGTTATATAATAGTTGTCACTTTTTTTTGAATATTATTTTTGTTGTTTGGTTGATTAATTATATTCGTTGTTTTTGGATTTCTCACAAATTAAGGCATTTTTCTTTCTAGATTTGAAATTTCTTTTTATTTTTTTATATTATCAGTATCAACGATTAAATATTTGTTAAATTCTTCTTCTGATTCTCTTTTAATACCATTCAATATTGGTTTATGATCAGAAAAAAAATGCTTCATATATTCCACTGATATAAATTTTTTTTTCGATATTATTCAAGAAAATACAATCAATTTTCGTATTATAATTTGTTGTAGTTATTCCTGAATCTATTCCCCTTTAAAAATTAATTTCATTCATTTTTTTTCGAATGAACTATTTTTTTGATGAGTATCAATATTAAAATCACCGATTAGAATTTTTTTGAATTTTTCAGTATTAAACTTAGCTGAATCATCATTTAAAAACACCGCACTCTTTTATATACCTCCCGGCGCGAGGTTTCTAGGGAGGTAAACAACGGTTGCTAAGAAGCAAATATAACAATTCCGTGTCCTTGGCCATCGAGTGTGCCTTAAACTTAACAACGGTTACTAGGGCGGTAAAAAACGGTTTTGTGTCCTTTGCCGTCGAAAATAATGGAAATGGGTCATAAATTGATCATTTTCAACCTTCGTAACGGTTGCTAGGGAGGCAAACAATGGTTTCTATGGAGCAAATACAACAATTCAGTGTCTTTGGCCATCGAGTGTGACTTGAAAACTATTTCCGACTTCCGAAGCAACGGTTGCTAGGAATGTAAACAAACGGTTGCCAAGGATATCAACAATGATTGCTATGGGAAATATCTTATTGATTCTCTTCGATTATCATTGATTCTCATAGCTCCAAAGAGCATTTATGGGGATTTGTGAGGAAACACGTTAAAAACGGTTGCTAAGGAAATTACCAACGGATTTTGCTGAAAAATGAACTCGGCCGAGATTTTGTCGCGACTAACCTGTGTGCAAAATTTCAAAAAGATCGGACCATTTCTTCGAGAGTTATCGTGGACGAAAAAAAAGTTACACACACACATACATACAGACACTTTTGGATTTCCATGTTTTTCGACCCGTAGATTACGAAAATCGAGGTCCCGAGGTCTGATTCGGTGGGTCGTTTTTTGCCCCATTACAAAGCTTTCTCTTTGAGAAAGCAAAAAGAATGAATTAAAACAATGCACTGTTATGAATAATGTTTGATATGAAATTAATAAAATACCCTATTTTTATTTCTATTTATGCATTATTCTTCAAATAGTTACCAATAAATTTACAGTAATACTGCATTACAATAATTTTTCCTTAATATTAATAACGAACGCTGCAAAATTTTGCTAATATAATGGTGATCTATTAATATATTAGAAATTTATATTGATCCTCATGTATTGGACAGTCAGAGATCCAATGCATGGAAAATATATTGCTAATATATTGATAATACATTGGTCAATATATTGGTGATATATTGTCGCACCAATATATGGAGAAAACATTGGACGATGCAGAATTGCAGTAATGTTTCTCATATATTGGCCAGTCAAAGACCCTCTATATTAGCAATATCTATATACTATACTATAAAGTTAATCCTCTAGGAAATTTCATGGAAAGATTTTTCAATGAAGGAGTTGACTTCCATGGAAACAAATGAGACGGATCGAAAGGAAATTTCCTGCGGTATCATGTTCCACATTGAAATTTACGAAAAAAACGATGCGTGGGCGTCAAAAATGGTAAAAATCAATTTGCGTTTTTTTTGGTATCCGATAAACCATTGGAAAAAACTGTAAAATAGTTGTATGGTGCAAATTTGAGTTTCACTGATTTATAGATCAATCGAAAATCTTTCCTATTTTATGGTGAGAATTTTGGAAAAAATGATGCGTGGGCGTGAAAGATGAAAAAAACTGACTTTCGTCAACTTGTGCCGCGTAAACCGTTAGAAAAATCTATGAAACAGCATCATAATGAAAATTCTGATTAGAGGTATCGATAGAGCTCATTGAGCGCTTCAATTATTCATCGTGAAAAATTCAAAAATATTGATGCGTGGGCGTGAAGTATGTGATTGAAAATTGGTGGTTTACTTTGCGATTTTTATGCTTTCAGGTGAATACGTGAGATTATGATTGGGTGAAATGTCGGGTATGTTCGATCGAAAGAACATCGGAAGGGCTTGAATATCCATGGAGAGAATTTCGGAAAAAATGATGCGTGGGCGTTAAATATGGAAAAAACTGACTTTTGTCAACTTGTGCCGCATAAACCATTAAAAAAATATATGAAACAGCGTCATAATGAAAATTCTGATTAGAGGTATCGATAGAGCTCATTGAGCGCTTCAATTGTTCATCGTGAAGAATTCAACAATATTGATGCGTGGGCGTGAAGTATGTGATTGAAAATTGGTGGTTTACTTTGCGATTTTTATGCTTTCAGATAAATACGTGAGATTATGATTGGGTGAAATGTCGGGTATTTTCGATCGAAAGAACATCAGATGGGCTTGAATATCCATGGAGAGAATTTCGGAAAAAATGATGCGGGGGCGTTCAATATGGAAAAAACTGACTTTTGTCAACTTGTGCCGCATAAACCATTAAAAAAATATATGAAACAGCGTCATAATGGTAATTCTGATTAGAGGTATCGATAGAGCTCATTGAGCGCTTCAATTATTCATCGTGAAAAATTCAAAAATATTGATGCGTGGACGTGAAGTATGTGATTGAAAATTGGTGGTTCACTTTGCGATTTTTATGCTTTCAGATAAATAAGTGAGATTATGATTGGGTGAAATGTCGGGTATGTTCGATCGAAAGAACATCGGATGGGCTTGATTATCCATGGAGAGAATTTCGGACAAAATGATGCGTAGGCGTTCAATATGGAAAAAACTGACTTTTGTCAACTTGTGCCGCATAAACCATTAAAAAAATATATGAAACAGCGTCATAATGAAAATTCTGATTAGAGGTATCGATAGAGCTCATTGAGCGCTTCAATTATTCATCGTGAAAAATTCAAAAATATTGATGCGTGGACGTGAAGTATGTGATTGAAAATTGGTGGTTCACTTTGCGATTTTTATGCTTTCAGATAAATAAGTGAGATTATGATTGGGTGAAATGTCGGGTATGTTCGATCGAAAGAACATCGGATGGGCTTGATTATCCATGGAGAGAATTTCGGAAAAAATGATGCGTGGGCGTTCAATATGGAAAAAACTGACTTTTGTCAACTTGTGCCGCATAAACCATTAAAAAAATATATGAAACAGCGTCATAATGAGAATTCTGATTAGAGGTATCGATAGAGCTCATTGAGCGCTTCAATCATTCATCGTGAAAAATTCAAAATTATTGATGCGTGGGCGTGAAGTATGTGATTGAAAATTGGTGGTTTACTTTGCGATTTTTATGCTTTCAGATAAATACGTGAGATTATGATTGGGTGAAATGTCGGGTATGTTCGATCGAAAGAACATAGAATGGGCTTGAATATCCATGGAGAGAATTTTGGAAAAAATGATGCGTGGGCGTGAAATATGGAAAAAACTGACTTTTGAAAACCGTTAGAAAAATGTATGAAACAGCGTCGTGATGAAAATTCTGATCAAAGGTATCGATAGAGCTCATTGAGCGCTTCAATTTTTCTTCGTGAAAAATCTAAAAATGTCGATGCGTGGGCGTGGAGTATGTCATTGAAAATTGGTGGTTTACTATGTAATTTTTATGCATTCAGAAAAAAACGTGAGATTAAAGTCTTGTTCGATTTTGAGTATGTTTGATCGAAAGAACATGGAATGGGCTTTCATATCCATGGCGAGAATTTTAGAGAAATTCATGCGTGGGCATGAAATATGGAAAAAACTGACTTTTTTCAAGTTGTACCGCATCATCCGTTAAAAAAATTTATGAAACAGCGTCTCGATGAAAATATTGATTAGAGGGATCGTTAGAGCTCATTGAGCGCTTTAATTTTTCATCGTGAAAAAATTGAAAATATTGATGCATGGGCGTGAAGTATGTACTCAAAATTCGGTGTTTCAATTTGTAAAAAGATAGAATTCGTTTGAAAAAAATACTTGATATTTGAAAGAAATGAAGAATTTTGGAAAAATCGATGCGTGTCCGAGAAATATGTGAAAACTGACTTTTAGCAAGTTGAGCAACATAAATCGTTAAAAAATCTACGAATCAGCGTCGTGACGGAAATTCTGATCTGACGAATAGATATAGCTGATTGAGCGCTCCCCGTTTCCATCGTGAAAAATGGAAAAATGTCGATGCGTGGGCGTTAATTTTATGAGAAATTTGCATGTTTTCATGGCGAAAGTTATTAAGTTGCAATATAGTAATAAGATGCAATATAGTAGAAATTATATTTATTTCCATTGATATTTCTCGAGGTTTGACGAAAATTCATGATCATAACAAAATCTATTTCTGATTATGTTATTTTACTTCCTCAAAGACAAAGCTTTGGAATGAGGTAAAAATTGACATCTCAAATCAGACATCGGGACCTTATTTTTGATAGCCTAGAGGTGAGATACATGTTGATGTAAAAGCGTCCGTAGATACTTTGAATTATTCACCAATAATTCCAATAAAAATTTCATTATTTTTCTTTATTCTTGATAGAGCAAATGAAAGACACGAGCGAGCGATAGCGAGTGAGTGATACTGGCTAGTATATCGATAATACTTATAGCCAATATATTGGAAATATATTCCCAATATTATCGATTTTCGCGCGGGATATAGGTAAGGGAAACAAAGTATAAAATAGATGATTCTCTAGACTGCCAAAAAGTATTTACACATTTACAAAGTATTAAGTACAATTCAAAGGGTGAGATGGATCATAAAATCAAGAAAAATAGAAGGCTTCCCGACACCGAAAACATTTGATGAAGCTGACAGCTTCGCAGTTATCGTACGCAGACAGTTCCGGTGGGAAGCAAACTTGCTCTACGCTACAGAAGATGTCTCTGTTTTCAATTAACTTCGCTGAAATATATGCAAAACTGGAGCCGTCAATTGATGATGTCGTCGCCTGGGGGGAAAAAGCAACGATCTCAGAAACGCGCTAAAGAAAGATCTATTTCGATTTAAGCTAAATAAAAAGATCTATTTCGAATTGAGCGAAATAAAAAGATCTATCTCGAATCGAGCGGAATGAAAAGATCTATCTCGAATCGAGCGGAATAAAAAGATCTATTCCAAATCGAGCAGAATAGAAAGATCGTTTTCAAATCGACTTTTAAAGAAAGATCTAACTCAGATTTTACATTATAGAAAAATCTATCTCAGGTTTAATTTTATTTTGCGGCGTTTTTTCGAGTTCGGAGTTGATGCGGTACGCGCGCACTTGAGTGCGATTGCTTATGTGCGTGTGTGTGTGTGTGTATGTAAATATGTGTGTATGTGTGTGTGTAAGGACACATCTGAATGTAATATGCCAAGTTAACTATTTACGTTAAACAGTTTTTGCCTCGATGGTTTCTCGTAAAAATTGGTATACATGGGTTTTTGAGGTCGCTGATCACGAATCCGGCCTCAAATTTTGAAAATTCAAATTAGAGCCTCTAAGATCACTTAACATTTGGAAAAATTGAACTTTGTTGAAAATTGGTATACATGGGTTTTTGAGGTCGCTGATCACGAATCCGGCCTCAGATTTTGAAAATTCAAATTAGAGCCTCTAAGATTACTTGTTAAAAATTTGGAAAAAAATTGAATTTTTTTAAAAATTGGTATTTATGAGTTTTTGAGGTAGCTGATTACAAATCGGCCTCAGATATTGAAAATTCAAATTAGAGCCTCTAAGATCACCTGACAAAAATTTGGAAAAAATTGAATTTTTTTAAAAATTGGTATTTATGGGTTCTTGAGGT
This sequence comes from Aphelinus atriplicis, assembly GCA_020882685.1. Lineage (NCBI taxonomy): Eukaryota > Metazoa > Arthropoda > Insecta > Hymenoptera > Aphelinidae > Aphelinus > Aphelinus atriplicis. Next base: position 23,583,638 of record CM037073.1, on the reverse strand, counting down.
CGCTGATCACGAATCCGGCCTCAAAAACCCATGTTTACCAATTTTCAACAAAATTCAATTTTTTTCCAAATTTTTGTCAAGTGATCTTAGAGGCTCTAAATTGAATTTTCAAGATCTGAGGCTGGATTCATAATCAGTGACCTCAAAAACCCATGTGAATCAATTTTCATAAAAATCCAGTATATCTCCAAATTTTTGTCAGGTGATCTTAGAGGCTCTAATTTGAATTTTCAAAATCTGAGGCCGGATCCGTAATCAGCGACCTCAAAAACCCATAAATACCAATTTTTAAAAAAATTCAATTTTTTTCTAAATTTTTGACAAGTGATCTTAGAGGCTCTAATTTGATTTTTCAAAATCTGAGGCCGGATCCGTTATCAGCGACCTCAAAAACACATGTATACCAATTTTTACGAGAAACCATCGAGGCAAAAACTTTTTAACGTAAATAGTTAACTTGGCATATTACATTCAGATGTGTCCTTACACATACACACATACACACATATTTACATACACACACACACGCACACAAGCAATCGCACTCAAGTGCGCGCGTACCGCATCAACTCCGAACTCGAAAAAACGCCGCAAAATAAAATTAAACCTGAGATAGATTTTTCTATAATGTAAAATCTGAGTTAGATCTTTCTTTAAAAGTCGATTTGAAAACGATCTTTCTATTCTGCTCGATTTGGAATAGATCTTTTTATTCCGCTCGATTCGAGATAGATCTTTTCATTCCGCTCGATTCGAGATAGATCTTTTTATTTCGCTCAATTCGAAATAGATCTTTTTATTTAGCTTAAATCGAAATAGATCTTTCTTTAGCGCGTTTCTGAGATCGTTGCTTTTTCCCCCCAGGCGACGATGTAAAATTGAATGGATCTTGATGGAATCAACTCTAGTATTGTTCTGTCACTGGTTTTGAATCTGCAGCCTTTTCATGAAATACTTTATCTGGCGGTGAATATAAGTGTCCAATGGCTGGCAATACTCTGTGCATCCAGGTGGAATGTATTTGAGATTGCAAGTTGAGTTTCCAGTAGAAGTTTTGAAACAATCAAATAAGCTTTATTTGATTGTTTCAAAACTATTTTTTACCACTCCACGAATGTAGAATCAAAGTGAAATCTTCTTGCTTCACATAACGCTGTAGGATATATTGAATGTAAGATTCTATTAATTCTGTAGTAAGTTTCCCAGTTTTAGAACAAGTGATATAAACGTTTTTGAATTGCTTTGACATATCTTCTATTTGCTTAGATATTTTTGACCAAATTTTGCTGTAGGCTCTTGGAAGCAAATGAATATTTCGGCAAAAGCTTGCCTGATGCTGTAACAGAGTATGGCACAGAGTGCGTATATGTTACTTTATTCACATCACCTATATAAACATCTACTGCCCTTGTCCCTTTAGTTTCTAAAGTGCGCTAAACATCTTTCCTATATTCGCAACTCATTTGATCAGTATTAATAACAAAATCTAGTCATTGGATGATAACAAATTCTAGACATTCGGCTTGCAATTTTTCTACATTTTCGTGGAGCTCTTCCACTGATCTTTGTTGTGTCTGCTTCACTAATTTTGTAACTTTTCTCTGAACAATACGGTATTTCCTTTTAAAATCCACCAGCCACGTCTCTGATGCTACAAATGAGAATGTAAATTGATCTCTGACTTATTAAGCAGATTGAACAACCCATTTCTGGAGGCTCCTGCTGGTAACAGGGATTCTCTTCTCACGAGTGTCATGAAATTTACTGAACGTAGATTTGTTGATTGTGTTCAGCTCATCATACTGCGTTCCACCATTAATGATATCTTTCTTCCATCTAGTTAATTGATCGATTCTTGTGAGTAACCTACGTCCATGAGATCTCAAAGTTTCAAGTTTCCAATTGGGATGTTCTCTATGTAAATTGGACATTTTGATTTCTTTGTCTACAGGGGTCATGTTATAAGTGAATTTACCCCTATCTATTGCAAAATCAGATGACGTTGACTGACTTTCTGTTATTTGAGATTCTGAAAATCAACAGATTTTTCATCAGAACATGATTTAAATTGTACATGATAACCCCAGCATTACAATGATTGTATTTACCATTGGAAATAGCGGATTGAATATCCTGGCTATCTATAGATGTTTCTTCGCTTCCAATGTCTTGACTATCCATCAATTCCTCTTTAGGTTCAAAAACCTCATCCGGTCCATAAAATTCTTCTTGATCAGTCATCTTGACTTCTCCAATGCATTCAATCAGCAAGTCAGCCATTTGTCTCCCAAGGTTTATTGTTTGGTCATTAGAACTATTGGGGGCTTTATTATTATCAATTAAACAAATTATTCCCAAGATCTTGACACAATCATTCACACTTCCACTAATAATTTTTGAAAACATATTGGAGACCGAATTTTGGTCCAATTTTTTCATCGATATTATATATATATTTCAAGAAATAATATATTTCTATATTCTACTGTACTATTAATATTATGATGATAATTCATGATTCTACATTATTCAAAATTGTATATTTGAGTCTATTAAATCCAAAATTATCAAAAATGATCCTGAATAGTCTTAAGCTTGCAGAAAATTTAGCGGTTAAGTTTTATGTATATTTCATGAAGAGAAAAATTCCGAATATATAACAAACGTAATATTAATAACGCTGTTACTAATAGCACTATTAATACTTATTAAAGAAATGATAATCAATCAATTTATCTTTGACGGGAACAGGAATTTCTATTCTATTGAATACCCGTTGGGATAGAATTTTCCGTACGTTTTTTCGAATTCTTTCTCGGAGCACTTGGCTGGATTCTGCGGTAATACAGGTACAACGCCGCAGGTGACCACAGGCGTCGTTTGTAAATACAATCAGTTTAACATGTGATGTGTACTTATCAGGTAGACATGCACTGTTGCTTACTCACAAAAGTTCGAGTAATTGTAAGAAAAGTTTACAGATCAATTTCTTTCATAGTGTTCTCCAGCAGGGTTGGAGCTTCATCAAGTGCAGCAGATGAAGACAATTTTCATTCAAGATGCAAGAAAATTCAGATACTAAACCTTTGCCTGTGTACATATATTTTTTGTAATATGTTGCTTTGTGATAATTTTTGTGTTTCAGGTAAGCTGTACAGGGGCTGTACAGGACCAGAGAATGTATTGAAGCGAGAAGGAAACTGTAATATAATTGAGTATAGTATGATATTGGTCGACACATGTTCAGAATTGTTTTCATTAATGAAAATCAATTCTAACACTGAATTGTCGTCTCATGATACTACATTTGTTATCTTTGTGCTCGGATACATGTTGTTATTGCTCCAGTATCAAAGCACAGAGTGAAAATTCGATTATCGTTGATTTTTTCATATTCTTCATGTTTTACTCCATGTGAGTAAGACATGGAAGTAAGATTCATTGAGTATACATGTAATTCACTCCTGTATATTTTTTAGGATAACTAGGGGGGGATACCCCCCTGCTCGCTTCGCTCACCAACCCCCCTCCCTCGGGTGTGTTCTTTGAAAATCAATAATTCCAGTAATAAGTGTGGTAATAATTGAACAAAAAATACATTTAAAACAATAAAACTAAACGAACGATTCGAATCAAAATGAAAGCTTGATTTCAGCTATGTTCGTGTTAAACGTTTGTTTATTTAGTTTCAGGTTAATAGTGACATGTGTAAGATCATATTTTTTCAGTTAATGTTTCTCCCGGGTCAGATTTTCGACAGCAGATTTCGAGAAAGATTGCAACGGTTGCTAGACAAGCAAACAATGGTTGCTATGGGTAAAACGGAGATTTTGTACCCTGTGCAGTAGAAAATACTAGAAACGAAACTCACGTGAATTTTTCTTCCCCTTAGCAACGGTTGCTAGGGCGGTAAACAACGGTTGCTATCGAGCAAATCATGGACGAAAGAAACGAAAAAGTGCACACCTTAGCAACGGTTGCTAGGGAAATAACCAACGGATTTGGCTGATTATTGAACTCGGCCGAGATTATCCTGTGTGCAAAATTTCAAGACGATCGGACCATTTCTCCGAGAGTTATCGCGGAAGAAAAAAAACGGGACGTACACACATCCATACATACATACATACATACATACATACATACATACATACAGACACTTTTGGATTTCCATGTTTTTCAACCCGTAGATTAAGGGGTAAAAGAGAGGATGGAAACAAGGAGTGCAAAAAAGGGGTGCAAAAAAGGAGTGCAAGAAAGGAGTGCAAGGAAAGGGTGCAAGAAAGGGGTGCAAGGAAGAGGTGCAAGAAAGGGGTGCAAAGAAGGGGTGCAAAAAAGGGGTGAAAAAATTTGACGGCGGCGGCGGCGGTTTGGCTTTTAATATATTAGGATTAGGATAAACGTGTTCAAGTAAGAACAGTGAAATCGCAGTGCAGTAAGGGAAATACGTCTCAGATGACAGATTGTCATTTGGGACGAGAACAACGGCTCCAACCAGGATACATAAATTAATTTTGGTCAAGATTGGTGACCCGCATCCGAAGTGGTCTCCTAGTTAGTGGGATGTACTTCCTGGGGCGATCCACTGTTACTGAAGACCAATTATCTAGAAAAAAAATGTACTTGTATCACGAAACGATCAACGGCTTCATCCATCCTCAATGAAGATTTAAAATCAAATCAAGATAGGAAAATAGCATTTCACTGTATTTCCATCCCGCAATATGACTTCGGACGTGTGGTAATACGTAGGTTCGGTTTTTTGCAGCAATAGCAGTGGTTTCCGCGTCCAGGCTGTTTTTGTTGTCTCAAAGAGAAAGCTTTGTAATGGGGTAAAAGTCTACCCCTCGAATCGGACTTCGGGACCTCGATTTTTGTGATCTACGGGTCGAAAAACATGGAAATCCAAAAATGTCTGCATGTATGTACGTACAAACGTACGTACGTACGTACGTGCACTTTTTGTTTTGTCGTACGATAACTTTCTAAGGAATGGTCCGATCGTCCTGAAATTTTGCAAACAGGTCGGTCTCCGGAAGTTTTCATATAATTCGTGATAAATGCTCATTTGTGCTCGTATATTCATGAGAATCTATAAGAATTAAAGAGATATTTCCTGTAGAAACCATTGTTGATGTCTCTAGTAATCGTTGTTTATATCCCTTGCAACCGTAACTAGGGAGTAGGAAAAGTCAGTTGGAGATCCATTTTTGGAACTGTTGATGACTAAGAAGTAAGAACATCGAAGCTCTTACATTTACCAATGCAATCGTTGTTTACGTCCTTAGCAACCGTTACTATGGAGTGGAGGAAATGAGTTAGAGGTTCATTTTGCTTTCTCAAAGAGTGGTGATTAAGGGGTAATATACCTTTGTGACCTCCGATTTCGAGGTCATTTTCAAACACTTACCATAAGCGCAGGAAAAATCCAAGGAATATGGGGTTTATTGCATATGAAAGTACTACTTTCTAACTACAAAAAACACACTTTATTTTTTTCAAAAAATACAAAACGGCGGCGTACCAGCTCGTCAAAGAAGAAAAAAATTTTTTACTTTTTCTTCACTAGCCTACCGCTACAGGTCACAATTTTGACCCTAGAAGAAAAAATCGAACGGGGTTTTGAAGTAAAACAAAAACCTCAGTGAACGGGGGGCCATTTTTTTGAAATTCGAATTTGGGGCCAAATGGCGTCAATTTGAATTTTTTTTCTTTTTTTTTCGCAAAAAATCGATTGAAAATCGGCCATAAAATTGGTAAAAATCAAAATATCAAAAAAATCGTACGACATTCACTTAAAAATCACGTTTTCAGGCTACAGTTAAAATTTGAAGTGAATCGGTTAAAAATTGACGGCGCTATTGGTAGGCTAATGCCAAAAAAGACGGTTTCGAGATAAACGCGTTCAAAGTTTTGAGTACTGTACTAATACTATACGACTCTGTTCAGAGAATACATTTTTTGAGGCACTTGGAACTTCTTCCCCCACTTGATTGACTTTTTATATCATTCTTAGGTAGTTTATGGAGTGTTTAAGCCAATAAAAAAAAATTGGAAAAAAAAGTCACAAAGGTATATTACCCCTTAATGCAAGTTGAGGTCCAATTGCAATACTTTGAGAAAGCATACTGCTGAGGCACTTGGCAGCGATTTTTTTACTGTAAGTTCTTGCGCGTAATCCATAAAAATATAAAAATGACATGACTAATCATTTGATAAGTTACATACCTGCAAATGCTGAATTATCTTGTGAACCAAAATCTCGTCAAATGTATATTGGTATGTTATGGTAATTATTGGGGGAGGGTGATCGATGATTCATTACCATATAAAAAGTCTGTCACTTGTCTCGAGATTGTAACATTTTTTTAAAGACTCTGTATACACCCCAAAAGGTGTAACTTGTTAATGTATACTTTCCGTATAATTGTTCTGTATCAATAATATTCACACAAAGCCGCTCGTAACGCTGTGAACCAATAAGAGTAATTGTATCCTATTGCTTACCATGCGATCATCAGTCCGACGATAATCATTTGGGTCAAAGTTATCCTGATATCATTCCAACCTGATTCCATAAAAAATCAATTTAGATCCAATAACTCTACTAATCAACCCCCAATTTACAATTTAATGTGGTAGTAGAAAAACAATCGATCACAGATAAAGTAGAGGTTTGAGGAAAATTTTGTATTTGAAAAATCAAGCAAAATTTGATATGTACAGAATTTGATATATCACTAAATTGCGTTAAATACGAATTACTCAAGTCGGCTCGGCTCAGATCAAAGGTTTATTCAGTACCTGGAAATTAAATCCAACCTCATTTGATATGAACTCTTCCAGTCGATGCTCGGCACCTCGGTTCGTCATCGTGCAAACGCGTGCATTGATTCCCGAGTTTTGAATTTCGCGCTGGTACACAGACTGTTATCGTTTCGCTCACATAGCCACCTACAGTTCATCACCAAAGACTCACCCCTCAAGTCTGAGTACAGTTTTCCGCTTCTTTACCTACGTACGTGAATACATTTTCGGGATTTCATGTTTTTCGAACCGTAGATTACGAAAATCGAGGTCCCGAAGTCCGATCCGAAAGTTCGAGTTTTGCCACGGCACAAAGCTTTCTCTTTGGAAAAGCCCTACTGCAAAAAATCACCTGAGAAATCACCTGAGAAATCACCTGATTTCTCAGGTGATTTCTCAGGTGATTTCTCAGGTGATTTCTCATGCCAATTTCTCATGTGACCTTTATTACATAGAGTAAGTTATTCAATTTCCATATTAATTTTATTTTCTATTCAAATCAGTTTGAGGATCAATAAGCATTTGCGGAAAAGCGTTGAATCGCAAAAATGTTTGCGTGCTCATATGAAAATACGTATATATAGTGAATTTTCTTTCTCGGAGAGAAAACTTTGTGACGAATTAAGTATCAACCTCTTGAATCGTTATTTCAGAACTTTATTTGCGTAATCTATGAGTTTCAAAAATGTGTGTTTGAGCAAATGCGGAACGATATTTTTTCGTACGCGATAACTCACGAAGAAATTGTTCGATCTTCCCAAAATTTTTCACATTTCATAAATGGTAAAGTGAACCGCGTTCAATTTTCAAGAGCAACGATCATTTGCGTCCCTAGCAAGAAATTGAAAAATAAATTGAAGTTTATTTCGAGTACTTCTGATACCAAAAGACACTGACTAGGAGAGTGCACACCCTTCGGGTCACCAATCTTGACCAAAATTTGAGGGATCTCTCCTGATACTATCACCAGAGATCCCTGAAAGCCTGTCAGCCATTCCTGAGAGAAAAAATTAAACATATTATGAGATTTTTCAGTTATTGGCGGTACAGGGCATAACATTGCATATGCTATTTGAATGCATATCAATACCCGCCAACCATATGTACCAATCAACTTTTTATAAATTTGACTCAAAGATAAACTCTAAAACTATCTTGACAAATTTCCACTGGTTTTAGGCATACTTCCCTTATAGGATGTATAAGGGTCTCAAGCGCTAACCAGGTTATCATGGGAAACATGTTATACCACTTCCCACCCAACAAAACACGCATTTATCTTGAGCCCACCCATGAATATATATCAGAATATATATTCTACACTTGAAAAAGAAAGGAAATACCGTCAACACTACTTCTTTCTTCCCTACAGTCCAGAACACTTGAATTTTTGACGTTAAACAGTCGTATCTATTCAAAACTGTGTCTGGACTTACAATATCCTCATGCGTGTGGATATTTCTTAAGCCTATGGGACTGATGGGCACATGAGACAGAAAAAATGTACCTACTCACCTCAAGTAATATGCGCTTCATAGATATGATGCTGCAAAATAACCTATCCCTTACATGCATGTTGACAACACTGCAAGTTTGTTGGGGATTAGTTTTTGCGCAAACTTGTTCCTTTTTCTTGAATCACCATTATGTTCACCAGCTCCCACTGGATGTGTAGCCTCCAGCATTCACAGAAATGATGTCCTATAAAGGGAGAAAAATAACACTCCAAGCCTCGTCAAATCATGATTGTACTCTTGAAGTACCTGAAAATGAAAACACAAAGAATCATTTTCTTTGAATTTGAAGGTTGAAAGTAGGAAAAATCTAGTTAAACTAACAGAGAAAGAGAGTTTCAGAGCTACATAAATTCAACTAGAGTAGAAATTAGACACCCAAAATCAAAGGTTAGGTTACACTATGTACTTATCTGATGATTGATGATCCTTTCTGCAGCAATCAGCGTTCCTTCATGATCCGGTAGGAGATTTTTCCCAGACCCAAATTTTAGAAAGAGTTTCACTCCCACAGCACTATCCATAGTTGTACACAGAGTTACACAGCACCACATGTGTCAATCCAAAACAACAGGATAAGTGTCGGCCATCCGTTGGTGCAACAAGTTATCACTGACTGTTGTGAGATGCCAGTCAGCTGTGATCTGGTGTGAAATTCAAATGCTGCAACTTTACATGCAATATATGGGTTTGTACTACTTTTGCTGCTTTTTATATAATTTTTTATCGAATTATTTAGAAAAAGCGATTCAATATTAGAGTGAGTTGGATAATAATGATATCATTTTTTTTAATTATTATTTAATAATTATTTAATTTTTTCGGTAATTTAACAATAGCTACAATATTTTTTATCAATATTTGAACATTTTTTATTTTCAAGATATAATTTAAATAATGTTGGCTATTGTTTAATTATCGATAAGTATGTAATAAACGATCTCTTATTATATAATTATTGATTATTGTTCTAAATAATTAAATGATTATAAAATAATAATTAAAAAAAATGATATTATTACTATCCAACTCACTCTAATATTGAATCGCTTTTTCTAAATAATTCGATAAAAAATTATATAAAAAGCAGCAAAAGTAGTACAAACCCATATATTGCATGTAAAATTGCAGCATTTGAATTTCACACCAGATCACAACTGACTGGCATCTCACAACAGTCAGTGATAACTTGTCGCACCAACGGATGGCCGACACTTATCCTGTTGTTTTGGATTGACACATGTGGTGCTGTGTAACTCTGTGTACAACTATGGATAGTGCTGTGGGAGTGAAACTCTTTCTAAAATTTGGGTCTGGGAAAAATCTCCTACCGGATCATGAAGGAACGCTGATTGCTGCAGAAAGGATCATCAATCATCAGATAAGTACATAGTGTAACCTAACCTTTGATTTTGGGTGTCTAATTTCTACTCTAGTTGAATTTATGTAGCTCTGAAACTCTCTTTCTCTGTTAGTTTAACTAGATTTTTCCTACTTTCAACCTTCAAATTCAAAGAAAATGATTCTTTGTGTTTTCATTTTCAGGTACTTCAAGAGTACAATCATGATTTGACGAGGCTTGGAGTGTTATTTTTCTCCCTTTATAGGACATCATTTCTGTGAATGCTGGAGGCTACACATCCAGTGGGAGCTGGTGAACATAATGGTGATTCAAGAAAAAGGAACAAGTTTGCGCAAAAACTAATCCCCAACAAACTTGCAGTGTTGTCAACATGCATGTAAGGGATAGGTTATTTTGCAGCATCATATCTATGAAGCGCATATTACTTGAGGTGAGTAGGTACATTTTTTCTGTCTCATGTGCCCATCAGTCCCATAGGCTTAAGAAATATCCACACGCATGAGGATATTTTAAGTCCATACACAGTTTTGAATAGATACGACTGTTTAACGTCAAAAATTCAAGTGTTCTGGACTGTAGGGAAGAAAGAAGTAGTGTTGACGGTATTTCCTTTCTTTTTCAAGTGTAGAATATATATTCTGATATATATTCATGGGTGGGCTCAAGATAAATGCGTGTTTTGTTGGGTGGGAAGTGGTATAACATGTTTCCCATGATAACCTGGTTAGCGCTTGAGACCCTTATACATCCTATAAGGGAAGTATGACTAAAACCAGTGGAAGTTTGTCAAGATAGTTTTAGAGTTTATCTTTGAGTCAAATTTATAAAAAATTGATTGGTACATATGGTTGGCGGGTATTGATATGCATTCAAATAGCATATGCAATGTTATGCCCTGTACCGCCAATAACTGAAAAATCTCATAATATGTTTTATTTTTTTTCTCAGGAATGGCTGACAGGCTTTCAGGGATCTCTGGTGATAGTATCAGGAGAGATCCCTCAAATTTTGGTCAAGATTGGTGACCCGAAGGGTGTGCACTCTCCTAGTCAGTGTCTTTTGGTATCAGAAGTACTCACATTTTTGAAACTCATAGATTACGCAAATAAAGTTCTGAAATAACGATTCAAGAGGTTGATTCTTAATTCGTCACAAAGTTTTCTCTCCGAGAAAGAAAATTCACTATATATACGTATTTTCATATGAGCACGCAAACATTTTTGCGATTCAACGCTTTTCCGCAAATGCTTATTGATCCTCAAACTGATTTGAATAGAAAATAAAATTAATATGGAAATTGAATAACTTACTCTATGTAATAAAGGTCACATGAGAAATTGGCATGAGAAATCACCTGAGAAATCACCTGAGAAATCACCTGAGAAATCAGGTGATTTCTCAGGTGATTTCTCAGGTGATTTTTTGCAGTAGGGAGCAATACAGATCTTATAATAAAGTATCCTCAGATTCGCTGATCAGTTGTACTTACCAAAAACTGATAATTATCATTAAGGTTTGGGACTATTTCACACATATTTTTATATAATTCCAGCGGCAGATTATGGTTCAGTACTTTTATTACAGTACAAAATATTCCCAAGTTCTCCATCTAGGTACATATTCGGCCTGTGAAAGATGAATGAACCAAATCCACGGAGCACTATTAAAGCAAAAAATACTTGTACAGTAAATAGTGGGCAATTCATTGTTGTCACTCTGGAAAGTAATAAATAACTACCTGTGTTAACCAAAACAATGTTCAAAAAATTTATTCTATTCAAAGTTAACACAAATATCAACAGTGGAATGAGTTTGCTACAATCATTTTCATAATCCTTAAACGATCCATATGCTTTTTTGTAGATTAATTCAGTAAATAGTGGAGTGTCTATAGATTTAGAGTAGATATATACTTTCATTACCTCTATACTCTACTGAATTTTATGATCTCAAATCAGAATCGAAGAAGAGATTATAATTCTCTTCCAAAGGAAGGAAAAAATAATACCCACGCGTCTCTAATATAGAGAATCATTCACAAATAATAATTTTTTTACATTTAATTTGTATTTGAGGGCAATATTATCTTCAGAGGAAACTTGTGGAGCTCTTTGTACATAGTCAATTGACTTCCATATTCACAGTACGTTCATTCGTACTTCAAGTTTTTCGTACGCGTCATCTTTTGACTGATTTGCTCTTCTTGTAAAAGTTGATTCCGGAATCTACTGACTTGTTCTAATGCAGCATTTAGTGAGTCTCGTTGTTTTAGCATAATTTCTTCCCAATTTTTTAGCATAATCTGAAAATCAATATGTAAGATTGAATTAATATGATGGCTGTATGAGAAAGAATATTTTCTATGAGGTAAGGTCAGTTCAGTTGGGAAATTTGACAAGTTTTGATTTTCAAAAACAAACTCACAAGCAGGGCAAAAGATCCCAAATTATTGTTGATCAAGTTCTCATCGACCAAACTCGCTAATTCTTTCGATGAATGATTTGTTCGCAACGTTTCGAAGACATAATTGAAAAAAGAGTACTTGCAGCGAAAAAGGGGGATAAATCCAAGCAGAACTAGGAGAATCAAGCAATATTATTGACACGGTACTCCAAACTCATTATTGCGAACGAGTTTATGAGTATTTCTTTTTGTCAATCGCTTAATTGGAGTGCTAGATGATCATGAAATCCTGTTTCGCATCCGAAAAAAGTTGTTTTGGCTAAAATTTAAATGGAGAAGTTGATTTTCATGGAGACGGATAATACAGATTACGGCGTGTTCAATGACAGTGAAAAAAGTTTCTTTACAGTGAAAAAAATTTTTTTCCTGGATACGTCATTGAACTCGCCGTAAAAAAATGAATTAGAATGAAATTTACAGCTTTGTACGATATTGCTTTCTCAAAGAGAAAGCTTTGTAATGAGGCAAAAATCGACCCACCGAATCAGACCTCGGGACCTCGATTTTCGTAATCTACAGGTCGAAAAACATGGAAATCCAGAAGCGTCTGTATGTGTGTGTGTGTGTGTGTGTGTGTGTGTGTGTGTGTGTGTGTGTGTGTGTGTGTGTGTGTGTGTGTGTGTATGTGTGTAACGTTTTTTGTCGTCCTTGATAACTCTCGAAGAAATGGTCCGATCTTTTTGAAATTTTGTTTTTTGCAGCGACTAACACAGGTCGCTGCAAAAAATCTCGGCCGAGTTCATTTCTCAGCGAAATCCGTTGGTTATTTCCTTAGCAACCGTTGCTAAGGTGTTTTCTTACAAATCTCATTGGGGCTCATTGGGGCAAGCCGGAAAATCAGTTTTAAGTCACACTCGATGGCAAAGGACACTGAATTGTTCTATTTTCTCCATAGCAACCGTTGTTTATCTCCCTAGCAACCGTTACGAATGTTGGAAATTATTAATTTATGACCTATTTCCATCATTTTCGACGGCAAAGGACACAAAATCTTCCCAATTAGCTCCTTATCAACCGTTGTTTACCGCCCTAGCAACCGTTGCTAAGGGGAAGAAAAATTCATGTAAGTTTCATTTCCAGTATTTTCAACGTGCTATAGAGAAAATTGGGAAAATTTGATGTCTTTTGCCGTCAAAAATGATCAAAATAGATTTTGAATTGATCATTTCCAACCTCAGCCGTCAAAATGATCAAAATGAGTCTTCAAGTGTGCTAAATACGGACTTAAGGGCAGGACGGATGGATTTTAACCACCATTAAACCGTAAGACAGTCACAAGATGAATTGATCGAAAGATTATGCAGGTCCAAATGTCTCGCATCGTGTAGAACCTAGAACCGTTTGCTTTGTTGCATTTGATCAAATAATAAGAGAGCCCGGGCAGACATCAACAGTCGCGACAAAGTTTGGTCAATTGAAAAAAAACGACACTTTACACAGTCACAAAGATACGAATTGAACTGATTAAATAATATTTTTGTAATTTTTGAAAAATAAATGATAGTATCTACGCTAGTGGAATAGTGAAAATACAGGTTTGGGATGCGTTTGTGGGTGATGTTGAAGCCTCTTTGAGAAAACATACTGCTAAGGCACTTGGCAGCGTTTTTTTTAATCATGTTGAAAATTAGGTAGGCTACCCCCTTAAAAAAATCCATCAATCAGCGTCGTGATGAAAATTTCGATCCGACGGGTCGATAGAGCTAATTGAGCGCTTTCAGTTTTCATCGTGGAAAATTGAAAAATGTCGATGCATGGGTGTAAAGTACGCACTTGAAAATTGATGTTTCAATTTGAAATTTTAATGCGTTGAGAAAAATTTGTGAATATATAATATAGTACGATTTTGGGTATGTCCGATCGAAAGTACATTGAATGAGCATTCATATCCATGATAAGGAATTTGGAAAAATTTATACGTGGGCGCGAAATGTGGAAAAAGCTAATTTTTAGCATGTTGTGCCACATTGATCGTTAAAAAAAATCTATGAATCAGCGTCGTAATGGAGATTCTGATCTGACAAATCTGTAGAATTGCTTGAGTAGTTTCATTTTTTATCGTGAATAATCGGAAAATGTCGATGCGTGGTCGTTAAATTTTTTTAAAAAAAATGCACGTTATTTAGCGAGACTTATTAAATCATTATGATGCATTGGGAAAAAACAATTGAATGACGTTACGCTGCTAATGTAAGCCTAACCAATCGATAGGACTTTGATAGTAGAAGCTTTCATATTCGTTAGTTACAATTTTGGAAAAAATGCTGCGTGACCTTGAAATATGATGAAGAAACATGTTATAAAATTTCCAATATTAGCATGATTTTGATCATGATCATGGTGTGAAAAATTTCAAATTGATAAATTGAAGTTGGATGAGCGTACAATTTATTAATGTCAATTGGTGTCATCTAGATTAAATCTGACCAAATGACCAATCATTTAAATAATTTTCATATATTATGCTGAAAATTTTGTTAAATGGCGATGCATAAACGTGTAATTCATTCTAGAAATATCGTATTGTGATTTTTAATTCTTATACGTTGAAAAGGAAATTAAATAGTTGTATTGTTCGAATTTGGGTCGGAAGATCCTAACTTATTTCCAAAAAGTTGTACAAAATGAATTGTAAAGAATATAGTCGAATTCATGAAGCACATGAATAATCTTAGATTATCGGGAGACTCTTAAACTTGAATAATTATCTAACATTTGTTAATTATATTATAATTTTCATTATATACTTACTATTCTATATTTAAAGACATACATGAATTCATTATATACCAGATCTTTCTTTAGATACCAGATCTACCGAAATCTGAGCATATGAAAGTAGAAAAATCCATTCATATTGCCTGGCAAGTTCACATTGATTCTCTTTATTCTATTGAAATATAGAGTTATTTTCTACATTTTATTCGATATGTCAAGACATAAATGAATTCATTATAAACCAGAACTACCCAAATTTGAGCATATGAAAGTAAAAAAATGAATTCATATATTGGTCCTGTGAAGTTGAAACTCCGAAATAACACAATTTTTTTTCAAACTTTTGGCTTCATATCCCTTAATTAAAAAGCATGGAAAAAATTGATCTTTTGGTCAAATTTTCAGTCGAATTTACGAAGCACATGAATCATCTTAGATTATCGGGGGACTCTTAAACTTGAATAATTATCGAATTCAGTATTATAAAACCTTTCTGAAGAAAAGTATAAATTTCTGACGAGTAACGTAACAGTACATGCATTTGTTAATTATTTGTTTATTTTTTTACGTTTCGGTACTGGTTTTTTGATCAAATTTTCAGTAGAATTTACGAAGCACATGAATCATCTTAGATTATCGGGGGACTCTTAAACTTGAATAATTATCAAATTCAGTATTATAAAACCTTTCTGAAGAAAAGTATAAATTTCTGACGAGTAACGATAGGTTAACAGTACATACATTTGTTAATTATTTGTTTATTTTTTTACGTTTCGGTGTTTGTTTTTAATCAAATTTCTAGTCGAATTCATGAAGCACATGAATAATCTTAGATTATCGGGAGACTCTTGAACTTGAATCATTATCTAACATTTGTTAATTATATTTTAATTTTTATTATATACTTACTATTCCATATTTAAAGACATACATGAATTCATTATATACCAGATCTACCGAAATCTGAGCATATGAAAGTAGAAAAATCCATTCATATTTGTCCTGGCAAGTTTACATTGATTCTCTTTATTCTATTGAAATATACAGTTATTTTCTACATTTCATTCTTTATGTCAAGACATAAATAAATTCATTATATACCAGAACTACCCAAATCTGAGCATATGAAAGTAAAGAAATGAATTCATATATTGGTCCTGGCAAGTTCAAATATTTTCACCCTTTTTGTTTCTCACAATTACTTCTATAAGTTCACGAATCATGAGATGTGCTTTGTTTTTTATTCTTGATATTTAGGCGTTCATTCATTCTTCATTGTTCTTATGTCAAACTGTATTTTTTAATATACATAAATTCATTCATTATATACCAGAACTAACTAAATCTGAGCATATGAAAGTAGAAAAATCAATTCATATTTGTCCTGGCAAGTTCACATTGATTCTCTTTAAATATACAGGTTTTGTTTTGGTTATCAAATTTTCCTCTTCGTTCAGCTGATAAACTCCTCTCAGATGCTAATACAACAGTCAGCCTGCGATCCTTTGGAACCCCATCTGGTAATCTATCTTTCTTCTTTTTTGCAGCTGCTCTTTGCAGCTAAATCCATGATTTAATCAGCCACATTCTGTCGCCCAAGTCCTGTAAAGCTCTTTGAAGCCCACCGTCCGCGAGATTCTTCTCATCTCACCATGTGTCTCTCGATGTTCAACTTTTTCGAACATCGAGAGGAATCGCGACCCCGGGTGTTTCCGTGTTTTAATTACACTAGGGGGGTACCCCCTGCTCGCTTCGCTCGCCAACCCCCCGTGTGTTCTTTAGGAATCAATAATTTCAATAATAAGTGTAGTAATAATTGAAAGAAAATTACATTCAAAACAATAAAACTTTAAACTTGAACCTTCGATTTTGTTCGATTGAAAAGAATACTGAACGAACGATTCGAATCAAAATAAAAGATTAATGTCAGCTATATTCATGTTAAACGTTTGTTTTTTAGATAAATAGTGGGTTTAACTTTAGGTTAATAGTGACATGTGCTAGATCATATTTTTTGGTCTGGGTATTCTGCGTGTTCCATTTCAGATTTTCAGCAGCAGATTTTGAGTAAGATTGCAATGGTTGCTAGACACGTAAACAATAGTTGCTATGGGTAAAACGGAGATTTTGTATCCTGTGCAGTTGAAAATACTGGAAACGAAACTTACGTGAATTTTTCTTTCCCTTAGCAACGGTTTCTAGGGCGGTAAACAACGGTTACTGAAAAGCTAATTGGGAAGATTTTGTGTCCTTTGCCGTAGAGAATGATGGAAATGGGTCATAAATTGATAGTTTCCAACCTTCGTAATGGTTGCTAGGGAGGTAAAAAACGATTGCTATGGAACAAATATAACAATTTAGTGCCTCTGGCCATCGAGTGTGACTTAAAACTGTTTTTCCAGCTTCCAAAACAACGGTTGCAAGGGATGTAAATAAACGGTAGTTTCGACGAATACGTGGATTTATATTGAAAAAAAATTGTCCAAAATAATATTTAGTCCTTTCCTTCTACTGCAGCAACGGTTTCTAGACACGTAAACAATGGTTGCTATGGGTAAAACGGAGATTTTGTATCCTGTGCAGTTGAAAATACTGGAAATGAAACTTACTTTTTCTTTCCCTTGGCAACGGTTGCTAGGGCGTTTAACAACGTTTACTGAGGAGCTAAGTGGGAAGATTTTGTGTCCTTTGCAATCGCATTGCAGAGGTGGAATAAAAGGTGAAAAAAGGGGGTGGAAAAGGGGGTGAAAAAAGGGGGGAAAAAGGGGTGGAAAAAGAGGCAGAAAAAGGGGGTGGAAAAAGGGGTAAAAAAAGGGGTGAGAGAAGGGGAGCAAGAAAGGGGAGCAAAAAAGGGGAGCCAAACAGGGGAGCCAAAAAGGGGAGCCAAAAAGGGGTCGAAAACTTTCACGGCGGCGGCGGCGGCGGCGGCGGTCTGGCTTTTAATATAGAGAGATATCCAAACTGAAGATCCCAAAATGATATATGTACTAGTTATATTGTAGCTGATTTTCATCTCAAAACATTGGTAATTTAAGATTGAAAAAGGAAATTGCTGTTACGATTGTAACAGCAATTAGAATATCTAGATCCTAAAATATCTACATTCGTATCTTATCATCACAAATAATTTGAATCAATATCCAGTATGAAACACAAGTATTGGAAAACACGTTATTCACAGTGATGGGTACTAACTCAACATTTCTAAATGGAATAAACTTTGTCTCACTCATTCTAATCGAATTTTCCATGATAATTGGGTCAATTGAGATTGATGAACTGGATCTGTAATCAGAAATGATTGTTATACAATTTCAATCATTACGAACAATGTGTTCTCAAATATATTCATAGTAATTTTCGAGGAGGAGACGAAACAGTGATCCAGTTCATCAATCTCAATTGACCCAATTATCATGGAAAATTCGATTAGAATGAGTGAGACAAAGTTTATTCCATTTAGAAATGTTGAGTTAGTACCCATCACTGTGAATAACGTGTTTTCCAATACTTGTGTTTCATACTGGATATTGATTCAAATTATTTGTGATGATAAGATACGAATGTAGATATTTTAGGATCTAGATATTCTAATTGCTGTTACAATCGTAACAGCAATTTCCTTTTTCAATCTTAAATTACCAATGTTTTGAGATGAAAATCAGCTACAATATAACTAGTACATATATCATTTTGGGATCTTCAGTTTGGATATGTAATTAAAACACGGAAACACCCGGGGTCGCGATTCCTCTCGATGTTCGAAAAAGTTGAACATCGAGAGACACATGGTGAGATGAGAAGAATCTCGCGGACGGTGGGCTTCAAAGAGCTTTACAGGACTTGGGCGACAGAATGTGGCTGATTAAATCATGGATTTAGCTGCAAAGAGCAGCTGCAAAAAAGAAGAAAGATAGATTACCAGATGGGGTTCCAAAGGATCGCAGGCTGACTGTTGTATTAGCATCTGAGAGGAGTTTATCAGCTGAACGAAGAGGAAAATTTGAAAACCAAAACAAAACCTGTATATTTAAAGAGAATCAATGTGAACTTGCCAGGACAAATATGAATTGATTTTTCTACTTTCATATGCTCAGATTTAGTTAGTTCTGGTATATAATGAATGAATTTATGTACACTGAGAAAAAAAGTCAGTCAAAACAACTGCCAGCGCCAATGAATACGAACAACTACCGCGGTGCCATTGACTGAACAAAAAATTATATCGAATCAAAACAGTATCAGTTGAAATGATGAGTATTCAGTTGATCCATAGTATTTATGTATATTGAAATAACTAAAGCGAGTTACATTGATTGAATTGGTGAAAATTAATTGTAACAATAGATTTTTACGTTGAAACGACAGTCACGGTTATACTCTGAACTCGCGCTAATGTAGCAGAGTTCTTTGTTTACATCGTGCGACCGGCCGCGGCGACGAGGACGTTCGTTTATGCACTGAACTCGTGAATCCGATCGAGCAGCCATGGCGAGTCAGTCTACTTTGTCTGATGTACTACAAGCACTTGGATTTAGTGATTTGATTGAGAAGTTTGAGGGTAAGTGATATTTTGTATATCATGTATAATAGTCATTATACATGACTACTCTCACTATTTAATGTTTCTCGCATTTTCTCAAGGCGAGCTTTATCAAGATGTCGAAGTTTTACTGACCGATTCCGAACGCATGAAAAATATTGTTCCAGAGGTATACTTACTTGAATTCACGCGAAAAGTTGAGCAGTTTTTTGGCAGAGAAAGTATTGTAAGTGTTTAAATCTTATCCAATGAATCAATTTTAATTCGTTTCTAAATAAAACATGTTAATTTGTTAATTCATACAACATAACCTCAATGGTATACATATTTAACAGTTACACATACTTATTGCACTGATGTGCTATAAGTATAAATATTTGAAATACTGAATTACAATCAATCCATGATTAAATTATTTATGATATTATTCTAGGATGTACGTGGAAATGACTCTGGTGATGAAGATGAGAGATTAGAAAATATTGATACCAATAATACTGGACCAAGGCGCAGAAGCTCTGATCAAATCTTTGCAATTGAGAACGTCAATATCAAACAAATTTTAGAAAGTTCTTTTGAAGGCAGGCAAATTCTTTCATGGCACGAAGCAAAATCTTTCTTAACACCTGGAAAAAGGAAAAGGCTCGTTCACTTTGTCATTGCTGGAGTCTTAAACATCAGCAACAGGTAAAGCAAAACTTATCAATCATAATTTAAGAAAATAGTTGAGTAAAGTGGAGTTCAAGTAACGTAAGTTTTATTTTCATGTAGTTTAAACCAAATATTTTTTCCAGAGATTTGAATCATAATGATTTCAAGATATTGAGTCATAAAATAGTGGAACTTTTCCCGAAAGAGTGTGCATTAGTCTATTATGAACCAAGGGTGCCTAAAGATAAAAGTGATACAGGAAGTGGCAAAAAACCGAAAGGGAAACTCTTAAACAAATACAATAATCTAAAGAAAATTTTATCACCATCAAATGCACCCAAAAAAGCTACCAACCCAATAGAAAAATGCATTGAAATTGAACCATCAGAAGAGATACAAGCCAGTATTGAATGGTTGAAAACTCAAGAAGAACCTTGGGAAGAAGCTCAAAGACACTGGAAAGCTACAGCTGATTACAGACGTACTCAAATTGAAAGTGGATTGGGGAATAAAATATCCACTATTTACAATGAATGGCCTATTTTGAAATGCCCAAATGGATATCTTCTGATTGTAGAAGATTTTTCATTTCGCAAATTCTGTGATGATTCTAATCCAATTGAAAATTTTAATGAGTTTTTCACTAAAGCCTTGCACGTAAAACCTTTGCAAAAAGAAGAATATTGTGACACATTGAAAGGCATGCTGGAAGATGAAAATTTGAAAAAAGGTATAGTTTTTTGTAATGAAGAAATTACAATATATATATATATATATATATATATATATATTATATTTTGACTTTATGTTCTGATTTTAGTATAAAAGAAAAATAGTTATTATCTTTTCAGTGAAAAAAGATCCCGTTATGCTTATATTCTACTCTAATAATGAACAACTTTTTTAACTTTTTTTATTTCATTCAATCTTTGCTAAAATTATTAATTAATTATTATTAATTATTCAAATCATAAATTTGAATGTTTTACACTCTTATCCATTATAATTGGAAAAGTATCATAAGTTTAAAGTTTCTGTACATGAAAACTTGTTAAGTATGTATTTTTTCCAAACGCATAGTCATTTATGATAAAAAACAATATTTTGGTATGTTTTATTTGAACGAAAGCTTAGAAACATTTCATTTATGTTATAATGCACTCACAGATGATGGGATTTTGATTCGATTAATGCTTTTGTGCATTATACTACCATCAACTGCGAGAATTCCAGCAGGGAGAAACAAAAAATGGAAGCCGTCTGCGGTGGAGAGTTTGGAAGGGATAGTTACGCGTACAAAGGTTACAATTCTATATTTTGCAATTCATTTCAACTCTGTTAGTCAATCATTTATAAAATTCGAAAAATTACCTTTTCTACAATAGCGTTTGTTCACTGGAATAGTATTTAGTTAATATGCATATATATTTTTTAATTTTATGCATTTTGTATGTTGTAGATTCATGGTGATATTGAAAAAGTCAAAGCAGACCGACATCAGTATGCGAAGAGCAAGAATATAACTGTTCAACCTTATATCATTGTTGTGGAAGAAGATGATTATGCAGTCGATTCTGTATATTTATGCATCGATGATATACTATACGTAATTCCATCGCTGTTAGAAGCGTTAGACGTATGTTTTAAATCATTTCATGTCTATAATGCGCGTTATACACCCCAAAGTGAGCACATATGGTTGATGTTACAATTAGGTTTGTACAAATTTCGCACTAAATGGGATTCGTCAATTATAGGCGTGACTGAAATACTGAATGACATGGGATGTCTTACCGTTGCCTGAGAATCAATTAATTAACTTTACTAAATTGTTAGTCAGATAGCTTAGTTTTTCTCGATTGTACTGTATGTTGGTTTCATTTGAGAATATTTTCATTGATTATTTAACATGAATATTTTTGTTTGTCCTTTGTGTGATGATAAGTTTACAATTTTAAAAAATGTAACTTTACATTTAAAAATTAGGCATGTAGGAAATTGTCACAGATTACAGTGCACGAACAGTAATTGTAAAAGAGTTTTTAGAAGCATACAGTCTTTCGGTCAACATCTTGAATCCCATAGCAATCAATCTTGTGATAATAAGCTCTCAAATATACAGTCATTGGCAGATTCAACTGAACACAGAAGCGAGAGAGAAAAATATGATGTAGCTAGCACACAACATGAAATGCCAGTAGACTTACAAGTTTTAAATCAGACTGCAAGCTATGTAAGAACTATAGTTGAATGTAATGAACCTCATAAAAGTTCACAAAGTAGTTCTGACAATACAGAAGCAATCGATGATAGGGATGTATCAAATGCAGTTGATATTTTAATTAGTTATTTGTATACTGTTGGGTTTCTACCTATGAAAACTATATTATTGATTATACTGGCATTTCAAAATTTTTATAACAGTACTTTTGTTGAAAAATTATTAATCTTGAGTGAAGAAAAGTGCAAAAATGGAAAAATTTCAAGTATTTTAAATGTAATGAAACATGTATTTCAAAACTACAAAAGCACACATAAAACTTTGAAAGCTTTAAAAAATCTACATTATGTAGAACCAAAGATTGTGCACGTTGCAACTGTGTTACACTCTAAAAGAGTATCAAGGGTGAAAAAACAATATAGACAAATGAAACTTACAGTTACAATGATACCTGTGAGAGAAATTTTAAAAAAATTCTTAGAATTACCCAATGTTTTTTCTGCGATAACAGGTTATATTAGAAAAATGGAAGAGTGCGATTGTATATATTCTATTTATAAAAGTGATAGATGGCATGAGCTTAAAGAAAAGTATGGTAGAAAAATAGTATTTCCTTTAACTGTGTACGGGGATGATTTTGAAGTGAACAATCCTCTTGGATCTCACCATGGTATAAATAAAGAACACGGTATATATTGTAGTATTAGTGGCTTGCCACCAGAATATGCTAGCTTATTAGAGAATATTTTTTTATTTCAACTCTGCAAATCTTCACATAAAAAGATAACATCTCTTTCGAAGATTTATAATGCAGTAATACAACAAATAAAAGATTTACAAATCAATCCAGTTAAAATAATAGTGAAAGATCAGTTCTACATGGTTTACTTTGATTTATTCAATTTTTCTGGTGACAATCTTGAATTACACAACGTTCTTGGATTTAATGAAAGTTTTAACACCAAGTATCCATGTCGGCTTTGCTATATGAATAAGCTACAATGTCAAACAGCGACTAAAGAAGATACTAAAGAAATGCGTTTCACTGAAAAGCACAATGATGATGTTGCTGCAAAAAAAAAATGGTGTTAAGCAAGAATCGGTATTCAAAAGTCTACCTGGTTTTGATATTTTCCGTCATGTTTCTTTCGATCCAATGCACGACCTTTTTGAAGGCATTTGCAGATATGAATTAGCGATAATTCTTAATTATTTAATATTTGTAGAAAAACATTTTATGTACGTACAATTAAAACAAAGGATGGAACAATTTGATTATCATAGTAAAATTAAAAAAAATGTTACACCTACTATTAAATTAGAGCATATTCAGAATAAAAAACTCGTAATGAGCGCATCAGAAATGTACTTTTTGATGAACAATTTGAGTTTTTTTGTTGGTGATTTGGTACCAACCTACAGTGAGGCATGGACATTATACATTTCTTTGCACCAACTGGTTTCTCTAATTATGTCACCATATTTTACTGATAATATCATTGCTGATTTGGAAAAACAAATAGAAGTACATCACAATCTATACAAAAATCTAACAAACGAGCCGTTGAAACCAAAACACCATCACGTATTACATTACGTGAGAATGATAAGAAGTTTAGGTCCTCCTCGTTTGTTTTCATGTATAAGATACGAAGGAAAACATAGAGATTTAAAAAAAATTGCGCAATCAGTTACATCAAGAGTTAATGTATCTCTTACGATAGCAAAAAGGCACCAATTAAAGCTTAATTATAGATTTTTAACTAGTCATGGGTTTGATAAAAGATTGGAATGTGGTAGAACTACAATGAAAAGTATATCGTTATTACAAAATTATCAGCATTTTAAAAGTATGATTACAGACGACGTAAAAAATAATTATACACCAATTTCTTGGGTATCAATACATGGAACTACATATGCACCAAATTTAATTTTAGTTCAAAAAGTAGACATTTCAAAAATTATTTTTGCGGAAATAATTCATGTACTGTTCAATAATTGCTCTGAAGATGTAATTTTTTTATGCAAAAGTATAAAAACAATTGAATATTCGACTCATTTTTGTGCATACCTAGTCGAACGTACAGAAGAGTTCTTGCAAATTTCTTATGAAGGATTAATAAATAGGCTTTATTCGTATAGTTTATGTAAGCTATCTAACTCAAAAATGTATGTTTCTTGTTTGATTAAATAAATACAATTAACCATATAATTATTGATTTTTTTCTCCAATTCGTTTTGTAAACATGAATTCCGACTCAATTGAAAGAAAGATATGAATGTAATTCTCCTTTCGAATTCAGTGGCTTCGATTGAAGTTCTTCTATTAGCCGCTCCAGCTCCTGTTCCTTTCTCGCAAGTGGTTGGAAAATGGATCGTTCAGTATATAAGGCCGATTAAGTTCTTGGTGTAACAACATGTATATGCGAACGAACCACTGCGATGCGTCTATGTATATGCGAACGAACCACTGCGATGCGTCTAATATCGGTAAGTACGATTGCGTTGGAAATGCGAGCGAAATAATATAATCAATGATAAGGGTAGAATAGGCGGTAAAATGTGTAATTTGTGAAATATCTAATGCGCTTCATTGATTCCTACAGATTTCTGATATCATTCCAGATCCACGAAGCTGCCTGCTCCACCATTCAAATTACATCTCTACGTGAAAAAAAATTTTTTCATACATTCTTGATATGTTGAATGGTTGTATCAATAATATTCACAATTCCATTAAAAAACATTTGCATTGAATCGATACCACATATCATTGTTTCAAGATATTATTTGTGTTGGTTCAAAATCGTATGTGTATTATTTCAGCACTTCACGATCGTCCAGTTGACTACCACGGCCATTGAATTGAAGAAAAAAAGTCATTGTGCATATTTATTGGCGCGGGGCAGTTGTTCTGACTGACTTTTTTTCTCAGTGTATATTAAAAAATACAGTTTGACATAAGAACAATGAAGAATGAATGAACGCCTAAATATTAAGAATAAAAAACAAAGCACATCTCATGATTCGTGAACTTATAGAAGTAATTGTGAGAAACAAAAAGGGTGAAAATATTTGAACTTGCCAGGACCAATATATGAATTCATTTCTTTACTTTCATATGCTCAGATTTGGGTAGTTCTGGTATATAATGAATTTATTTATGTCTTGACATAAAGAATAAAATGTAGAAAATAACTGTATATTTCAATAGAATAAAGAGAATCAATGTAAACTTGCCAGGACAAATATGAATGGATTTTTCTACTTTCATATGCTCAGATTTCGGTAGATCTGGTATATAATGAATTCATGTATGTCTTTAAATATGGAATAGTAAGTATATAATAAAAATTAAAATATAATTAACAAATGTTAGATAATGATTCAAGTTCAAGAGTCTCCCGATAATCTAAGATTATTCATGTGCTTCATGAATTCGACTAGAAATTTGATTAAAAACAAACACCGAAACGTAAAAAAATAAACAAATAATTAACAAATGTATGTACTGTTAACCTATCGTTACTCGTCAGAAATTTATACTTTTCTTCAGAAAGGTTTTATAATACTGAATTTGATAATTATTCAAGTTTAAGAGTCCCCCGATAATGTAAGATGATTCATGTGCTTCGTAAATTCTACTGAAAATTTGATCAAAAAACCAGTACCGAAACGTAAAAAAATAAACAAATAATTAACAAATGCATGTACTGTTACGTTACTCGTCAGAAATTTATACTTTTCTTCAGAAAGGTTTTATAATACTGAATTCGATAATTATTCAAGTTTAAGAGTCCCCCGATAATCTAAGGTGATTCATGTGCTTCGTGAATTCGACTGAAAATTTGATCAAAAGATAAATTTTTTACATGCTTTTTAATTAAGGGATATGAAGCCAAAAGTTTGAAAAAAAA
Organism: Aphelinus atriplicis; assembly: GCA_020882685.1. Classification (NCBI taxonomy): domain Eukaryota; kingdom Metazoa; phylum Arthropoda; class Insecta; order Hymenoptera; family Aphelinidae; genus Aphelinus; species Aphelinus atriplicis. Next base: position 23,557,438 of record CM037073.1, on the reverse strand, counting down.
TTGTGTTATTTCGGAGTTTCAACTTCACAGGACCAATATATGAATTCATTTCTTTACTTTCATATGCTCAAATTTGGGTAGTTCTGGTTTATAATGAATTTATTTATGTCTTGACATATCGAATAAAATGTAGAAAATAACTCTATATTTCAATAGAATAAAGAGAATCAATGTGAACTTGCCAGGCAATATGAATGGATTTTTCTACTTTCATATGCTCAGATTTCGGTAGATCTGGTATCTCAAGAAAGATCTGGTATATAATGAATTCATGTATGTCTTTAAATATAGAATAGTAAGTATATAATGAAAATTATAATATAATTAACAAATGTTAGATAATTATTCAAGTTTAAGAGTCTCCCGATAATCTAAGATTATTCAAGGATCAAAATGTAGCAAGATTTGATAGATTTTATTGACATATAATTGATTGTGAGTGTAATTTGAAAAAATATTTGTTTGGTGGTAGGATAATCATACCAGTTAAATACTTGGCATGATTCTAGATTTCATTACTTTCTTTGGTCATAATTGACAAAATAAACTGGAATATATAACGATAGTGTATTGATAAAAATGTCTATTGAAGTGATATTTTCAAATGATATATTCGATTCGAATCATATTATTTTCTTACATACACTTGAATAGACTAAGATCAAACAGACATTTTCATATTTCTTTTTCTATAAAAAAAATTTATTCGCATAAGAATTTATTCAACAACGAACTATGGGATACGAAACCTACTTGTCGTCAACGTATAACTTTTTCAAAGGTAAATATTTTTCTATGAGAAATAAAAATGCAAATGGTGTATTTTATTTTATTTCCACCATTTACATAATTTTTGAGCTTAAACTCTTCAAAATTATATTAGTACTTGACATAAATTTGTGATTTGAGTTATTTTCCATCTTAACATTAGTATAACTACAATAATTAAGTGTAATTTGAAAAATATTCATTCTATTGTTGGATAACCATACTAGTTGGATAATGTTTGATATTACTGTATATTAAAAAAAAAAAATAAATCAGTTTGAAATCCGTAGCAAAGAAACACAAGAAGCAGAAAGAAGGCTTCATATTCTTTAATGATTATTTTAAATGTATTTAAATAGAAAAATAACTAAAAGACATCTTGCAATTTTTACCCTCTCAAAAAAATTTAGTCGCTTAAGCATTTTTATATTTACAAAAAAAATATAATTAATTCTACCTAAAAACATTTAGTTGATTGAAAATTTATCCAACAACGAACCACAGGATAAGGAATATACTTGTCGTTAAGTATATCTTTTTCGAAGGTGAATTTTTACTATGAAAAATAAAATTGCTTATGCTATCTGATGCACTGGCATAATTTTTTGACCATATTAACCCATTAAGGCCCATGTCCAAACCAGCGGAGATATCATAAAACTAATTATTGGATCACGTGCTTTTTTGAAAAAAAAAATACCCGTGTTTTTTCTTTTTCCATTTCCAATTGTTGAAACAATAATTATTTAAACAAATTGCACCCAAATTCGTAAATTCGAGAAAGCAATGGTGTCAATCGATTCTAGATGAAAAACCAAGAAAAAAACGTGAAACACATTTTTTTGATTTGAGGCTTATTTTTCTGGCAATCGCGTTATAAACAATTGGAATTCAGTAAAACCGAGAAAAAGTGGCTTCTGCCAATGCTTACGCTATCACCATGGGATGAAAACTGATTGCGGGATTGCGTGCTTTTTTGAAAAAAATACCCCTATTTTCTCTTTTTTCAAGATCCAATGTTTATACAATAATTATTTAAACAAATTGCACCCAAAGTGAATCGACTTCCCTGATATCACTGGATTCTATTTGTTTATAACGTGATTGTAAGAGACATGAGCCTCGAATCGAAAAAATGTATTCTTACTTTTCTTCTTGGTTTTTCTTCTAGAATACTAAATACAACTGAAACAAAACAATATTGCTTTGATACTATATTTCTGATGGAAGAGTAGCGAACCTTAAAAGAAACGTACAACGAGTTCACGTGTAAAGAATGGTTTTAGGGGAGGTATATATTAGATGGATACCAGAGCTACCTACATCGGGGCATGTTTAAATACAGAAATGTAGAAAGCTGTTCATTTTATTGAAGCTTCGAACCTGTGAAAATATCAAGGTTATGAAGCGAACGCATGGCTTGAAAATGGTAACAATATGTTTCATAGATCCAACTTTATTTTCTGCCCGTGATAGGCTTATTGGCAAACTGATTCTGACGTACGACTTGGGTCCGTCTTAATTATATAGTTTACCGGCCATAATACATCTGTGTCACGAAATATTATTCAAAAAAGTGTACTCCAATATGGAATGACCAAATTGGAGACTGGGATTGACCACGAAGGCCCGACCGAGTTGATCCAATGTCCAAGCTCCCTTATATAGACAGTAGAACGCCGACTCTCTTGCGAGAGAGCGCCGGGCTATACCTTATACACGCGCGACTCAACGCCTCGCCATCTATAGGCGAGCCACGTTACTTGACCGGTTACTCGAAAATGAGTTCATACTCTCATATATAAAGCTAATTAGTAATAGAATCAAATCTTACAGTAATTGCACTATTGAGAGAAGAATGTTTCTAAGATCATTTAATTATATATAAACACAAAATAAAATGTTTAAAAAACTGATAAATTTACAAATACTTGACAATTACTCTCTTTTATCACTTGACTCTGTTAAATGTAACCAGGGTTAACGTTCACTTTTATACTTCTATCGAGTTACAGATATACTCTTTTTTCATCCAAATTTTCACAAACTTATGGTAAAATTTGAAAATTTTCTATGTACAATTAAATCAGAGTATGTATATTCAAAAGCTTTAATTTTTCAAATGACATTTAACACTATAATGTAAAATTTGAAAATTTTCTATGTACAATTAAATCAGAGTATGTACATTCAAAAGCTTTAATTTTTCAAACGACATTTAACTTTAATTAGTACAGTCTCATATTTACAAATACTTGACAATTACTCTCTTTCATCACTTGAGTCTGTTAAATGTAACCAGGGTTAATGTTCACTTTTATACACTATCGAGTTCTATCACTTTTATACTTCTATCGAGTTACAGATATACTCTTTTTTCATCCAAATTTTCACAAACTTTATACATCATTCACTGTACAAGTTGGAAAAACTTTTGAACTATGTTCCTCATAGCAGCCTGTAACCCCTTAGCACATCACATTGGACAATAAGATTTAGTTAATGAATAAAATCACTTATTTATTCAAGTGAAAAATACTTGAAAAGTTATTTTTGTAAGAACCCTTTCATACCGGTATACTGTCTATTCTTTCTGAATTGATATTGCACTGATTCTATAATCTAAGAAAAATAATCACATTGAGAGTTCTTTGTTTTTTTGTAATTAAAGAAGGGTCTCAGCTGAAATATGGAGCTGTCTCTTGCACCAGCAGCGTGTGACAAACATTACAAACTCTTGAAGGCCTTTGCTTTGGTACACTTGTCACAATATTATTCAGGCACGACTGACAGAAGATTTGACTGCAATGTCGACAATTTTGCTGTTGGTCATGAAACACACACATGTATGTTAAACTGCTTGTTGTGCAACTGTTCCTCTAAAAAAATTTGAAACGTGTCAGAAGTTGAATTATGCATAAGTAACCTTAAATTATTATTATTAAATTATGATTTTCTACCATGATTGATGAATGGACTCCGATTTTTGAATGTAGGTTGGCCCAATATTCCAGGTGACTCGTAGTAGATGGGGGAGAGCCTGACCGTGGGGAACATTTTCCAGCTCATGGACACAATCTGTTGTGCAAACGTTATAGGTTGTTCCTCCATGTACTGACTGAATGATATCTTTCAATTTCACCAACAGCGAACCCTCAGCATATTTATCCTGGAACTATTTCCTCCTTATTACCTAAAAAATATTTCATTCCATGAACGTTTGTCAAATCATTGATTAATTCATTAGTATCTACTTGGGCTTTGTTCACAATATCAGTCTTGTTACCCCTACTTTGTTCAGTTAGTTGTTTCTTGTTCTACATTAATTTGAGTTTCACAAAGCGCATTAGAGATATCTGAGGGAATCTCTGTGGAATCGTTATCATACCTTTCAGATTGAGTATCTGTTCCGATGATAGGCTGCTCTGGATCAGATATAAAGGCACTGATGCCACTGAGCATCCAGTTCGAAATATCAATGGCAATAAACTAGCTATATCACAGTTGATCTTCATTGAATTTGGCTGCCAAGAGTTCACCTTCTTTAATATCGCCAACTTCTTTAAACAGCTCTGCGTCAATCATTCTCAAAGTAATATCATCCAAAATTGGGAACTGGGTCTGCTTGCGTATCCAGAATTCCAATGGTGAACATACATAACTGATACAGCCCATATTAACATTCGGTAAATTTTCTTCACCTATGGGAGGTGGTCGCTCCTCTCCAATATTATTCTTTGCATCATCAATCTTTGTTTATTATCCTTTGCATTATCAATATCAATGCCTTCATCGATTGGTGGAGTGATCTTGGCGCATCTCTCTAGAAGTTCCAGAGCCAAACCCTTCATATCATGGGTTAATTTTACGACACATGTCTCATCTTTGTCAAGTACATCCAGGAGGAAAACGGTAGCACCGCTGTCAGCAATCATTTCAAACTCAGTGTTAACACCATGTGGCCAGTGTTCAACCCCATCAGGTTTGGCTAAACAACACTTATGAGATAGAGGAGATATGGATGCGAGATTGTCTGGAATTTTTCTTACATCTCTTGTCATGGCTGTGTTTCCATATTCCATATAGTGGACTTTTGTGCCTTGCTCGGTAGTAGAGATCATCGTCGAGATATGAGCAATGCAGATCAGATCTTCTTTGATATCCATGACGGCAGGAAGAATATTAGCCATTAGCAATATATCCTCGAACATTCTTAGGTCATTCGTATTTTTCTTCTTACAACCAAAATTGATCGACTGAGACACAATAATTAGCAAAAGCTGATCAGGGATCACGCTCTTCTTCTACCAACTCTATATTTTTCCTGCAGGCAGCTAGTTTTTTGCTGATCGAAAGTTTATTAAGGCTTTGTTCTCCATTAAAAAGATCAATTTACAAAGGTGCTTTGTTGGTGATTATGAGAGCTTGAAGTTTTCATATACGTTAGCTTCTGCCTGCAAAATGGACCGGCGTAATCATCTTTCAGCATCAAAACTCAGCAGAATATTAGGTACTTGTCACTCGCGTACAGACTAAGTATACAGATGGTAGCTGTGTGGGGCAAACAACCAATTTTTCTTATTACTACGAGATTGTTAATTAATATATAATTAAGGAAGGGAACGATGCTATATTATAATACACAACAAAGTCATGTGCACATATATTGAGAAAACTGTATACTTATATGTGCGCGTGATTGCGGCGTGATTCTTAATAATTTTTCATTTCGAATTATTGAATAATACTCTTACCTAATACAGATTACAGGTTAGCCTATTCCAATCAATAGAAAATCGAAGACACAGCTCGGTCGACGTCTGGCACATTTGCAGCACTAGACGACCCGGGTTATATCCGCTACTTACGATCTCGCGCTTTTTTATAAAATATATATAATAAAATATATAACTGCGTCCGAGTTGCATGTGTTCGCGTTTCACTCCATGCTTATACCAGCTGATACCAGCTTATACTACATATATATATAGCAGACGCCATGATGAGTCTACGGCAGCTCAGTTGCATATGGTTGCATATATACCTATATATATGCGAGAATCGAGATATCTCGAAATCGTTCGTCGCCGCGTCGAAGTGGCTTATGAACTGAACGCAAATCTTTTTTTCTCCATTCTAACCTAGCAGACAAGACTCATTACATGAAAACATCTTCTTTAGGAAGTGAATCGAGCTGGATACTAGGGAAATTGAATAAAATATCATATCCTATCAGATAACATCCATAATTGATGCGTATCTGAGTTATTTTATGAAATTGAAAAATCCGTAATCCAAACGTAATGTATATGAGGGTAGCGCTGCCCCCAGCTGCCGTTACTCGCCCGGAGGGGGCGCTAGCGCGCCCCTGGATTTGCGAATTTACTCAATGATAATTGTTTTATCAAACCAATCGAAGTTATCGTAAATTTTGTTTTTATAATCTTCTCTCAAGAAGCAATATTATACATGTGAAATCAATCGTAAATCACGAATTACAAACAGTTATATTCGTATTGATAACGTAAAGTGCAATTTAACCCGTTTCGGCCTAAAATGTCACTCGAAGCATGTCGCTCAAGGGAACCTCAGAACTTTTTCTATTCGCGATAAAAAAATTCTTCAAAGACATATTCCGAAAGGTACGGACTTGCCCTTCCCGATGGTGTCAACTGAATTTGTCTAAATATCATTGAATAGGCAAAAATACAGTATCTTTACAAAAAACACGATTTTCTGGACACAAGTTTTTTTATAAATCAAATTTCCAAGAGGTTTTGGGTCTGCCATGGACCTGGAACTTCAGTTACCTGTGGAATCAATGTCTAAACTTGAAGGATGCATTGTTTAAATATCAATTTTTCTCCACTGTGCATCCAAAATGGCACCTCAACTGCAAAATTTTTGCAAAAAACTGCAAGGCCCTTTTATACAAAGATCACGCACTTTTTCAAAAAATCGCCAAGAATAAAAAGTTTTCAAAATCACTCGAAAAATACGCTGGAATTTTTTCAGATTTTTTGAGCGATTTTTTATAATTATGCACTTGTCAATTTTCGCAAGTTTCAAGAAATCGTTCAAAAAGTTCTGGAAAAATTCCAGCATGTTCTTTGATAATTTTTACTCTTGATAATTCTTTGAAAAAGTGCGTCATTTTAATATAGGATATCATAATAGGATACGAATTAGATCTTTAACGCTGTTTTTCTCAAAAACATTGAACTTTCCCGAGAAATTATAATGATAGGTCAGCTGCATGCATAAGGAGCTGCATATTTTGCAGTGGTTTGATCGAATTTCCGATTAATTGAGCCAATCCTTATTAAGATATATACAGGGTGTCTCAGTAAGTTCGCCGAGGGAGAAAATGAGTAAAAGAGACTGATGCAATGATTCGATTCATCCGAAAAGCCATAGGTAAAATGTTGCTAGTTTCTTTGCAATTGACAATCAAAGATTGACGAATGAGGTCTCAGCTTTACCAGAATTTTGACTCCAAGGCGGAGCCTGTGTCTTGTACAAAAGAAAGAGGAGGGACTGAGCCAGTCCTCGGAAAATGACCAGGGTCCCTTTTTTGCGTGGGTTGACCTATATTTCTCTTCCGACCGAAGGCAAGCTGTACTATTTAGAAATTCTCAGCCAAGGTTTTCATAATCACATATTTCTCCCAGAACAAATTTCACTGACACTAATAATTAACTCCGATCCATTTTTTTGTATTGAAAAGTCACTCATCTATTTCTCTTGAGATCAGATATAAGTTCATACTTTTACATATCAAATGGTGTATTAAAAATATTAAGTACTAGTGGATTCAGCGTAAAGACTTTTATTAACTTAACAAAACGTGAAATTATTCGTATTTCCAAATAGCTTAAAATTAATATGAATTTTCCATATATCTATAAACTTATAATACAAACATCTATAATAGGTGCTCAAAATGACGACCTTCGGCTTCAATACACCTCGCTGCTCGCCTTGCTACACTTTGTGTGGCTCGGCGAATGATGATTGGATTGATGGAGCGAAAAGCATCAATCAGTTTCTCCATCAGCTCTCTTTCATTCCCTAATTTTTTCTCGATATACTTTTTCTGTAATTGCCCCCCACAAGAAAAAATCGAGAGGCGTTAAATCCGGTGAGCGTGCAGGCCACGGAATTGGTCCTCCACGACCAATCCATCGATTTGGAAAAGTTTCGTCCAAGTAAACGCGTACATCATCTGTTATGAACGAAATTGTTCAATATTATTTGATAGTAAATTGACACAAACAATATTGAAAATAATGTGCAGTTCATTATTCAAAAACAGGCTAAAAAATTGCAAAATATTCACTGATTCTTACTTCTGTAATGAGCTGGTGCTCCATCCTGTTGAAAAAGAATCCGACGTTTGTTTAGAGGCAAATCATCTATATCTATGCCTGGTGGGTGGAGTAGAGCTGGCAAATCATTTTGGAGAAGTCTGAGATAGGTATCTCCATTTTATCTAGGTGGTAAAAAAATTGGTCCAATCTGTAAACAGAGGAACATAAATATTATTACAAAACTATTTCATCATTTCACAATTTTGCAATAGAACAAGAATAATCATTATAAAAATACTCACTATTTCGTTATCTAATATCCCAGCCCAGACATTAATCGACCATCTTGTTTGAAAAGACGTGTCCCAAGTTAATTTGGGATTTTCTGAGCTCCAGCAATGGTAGTTGTGAGTATTAAACATACCATCTCTCGTGAATGTACATTCATCCGTCCAAAGAATTCGTTGTACGTACTGTGGGTCGCGATCAATGCAATTCATATAATAATGACAGAACTCACTCGACGTGCGTAATCCGTTCCTAATAACTCTTGAACTCTTCTATAATGATACGGATGTTGGATTTTCATTTTTCAATATCCTGAATATGCTGCTCTTGGAAATGCCTAGTTCGAGTTCAGCAGACCGCGTACTGGCCGTTGGGTCGTTTCTAAAATACTCGATCACATTTTCCTCATTCTCAACAGTCAGTACTGACCTCCTGCGAGCAACTCCGTAATTCGGCATAAGTACTCCGTTTTCATACAAACGATGTATGTATTGCACCCATCACAACGTTATCATCTGCTCGGCCTCCATAAAGTTCGCGATACTCCCTCGCTGCAGAAGCTGCTTGCTCGCCGTTGATAAAATATAACCTAATCATTCTATAATAATCACCAATGCCATAAACCATGATGTAGCACTTCACTAGTCCACTCTTGTAACAGCAACAAACTCACTTAACTCAATTTTGTAGATTTGCAAAATTCAACAATTTCGCAATTTTGAAAATCAGTACTCAAGAGTACAGGAATAAACAAAACACTGAGAAATTAAAGAAGTCCAGAGAAAATCGGGAAAATTACAAGGAATGAGTAGACTGATTGACAGACGTACAGCGACTAATACCGCGACTGAACAGTTTGCAACAGACGAGTTGTGAAAAACAGGAAGGGGTACGTGATTTTGAAAATTGAGACGATTTGATTGGTTCTGGGAAACTTTCCAGCAAAAAATTGTCATTTTTGGGTACTCTAGTCTCACTTAAATTCTCAACATATGTATGGAATCATAAAAGATGCCTGTATAAGGACGGCAGCAACTATCCTGGGAAGTATATGACTCTGGGAAACGGTCAATGTTTATTGCGGTTCATCCCCGTAACCCTCTCAAGGCCAGAGAATACCACAGATGACAGCTATTTTTCAAAGACATTATTTGAAAAAAACTGGATTGCACGGTAACCCAAGGATTGAATAATATCCCACGCGCTATTCATCAATGACTACGGCATGGGTAAGAGGTTAAATTATGATCTCGTAGCTGGCACCGCGGCCAGATGCAGCCAGATGGGGCCGTTCGAGCACAAGCCGGACTGCCGTTGTCATACCACGGGCCAGTCCAGAGAGTCGAAGGAACTGCCCTCACTGCACTGAGCCCAAGACCCCTTTTTATTGCTCTTAGCACATCGAAATCACAAAGCGCTAGAATACTGCGAACTTAATTTTTCAAATTGATTGATCAGTGATTGTTTTTCCTGATCAAAACGAACTTTGAACAAAAAAAATCCGACAATATTTGCTCTTTTGACTGAATTGCGGAGATTAAGTAATAAACGACCTATATTGTCATAACTTATGGATACGAGAATATCGACTTCCAATATTTAATCGTAATTATCGAATATTTTATGAAAAGAAATATGTACAAAACGGGTAATTTTCGAATCTCGATTTTTAGATTTGATCCTATCAAAGTTGATAAGTTTTAGTTTAGATTAATATGGAGCAAATATTGTCGGATTTTTACCGCTCAAAGTTGGTTTTGATCAGAAAAAAAAATCACTGATCAATAAATTTGGAAAATTAAGCTTGCAGAATTTTACCATTTTTCGATTGAGATGCGCTGGAAGCCATAAAAAAAGGTTTTGGGCTTGGATCTGTGAGGGTCGTTACCTGGCTCTCGGGACTGGCGAGAGGTAAAATCCCTCCCGTAGCCGCTCCATTCCAAATCTATGTGAAAGAAATTAACACGGCAGGGATATTTGCCCAGTTCTAAGTAACGCGCATAATATACGGATTAGGCGAGTCCCTCGGCCAGGTATACCTGGTATGTATACATACCATTCCACAATTGCTCATTTCATTTCTCAAACAGTTTGCGTATTAGTAGTGATGCATGGTGCATTTATCGTCACTGATTTCTTACAAAAAGTCCTTCATTCGTTATTTATTCCATATGAATATCTCAAATGAATCTTCGTAACGATCGAATATTACGAACTCGAATTATTAATATGAACCGACGTTCGTGAGCTATATTTCATTCAACTAAAAATGAAAAATTAATGAGATGGGATACTTGTTGACAGTGAATGTATGATACGATAAATTTTGTTCTGTGAGAAACATGTGATTATGAAAACCTTGACTGAGAATTTCCAAATAGTACAGCTTGCCTTCGGCCGGAAGAGAAATATAGGTCAACCCACGCAAAAAAGGGACTCAGGTCATTTTCCGAGGACTGGCTCAGTCCCTCCTCTTTCTTTTGTACAAGACACAGGCTCCGCCTTGGAGTCAAAATTCTGGTAAAGCTGAGACCTCATTCGTCAATCTTTGATTGTCAATTGCAAAGAAACTATCAACATTTTACCTATGGCTTTTAAGATGAATCGAATCATTGCATCAGTCTTTTTTACTCATTTTCTCCCTCGGCGAACTTTCTGGGACACCCTGTATGTTCCTTTCAAAATTCCAAGTCAAACTAACATAACATACGATCAGGACCAATGCAGACAAGCTCACGGCGGCTCATTTATTTTATATCTATTCTGTATAACATTATGCTTAGAAGGAGCCAATTCATTGATATAACATGATAACTATAATTTGGCATTACTAATAAAATCGACCTGCCGTTCAAATCAGGCAGCACATACCAACGATCGAGAGCTAATGACTCGAGATCATTAAAGGTTAATGAGTTATAGACTCCAAAAAATTGCTAAATTACCAAACTCGCTCGAGTGTTTCGTGTGGATTTTAATTAAGAAAATCTACAAAATATTTTGTAATCTTCAATATTCAATTCAGTTTCAGTAAGTTGTACTTGGAATTTATTGTAAATGGATATCAATCGACATCATGATGCATATAAATTATAGCTCTCGATCTTCTCTTCCGACCCATCACACCGAATATTCTTCAAATCATCATTTCCCAAGTTGTTTATCGGATAGAAAATTTGAGAAAAATGGTTTTCGGCAATGCATGACCTTCTATGTCGTAGATTACGCCCCCGCGTCTATTTTTTTCGGATGTTTCACCTCTGATTATGAAAATGCTCGTACTCTGGAATAAATCTATAAGATCAGATTTTGGATGAATCATCCATTCATAGTCTTTTATCTACGTTTACCGAGGGTCACGTGGAAAATAATTGTTTCTATGTTCAATACGCCCCTACAATATCAACTTTGCCGAACACATAGCCAGTTTAAATTGTAGCTCTCGATCTCCTTTTTCGAAACATCACACCACATGTTCTTCAAATCATTATTTTCTAAGTTGCTTATAACTTCCAAATCTTTCGTATGACGAAAATTCGGCTACACATGATTTTCTATGACATAGATCACGCCCACGCATCAGTTTTTTTTAATTTTTCACGTCAGATTATGAAAATGCTCGATCTCCTCTATAAATCTGCAAAATCAGACTTTGAATAGATAACCCATTTATAGTATTTTTTAAACGTTTTTCTGGAAATCTAACGTCAAATAGTTTTTATGTTCAATACGCCCCCACAATATCAATTTTTCCAATACATAGCCAGATCATATTGTAGCTCTTGATCTCTTGCCTAAACCCTCCACATCGTCGAGCGTAACGAGGAAACATCCATTTTGAAGATTACTTAAATAAATAGCCATTTCATACTCAACTTTATAGAAAAAACAGTTTCAAATGTTATTTTATTTCTTCTTGTTTTTTCGCGTTCAGAGTTGATGTACGCATGCATATGTGTGTGTATCCCCAAATATAATCTACACCTTCATAATAATATAAAGTTAATCATCCCGGAAATCTCATGTAAAGAAATATTGACGAAGAAGTCGACGCTCATCAAAACTGATAAGATCGGTTCAAAGGAAATCACCGGCACTATCATTTCCTTATCGGAAAATTTCGAAAATTGATGTCTGGGTGACGATTGGTGCGATATGTAAAAATGCAGCTTGCTTCTTTTTCTTAGTCGATGAACCATCGGAAAAAACCTTGAAATGATTGTATGGTGCAAATTTGGGTTAGACTGATCGATGGATCCTTGGAAAGGCTTACATGTTTCATGGTTAAAACTACAACAAAAATGATGCATGGGTGTGAAATGCGGAAAAAACCTATTTTCAGAAAGATGTACAAGATATATCGTTAAAAAAAATCAATCGATTTGCGTCACCACGGAAATTCTGATCAGATAGACCGATAGAGCTGCATGAGCATTTTCATTTTTCGTTGTGAAAAAGTAAAAAATGTTGAAGCGTTAGCGGGAAGTGCATACATGAAATGAAAAATTGGTGGTTTACTTTGTGATTTTCATGCGTTCAGAAAAATACGGGATATGGTGCGATAATACATAAAAGAAAACGCATGTTGTTTCTGTAAAAGTTATTAAACTCATCTATGGTATGAAACAATTCGACGCATTGAAAGGAACCATTGAATGACGTTATGGTGCAAATGTGAGCCTAACCTATCGATCGGCTTTCATATTCCTTGGTTCATATTTTTGAAAGATTGATGCGTGGGCGTGAAATGTGAAAAATTCAAATTGCGTTTTTTTTGGTATCCGATAAACCATTGAGAGAGACTCAGGAATAATTATATGGTGCAAATTTAAGTCACACTGATTTATAGGTCCATCGAAGAACTTCCCTATTCCATGGTAAGAATTTTGGAAAAATTGATGCGTGAGCGCGAAATATGGAAAAAAACTGACTCTTGGCAAGTTGTGCCACATAAATTGTTGAAAAAATCTATTATTCAGCGTCATGATGTGTCCGTTAAGTTCACGGACTAATCCGTTGCTTGTATCAGTCGTTTTTACTTATTGCATCAAAAGTGATCGATGGAAAAATGAGAACTAGAAAATACATATACAGTGGTTCCAGTGAAATATTGTGAAACTCTATTTGCGTAACAGCATAACCTCTAGTACAAGTATTGAAGATTGTACTTGTCACTAACATTAATGCATATTTTGATCGAGGCTTATAACATAAGACTTTTCTAACATAAGCTTATTTTTAGTGGAATCTTCCGACTCTCACTGAGACCAGAGTAGAAAAAAATGGCTCTTTATTCAGGAAACCATCGAAATGGATGCTCCCTTGTTACTATCAACGATGTTGAAGGTTGAGGCTTATTTCAATCTGAAGCTTGATGTGTAATCAGCGCCCTGAAAAACCCGCATGTATACCAATTTTCTTCAAAATACAGTATCTTTTCAAAATTTCAGTAGGCCATTTTAGAGGCTCTCATTTGAATTTTGAGAATCCGAGATAGGATTCAGAAACAGCGATTTTAAAACCCATAGATACCAATTTCCATCGAAATCCAGTGTTTTTTAAAAATTTCAATAGGGAATTTTAGAGACTGTAATTCGAATTTTGAAAGTCCGAGGTCAGATTCGGAATCAGCGACCTTAAAAACCTATAGATAAAAATTTTCAACAAAATCCAGTATCTTTTCAGAATTTTGGTGGACAATTTTAGAGGCTCTAATTTGAATTTTGAAAATCCGAGGTCGAATTCGGAATCAGCGACCTTAAAAACCCATGGATACCAATTTTCATCGAAATCCAGTAATTTTCCAAAATATCAATGAGCCATTTTAGAGGCTCTAGTTCGAATTTTGAATGTCCGAGGTCAGATTCGGAATCAGTGACCTTGGAAACCCATGGATATCAATTTTCGACAAAATCCAGTATCTTTTCAAAATTTCGGTAGGCAATTTTAGAAGCTCTAATTTGAATTTTGAAAGTCCGAGGTCAGATTCGGAATCAGCGACCTTAAAAACCCATGGCCATCAATTTTCGACAAAATCCAGTATCCTTTAAAAATTTCGGTAGGCAATTTTAGAGGCTCTAATTTGAATTTTGAAAATCCAGTGTCGGATTCGGAATCAGCGACCTTAAAAACCCATGGATACCAATTTTCATCAAAATCCAGTAATTTTTCAAAATTCCAATAAGCAATTTTGGAGGCTCTAATTCGAGTTCTGAAAATCCGAAGTCAGATTCAAAATCAGCGTCCTTAATAACCCATGGATATCAATTTTCGACATAATCCAGTATCTTTTCAAAATTTCGGTTGGCAATTTTAGAGGCTCTAATTTGAATTTTGAAAATCCAGGGTCGGATTCGGAATCAGCGACCTTAAAAACCCATGGATACCAATTTTCATCAAAATCCAGTAATTTTTCAAAATTCCAATAAGCAATTTTAGAGGCTCTAATTCGAATTTTGAAAATCCGAAGTCAGATTCAAAATCAGCGTCCTTAATAACCCATGGATATCAATTTTCGACATAATCCAGTATCTTTTCAAAATTTCGGTTGGCAATTTTAGAGGCTCTGATTTGAATTTTGTAACTCCGGGGTCGGGTTTGAAAACAGCGACCTCAAAAACTCATGAAAACGAATTTCCCAGACGACGAAATTCTCTGGCGCTCAAAATAAGCTCAAAACAAGCCTAAGATATGTGGATTACAACAAAATCACCTAACAGATGCGCTTCAGAAGGCCAGCCTGAACCTTAAATGCTAAAATCTTTTTTGTTCTAGGAATATTCAAAAGAAACGACTTCTTTATAATTTCTCTCGACAAAGCTTCTTTCCCGTCTAAGAATTATTATTCTTGTAAAATAAGCAATAACGAATAGCACGAAACCGTATACTCAGAAAGACTGTTGAATTTTTGTTCAAAATATGTAAATTACGTGAAAATCACCTATTCATTGAAAGAGACGTACTACAGACGCCTCAGATAGCGTGCATAAGATTTCCAAAGACAGTCGTGAATTTAATTTTATGATGAATTCAAAACTCGCCTGAGTTGACCCCTTTTTACACGGACTGCGAGCCGGCTCCTTTTTCAACCGGACGCTGAGTTGGTCCCTTCTTGCTCGGAGACGACGAAATAGTGATGGACAGTTTGAGCTCGACAATATGCTCAATCAACTGATCAATCTCAAAGTACCCAGGAAATATAAGAAATATATTCCGGGGCTACTAGAGCTGGAAGCTTTAGACTACTATTCAAAACAAAGCAACATTGAGTTGGACTCCCTACTAAACCCTCCGAAGATACAAAGTAATTACGAAACCGAGCGCAATGATGACATAAGTCTGGAAATTCCCACGGGAACGAAGGGTAGATACAAACAAGTGAATTTGCCAGAAGCCCACGGAGACTGTAAAGAGGTTGCCGAATTCGTGGGATTTTTGCAAACAAAACTATATGAACCGATTTCGGATGGAATAGTGAAAGTTGGCCAGATCCAGGATAGTTTGATAATTCAGACCCTGGGAGAGAGATTGTGTATCAACACGGTCTGCGAGAACGAATCGAGAGTTGACAGACTTATGAAAGAGATTCCAACCGGACATCTAGAACATGCAATGAAGACGAGGCTCGGGAAACTATAAGAACGAACGGCACAAGCTTTCCAACTACCCGGAGAAAACCTGCCAGCAACCAACTTGGTAGAACACAAATCGTCTTAACCGATGATGAGCCCGTCTACATACTACAGTATCCAATTCCGAAAGCGCTTCAGGATGTTATGCAGGAACAGGTCGACTAACTATTGGCCTCGGGTGTCGTTGAACCTAGCGTGAGTCCCTTTAACTCACCACTTTGGGTAGTGAAGAAAAACGATGTACCGGACGGAACGAAGCAGTACAGAGTAGTTGTGGGCTTCGCAAAATCAATGAGAAATCGGTCAGATTTCCCTTTTCGTTGCCAAATATCAAGATTGTCACCAAAGACATGGGTAGCACAGACAATATCATGGTGGTGAATATGGTTTCCGGATTTGATCAGATTCCTTTGAAGAAAGGAGATCCAGAAAGAACTGCATTTACGACCCCTTACGGTCACTTTCAGTTTACGAGACAGGCGTTTGGTATGCAAAATGCTGGAGGCGCTTTCCAAAAAAATACGAATGTGATTATAAGACGCATCGTGAATTTGTTGAGGCAAATAAAAAAATTTGATGAACGTACCAAGGGTAATATTTTTGGTTATAACTACGATATTTTCATGGCAAGGAAGCTACTAAAGTAACTAGAGGAAGTATTCATCTTATTGGCTGATGAGCTGGTAGCAGTGAATATGCAACGTAATTTGAAGAAATGTCAATTTTACGACTTATACCTCCTATATCCAAATAACAACGTCAATTTTCGCAAATCTTTTCTGACGTAATTAAACGCAACTGAATGCAGGTTTTGCTGGTAACCACCGCAAAACTGAAGGACAGAGGTTTAAAAAAAAATATTTCTAGGTGCGAGGTTAAACCGCAAACGAGCTGTATATAATGGCTTGTCGCGTCCCCTCGCTTGCTGCGCATACTTGTCGTCGGTGGCGCTGACGCGCCACCTGATGAACAGGCAGCTCTTTTCCTTGGGCATCTGATTACACCGCAGGGATTACAACTGAATCCAAAAAAAACTAGAAGTGATGAAGGATTTTCACGCACCAATGACCAAGCGAAGAATCAAGAGATTTAACGGCATGTGTAATTACTTTCGACGATTCGTCCTAGAGTATGCTGAGATAGCAAGACCATTAACCAATATTTTGAGTGATAAAGCGACATTCCAATGAACAGAACGAGAACAACTGGCGTTCGAGCGACTCAAACTCGCTCTGGTGTCAGAGCCGACACTACAATATCCAGATAAGGACAAAACATTCTATATTACGACTAATGCTTTAAAGGAAGCACTCGGCGGCGTGCTCTCACAGAAGCGTGATGGTGCTGGTCTGTCGATTGACTATACTAGCAAAAAGATGAGCCAAACCGAGAAGAGATACAGCACGATTAAGCAAGAGCTATTGGCATTGGAAACTATTGGCAGAACGACCATGTCGACCTTAGTGAATCAGTGTTGTATGTTTGTGGACAAAATAATCGAGAAGTGCGAAACGTATTTGCATCGCTTAACGATGTTCCAAAAATCATACGTGCACGAACTTTCGGAAGAGGCGCGCAAAAATCTGAACATTTATGGACAATTCAAGTTTACCATCTTATCCGAGGGAAAGGCAATCAAGGTCACGGACGGCACACCAGAGAACAAGACCGTCTACTTCGGTAATTGCTCCACCCATGTCCAGTTTGGATTAGAGAAAACAGGACAGAATTTGATCTGTTGGTACAAGATCTCGGTGACCGAGCACCCGAAAGTGGTCATTTTCGAAGGCCCCGGTTCCGCAAGCTTTGCCAAGGATCATGATTTGAAATTACAGGAAGTATCACAGGACGTTTATTTCAATTCAAAATTAACTTGCGGCCAAGTCAACTGTCAAGTAAGAAGGACCGACGTGTGTTACGACGAAATTCCAGTCACCCCTGTTATGTGGGGGGATGCATGGGTTTCCAAGACCGAAAACGCGAATTTTCATACACATAGGCACCATCAAGGATTGCAACCCCCTTTCGCCCACTATGTTCTTATTGAATAACGTGTGGCACACCTCCCCATCTGTCGCCGCAGCCTTTATCAAGCCCCAGCCAATCGAGGCCAGAACAAAGCAATGGTTGATTCAATCATACGAAGCATCGCCATTTCCAAGATTCACATACTTGTAGCAATTTTAGGCTCACTTACCCACTTATTGACAACAATTAAGCTGAACTGAAGGAACGTACAGCAACAGCAAGAAGACGTGGAAAGAGCGGATATGCCTATACCACTACGACGCGGAACCACATACCGAACGTTACCGTCGGACGCCGCAGAACAATTATAACAGATTTCCAGACAGTCCTCGGGGGTGTTATGACCCAGCCTTGCCCCACCCAATATTTTGGATCTGCAGGCAGGAGTATCGGTACCCGTGAATGTGATGAGGCTCATGAAGTGACTGCACGGAGACTATACGGCAGAGGACTTCATACAGCGTCCGGAACTGGCGACACAGCAGGAACTGTTCGAATAGAGGGAGAATCTCCTGGTAGAATACCCACAGTATCTGGGAAATTTCTGCCCCACGACGCTGAATGAAACGGTAGCCCGAATACAGCGAAGCAAGTTAGAGCGAACAAGGTTAACAGAATTAGAAATTTCCGAAAACAGCACGCACCTGACGATAGATCCGACAGTCGCGGACCCGACAGAATTCCTGCGTACGGACAGGACAAACGTTACAGTAGCGCTCGGAGATATCAACGTAACAGAAATCACACAAACACATACCCCTACGACTACAACGACGTCAGCGCCTACCAGATCAACCGCAAAAGAGCAGCAATGACTGGTGCACGTAACGTACCCAAACGGCACTAGTTAATAGCTCGATAAGGTAAAAGTCGCGGAAATGGCCAAATTGCAGAAAGTTCGCAGTGAACGCAATAGGGAAAGAGCTGAGCTGATAAAAGAGCGGAGGCTCATAAGCAGCACAAGAATGTAAAACCCGCAAGCTGCCAGCGACGCGAACAAATAGATCCCTGGAGATATCGACGGTCCTATTTAATGGTAACACGAACCCCAATGCGCTGACAAATTCCACGCGAAACGCCCCAGCTCAAACGACAGATCATCCGACAAATCCACAGAATGCTCATCATGCACGGCTAGTCCCTCAAGCCCCAATTTACCCAACCTGGAGGAGAGGGTACAGTACAGTATGTATACTGTACCGGAATCAGATCACACTTGGACATCGGGACGACGTAGCATCTTCAACAATTCGGTTGTTGATGCGGGAAAAATGGTCAGGTCTTGGAAGATTGAATTCTTGGGCCAAGCAGAAACGACCAGCATCGAAGAGTTTCTGCAAAGGGTGGAGGAGTGCAACAGGTCGTTCAATTTATCTGATGCGGAATTGATCAACGACATGACGACCCGCTGTCCGGGGTGGCGCTACACTGGTATCAGCAAACGCGACACCGATGGCATACATGGCAGAATTTTTGCGACTCGGCGCGTCTCATACGGAGTCGATAGGAACTTCTAAAAGAGACTAACAAGGGTAAACCACAGTCTCCGGATCCTGTATTTTTACCAAACCTGTTTTAATGTGCTCTATACCACATACGTATAGACCCATTTCAGGGATTTTAACTAATCGGGCCTCCTGTTGGAGTTATGAATACATCAAGTTTCAGAAAATACTGATATCTCTAGGTTTTTTCACATTTATGACATTGCTCGCTGACTCATCGAGTGAGCTTGTCTAAGCTTCTATAAACATTGTTCACACTAGAATCATGAATTTTACATGCTCCCGTACTATCGATAGCATTTTCACTCTTCATCATCATCTAATTTATCACTATGCGTGTGATCAAATACCAGTATTGGTAATGTTGAGAAGTGTGC